>CM053772.1:15822432-15957097 GCA_028658325.1 Potorous gilbertii
AGCCAAGCAAAATAGGGAGATGCCTAGAAGCAGAAGGCTGGACACAGAAAGGTTCTTTTGATTTTGTCAAGTCACAAAACCATCCACATCAAGGCACACATGGGGCGTACATTGTTATCTACGTTGGTGAAGGAAAGCCTGAAGTCTCTACCTGCTGCCTCAATTCATGAAGCCTCAAAGTTACTTTTTAAACAACTTTCTTCTTTCAAAAGAATAAAAAGCAAGAACTATATACAGAAAAACTGATTTGGGAGTTGAAATATTTTTCTCTCTTAAAGAACATGTTTTTGCCAAGTTTGCAGCCCACTTGAACTTCTGTCTGTTCTCCGAGTTTAGATCCAAACTCCATCTCCTTTTAGTCCTGGCAACACCCGGCCTTATCCACATATAATGAGATCTTAGCAAAGCTTGCAAGGCATCTGGATCATCAGCAGCTAGGTCTGACTAGAGAACCTTCCTTGGAATGGAAATTCTAGAGGAATCTGAAACATTTTTCTGGTTTGTGGGGTAAAATAGCTAGGTTGAGACTAGAATTAAGAAATCCTTCCAGCTCTTTCTACTCCCCGCTAAGAATGAGAGAGAGAGAGAGAGAGAGAGAGAGAGAGAGAGAGAGAGAGAGGTCATCTAAATTACTCCCCCTTTCATTAAAATGTGAACTCCTTGAGGGAAGGGGAGGTCTTCCTTTTCATTTAAATTTGTTATTTACAGCACTTAGCAAAATGCCTGGCACATTAGAAGTGCCTAGGGAATTCTTTTTGACAAGACTTGACTCTCATATTTTCTAGCAGAGTTAAACAATGCGCAGAGAAGTAGTGACTTGCAAAGCTCACTCAGTCAGTAGCAGAGCTGAGATCTGAACTCATTACCGGCTCATAGACCTAGCACTGGACAGCACCTCAGGGCATCTAGTATCATCCACTCCTTGTAGATGAGGAACCTGTAACCAAGGAGGCTAAGTAATTTGCCCAAAGTCACACAGATCATGGTGAAAATCAACCAAGTCCTCTGACCCAAGAGGCAGTTCTTTTCCCACTGGACCATCCAGTTGACTCCAAATACAATATCCATCCTCCTGAAACCCACATGTCCTATGGTAATCAAATGGCACTGCTGCCCTTTTGCCAGAGTCTGTGTACTCTCCTGTGTGTGTGCTTTTGCTCATATAGTTCCTGCCCCTTTACTTTCCTCTAGGGTCATAGATCTTGAGTGGGAAGGGACCTCAGAAATCTTCAGTCCAAGCCCCTTATGTTACAGATAGGACTATTTGTTGGTGATAAAATGTGGTCTCCCATGCTCACTACTGACCCTTCCTTAGGTGATTCACAATTTTAATTCTTAAAAGTCTGAGGTAGTCCACTCAATTTTTTTACAGGAATCAAGATAAACTATACGGAAAATGGGTGACTCCTAATTGTCTAGTGGTACTTGTGTTTTCATGGAGAGTTCGATCAGGACTTAGGAAGAGAATATTGTGGCCAGTGGGTTCCATGTTACAGATGAAGAGTTTTTGATGGGAATTCATGATGTTACACTGAAAATATGTCAACCAAGGGGAAGTGGGCTGGGGATCCCAGGACCTTGGTCCAAATGAAAACTCAACATGAGCTGTGTAAACCTTGACTAGTCATTTAACTTCTCTAGACTACGGTCGGTTCATCTGAACATGGTGAACTTTGAGTTGGATGACCTCCAGACAAAGCTCTAGATCCCATGATTTTTCTTTGGGGGAATTACAGTATTTTCTCCTTTTCAACCCATTATCACCAACCACCCTTCTAGGCACCCAGCCTCCCGACTTTGAACTCATCCTCCACAGTCGATTCTCTTTCATCCCTCAATCAATCAGTTACTGGGTCTTATTGATACAAACCCTTCCTCCCTCAGTATCTTTTATCTTTTGTGTCTTGTCCCCATTCAGAGAACCATATGCTAATTCTGTCCCTGATTATGTCACCCAGACTGTAGCAAAGAACTCCTAGTCAGTCTCCTTGCATTCATTCTGTCTCTTCTCCAATTATGATTATGTCCCACTTCCTTGCTCAGAAAACTTAAGTGGTTTTCTCTGGTCTCTAGGATAAAATACAAATTCTTCCATTTGATCCTTTCCACAAACACGTCACATGAGTAACTCTCCCTCATGTGCTTTACATGTGAAAGATGTTCCATTCTTCCTCTCTGTCTTCTGCTTTAAATCTCTGGAATCTTTTCTTTCTGCTCCTTTCTGTCTCTCTCTTTCTATCTCTATCTCTCTGTCTCTCTCTGCCTCTCTGTCTCTCTCTGTCTGTCTGTCTCTGTCTCTCTGTCTCTCCCGCTCTCTCTGTCTCTCTCTCAGAATACCTAATTTGCTTTAAGACTCAGCTCAGGGGTTATGCAGAAAGCCTTTCCTGATCCCTTGCTCCATCTTCTTTATTCTTTACTAGTGACCTGAAATTGGCTTCTATTTACTTATCTGTTTATAGGTTGTGTCTTCAGAATCTTCCTAAGACAATTTTGAATATCACCTGGCAGGATAAGCTATCAGACACCGAGGTCCTTTCTTGAACTAAACTACCAAGGATTCAAACTCTACTGCAGAGAGCACAGCTCCAAAGGGCTGACCATGTGAATGAAAAACATACTATTGCCTCAAAGACCATTTTATGGAGAACTCACACAGGGCAAGCATTCATACGATGGTCAGAAGAAGCAACACAAGGACACTCTCAAGGTCTCTCTTCAGAACTTTGGAACTGATTGATAGAACTGACCTGGGAGACACTGGCACAGGACCACCCGGCATGGTGTGCCCACATCAGAGAAGGCACTGTACTCGGTGAGCAAAGCAGAATTGAATTAACTCAAAAAAATGCAAGATGTACAAATTTAGAGAATCTAAATATCCCCATGGACTATTTGTCCATGTCCTGTCCTGAGGTAGGACATTCCGAACTCACATTGGTCTGACCGACCATAGTCGGACACTCTGCACCTTGACTCCAGCACAGTGATGTCATTTTGGTCCTCTTTGAGAGTAAATGACAACACCAACATGTTGTAACCTCCTCCCAGTAGAATTATAATAATAGCTAACATTCTTATAGTGCTGGAAGGTTTGCAAAGCACATACAAACATTATCTCATTTGATCCTCAAACAACCTTGCAAGATGCAGGCTACTATGAGCCCCATTTTACAAATATATTGAGTGGCTTGTCCAGGGTCATAAAGCCGGTAAGTGTCTGAATCAGGATTTGAACTCAGAACTTCTTGACTCCATGTCAGGAATGTAACCTCCTGGAAGATGGTAACTGTTTTGTGGTTGTCTTTGTCTCTCCTGTGTCTCTAAGGGCCCCAAACTATAATGCTTATTGTCAAAAAGACAATATTTTAGATCTGTTAGAAGACAAATTTTAGATCTGTTGTTGGTAGAGAGAATTTCTCTTGGCTGTTAGGCCTTTATTGATTCAGACTTATCAGAAGCAGGATTTGAACCTAGGCTTCCTAAATCCACCCTCAGCTGGTGTGGGTGAGTGTGTAGATAGTAGAATGCAGAGCCAGGATGATCTGGGTTAACCTACTGGCTATGTGACCATGGACAAGTCATTTAACATCTCTGAAACTCAGTTCCCCTAAATTTATACTGACCCCAGAAGATGGTGCAACATCTTTAGCCACTTAAATTCTAAGATTCCATTCTGGAGAGAAATATCAAGGCCACCATTGCTGTTACGCATCTAGCTCATTTCCATCACCTTGCCCACCCCCACCTCTGCAAAGGTCTATCACTTTTTAATTGTTTGTGTATCTACACTCTAATTAGAACAGAGCTCCAAGTCTACTGAGGTTCTAGGGACTAATAATAGCGTCTTGGTTCCTGAAGTCTTTCATTCTGAAAGATCCCAAATGCCTTAAAAATGGAACAAGCTGATAGACAAATTGTACTGGGATCATTCCCCCCACAGCTGAAGTGTGCGGGTCTCGAGGGTGGGCTTCGCCAGCTGTTTAACACCTCACAGCTGCACCTTGGAGCAGCTTAGGAGAGAAAGGGAAGAAGAACAACAGGGGTCTGAGGAAAATAGGATGTAATTATCTTACTTGGAATATGACCAGAACTCATTCCTTCCCCCCATCTCCAACCCACACATCCGTAGTGCCTGTGTGTGTGTGTGCACACACACACACACACACACACACACACACACCCCACCACCAAGATTAAAATGACACCTCTCAAAACTTGAGCTTTGGGGGTCGGAATCCGAGGATGATAAGTCTAGAATCTGACATAGGGACTTTCCATGAGGTTAATATGAAATTCTGTGAAAGTGATTTTGGTCTTAAATTTTAAGCTTTTATCCAGTCATTCCATGCCTTTGACCCGGAAGTAATCAACTGAAGGTCATTGGAAATTATTGCTCCTGCCTTTTAGGGCAATCTACACTAATGCATGCTCAGAGAGCAATGCTAAAATTACCTTGTTAATTTGACCCAAAAGGTCACTGAGGGTTCATTTAGGTTCCTGAGAAATCCTTGTTTTCTATAGGATATGGTAAATATTAAGAAAAACATTTCTCCCTATCTTCTCCTTTGCTTCAATTCATGTGTAAGGATCTGCCTTTCTATCCGTTTTCCATCTTCTTAGCTCACGTCTACATGACAAAAATCATCTTTGGAAAACATTCAGTATGACATTCCACCCTTTCTTAGAATGAACAAAAGCCTCAGCTCCCTCTTATGTCAAGTGAAAATTCTTTGATAGGAGTTTAAAGACCCAATTTATTCCAATTAAAACTTATCTTATTAGCCTCTCCTCCGTTGCTCCCAAGGTGGAAAGGCAAGCACCTAGAGTCAAGAACAAGTGTCACCATCAAGAGCTAGAAGGAACCTCAGAAATCTTCTAGTCCTATCCACTCATTTTACAATTCTGGAAACAGGCCCAGGGAAATGGAGTATGACAAGGGTAGGAGCCAAGTCTTCTGACTCTAGAACCAGGACTAATTCCATTGTGAAATGCTGGGCTCAAGACCAACTTTTGGCATATGATAGTCATTTAGTTGTGGGCAAGTACCTCAGTTTCCTTATGTGTAAAATGAGGGGGTTAGATTAGATGGTCTTCAAGGTCCCTTCCAAGCTCTTCTGTTAACCTTCTCTTCTGAAGGAACCAACACTCCCTCCACAACAAGTTTGTTAATGAATGACACTAGCCATCAGGGACCTAAATAGAAAAGGTTCCCTTCTCCCTATCCTCCTCTGAAATAGTCATAGTTGGGTTGGGAGAGGGGTGGGTCAGCCCATCCTCAAGAGCATGCAGACCTTGGGTCAAGTCAGAAGGCAAGCCCAATAGTTGGTCTGGACAAAGGAGCAGAATCATGCTTAATGTCACTGGTTGACACAAGGCCACCAGCATGGGAATGCTGCTGTAGATCATCCTTTGGGAATAAGTCTCCCTTGCTCCTCCCCTCCTGGGTGTTCAAGGCTAGGAGGTCTTTTTACATAGCAAAGCTCATAGGGTCATGAAATCATGGTGCGGTGGCCCAGAAAGAAGTAAGGAAGTCCTGGGTTCCCATGACAGATCCACTGACTGGGTGATGCTGGGACATTCATTTCACCTCCTAGTGCCCCGGCAGTGCTCTAGGAAAATAAGTTTGAGGGCAGGTGCCAATATACATTAGGAGAGAAATTTCCACACCAGGAGAGAGAGTTCTGCACTGGGAGCTCACTATTCAAGTGAAATCAAAAGTCCAATAAAAATAAATAGTTTTTAAGGAAGTTGTTATTCCACTCCATGGAAAATAAAAGAAGTTTTTTTCACCAATGTAGGCACCAAATGGATTTTTAAGTGTACGGTTTGTACCTTAAGACTTGTTTACCACTACAACTGAGCTAAAATTAAAGAATAACTAAATGGGAACCAAATAAGACTTTTAAAAAACCTTTTCATTTCTTTCTCTCTATATTCTGTTCACAGGATTTGGGGGTGAAAAGTAGATATAGCTTGTATCTTGGTCATCTTAAGTAAGACCTGGCATCCTGGTATTCAAGGATACTTCAATAATTCCAGTGATTCCAAAGAACTTGCCCAAAGAGTGGGCAATCCTAGATGTCCTGAACCCTTGAAGGTCAGGTGAGCAGAGGGTCTTTTGATAGAACAGCCAAGCATTCCTATTGGGAATCTGGCCATAGCATTTATGAGATTCCAGGGCATTATTGCCTAGCGTAGTTAAAGGAGGAGGGGATTCCAGGAGTCATTTATGAGAGGGAGCGGAGTATCTGAATTTCATAAAATCTCCCAAGGTAAGGAATCCATTTTGTAATCTGTGGCCTTAAATCAATTCAGAAAGTCCTTACGAGTGTGTGTCATATGCCAACTACTACTTAACATGGGATGCAAATACAAAAAATAATCAGTCCCTGCCCTCAAGGAGCTTAACTTTTATCAATCAAACAAGAAATTAAGCAACAAGCATTTATTAAACATCAACTGTGGGCCAAGTGGAACATAGTTGGTGCTTAATACTTGGCAGTTTTACGTATTGGGAATAAAAAGACAGAAATGAAACCACCCTATAGGGAGTTTATCTTCTGTCAGTCAATAAAGCAAGAGCTCATGTATTGATCAAGCACTTGGTATGTACTAAGAGCTGTGCTAAGCACTGAGATATCAACATAAAAGTAAAACATTTCCCACCCTCATAGAATTTACAGTCTCCAAGGAGAATATGGCAGATAAGTTTATACAAGACATAAACAACTAACTACACAGGACTGGGAGCACTTAGAACTTGAAGAATTAGGAAAGTCTTCTTCAAGGAAACCTTTGGACTGAGCATTGAAGGGAGATATAGTTTCCAAGAGACAAGAATAAAAAAGCCTGAATTTCTGGCATGGAGTAGGACCTGTACCAAAACATAGAGATAGCTGAGATGGAATTCTCAATGTGAGGAATATCAAGGAATTCGATTTGGTTAGAATGTGAAGTATATGTGTGTGTGTGTGTGTGTGTGTGTGTGTGTGTCTATGTGTGTTTTATGGTTTGTGTGTATGGGAGGGGTGATTTATATGTAATCAGTATGGAAAAATAGGTTGGTGCCAGATTTTGAAGGCTACATTGTACTTTAGGCCCAATTGCCTGTGACCTTGTAGTAATACCAGTCTAGTGATCCTATAGGCAATGTTGCTAAGAATTACTGACATTCCTAGTGGGGACTTCCATGGTGCCACAGAGCCTTGTTCTCCATTCTTGTACTCTCCACTCCCTCATCTCCTCCTTGTTTCTGCCACCACTAACCCAAAGGATCCACCAGACTTGCCTCTATCTGTACAATGAACATTAACATCACTACAAAAAAATAGAAAGCCTTCCTCCTGACCTATACATCTGAATGAACCATCAGAGTGAGAATTCTCTGTATCAGGGACAGGGATCTTTAACTGAATAGATGCTTGTTGAATGGAATGGTTGAGTAACAGAGATATATTTGAGAATAAGGTAGGAAACTTCATAAAATTCCTTTCCTGATTTCTTCATGATGATATATAGGTGATCCTGCATCCTCCAAGCTTATGCTAATGGTAGGCAAATTCTAGTTGAAGAAACTTCAGCTACAGGCCCAGTATTGTTAGTTTTTATTTTCTGATGGTGTCAGCTATGTAATCAGTTCTGTGGCCATGAGCACAGGAAAAGACAAACAGCCTTTTTGCCCAAGTGTAGCCTACTTCTTCTTCCTTAGACACAATGGCAGGAGGAAGCCAAGAGTCAAGAGGGTGCTAAGTAAGAATCACAGCTTTGTTGTTCTTGTTAAGGAAGTCTAGGAGAACATAAGGAGCTTCTTGAAAACTAAGTCAATATAGATGTTAACACTCAATGACTTATAGGAAATGCAGGCATCATTTTTTTTACAGAAGTCTAATCAATGCAAAATAGTTGTCGCAATGAAGAGGCCCAAAGAGCTCATATATATACATGTACATATGTGTGTGCATATAATATATATGCATATGCATGTATTCTTGCGTGAATATATGTGTATACACACACATACACCTATACACACGTGCGTGCATACATGCATACATGTGAAGATTGCCAAGATAGAGGCAGTCACAAAGAGAATTTTGTTCAACAGTCCCATGATTTTCCATGCCAGGGCCTCTTCACTTCTGTTCCACTCAATCCTTATTTTCCTTTACGATTCTGCCCAAGCTCCTCTATGAATCTTTTTCTGATCTTTTCAGGTTGTCCCTGTTACCTTGTATTCAGAAGTATACTGGAGTTGATGAAAGCTGATCATTAAATTTTCAATGTGATATTGACATGTTGGAAATCAGCAAACACTGCAGTTAGGATTTGTTTTATTATTTTGCTGATCTCTAGGCTTAAGACTTAAGATGGAGAAAATGTTAGTAATGGAGATTAAAATTTAAAGTGTGTCACATTCACATTTCCTTCTTCCCCTGAGAGCTGATTGTAAAACATGTATACATATTTATACACACATTCATTCACATACATACATACATACATAGATATGCATCATATATATGCATATATATACATACATATGCACATACATGTACATAATCTTGTTGTTCCATTGTCGATGGTGGATGACTTGAGTAAGACCCAAGTAGAAGAGTAATCCCCAGTAGATGGTACAGACCTTTAGATGTGCCGATTTGTGGTTGAAATTTGCTGGTTGTATCAAGCCCCAGAGCACAACAATATTTCCTCAAGGAAATTCAAGACCACTCAAAAGAAATCATCTATTGGTGAGTTGATGAAGAATGTCCATTGACCAGGGATCTAGAATTAGCTTGAGAATCCATGGAGTCAGTTTGGCAGCATGTATGTCTTTGACAAGCACTGCAGACAGATTAGAAATTGGCCCCCAAACCTTTTAGGAGGAGGGGATTGGACTATATCACATTGAGAAACTATACTACTGTGGAAGTGCTATCACACTCTTCCCTATTGCCCAATTTGTCCAGTTAACACCATTATTCTCCAGGTGATGCTACACAGCTATGAATCATGGAACTCCACAACATCAGAAGAATCAAATTGCATTAATGTCTCAGTTTTTCAGTCATTGACATGGTTTAAGATTAGATAACAGTTAAGCTGCCTTATTGCTCTATATCAAATAATACTGTGAATAGTTCTGGAATGAGGTTGGATATATTCTTGTCTTGAGTCAGCTTGTTAGACTGAAGCATTCATTGTATCTCGGGCTGCAGAATTCAGTTCCTCTAGGTTGCTCCTATCATTCCCTACTAGGAATCCAACCTTCATGATTAGCCTGTAGCTGCCATCCTGGTATATGGAGATGCTGTAGACATAGGACTATTTTCCCAAAAGCTCACCTGGATGCCCTACAAGGCCCTGGGTTAGCTGAAAAGCCCTATCCTCCAACCCACGTACAAACCCAGAAGGATACAGGGTTCAGTTCATTCATACACATGTTGCTACAATTGGAATCTCTTGCAGAAGGTTGGGAGGAAAATGCAAAGAAATACATTCACATTTCTGTAGCCCTTTGAGATTTTCAAAGGTCTTTACTAACGTTATCTCATCTCATCCTCATAACAACTTTATGAGGTAAGTGCCCTTCTTATCCCCACTATGTGATGAGAAAACTGAGTCTGTGAGGTGATGTGATTTTCTCAGGGTCACATAGCTAGTTAATTCTGGAGGTGGGATTCAAACCTAAGTCAAAGACTGACATCAAGTCCAGCACCAGACACACTGTGCTATACTGGCTGTCAGGGAGAAATAGGCTAACCAGGTATAACTTGGGGGTCTCTTGGAATATTCCCCTGCTCCTGCATATCTTCCCTATAGTTCAACAAAGAGAATGGAATTCCAAAAGGTATCATTTCCACATGGAAGACATAACTGGCATTCACTGCATATTGGTTGGTTGAAAACACAATAAAATCAATCTGATGAATTGATAAACTTATAATGCATGTTTTTTGTTTATGTATGTAGTTAGTGTTCTTACCCAGACACTATTCTGGGCCCTTGACATCTCACTGGCCTTTGTTGTTCTAGAACTGATACTATCTCCTTAGAAATGAATTAATCTCTTACCATGCCCTAACGAGTTGTAGACATACAGATATGGTATTGATGATGATTGATGATTCACAGCTAATTTGTTCAGTAGAGCCATAACATTGTGTCTTTGTCTTGAAAAAAAAAAACCTCAAGATTACAAGGAGTGGGAAAAGGGAGAAAGAGACCATAATGGAAAAGAGAGAAGACACGTGGAAACTCTGACTTGGTTCTCAGGTGAGAAGTGTGTGTATGTTTACACCTCCCCCAATTTCCCTGTAATGCCAGAGATGGTCACAGATAGGGACAGCAGCAGAAAGATCAAAGTGGAAACTAAGGGAATTTGAGGTGGCAGCAGTACTGGATGATAGAAGAGTTTTTGGACCAATCAAAGGAATTTCTGGATATATCCAAGACTTTATAATTGTCCAAGTTCCTGGACCAATAAAGGGACTTCTTGGATCAAGAAGATAAATTTCTTGAACCAAGGAGAAACTGGAGACAAGATGCTGCATGGGATAGAGCTACAATATGGAGGAGCAGACCTTGACTGTGTTTTTCACTGGTACTGTGAGTTATGTGGACTGTGAAAGTCTAGAAGAGAAAGTTCAACTCCATTGACTTGGAGAGCCTAACTCTTTATCAGTTAGGGAAGGGGGTGACACAGAGTATTGATGTCTATCTAGTGAACTGTATAAATCATTGGAAGGTAGGAATCCCTGGAGAATCAATCTCCTTGGGGTGCTTGAGTCTCTAACTGTCCTGAGTGTTTTCTCTTATGGAAGAATTAGAGTAATATTAACACTATAACTTTATATGACTATATGAATCCCTAACTAGTTAATTAGAGAACGATATTAACTTTTTATGGGTTTACAGGCAAGGTTTTTTTGTAATTTTTTAGAGGGTGGGAGGAAAAGGTTCATGGGCTGTTCAAAATTAGATATTTCGTTAGCCTGAGTGTATACATGGGAGATCAAGGGATCTTTCCTTTTTTTCTTTTGACCATCTAGAAGTGAGTCAAATTCTGAAGCTCCCAGTGAATACTGGGGAGGGGGAGTAGGGAATGAGTCAGAGAATCATTTTTGAGGAAGTCCCCAAGACTGAATACAGTTCATGCAAAACAAGGGTGCTTTTTGGGCTGTGGGTTTCATGTATATCTAAAAATATATCACTAAAGACTTTCCAGGCAGGCAAATGCAACATAAGTATTCATCTGGTATTTCCTGATTTTTCTTTGTCAATATGAACTTTTAAATGTTGTTGAGTTTCTGCCATATTCTTTGTGCATGTGGCTGGTTGTCTTTAGAATTAGTCATTGTCTCTCTTTCTATTTATCCAGGGTCTTGGTTCCAAGAGAGCTTGATAGCAGTGTTATTTTAGGATGAAATCAGGTTTCTATTGTATCACAGTCAGTTCATGTGGTTATCTGACAGCTTTTGGCAAGGAAAAAAAGGCTCTTGCTGGTGTCAAGGCAGTGGTTCCCTTGACCAGAAGCTAGGTGTGTCTACAGGAATTCCAAAGCTCTTACTGCGTGTATTGGCAGCAGAGTTCGGGACATTTTGATCTTCTCTCTTCAACTCTCCTTCCTTTCAAGTTCCCAGTCATTTTACTATTATTACAGTTGACTGACTCCATGGACAACCTTCTGTAGGGGAGAGGTTATATTGGTTTGTTTATTTCATTTTTGCTTCAGTAATAGCACTTTTTGTTAAATTCCTGAAGAAAAAGACCTCTTATAAAAATACTATATATGAGATATATAGAAAATTGACACAACTCTCAGATTAAAAGCCACTATGCACTGAATAAGGGGACAAGAGATATCAACACGTAGCTTTTAGAAGAAATGATCACATAAAATAAGTTCCAAATCACTTATAACAAAATAAATGAAAATTGAAGCAAATTTAAGGTTTTATCTTACAACTGGTAAAGATCATAAAAAATAGATCTAGTGACTGATGGAGGGCCCATGTCTCCTCCATCCTGAAAAAATCCTCACTTGATCCTTTCATCCCTCATAACTCTCATCCTATATCTCTGCCTTTTGTAACTCCTTGAAAAGACTATCGACAAGAGGTGCCTACTCTTTCTCATCTCTCCCTCTCTTTACTCTTACAATTCAACTTCCTTCCTTATCACCAGGGCTGCTCTCTCCAAAGCTCCTAATACTCTCTAGTTGCCAAATCTCATGGCCTCATTGTCCTTGACCTCTCTGTAGCCTTTGACTTTGTCCATCCCTTTCTCCTCATTAATATTCTCTTCTGATCCTGCACAAATGCTCCAGTTCTCTCAACTGATACTCCTATGGCACAATTTTTGGTCCCCTTCACTATAATGGTTACTCTTGATAGGCAATCTCTAGTTTGTCAATAGACTTCCTAAATTGTTGTGTCCAGAATAAAACACAGAACACAAAAATGATTTGATTGGGGTAGAGGATAGTGTATTCTCTCATTTCTCATTCTGGATAACTGAGGCTCACAGAAATTCGATGATTTGTCTAGGTTCACGCAGGTAGTCAGTATCTGAGGTAGAATCTGAATGATCCTTCATAACTACAAGTCCAATAGTTTCTCCATTGCCCCACTGAGCTGCCTATTTACTCTTTGGAATTTAGCCTTAACTACCTACCTACTTGTCCATGTCTTTGGAAAACCTAGAATGAGCAATGATTTTCCTGTGCACTTTCATCAGCTTCTTTGGCCAAATCTGCCACTCCCCTTCATTTTCAGAATTATTTGTTTTGGGGGTGGGTCTATCTACACTTGTGAATTTACTTCTGTGGACTTTTAGACCAGGCCAGCCTACCCATACTTTCTCTAGATTTGAGACCTTTTCTTAGGATATGTATCATACTGTACTTGGCTTTCCTCTCAAATTTATAGATATTCTCTTCTCAAAAGGGTCACAGGATCTAAGAATTCAAACTAACATCATGTTTAGTTGTTGCCATTCATTTTTGTATTTCCTTTCTTGGATTGCTAATGGGAAAATGGGATGAAGCATCATTAAGACCAATGGAAAGAAATCACAGGGATTCAAACAATCAATCAATGCATTAATCAATATGACTTTAACTGAAATTCCCAACAACTTCCGAGTTGTCAGTCACTGGAATGGCTGTTTCAGGAGGAAGAGATTGTCCCATTCCTTGAAGTCTTCAAGTTGGCTCACTCATGGAAAGGGATCTGTAGGGAAAGGATCCTCCAAGTGTGTTCTGTAGACTATTAGAGGTCTTAAAGGCTCTTGAAGGGGTCCATGAAACTACTTTCATAATAATGCTAAAGTGCTATTTGTCTATCGAAATACTCCTCCCTTTTCCAGCTATATATCTGTGTGAGGCTGAATTTTCTTCATATACTTCAACCATCACAACATAGCACGACAGATTGAATGCAGAAACAGATCTGCGAATCCAGCTGTCTGCTATTAAATCAGACATTAAAGATATTTGCGGAAATATGTAAAATGATGTCATTCTCACTAAATTTTTCTTTTTCAAAGTACAGTTTTTTTCATAATATATGTTATTTATGTCAATATGTTACAGGTTTCTTATTTTAAATGAATTAGGCATCTTTAAAATGTTAATTTCTAATACTACAAAAATTGATAGATATAATCCACATAAACAAAAGGTCATTGAGGTCCTCAATAATTTCTAAAATTATAAAGGGATCCTAAGACCAAGAAGCTTGAAGACAGTTGCTATAGAGGGATTCCTTCAGAGGAGAATGGGTTTAGAATTCAGGGCTTCTTAAACATTTTCCAGATACTATCCCTCCAGCACTTCTTAAATTGTGTTTACGGTTTAAGAATTGAAATTCTAACTCTACTATGCTGTGGTTCTATGACCAAAATTTTTAAAGGGTCATTTAAATTGATCCCATATTGTCTGTTCATTCTAAGATCTATTTCCTCTATCCTTTCATTATAGGTCTAAAAGATGGGAAAAATTCATAATTCTAAATTGTCTTTAAAGGAGATACATCTCCGCTTGTTCACTTGCTCCTTATATGACCTGGAGTCCCATAATCCCTTTGGGTTTCTGTCTTATTCTCTCTTAAATGAGGAGGTTGGACTAAGTAGTGTCTGAGTACTATTCCAGTTTTAAAATCTAGACTCTTTTGACATCTGAATCCTGTAGATCCATCTCTTGACTCCAGGCACTTCCTTTTTCTGTCTGCCAAACAAGGATTGATCTTCCTCCTCCACTCCAACTACTGACTTCCCTGGCATTTTTATAAGTCCCGCCAAAAACCCCACCTTCTACAGTAAGCCTTCTTTAACCCCTCTTAATTTCAGGATTTCTGGAACAGAGACAGCCTTTTGTTACTTTTTGTATCCCCAATGCTTAGCACAATATGTGGCACGTAGCAGAGACTTAGTAAATGTTTATTGAATGAATGAACAAAATTGTAGATAGCATTTCTGGTATTCTAAGCAACCCTAGGCCATGATAGGTGACCTTTACTGTTCACTTGCCTGGACACAGGTCACTGTACCAGTCCTATTTCCAAACTGAATTTCTGGCATCCTAACCACCTTGATCTTATCCCTCCTCACTTGAATTAAAAGCTTCTCCTAGGATCCTATGCCTTGATGGGAGAGTTTTCACCTTATCTTGTCCACTATTTGACTTCCATGCTACTTCTCAGCCATCTCCAAAACTTGCCTCTGATAGCATCTTTCCAGGTGAAGAGGCTTTCTAGTCAATTTAATTCAATAAACATTTTTTAAGAGCCTATCATGTGACAGAACCTGTGCTAAGTGCTCAGGACACAGATAAGAAAAGGAAAGACAGTTCCTAGATTTTCAAGTAAGATCATATGTGAAACAAGGATGCCCATTGGCACCAACAGTATTCAATATTGTATTGGAAATCCTAGCAACAACAATGAGAAGAAGAAGAAATAGAAGGAATCAGAATAGGAAACAAGGCAATAAAGTTGTCTCTTTTGCAGATGATATGATGATACACTAAGAAAATACCAAAGACTCAACTAAAAAATTCATTAAAATAATAATTTTTAGCAGAGCAGCAGGATATAAAGTAAATTATATAAGTCATCAGCATACCTATATATCACAAACAAAACTCTGCAAGAAGAGATAGTAAGAGATACCCTATTTAAAATAACTCTAGGCAGCATAAAATACCTGGAAATACACCTGCTAAAACAAACCCAGGAACTATATAAACAAAATTATAAAAAGTCTTTTATACAAATAAAATCAGATTTAAACAAGTGAGAAAATATTGATTGTTCCTGGGTCAATTTAATATAGTAGTATCAATAATATAATAGGGCCAATATAATAAAAGTAATAATTTTATGGAAACTATTTTATATGTCCTATGCCATTCCAATTAAGTTACCAAAAAATGTTTTACTGAATTAAATAATAAAATTCATTTGGAAGAGTCAAGTATACCAAAGGAACTAATGAAAACAATGTAAAGGAAGGAGGTTTAGCAGTACCAGATCTTAGACTGTATTATAAGGCAGTAATTAACAAAACTCTCTGGTACTGGCTAAGAAATAGAAAGGCAGATCAATGGAACATACCGTTTATGGCAGCAAATTAATATAGTGCCCTTGAATTTGACAAATGTAAAGACAAATTTTGGAGATAAGAATTAGTTATTTGGAAAAAATTATTGGAACTGAGCATAAACAAATATCTTACACCATTTACCACAATAAGGTCAGAATGGATACATAACCTAGATATAATAAAGAGAGATATTACAAGAAAATTTGAAGTACATGGAACATATTACCTATCAGCTTTATGGATAGGTGAACAATTTATGAATAAACAAGACAGAGGGCATTGTGAGGTATAGAATAGATATTGTTGATTATATTAAATTAAAAAGGGTTTGTACAAATAAAACAAATGTAGCCAAGATAGGAAAGACGGTAGAAAAGTGAGGGGAAATTTTATAGACAGTTTATCAGATAAAGATCTCATATGTCAAATACATAAAGAACTTTGTCAAAGCTACAAGAATACAAGTCATTCCCCAACTGATAAATGGTCAAAGAACATGAACAGACAGTTTTTTGATGAAGAAATCAAAACAATTTACAGTCATATGAAAAAATGCTCTAAATAATTATTGACTAGAGAAATGTAAATTAAAACAACCTTGAGATATCATTTCATACCTATCAGATTGGCTAATATGATTGAAGGGGAAAGTGACAAATACTGGAGGGAATGTAGAAAAATTGAGACACTAATTCACTGTTGGCAGAACCGTGAACTGATCTAACCATTTTGGAGAGCAATCTGGAATTATGCACAAAGAGTTATTAAAGTGCCTATACTCTTTGATCCAGCAATATCACTACTAGGTCTATTTCCAAGGTGATTAGGGAAAAAGGAAAAGAACCTACGTGTTCTAAAATATTTATAATGCTTTCTTTGGGGTGGCAAAGAAGTGGAAATTGTGGAGATGCTTGTCAATCAGGGAATGGTTGAACAAGTTGTGTTATATGATTGTGATGGAATACTACTGTGCTATAGTAAATGATGAATTTAGGAAAAAAAAACACAAAATTCATCTGGAAGGACAAAAGGTGCAGAATAGCAACAGAAATAATGAAAAGCAATGCCACAGAAGATGGTCTAGCTGTACCAGATCTAAAATTGTATTGTAAGGGAGTAATCAGTCAAATTACTTGATACTAGCTAAGAAATAGAGTGGTAGATCAGTGAACTAGGTTAGGTACATACAGCACAGTAGTCAATGACTACATTAATCTACTGTTTAATAAACCCAAAGACTCCAGCTTCTAAAATAAAAACTCATTACTTAACAAAAACTGTTGGAAAAACTGGAATGTATATATGTGTGTATGGCAGAAACTAGGCATAGACCAACAACCAACACGATATTCCAAGATAAGGTCAAAAATTATCTGAGCAAGGAACAGTTAACTTGTTAGATCTATGGAGAATGGAAGAATTTATACCCAAACAAGATATAGAGAACATTATGAAATGCAAAATGGATCATTTTGATTACATTAAATTAAAAAGGTTTTACACAAACAACCAAGATAATAAGGAAAGCAGAAAGCTGGGAAAAAAATTTTACAGACAGTAAGGTCTCATTTCTAAAATAGATAGGGAACTGAGTCAAATTCCTAAGAACACAAGCCATTCCTCAATTGACAGGCAGTCTTCATAGGAAGAAATTAAAACTATTTATAGTTATATAAAAAGTGTTCTAAATCACTATTGATTAGAGAAATGCAAATTGAAACAACTCTAAGGTACCACATCACACCTATCAGACTGGGTAACATGACAAAACAGTAAAATGATAGATGTTGGAGAAGATGTGGGAAAATTGGAACACTAATGCTTTGTTGGTAGAACTGTGAGCTGATCCAACCATTCTGGAGAGCGGTTTGGAACTACGCCCAAAGGGCTACAAAACTGGGCATACCCTTTGATTATATATGTATATAATAGCTCTTTATATGGTGAAAAAGAATTAGAAATTGAGAGGATGCCCATCAAGGGAATGGCTGAACAAGTTATGGTGTATGAATGGAATACGATTGTTCCATAAGAAATGATGTGCTCATAGATTTTGGAAAAGTCTTGAAAGACCTACGTGAACTGATGCTGAGTGAAGTAGGCAGAACCAGGAGAACACTGTACACAGTAACAGCAACATTTTGTGATGTTTTGATAGTCTTAGTTCTTCTGAGCAATGTAATAATCTAAGACAATTCCAAAAGACTTGTGACGGAAAATGCTTTCCACATCCACAGAAAGAACTATGGAGTCTTAACACACATTGAACCATACTATTTTCTCTTTTTTTCTTTGTTGTTTTCTTTATCATGGGTTTTCCCTTTCATTCTTATTTTTATTTAACAACATGATTAATGTGAAAATATGTTTAGTATCATCATACATGTAGCCTATATCAGATTGCATGCTCTCGTGGGAAGGGGAAAGGGAGGGAGGGGCAAATTTAGAACTCATAATCTTATAAAAGTAAATGTTGAAAACTAAAAATAAATAAATTAATCAAAAAAGAAAAATAATAAAATTAAATTTAAAAAGGAATGATGAGCTTGTTGATTGTAGAAAAACATAAGAAGACATACTAAATAATGAAGAGTAAAATGAACAGGACCAAGAGAATGTTGTATATAGTAACAATAATGTTTTTAAAGTATCTTTGAATAATTAAGTTATTTCTACTATTATAAATACCCAAATTAATTACAAGGGTCTTACTTATACAGAAAAACAGTATCTGCATCCAGAGAGAGAATTGATGAATAGAAGTATATATAGAATGGTTTTACATACGTAGATAGATAGATATATATACATACATACACACATACATACATACTTATTTATGTATGTATGGTAGTCATGGGAGGAAGGATAAAAAAAAGTAAAGGAAGAAAGTTACCTGATAATTTTAATATGTATACATATATAAATACTTAATATTTAATATATAAATATATTTTAACATATTTGATAATATATAATTTTAATACAATATATATTAATAATATATAAGTAAAATATATTTCATATATATAATTTAATATATATTAATTTTTCAACATCCCCTCCAATATTCGTCACTTTCCCCTTCAATCATCTTAGCCAGTCTGATAGGTATAAAACGATGTCTCAAGGTTGTTTTAATTTACATTTCTCTAGTCAATATTGACTTAGAGCATTGTTTCATGTGGCTGTAAATTATCGTCAGAAAACTATCTGTTCATGTTCTTTGACCATTTATGAACTGGGGAATGACCTGCATCTCCACAATTTCCAGTAAGTTAATTAAATTAAATTTAATATATATTAAAGGTTAATATATAGTTTAATATATATTGAATATATAATACAATATATTTAATAACAAATATATATTTAACATATATTTAAAGCAGTAGCAAGTTGTATAACAGATTTGCAGTTACATGCACAATCTTTTTAAAATTCTACTATGTTATGGAAATGCTTGTGTTATTTCATAATTAAAATTAAAATTGAAAAGAAGAAAATCCTCTCCTTCAAGGAGCTTTCAATCTAAGGGGGAAGACAATACACAGAAGGGAGCTAAGAAGGAGGGGACAATGCTAGACATGGTTGGGGGTTGGGGTTGGGGGATACCTCCTTTAGGATCAAACCAAGCAGAGCTTCAAGTGGAGAGTGAGCAGAAAAGTCTGGAGAAGCCTTTTAGGCTGACTGCACAGTCAGAATTGGGAGGGACTCCAAAAGGTATAGCAAGCAGAGCCTTGGTCCTTGTTCTCTGGTTTCTCACTCTTGGGTTGACTCCTTTACTGATGGAGTCTGGTGAGCACTGATGCTCATTCTTGGCCTTGAGCCTTCCCTCCAATGAGGTCAACATGTGCCCCAATGAAATGGGACTCAGTCCTTTGTTTCTGCATTTGTTCTTTTCCACAGTAGGTGAAGGGATTGGGGACTACAACCTTGAGAGTTTCAAAAGGTCAGAGAAGCAAGCCTCCAAGAGCCTGGGAGCCACCTGAGATCCAGACTGGGAGTTGGAGTCCATTTCACATTTTGTAGGAGCCCAACCTTGATGCCATGAGGAACAAAGAGTGAATTTAGGGAGGGAATTTTTAGCTGAGACAAGGATTTATTCAAATTTGATGCTATATCTGGATGTGAACTTGGTCAAGCAACATTATATAGAAATTGTGCTAAATATAAGCCCAGTCTCCCCAGAGATCAAGGTAGTGACAAGGACAGTGTGACCCCCAGGTGGTGGAAGACATTTTTGTCCTTGATATTGCTTCTAAGTTTGTAAAAGTTGATCCATCTAAAGTGGCTAAACCAAACTGGATTATTCACTTTCAACTAACATTAGGGGGACACAACTGGCAGGTCTTGATCTAATGGCCTTAGAGAAGTGACACCCCCAATTATTTGAAGTATATGCCTGCTCTCAGAAAGTTCAGTGAAACTGACCTGGCTCTGGACAGTTAAACAGTATTTTTGTGACAAATAGAACAGAAAACCTGCAAGTATTTCAGATCAAAAGACCAGACCAGTTTAGAAACTTGCTGGAATATAACCACAAAAGTCTAGAGAAACCTAGAAAGGTAAATTTATTTGAGCAATTAGAAGCATAATGAGCATTGTTAATAACAATCTTATGGAGGAGAAAAACCAAGGTTCCCTTCAGAATTTTAACTTTTCATAAGGAATCAAGGGGGTTAAATCCTATAGACCAGAGGTTCTTGAGATGGATTGAGTTGGTTCTAAGGGTTTGAAAAAGAGAGAAAAAGAAAGATATATAAAGAGAGGAATTTTATGAGTATTAAAAAAAGAAGAAGGGGATAAAACTTTCTCTTTCTCCAAACGGGGGTGTGTCAGACAAATACACAAACATATAAAAGACATGGTGGGGAGATCAGGTGAACTTCTTTCTTATCTGAAAAGGACAAATAAGGATTGAACCCATATGGGCTGACACGTTGGTGTAGAAATATGTCACACTCAACTGGGAAACAAGTGAGGGTAGGAGGGGTGGTGGCTTTGAGAGAGAACAACAGCTAAGGTTTGTATAGCTCTCTGATGTTTGCCAAGCACTTTACAAATATTTGCTCATTTTTTTCCTCAACAACCCTGGAAGGCAGCTCCTGTTATGATCTCTATTTCCAGGTGAGAAAACTTAAGCAGACAAATAAGTGATTTGCCCTGGGTCGAACAATTTTCTGCAATGGATTTGAACGCAAGTCAACCTGATCCATGTCCAATGTGTCATCCTCTGAGAGGAAATAGTCTCTAGCAGAGCAAACCTCCTGATCCTGAAAGGGGAATTAAAAGAGGAAAGAAGGAAAAGAAAAGAAAGGAACTAGGATCTAAGAGGTGTCTAAGATAGCCTTTTAGACAGCTGAGGAATGGTTGAATGGACTGGAATATATCAATTCAGTAGAATATTAACACAATGCAAAGACAAAAGAGATGTTAGATAATGCTAGGCAGTATGAAAAAATGCAGAGTGAAGAAAGCAAAATAAGAAGAATGATTTATACAAGGACAACAACATTGTGGGGAGGGGGAGAAACAGCTTTGAAAAGATTTAAAAACTTTGACCAATGCAATGATCAGCCAGTTCTCCAGAGTACCTGCAATGAATCCTGATGTTTAACTCTTGACAGAGAGGTTGATAGACTCAGGAGGCAGAAACGTAAATTTTGGGATGTGGCCTGCATTGTTTTTGACTGTGCTTATTTGCTACAAGAGGTTTCTCCCCTCCCTGCCCCTAACTTGATTGGAGTGGGGAGGGATAGAAGGGTTTTTAGCAATGGCAATATCCAAAAAACAAGGGCCATTGTAAGCTTTGGTTTTTAATGTACAAAAGAAAGCTGAAATTCAGATGGAAGCACATATGAGGGTGGAGTTGTGAAAAAAATGTGTAAAATGTATTACATATATATGTTACATACGCATATTACATATTATAATTTATTATGTGTTTTAAAAAAGAAGCAAGTGGTATTAAATGGTTCCTCTGCTTTCATGGAGAATTCTCTCTGTATTTTGCTGTGTGGATAGAAATGCTCTTATTTATTTTTTTTAGTTTTTAAGTATTGAAATTAAAAAAATTCCAAAAAAGAGGTAAGCTTCTCTCACCTGCCTATAGTTTTATCTGTAGCTCTTAACACAGAGCCTTCCCTCTACTGATAATCTCTGAATCATCTTCTATAAGTCTTTTTCTGTACGTGGTTGTTTTCCTCTTTAGACCATGAGCTCCTTGGGATCAGGGACTGTCTTTGGCAATTTTTGTATTCCCAGTACTTAGCACAATGCCTGACACATAGCAAGTGCTTATTGATTGACTATTGTTTCATAAATGTTTTTGATTCATTGATTTGTTCTGATATGCCAGCTGCCTTCCCAGTTACCTCTCTGCAACTACTCAGGGTTTACAATCTCTTGAGGGGGCAGCTAGGTGATGCAGTGGATAGAGTTCCAGTGCAGGAGTCAGGAGGACCTAAATTCAAATCTCACCTCAGACACTTGACACTCACTAGCTGTGTGGCCTTGGGCAAGTCATTTAACCCCAATTGCCTCATCCTGGGTCACCTCCAGTCATCCTGATGAATATCTGGTCACTGGATTCAGATGGCTCTGGAGAAGTGAGGCTGGTGACCTGCACAGCCCTCCCTCACTCAAAACAAAGTCAGATGCAAGTCATCATTTCTCCGATGGCATGGTCTTCTTCACAAAGAAGAATGAACACACCTAACACACAATCTCTTGAATTCTGACAGAGCCCTGACTCAGGAGCAGTGCTTCCCTTTGTCCTCCAAGTGGAACATTAGCCACATTGTATGCTCCCTTGTGCAACTGCAATGTAATAATAGTGATAGCTTGCATTTACCCAGCATTCAAGGGTTCCTGAAGTGCACAGGGCTAATCCTCTACTTAATCCCTCCTCTGATTCATCCTGAAACTCATTATCTTTTCTTCCAAATCCTTTCTTCTTTCTAACTTCCCAGTTACTGTCTGGGGAGCCACCACTGTCTTAGTCATCCAGGCTCATACCCTAGATGTCAGCCTCAACTCTTTACTCTCTCTTCTATATTCTTTATTCAACCAGTGATTAGACCCTGTTATTTCTACCTTCAGAACTTATCTGCTATATGCCCCCTTGTAATGGCAATTTAAATGGGAAGATCTTTCCCACTCATTAATAGGCCCATGTGACCTGCCTAGGTCACATGGAAGTCTGAGTCACATAAGCCTGTGGTGGGAAGAGTGCAGAACAGATGGAACAGGAAGGAGTGCAGCAGGAAGTGAGTCAGAGAAGTCAGAGCTGGGAGAGAGCAGGCAGCAACTAGTGTTACTGGGAGAGCTTGTTTATGATTTAAGGGAGCTGGTTTGTGAGAAGCCTAACAGAGGGAAGGCTTGGCAATGGTAATGCTCCCTGCATTGTTATAGTGTACAGATTTCTTTGTTGCTATGATGGATTCAGCTTTCTAGTGTCTGAATAAGTGTTTTGGTTATGTCTTCCATGTGGACAGTCTGTAATATTTTGTGATTCAGAACTGTGCTGGCATATTCATAGATGCTGAAGGCATTGTGAATATCACATTGGTATTATACTCCTACTCTCCCTTGACACTGTGGTCACACTGGTACAGGACTTCCTCACCTCACACCTGGAGTACTGCCATAGACTGAGGGCTAGTCTCTTCCACAAGTCTCTCCTCCTGCCTCACTCTAGTCTGTTTTCCACTCAACTATCAAACTGATCTTCCTAAAGTTCCGCTCTGAAAATATTATCCCATCTCTCATTCAATCAACTCCTGTGACTCCTTATCACTACCAGGATTAAATATGAAATACTCTGTGTGGTGTACAAAGCTCTTCATAACCTATCTCTCTTCTACTTTTCCAGTCTCCTTGGACCTTGTACCCCTCTAAGTACTCTGTTTTCCAGTGACACCAGCTGTTCCTTATTAGTACAACTCTCTCCCTCCTTATCTGCTCCAATGGCTCCCTATTACCTCCAGGATCAAATACAAAATGCTCTTTTTGGCATTCAAGTCCTTCATGACCTAGCCCTCTCCTATCTTTCCAGTCTTCTTATCCCTTCCTCCCTTTCACGTATTCTGGGGTGCAGGGACACTGGCCTCCTGGCTGTTCCTTGCACATGACCCTCAGTCTCTGCTTTCTGTCTCCATACCAGGTGGTCCACATGCCTCCTCATCTCCATCTCTAAGCTCCACTGGCTTCCTTCAAATCTCAGCCAAATTCTCATCTTCTGGAAGCTTCCCAAAGTTCTTTTAATTGTAATGCTTTCCAATTTATCTGACCTAGGTTTGTTGTATATATTCGTTTGCATGTTATCTTCCCTGTTTGACTCTGACTTCTTTGACAGTGGGGATAATTTTTAGTTTTTTTTATAATGGTCTGTAAGAAATATTAGACTCCTATAAAAATAGTTTGAAAAATAGTACCTAAAATTATACACACACATGCACACATGTACACACATCCATATGTGGATATATGTATATATGCACATGCATATGTATTTCATGTGTGTTCTAGAGAACTGATATAATCACATAATATTTCATTTCATCCATTAACCTCAAGTCCCATTGGTTAATATATCAGCCCATTACCTGAATGAAACCTTTGCTGTTACCATGCAGGTGGGCAAATTGCACATGATAGAGGGAAATAGACCATGTCAGATATCCTCATTGATGTCTGGTGTGGGCAGCAGAAGGCGGCAAGTCCTGGCAGCTGAAGAAATCAATCACAAACTCAGCTGCTCTGGCACAGAGTCTCTCTAACCCCTCTTCCTAAAGAAAAGAGCTCTAGACTCAACTCTTCTTGGGGAGGGCAGTGGCCAATGGGGGAGAAAAAGGAAGATTTCTCTTTCTGGGGTGAGAATTCAGAAGCAGATGCCTTAGAGTAATGAATGAGCCCATCTCCTTGCCCTAATCACTGACTGGCATTCACTATTTCCCACATGTGATGCCAAAGCATCATGCTTATTCCAAAAGGAAATGGTTGAGTACAATAACAATAACAAATGACATTTATGCAGCATTTTGACATTTCCAAACAACTTTGTGTTCTATGAACTCTGTCTCATTTGACTCTTGTAACAACCCTGAGAGCTGAAAGAGGGACTAGATGCAGTTATATTCATTTTACCAATGAGGAACCTAGGGTTTAGGGAGTCTCCTTGGGGTCACAGAGCTAGAAAGTACCAGAGATGGGACGGACAATCTAAATCTTCCTGACTGTAGTTCTTGTACTTCATTCAAGACCACACCCTATCCATTGAAGGAGGAGATTGCATGTCTTAACAGTCATGTGGTCCCTTAGAAGAAGGAGGAACTCAAACTTTTTCCTAATTGCCTTGGAATTTCAGGACCGGACTATTGACAGCTCCATCAAAACAATTGATTTGGGGGTCAGACATCTGGTTTGGACTGCCTGGCTCTCCTGGCAATAGATGATGCCTTCATTGACCTCTGCCCTTGGGCACAGTCCCATTGTGTGGGTTTGGGCCAGTGGCTTCAGTGATTACATGAAGCTTTTCTTTTAATTAACACTTGGCCAGTGATAACAGTGCCCATATTGCTGATCAGTCAGTGCAGGAGCAGGGAGAAGGAGTGAAGTAAGTGGAGTGATGGCGGAAAGCTTGGAAGTGACACAGAGTCCACTGGCTTCTGGCAGACACACTAACTGTAGACCTTTGAAAATGAACACCTATTTCTACCCTGCTCCTAATGGGATGATTTAGGCTTTGTCTTACAAAAGTCTTTGTTCCAGTCGTCAGGACCCAACGCATCACACACAGCATCCTTTGCCTTCTGTCTGGTATATATGATTGCCTAAGCTAGCCTCAAAATCAAAAACCCCAGAAGATTGACCCAAAGTGACAGGTAATGATCTCCTCAGAACGTCTACTGTGATATTCAACTGCATTCCCTGGGGCCAAGTATTATTTTCCTTTGAGTTTTGCAGCTTAGCACCCAGCACACAGCCTGAGATATAATAAACGGCTAAATCAGTAGTTGGAGGTGCAGAAGGAGACTAAGAACTCTCTTCTATGAGAAGATTGAAGAATCACCTCTGGTCATCTTAAGAAGCAAAGTGTCGGGTGCTAAGATGCAGACAATTACCCCATCCTCTGCCCTGGCCAGGCCACAAGTGAGGAGGCATTCTGGGTACTACCATTGAAGAATGATATTGAGAAGCCGATGAGTTTATGCCACATGACAATTAGTGGAAGAAAGTGGGGACATATAACCTGGAGAAGTAAAGACTAGAGGACAAAGGAGAGTAATGTTCAAATACTCAAAGGTTGCTTGTGGAAGAGGGATCACAGTTGTTCTTCTGGGCTCTGAATGACAGAACTAGAAGCAAAATGTGGATGTTGAGAAGTGAGGTGGAGACGGTGTCAAGAAAGACTTCTCAACAATGGAAAGGGAGAGCACCCCCAGTCCCACTGGAAGTTTGTCGACAAAGGCTGGATATCCACTTGTCAGGTGCATTGAAGTGGACATTCTTGGGGGATGGGGAGGATACGGTTGGACTGGTTGGCTGCCACTGTACCAACTCGAATATTCTGTTATCCTAGGATTCTTCACCTTTGTTATGAACCATGGATATTGATGAGCAATCAGTTTCTCTTAGAAACCAGGCACCATGGTACTGTGAAAAGATCATGAGCTTAGGAACCAGGTTAAATCTCAATCTGATATTAACTTTGTGACCTTGGGCAAGTCCCTTAACTTCCATGGGTCTCAGTTTCCTATCTGACTTGTGTGGTTCATTCCAAGTAATCCCTTTTCAGAAAGCCTCCATCTAATCTCTGCCCCTTCCTCTGACTGATCAGTTCCTCCCTTAACCTCCATTTTCAGGAAAGGGCCCAGGCCAGTTTTTCAACTTTCTTTTATGTGTTGTCTTCCACCACCAGAATATAAACCCCTTGAGAGCAGAGATTATCTCTTAATACAGTGTCCGGCACACAGTAAGACCTTGATAAATTCTTGTTTACTTTTAGACTTAGTGACATGAAGGGAAAACTGGTTTTTCTGAAGGCAAACTCTATCAATATCATAAGGCTTTGACTTCTTGATTTGAAAGGAGCAGCTGGACATCCTAGAAAGAATAATTTCACTTCTTCCTCAGCTTCCTGGTCACCAAACAATGTGATGGACAACAAATTAATAAAGGTTTGATGAGTGACATCCATTAGTCAAGAAGGAAAGGCAGGCTTTCCTTCACTCTAGGCAAAGGAAGGTAATTCTCACTCCTTAAAGATTCCTTTCTTCCTCTTCTGTTGGACCATGAGTCTTGCCTACCTTCATATTTTGAGGAAGCCTCTTCTTGTATCTATTTTCCTTTTAAGTCAATGAATGGGATTAGTAATGTCCTCATGGAATTAAAATCATCTGAAGAAATATTTTGGGTTATGTCAACTCATGGAGTGACTGCTCCCATCATCTGATAATGACTAATAATAGGCATCCCACTAATGGAACTATTCAGTCAATTAAAAAAATCCTGATTGCCTGCCGCAGAATATCCCCCCAGTGCCAAGCTGTCTGTGGAGTAGGTGGGGAGAAGGAAGGAAGGTGTGATAATTAAAAGAATTGCTACTTAATAAGTCACAGGAGCCAATGTGTTAACTCTGCATGCTGGGACGCTAGAGTGTTCCCAGCTGCTACAGAGAAAGGAGGAGGAGGATGCCGTTTGATCCCTGGCACCATGAGTGAGGACAAGACGAAACACAAATGTGCTAATAGTGAGTTTCCATGTCATAATGTGCCAGATGGAGGTGGTTACATCCCTGATTGATTGCCTCCTGGGTGAAACAGGGGTTTTCCAGAAGGCTAATGTCTCTGAATTGGCAGGCAAACTCTGGGGACCAGCAGTTCTCACCTCTGGTCAGTCCAGGCCCTCTTGGCCTTTGTGGAGTAGGGTATGAAGGCCCAGGGACTCGAAACTGGATTTGAAGGAGCCCGGAAGTGGAGCTCAATATGCCCATGCCAAGGTGGAGGCTTGGGACTGCCCACTAGGAGTGGTTAGGCATCAAACCAGTGCATGGGAGCAGAGCTAAGAAGGCCGAGAACCAGCAACCACTCTCCTCCTTGTGAACCAAAGAGAAAACGGAAAAATAGGAAGTAGGAAAAATAGAAGGAGGAGTGGGAAGGCTTTGCTTCCAAAAGGCCAAATTCCAGCAAAAACCTGTTCACCAGTGATACTCCACCAGGGCAGAAACAGAGCAGGGAAGCACCAAATGACCTTCCCATTCCTTCTGCCTTCTACCCCTCCCCAGCCACCTTGCATTTTTCTTTCCTGATGGCTAGCTCTTGACTCCAGATCAACAGCACGGACTGTGATGGTGGTGGTGGCAGCAGTGGCAGCCTACTGGGAGGCAGCCCTCTGCCTGTCATCCAGCCACTGGGTCCTCATACAGGACCGAGACGAAGGCTTCATTACGGAACAATGGAGCTTGCTGCCAGAGCCCACGGATTTGAATAAACAACAAATAAGCAACAGCTGTTCCAGCATATGTGTATGGTGGAAAAAAAAGTCACAAAATAAAAGAATTTGTAAATGCCAACAGCAACACTAAACTACGGCTGCTACTGTAGAGCGCGTTTTTAATTGCAACCGCAGCAAGCCAGGCTGTGGGTATTAGTCTCACATATGTCTTGTTGCTGCCAACCTGGGAGTATAGATGAATTTAATTAAATAAGGATTATCCCTGCTCCCCAGTACAATTACTTATTTATAACAATGATAAAATTGCCTAATTTTTTTTGGAAAGGGGGGTAATATTTGTAAAACAGCTTGGGGAACAAAACCTGCCCGTTTTCCTTGTAAGTCGTTCAGGGCTATTTGGGGGTAGAGGGCACCTCTGCAAATGAAGTCGTTGCTTACCTCCCAGGAAAGAAAAAAAATCACCAAGTCCCGAAACAGCCTACCCTTGTCATAAAGCTTGCTGCAGTTAAACAGTCAGAGACGACATTATGGGGAAGTATAAAGAAGATACACGGCAGCCTGGGAATTGCTTTTCATGGGGAGTGGAGAAAATGAAGCAATCGGACTCAAATTGAGGGCAGACAACAGAGATTAGGGACAGGGCCTAAGGGATGAGAGCCAACATCTCCCTCTGGGCAGGGGTCTGGCCTCTTTGGGCACCACTGGGCTTTCCATTCCTCTTGCTGATGGGAGTCTTTTGGCGTTGACCACTCTTTCCTGGATCCAAAGAAAAGCCATTCAGATGAGAGAACAGATTGGAGGGAGATATTTGGCAGTAACCAGAAGAAAGAAAGATGTTCTGCCCTAGACATCTTAAGCTAAAGCAGGCCAAGAGGATCATGGAGGGCCATCACAAAGGGCAAGGTTAGAAAAGGTCAGATGCTAAAGCTTCCCTTTGTCTGTGATGGCTGAATCCAAGCCATCAATTAGATTTATTCCATGCAATCAACAAGCATTTATTAAGCACCTGCTATGTTGCTAGGTACCTATAATACAAGGGAATTTAAAAGAGGTCTCTGCCCTCAAGAAGTTTATATTCACTGGGGTGCAGACAATATGTATACAGATAAACAAAGGTAAAATATATGCAAAATAAGTCATCTTTAAAAATATTTTGGAAGAGAGATTCTAATATTTGAAGCCAAAGACCTTGGGAGGTGGCCCTTGAACTCTCCTTTGAATGGAAGCAGAGGAGGTTGGAAGCGAGCACATATTTATTGAGTACCTATTATGTGCTTTACCAATATTATCTCATCTGAGGTGAAAGTGAGGAGGGAGGACACCCCGGCATGGGGGTAGCCTGTGCAAAGGTAAATAGGCAAGAGATGGAATGTCTTATAAGGGAGCAGAAAGCTGGCCAAGGTAGGTAGAAAGTAGAGGACACAAAGGGAAAGAATGAGAAGTAAATCTGGAGAGACACACTCGAATCAGATCGAAAAGGACTTTAAAGGTCAAGCAGAAGAGGCTGGACTTTATCTTAGAAGCCATGGGGAGTCACTGGAGCTGTTCAGTGAGGGAGTGACATCCAATTCTGAAAGAGCAATCCCTTAGGATAGTATGGGTGAACCGGAAGTGGTGCTCCAAGTACCAAGGACAGATTTTCTGTGTGCTCCTTAGTCAACCCACAGCATTGCCACAGATATTTGAGGGGTGGCTGGAAAATATTCTCTTCTCTTCTCTTCTCTTCTCTTCTTTTTATTGCTCCTCCTTCTTTCTTCTTCTTTTCTATCTCTCTGTCTGTCTATCTGTCTGTCTGTCTGTCTCTCTCTCTCTGTCTGTCTGTCTCTCTGTCTCTGTCTCTCTCCTGAATTCTCTGGGACATTAATGACCTACGTTTTTGTCATTGTGAATTAGTCTATGACAAAACATACCCTTTTGATTGTATCCTCATGAAAAAAAATCTAATGCTGAGCAGTTTCCCAAAGAGTATGTTGGAATAGTCTTAATCAGTAATGCCAGAGAATTCAGCCAAGTGACTACTCAGGTAAACTGAGGTCATTAAGACACTTGTTCTTGCTGAACGTTGGAATAGCTTAGACTGCTAGCTAGTCCTGGTTCTCTCTTTCTCTCCCTCCCTCCTTGTTTCTTCCTGTCTGTCCCCCTATTTGTGATTTTCTCTTCATAGGGAGTTCCCAGTGCAGAAGCTCCCTCCCTTTTGCAGATTGCTACCTGCTCTGCTCTCTATTTGTAGACTGACTCAGAGAGTTGCCAGGGGCCACAGAGAGGTTAGGAGATTTGTCCAGCAGCACACAGCTTCATTCCTGCCAGACAGAGGGATAAAACTGAGCTCTTCCTGCCTCTGAAGTCTGTTCTCTATCAAAAAGAGGATCACTGCCTAGCAAAGACACTGAGTCTGGGTTGGACGTACTTGCAAATGTGTTGATGTCATACAGGTGTGAATCACTGCAAGCAGGCTCTGGGATAACAGAAAATTAACCTTGGTCCTTGTCTACAAATAATACACAAATGGTATAGACCAGTAGTGGCCATCATTGACCAATGAAAGTTTTGGGCACTGAGGAGTCTAGGAAAACTTTCTACAGCATCCTGGGGTGGCCAATCAGGAGACTTCCTTTAAATAATTGTCCTTTTCTCTGTCAGCCCTGAAGAAGAGAAACTTCTGGTCAATGGCAGACCACAAACACAAAGAGAGGGGGAAGCAAGGGGTTTGGATGAATCACCCCCTGAAGAACAGAGGGCCGTGCTAGGGGTGTTCTGATGAAATCTGCCCATAGGTTAGGGATCACACAGAATGACATCATTGCCACTCTTTCCTTAATACCCCGAAGTCTTACTTCTTCCCTCACCATCCAGATGAAAACTGCCCTCTCAACAGCTACCAGTGATCTCTTAATTGTCAAATTTAACGGCTTTTCTTCATTCCAGGTCATGCATGCCAACCATGGGTATCCCCCAACACTCTGTCCCAGATCTTCTCCTCTATCTTCACTTCCTGATCTCATCACCTCTCACTTATCCAGTCATCATCTGCTGATGATTCTTAGGTCTGTTCAGCTGGCCCTAGCCTCCCTTCTGACCTCCAATCTCCCATCTTCAATGGCCTTTTGACCATCTCAAATTGGATATTCCATAGACATATTAAACTCAATACATCCAAAAAGATCTCATTATCTTTTCTCTCTCAAACTCTCTCCTCTTTCAAACTTCTCCATGCCTGGAGAGGACATGCCCATCTCCCAGACATCCTCAGTGTCCTCCTTGACTCTTCAATCTCACTTTCAGCAGCCAATCTAATGGCAAGTCCTTGCCTTGACAGTTCATTTGTATGTGCTTGCTTCCTTTAACACTGCCATGATCATCCTGGTACAGAATTTCATCATCTCCTACCTGGACTATTGCACTAGCTACTGGGTGGTCCACCTGTCATGGGTTGGGAGCCTACCCTTCCCGAGGCCATCATCCACTCAGTTATCATGGTGATCTTCCTAAAACGTAGTTCTGATCCTATCACCTTCCACTGGCATCAAAGGAGAGGAGCCTACACCTCTAGAAGCATCCTTGTCTGCTCCAGGAAGTTGCTTTCCTTCTTGATGTCCAGATTCTTTCCAACTTCTCTCCTCTGGAGTCAAATACCACAGGTCTGATCCATCCTTTGCATGACAGCTCATCAAATATGTAAAGACATTCATCATGTCCTCCCCCTCCCACTGCATATTCTCTTCTTCAGGCTAGACATTCTAAGCTCCTTCAACTGATCTTCATGTAACATGGATTGACTACCCTCCTCTCAATGACTGCCAGCTTATCAAAATCCCTCCTAAAACGCGCTGTCCAGAACGAGACAAAAACAAAGAATGCTCCAGCTGAGGCCTGACTGGAAAAAAGGGCAACTGGACTGTTTTGGACTCCCACCTCCTTATGCCTTGCCTCTCTCTCTCTCTCTCTCTCTCTCTCTCTCTCTCTCTCTCTCTCTATCCCTCTTCTCTTTTCCTCTCTCTCTCTTTTTTTTAAAAAAACTACTTCATTTCATTAAATGTTTCATGGTGGCATGTAAAACATTTTAAATAATCATTTTTTTTCAAATCTGGAGTTCCACATTCTCTCCCTGAAACTCCTCCCCACTCTTTGAAAGGGCAAGCAGTTTGATGTCAATTGATTTTTAAACCCAAATGTAAGATTTGACTTTTACCCCAATTGAATCCCTAATCTAGCCCGTCAAGAGGGTCAGTTAGGTGACATAGTGGACACAGCACCAGGCCTGAAGTCAGGATGACCTGAGTTCAAATCTGACCTCAGGCATTTACTACTTGCATGACTATGGACATGTCACTTAACACTATTTCCCTCACTTCCCTCATCTGTAAAATGACCAGAAGGAAATGGCAAACCACTCCAGTATCTTTGCCAAGAAAACCCCAAAAGGGGTCACTAAGAGTTGGACATGACTGAAAAATGGCTACACAACAAAAAAGCCCATCAAAATATCTTTGGATCCTGACTCTATTGTCCAGTTCGTTACTTCTCCCAGCTCATGCCATCTATTCCTTCATCCAAGTCAACAGGAAAAGTTCAATCACTCCTGATACCATCTTAATCTAGCATAATCTACTCCAAATTTTGCTATCTTCTTCATGGAAATTTCATGAGATATTTAATTAAATGTTTTGCTATAGTCCAGGCAAACAATATCTATTCATTAGTAACCCCATCAAAAAGGACATACTTTTAATCTCAAATGGCCTGTGGATGAAGCCATGTTTCCTTTTCATTTCTTCCTTTTCTAAATGTTCATTAATCTCATCAGTTAATTAGTTCTAGACTATTCCCAGGAATTGGTGGCAACCTTGCTCGCCTACAATTTGAAGACTCTGCCATTTGTCTTTTTTAAAAAATCAAGATTTTGCCCTTTGTTAGTCCCCTCTTCTTCTGTGATCTTTCAGATTTCTTTGACAGTTATTTTGCAGTCATATTGGACATGTATGCCCACACATATACAAAACTCACAAGCACATAGATACATATACATAAGTATGCGTAACTATTCCACATATCATTGAGTTTTCAGTGTTCCTTTAGAAATAATAGTGGAATTGATCGTAAGGACTGATTCTTACCGACTGTGCCTAAGGTCACTTCCGGTGGATTTCCAGGTTCCTCCTCAAAGCTCTGTACCTGAGACATCCAACGACAACAACAGTCCATCAGTCATTTCTCCATAATCTTTGCCTCTCTACCCTGGCATTGAACCAGGTAAACTTCAAAGTTATAGAAATATCCAGATTGCTTCTTCTTGAAAGTTATTTCTGTAATCATACAGGTCAACTTACTACTCCCTGCTTAGAAATATTGACCTCTTAGGGAACTGGGGAGAGCGATTAGTCCCTAAGTTCATATTTTGGAGCAATAAAAGTACCTGAGAGTATGAAAGGTCAAAGGTCATATGAGCTCTTGGATGTGGTGTCTCCCTCCTGGGATATTAACAACTTTTTGTGGGGGGAATTTTTCTCACACACATATGACATTCTACTTTTTATTTAAGATATTTCTATACAACTGTATTTAGCTACCATACTTGACTATAAACTTCATGAGAGCAAGAACTTTGTCTCACTTATCTTTTTATCTCCTTAATATCAGACAGAGACCTTTCTACATTTTTGGTTTGGGTTTTTTTTTTTGGACAAGACCTATGATATCATTGGTATGGGGAACTCCTGCTAATAAAAGTTTCCTCACTAATCTAGAGCCTTGGTAATCAAGATCTCTGTGCATCTTGTATTATGGAAGTTTCCTGGGGCATTGGGAAATGAGGTGCCTTGCCCAGAATCACATAGTCAGAATGGAATCAGAAGCAGGGTTTGAACCCAGGTCTAAGAATCCAAGACTAGTTCTGTATGTCCCTGGCCTCGTGTCATAATTAAATGACAGCCCTCTAAATATTAATTATTTAAGATCATTTGGACCTAGGTCTGGGCCAGAGTCTAACGTAATTGACCAGACGTGCTTTGCTTTGCTCTAAAAATGCCCTTTCCTGCGTCAGCAACTATAGGACCAGATGAGGCTGACCAGAGGCATTCTTCTAGTTTGTAACTACCAAAGGACAGGAAGCCTGGGCCCAGGTACTGTCTTGAATAGCAGGACATTTCTTATCGTGGTACTCTATGGATATATGTTGTGTAGGGGAAACACAGATATCCTGGGATTATAAGTTCAATTGACACTTTGTAAATTGCCTTGTTTTATTATATTTACAACTTATTCAACTAAGAAACTTCCTTACTTAAGCTATGGTTAAACATATATATGGAGATCATAAATCTGAGGAACACAGACATCCTGAGCTGGAATTATCTAAAAGATATAATAGACTTCCCATTCTTTTTATCAGGCAGTCAGAGTTAAAGTTCTGACTCCATGCACATGTCTGCTAGCTTAAGAGAATAAACAATAAGAATTTGTCACTGAGCCTGCTTGCCTCTTCCACCAAACCTAAAAGATTTAACACAAGGTAGAAAGGCCCTCAGAAAGCATCTAGTCCCATCCTTTCATTGTAAAGTGGAAAAACTGTGGCTCATGAAAGTTAAGTAATTTGTCAAGGACCCACAGGGAGTAAACATGAGAGGTAGAATTTGAACTCAGGTTTTCCAAATCCAGAGGCTTCTTTCCACTATTCCATGATGCCTCGCTCAGATTAACTGGCTTAAATTACCCATGCATCAGGAAACCCTGGATCAATAGCATGAGAAACAATTTAGTCTCACTTTTCTAATGACGATAACGATGTTTGTGTCTATTGCTCCTAATTCTAATGTCTGGGCCAAACAGAGCAAGTCTAAACTTGCTTCCACTAAATCAATGGGATATGTATGAAGCACTTAGCTAGTGCCTGGCACACAGTAGAAGTTTAATACATGCTTATTCTCTTCTCACTCCTTCTACTGGACAATCCCTTGAGCACTTGAAAATAATGAACACGTTTGGTATAGTGGAAAGGGCTTCACGTCAGCAGACCTAGGTTCAAATTTTTGTTCTACCACCGATATACTTGTGTGATCATGACACAATCTCCAAGCTTTCCATCCCACGTGTTTATATATAGCCATTTGCATTTTGTCCTTTCTATTAGATTATGAGCTCCTCCAGGGCAAGGATTGTATTTGCCTTTATTTGTAACCCCAGAGTTTAGCACTTTAATAAATATGTGTTGATTTAGCTTTTCCTTGAGTGGGTTAACTTGACTTCTCTGGCCCTCAGTTTCCTCATCTATAAAATGTGAGCGCTGGACTAGATGGTGTCTAAGGTCCCTCCCAGCTGTGGTCAGCTCATTCTCCTTGGCTTCTCTTCTCTGGTCTAAGTCCCCAGTCTCTCATCCAGTCACATGAAAGACATGTCCTCTTAAAGGTGAGAGAGGAAGAAAGAGAAGGGGCCATATCATTCTGCCAGTTTCACGCATATTTTCCATTTCTTGTAATTGGATTTTAAGGTTTGCCTTTCAAAAATAAATATGTAACCTTGCAAGGGCTCCCACGTAAGATGTAACTCCCAAGGCTCTCATTTCTCTTCTATCAATAGGAAAGCAAACATATTTTCTCAGGCTATGTTGTCAGGAATGGATTTTATATTTTGCCTAAGGATTAACAAATTTTAAATGTAAGGACTTTCTTGGAAACACTTTCCAGAAAACAAAAGTTGCTTGTGTAATAATCAGGAAATGTCGGAAGGATGACATAATACCAAATTTTACTAGAGCGCCATATCCCAGAATTCCCTGGACTGGAAGAGACCCTAGAAGCCCCCTCCTGAAACACAATCCTGAACAAAAATTCCCTCAATAACATTCCTGACAGGTGGTCACCCAGACTTCATTCAAACACTTCCAGTGACAGGGAGCTCACTACCTGCCCAGGTGGCCCATCTCACTTTGGGAGGGTTCTCATGGTTCATTGCCTGGAAGATTTTCTGGGTATCCAGCCCAAAATCTACTTCTCTGAGATTTTGCCTGCTCCTCCCTATCTTTACTCAGCCTTTTTTTGCACATGGGGAATGTCTTGCCTTATCTTCACTTACTCCTATCATCCTTCAGGGACTAGATCAAATCCTATAATACTGGGAAGTTCTCCCTGGCTTCCTTATAGCCAAGGGAGACATCTCTTCAGCGACATTGGCTGGACAGGAAATCTCATGGGATGGGCTGTGTCTTCCTTGCTACTCTAGTAGGCTAGAAGCACTGGTGACCAAAGGCTGCTTCTCATGCTTCTTGGCATCCCGGAGCACTGAGGCAGTGAAGTGACCCCCAGTGTATCTGAGAGGTGGGAGTGGAACTCAGGTCTATCCTGACCCTGGAGCAAAGTTTTATCCACTCTACTACACTGCCTCTCAAGGATATGTAAACAGAGAAATATTTGCTATGGTCACCATTTCCTTTTCCACATAGCTGGAATTCAAGTGAACCCCTGATTTTATATTGTAAAGCTCTCTGTGGGCAGGAATTGTTTGGGTTTGGTCTCTGTAACCAGTGTCCAGCACAATGACTTGCACATAGGAGGCCACTTAATTGCATGTTTACTGAATTAAAATTAACTGAAGATGGTTATCGCAAAGCTGGGTGCCGGTCATTTCACATCCTGGGCCTCTGTTCCCTCATCTCAAACATGAGGGGGTCGGTTAGACTTGATGGCATTGGGGGGCCCTTTCAGGTCCCCCTCATGGATTACCTATTATCCTATGATGTCACTTAACCATCCTGGGTCTCAGTTTCCTTATCTGCAAAGGGAAGAGGTTGGAGTAATTGGCCTCTGAAGTAGATCCAAGTTCTGAATCAAGACTCCTACATCCTAACTCATGCTCCAGGGTAGCACATGTATATAATGACCTCGCTCAGCGAAGGCTCCAGATATAAGGTTCTAGAAGAGGTCAGAGGAGGGAAGGATTCTTACGGTCTAGGTGATCAGGAAAGCCTTCCCAGGGGAGGATCCCTGCTGGGCCTTGGAGGAAGGGCAAGTTTTCAATAGCTAGAGGGAACCAAGCCAAATCATACTGACCTCTTCCATTTCAAAAGAGTCCGGTGGCTTCCCATCCATGTGGGCAACCTGTCGGAGTCTGTGGGACAAAAGCAGGCCTTTCTCCTGGAAGCCTCTGTCTCTGGTTGATCCTTCTAGAGTGCAAGGAAGGAGTGGCGGCTTTAGGGACATGGACAAGAGAGGAGGCCATGGCTTGCCTGGAACAGATGGTGAAGCATCATGGGACACCAGCTTATTGTTGGCCAGGGGAGGCTGCTCTTCTGTCAAAGGACAGAGGTGGGGGTGGTCAGCAAAGTTCATCCCCATAGACTGTCGAGAGGACCCTTTGTCTGGTTCCACGGGGGTGGCGGGAAGGTCTTCCTTCACCCTGAGTGATGCAGCTTGATCCTGCATGCAGTCCCTTCTGATGGTCTGCTTTGAGGCTCTCCTCAGGAGTTGGCTGATCCTTCTCCGTCTCTCTTGGATCGCCCTCACCTGGGTTGGCTTGGGCTTCTCTGCCTGCACCTTCTCTTGGCCTTCCCTCTGCAGGCTGTTGATATTACTCAGCAGAGAGGAGAACGCATTGGTCACATGGTCCAGCACTTCCAGCTGTCGAAACCGTCCTGAATGAGACAAGGAGATAGAGATCAAGGAAACAGTCTTTGATCCAACCACTGGAATGTTAGCCAGACTCCTGAGGATTGAGGTTTGGACAGTGGAACTGGCTGGGGCTGCGACCCTATATGGAAGAGCAACTCCCAGTCTCTCCCCTCACACAGCTATCACCTTAGTGCAATCCCTGGTCACCTCTCATTTAGACTGTTGCAGTGGCTTCTTCACTGGCCTCCTGCCTTCAGTCTCTCCCCACTCCAATGCTTTCTACACACGGATCTGACTGGGTCACTCTCCTCTTCAGTAAAGTACAGTGACTCACTATGGCCTCTGGAATAAACTAGGAGCCCTTCTCCTGATCCTGGCCTGTCTTCCCAGCCTCACTGTGGGGCTCTCCCACACTTTGAGATCCAACTAGATTGCCCTTCTCCTGTTCTCTCAGACAGGACTCCATCTCTCACCTCCATGCCTTTGCATACATGTCTTCTCCTGCCCACCCCACAGTGCCTCTCTTCTCCCGACTCAGCTCAGGCATCACTTTCAACGTGAATTTCTCCTCCCTCTCAAACTACTTTGTATTCCATTGCATTCATTCTCCGTATACAACTGTATACTTCTTTTTGTCCTTGAGACCTCCCCCATTGGAATATAAAGTTTTTGAGAGCAGGTCCATTCATTACATTTGTATACCCATAGCCCAGCCCAATGGCTGCCATATTAAGCTGCTTACTAAATGCTTGTTGATCAATTCACTAAGATGTCAGAAAGACCCTAAACATCTATGAACATCCACTATAGGTATGGGGCAACTGGGTGGTGCAGTGGATAGAGCACTGGGCCCGAGTCAAGATGGACCTGAGTTCAATTCTGGCCCAGATACTCATTAGCTTTGACTTTTTTTATAGTAACAGTATCAATAGAACATTTACAAAGATTATCTCCTTTGATCCCACAGCAATCATGGGAGGCAAGTTCCATTACTATTATCTCCATTTTACAGATGAGGAAACTGAGGTAAATATTTTTAATGACTTCCCCTGGCCACGCAACTGGTAAGTGTCTAGGGCAGGATTCAAACTCAAGTCTTCCCGATGCCAAGGGCTCTATCTACTGCACCACCTAGCTCCCCTTATCACCTCTTAATTGGATGATTAATGAATCTTCCTACCTAACACTTCCTTCTACTCCCTTCCATCACACTCAGCTGCCAAGGAGATTCTGCTAAATCCCAGCTCTGACCCCATCAGCTCCCTTCCCCCAAAGCTCTTGAGGCTGCCTAGGACCAACAGGATTAAATAGAAGCCTTGAGTTTGGTTTTGAAAGCTCTTCCCAACCTGGTCCTTCCTACCTTTCCAGTTCTCTTATGCTTGATTTTCCTTCATGGCCTCCACCATCCAACTACACTGACCTCACAAGTGACACTTCTGCATCTTTGCAATGGCAAAGGGTCTCCTATAGTCTAATAATAGCTAGCAATTTATTTTGTTTCTGTTCAGTCATGTCTGATTCTTTGTGACCCCATTTGGGGTTTTCTCAGAAGATATACAGGAGTGGTTTGCCATTCCCTTCTCAAGTTCATTTTTACAGATGAGGAAAATGAGGCAAAAATATTGAGTGACTAACATGTCACCGACAGGGTCACACAGACAACAAGTTTTTGACACTGCATTTGAACTCAGGTCTTTCCAAGCACAGTGCTCTACCCATTGAGCCACCCAGCTGCCTCCTAACCAGATATTCTAGGAATACTTCAGGTTCAAACCTTAAGTGACTCAGAGTACTGAACCATAATGCCTGAAGGTGATGGAAGAAGGCCACATAATCATGTCCAAAGTTGGGTTTTATGCTTTAGTCTGTTTCATAAAATGGAGTTGGGGGGGAGAAGGAGTAGCTGGTCTCTGGGCTCCTTGCACTTCCTGCACAGACCACCCTCCCGGACCCCGCCCTCCAGGTTCTCACTCACCGTACAGGTCAGGGGTCTCGAAACCCATCCTCTGTTTGTGAGCTTCCAAGAATACCCGAATGTTGATGCCTTTTGCTGCAGAACTGCCCCTGAGGAAGCGGGCTGGGATTTTAGTGCAGATGTCTGGCTCCTCAGCCCCAAACCCCAGCTCAAGGAGAATCTCTACTGGATCTTTTTGCCAGAATTCCAGCCATTCTGAAATGCTGCAGTAGGAAGAAGTGAGGTTATCATTAAACAGCTACATTTCATTTTGGTGGAGGCTACATCCGGAAATGACAACTCTCTGATGCTCAGCTTGAGCTGGGAGGTCAGGGAGCTTCTGAGAAAGCCCCACACCAAACCTTACCAAGTTGCTCAGACCCTCACTCAGTGCCTATTTACTTTTGTTTTAGGCACAGTTCTAACAAACTTGTCTATCTGGGTCTCCAGCCATAATATACCTAAACAGACAAATTAAAAGACCAGAGCTAGGAGATGGGAAGGGTGCTGGAAGTAAGAAGCAGAAAGAAATAATGGCTAAGAGAAACAAAGAATGCAGAAAGGTTTTCAATAAATACCTCCTCCCAGATTCATAAAACATACTACTTCAGAGCCATCTGACATAGTGACAAATCCGCCCATGCACTCCAAAAGCCCCTTGGGCGTAACAATGTAATAAGGAGCTTTCATTAAAAATGACCCTGAGCCACCAGAATAGGTCAAGTTATGATGAGTAACTGTGTAATCTGTTTCTGCTAAAGTCACAGGGATAGCAACATTCAATTCCCATTATGGCCACTTACTAGCTATGCAAACCTAGACAAGTCACTCCACCCTTTATGAGTAAGAACTCCCTAGGAGTTATTTCCAGAGGATAGAGGGATTGAAATCTGTGCCAACAGATGAACTTTGAATTGAGGAGTTCCCTACACTGATGAAATGACAGGTTCTCCCAATATTCATGTATACCTCTACTAAAGGTCTCCTCTAATGCCTCCCTAGGGCATGGAAGCCACTGTAATTTCTTAGAGATTTCTATCTTTGGAGTCCAAGCTCCTAATATCACTACTACTTTGCTTGGGTAGTAGTAGGTCCAGGATGGACCCAAGCAGACCACAAAGCTGTCATGGGAGGGTCAGTCTTGCTGACGTTGAAGGGACAGGGGAGATTTCAGAATGCTCAGGTGGCTGCAGTCACTATGGCAACCTTCAAAGGTCACCTTCCAAGCCATAGCTATGTTTGTTGTTGTCATTTTTTCAGTCGTGTCTGAGTCTTCATGATGCCATTTGCGGTTTCTGGGCAGAGATCCTGGAGTGGTTGGCCATGCCCTTCTCCAGTTCATTTCAAAGATGAAGTAAGTCTTCCAAAGCCACACAGCTAATAAGCTTCTGAGATCAGATTTGAACTCAAGAAGATGAGTCTTCCTGACTCTAGACTCAGCACTCTCTCCACTGCTCCACCCATCTGTTCTTCTAAGTCATAGATATAGATTTAGAGCTGGACAGCATTACGAGATCATTTGCTCCAAATCCCTCATTTTTCAAAATAGGGAAGCTGAGACCCAGAAAGTTTTGATGACTTGACTAAGGTCAGACAGATAGTTCATAGTAGACCCAGATTGTGAACTTGAAAAACTGATTTTAACTCTATCACTCTTTCCATTCTGACCAGTCATTGGCTACATTACACATGCATTGTCTGCAAGGCATCTTAGACTTTTTCCATTCATGACCCCTTTTCACCAGAGAAATTTTTACACACCCTCAGGTATATAGGTATATAAAATAGGTATACAAATCAAACATTTACTGACAATAAGTCATTTAATTTATTTCAAAACAATTCTTTGATATACATATAATTTTACCATTTACCAAAGACAAAAGCACATTTGTATATTAATGAGATAGATGTGCTTGTTTAGTTTTACATAAAGAATTAAATCTTGGCAGAATATATGATACTGATCATTTGGTAGCTGCACATCAGAAACCTTTTACTGTTGCTAAATTTTTCATGAACCCATGGGGTCACATAACTAAATGTGGGAGTGAACTTAATGCAGTTTGTCTCAGTTTCCTCATCTGTAAAGTGAGCTGGAGGAGAAAATGGCAAACCACTCCAATATCTCTGCCAAGAAAACACCAAATGGTGTCATGAGGAGTCAGACGCGACTGAAAAAAATGACTTAATAAACAACAAAAAGTTATAAAAAGCTTTCATTTGGCAATATATGAGTCATGACTAAATTTTTTGGTCCTCATATTGTACCACCTACTTACTTAACATTAACATAAATGGGAGCGGTCTGGCAATTATCCAGTTAATTTAACCAATGTAGGCAGGAAAATGAAATGACTTGAGTCTTAAAATCATGTCCCATATTAGATCTCGAATTATCCAGTTCAGAGACCTCAATAGAATTCTACTCAACAGTGAAAAGCTCTTCTTCATCAAACCACAGCCTTAGTTTTGTTTTGTTTTTTTTCTAGAGGTTGCAAAGAGCTTCCTGGCAGTAACTTGAGCTTGGAGTTCAGATAGACTCTGTTGTTGTAGCTTACTCCCTGCTACAAAATCCCACATCTTGACATGAATGAATTTGCCTCGTTCAAGGCCATCACGGTTGATGCTGTCACAAGACTGTAGATTTAGAGTTGGAATCGACCTTATAGGTCATTGTGTTCAACCTTCTCATTTTGCAAGATGAGGAAACAGGGAGGTTAATTGACGTATCCAAAGCTGAGCAACTAGTAAGTGGAAGATCTGGGATTTCATCTTAAGTCTCATAGCTCCTCAAATTGGTGCATTTCTAGTTTATGAGAAAAAATATTAATTCTTAGGCAAACAGAAATATGTCTCACTTTTGGTGTCACCCAGTACGGATAAGTTACTGACCTTTTGGGTATACTTGGTCCAGAAGGGCAGGAGTTGAAACTGGTCCCTCTGGATAATGCTGGAGTTTCTGGAAACTGCTGTAAGGATCTGTAGCAATGGGAAGAAGAAATACAAAGGGGCTGGGGAGAGGTGCTGACGGCTAGTTCCCCTGAGATGTCATTAGGATATCTTTTTCTTTACCAGAACGAACATTTGCATTTCAGCTTATTTTCTAACAACAAAATGATAGTCACTCCTTAGCAGAAGAATGTGCCTGCCCCTTGGGAAAGAGACTTCTTTTATAGAAGTCTCTTTTTTTTTTACTCAGTGGTAGGTGTTAGCCACTGGGTGTTAGGCACCTGCTAATGCTCCTTCTGAAGGTGACAGAGTGTCTCGTTTTTGACAGATGGCAAATCACTGGGGGAACTTTAGGGAGCATCTCCTTCTGAAACAATGAAGGAAAAATGCAGAAAAGGAGTAGGTTCCGTGAAGAGGGAGGCACAATTGAGTGACAATTGAGTCTCATTATTTTCCTAGGATAGGATAACAAGCTCTTATGCTGAATGAGGAACCTCCAAGTATCAGAGTGGACATTCAGACAGTAGGTAAAGCAAACTCCTCTCCAGCTATCCTACCTGGGCAAATAACTGCCAAAGGAAGTGAGATCTCAAATAGAATTAAAACAGATTACGATATGACATGACTCAGGCATAGCAGGAGTCTGGCTCTATGATAGGGAACTCCCAGATGATGAAACTCCTCTCCCAATGCAGGCCAGGACCTTCTCTCCAACTTAGATTCTTGGAGCCTAGAGCAGTGCCTAGAGCACTGATAGGTTAAATGATTTTCCCATCTTCACATAGCTAATATGTGTCAGAGTTAGAACATGAATCCAAGTCTTCCTGGTGCTGAGTCCAATTCTGTAGCTGATTACGGGAGATGGAAATGCTAAGAATTGGCAAGAGTCAGGGAAGGAATCTCTCTATCTTTGAATTTGAATTTTGAATTTTTGAATTTTTTTAAAAAGTAGAGGAAGGCTGGAATGATGTGACACATGCTGTAGTTCGAGAGACTTCAAATTTCTAAGGACTTAGGAAAAGGATAAACAAGATCCTACCAATGACCCAGGAGGCATGTGGAAGGGACTAGGATCACTGCTTGGGTATGTGTACATAGATGATGGATCACAAATCTGCTAAATACCTATCTTGCTTTGACTTTCTCTGCCAAATAGGATGATGTTTGTAATAGAATGAGAAAAATAAAAAATAGACCACAGGAAGTTCAAACACAAGAAAACCAAGGAGTGATGGTAGCAAACCATCTGCCTTCCTTTGATGAGTTCAAGTTGGTGGTCTCAAACAAATACCATCCTCAGAGGTATTGAAAGAATTGGAAGGTGTGGTGGATGAACCACTCTCAAAAGATCATCAAGGATGGAAAAGGTGGTCCAGGTCTTGATCATGGCAAATATTCTAATATTCATATAAGGGGAAGAGCAAAGGTTTCACCAACTATAGGCCAATGAGCTTGACTGGATCTTGGGGAAAATTCAGACCACATTATTTAGGGAATATTAGTGAATCTCTAGAAAAGGAGCTAATGGGGGGGGGCAGAGCCAAGATGGCAGAGTAGAAAGATGCATATACTCTACCACTTACCCCATAGCCCACAAAATACCTGTAAAAATGACTCTCAACAAATTCTAGAGCAGCAGAAGCCACAGAACAACAAAGCAAAAGAAGTTTCCAGCCAAAGGTAACCTGGAAGATGGACAGGAAAAGTCTACCTCATGGGATGCTGAGTAGAGCAGAGCCCAGCCCTGACCATGTGACACTGGGAAGAATAGGACCTAAATAGACCTCCAGGGCAGAGTTCCCAGCAAGGAGGGTCCCAGATACCTCAACTCACAAGCGACAAAGAAAGCTCCAAAGTTCAGTGTGGGAGGGCTTTCCTAACAGGGCAAGAGGGGAATGGGGTTCCTGACCACAGCAACAGCAGCAGCAGACTGCAGGTGGCTATGGTGGCCAGAAAGCAACCTGGGCCCATTGTCCAAGCAGTTCAGCTTAAAGCCTCTGGCAGTAGGGAGTAGATAATCTAAACCTCAGCCCTCAGTGACAGTGCTAGCCCCACCCAAAGCCCCTGGGGAATCAAGCAGCTGAGTCCAATCTCAGTCTTGAACATGATAGTGGGGAGAGAAGGGGCAATAGGACCATCCTCTTGACAAAGGATTCAGAATTCAAGTAACTGACTGGGAAAATGCCCAACAAAGGGAAAAAAATAAGACCATAGAAGGTTACTTTCTTGGTGAACAGGTATATCCTTCCATCCTTTCAGGATGAGGAAGAACAAGACATCACAGGAAGTCAATGCCTCTTCCTCCAGGGCCTCCAAAGTGAAGTTAAACTGGCCTCAGGCAATAGAAGAGCTCAAAAAGCAGGTTTAGCAGCTTGCTAAAGGAGAACCAAAAAAATGCTGAGGAAAATAACACCTTTAAAAAGAGGTTAACTCAGTTGGAAAAGGAGGTCCAAAAAGTCAACGAGAAGAAGGAGGCTTTAAAAGGCAAAAGTAATCAAATGGAGTAAAAGGTTCAAAAACTCACTGAACAAAATAGTTCTTTAAAAGAAAGAATTGAGTTCAGGGAAATGAATGACTATGACATAAACCAAGCAGTTAAAAAACAAAACCAAAAGTTTTAAAAAATAGAAGAAAATGTGAAACATCTCATTGGAAAAACAACTGACCTGGAAAATAGATCTAGGAGAGACAATTTAAAAATTATGGGACTATCTGAAAGTCATGATTTTAAAAAAAAGAGCCTAGATATTATCTTCTATGAAATTATCAAGGAAAACTGTCCTGATATTCTAGAACCAGAGGGCAAAGCAAATATTGAAAGAATCCACCAATCACCTCCTGAAAGAGACCAAAAGAGAGAAAAACTCCTAGGAATATTGTGGTCAAATTTCAGAATTCCCAGGTCAAGGAGAAAATACTGCAAGCAGCTAGAAAGAAATATTTCCAGTATTGTGGAAGTACAATCAGGATAACATAGGATCTGGCAGTTTCAACATTAAGGGATCAAAGGGCTTGGAATAGGATATTCCAGAAGTCAATGTAACTGGGATTAAAACCAAGTATCACCTACCCAGCAAAACTGAGTATAATACTTCAAGGGCATAGATGGTAATTCAATGATATAGAGAACTTTCAAGCATTCATGATGAAAAGGCCAGAACTGAAGAAAGAATTTGACTTTCAAACACAAGAATAAAGAGAAGCATGAAAAAGTAAACAGGAAAGAAAAATCATAAAAGACTTTCTAAAGCTGAACTGCTGAACTGTTTACATTCCTACATGGAAAGAAAATATTTATAACTCTTGAGACTTTTCTCAGTATTTGGGTAGGTGGGAGATTGTACATACACACACACATACACACACACACACACACACACACACACACACACACAGAGAGAACAGGTTGTGTTGAATTAGAAGAAATGATATTCACAAACAAAAACCAAAAATAAAATAAAAATTAAGAGAGGGAGGAAAATACTGCAAGGAGAAAAGGGAGAAATGGAATGGGGCAGGCTATAACTCATAAAAGAGATAAGAAAAATCTTGTTCAATGGAGGAGAAAAGGGAGAAGGGGAGAGGGGAAAAGTGAAGCTACTCTCTCCACATATGGATTAAGGAGGGAATAATATGCTCACTAAATTTGATATGAAAATCTATCTTACACTACAGGAAAGTAGGGGAGGAGGTGACAAGTGGGGAGAGGAGAATGATAGATGGGAGGGCAAATAGGAGAAGGGAGTAACTAGAAATAAACACTTTTGGGAAGGGACAAGGTCAAATGAGGGAATAAAAAAGCAAGGGGGATAGAGTAGGATAGATGGCAATATAGTTAGTATTATACAACATGATTATTATGGAAGTCTTTTGCGAAACGAACACATATTTAGTCTGTATTGAATTGCTTGCCTTCTCAGTGGGGATGGGGAGGGAGGAAGGGAGGGGGAGAAGTTGGAATTCAATGTATTAGAAATGAATGTTGAGAATTATTATTTCATATAACTGGGGAATAAGAAACACAGGTAATGGGGTATAGAAATTTATCTTGCCCTGCAAGAAAAGAGTGAAAATGGGGATAAGGGAAGGGTGGGGTGTGATAGAAGGGAGGGCACATTGAGAGAAGGGGTAATCAGAATGCAAGGTATTAGTGGTGGGGGTAGGGGAGAGATGGGGAGAAAAATTGGACATGTTAAAAAGTGATGTAAAAGCAATTAGTATTAAAACAATTGACTGAGTTAATCACTGAGACTAAATCAGAGACATCTTTAGTTTGGGGAAAAGAATTTTAGTCTAAGTTTTCTAGAGGCAGATAATTTTGGGTTTGGCATTGATGGAAAAGGTACAGTTTTAGTGGTAAATTTGATTTTATGATTGTTATTTAATCAGGAACTAGAACATGCATAGAAAGGCATATAAGCCACTTGAGACTTGCCTCAAGAGATGTTCCTTAGCCAATGTGAAATTATAGTCATATCTGAAACCTGGTTATTGGAACTTGCTGTTTTAAGATTCTATGGGACTATTAACTGAGTATTCTTCTGAGTCTAATTCCAAGTATGGATAGCAAGAAAGGCAGCCTGAGCCTCCAATCCATGACATCAGTAAGCTTGTGAGATGCTGGTATGAACTGCAAAAGGTGATCTCATGGGAAGGGTGGAAGAGCCGCTGTTCAGCCTAGACTGAGGTAAGACTCAATTTCCCTACTGACACCTGGCAGACTTTAAGCCTGACTGAATGCAAGTTGACTCCTGCCTGGAATTGACATGAAGTTGTGGAGATATTGTTTCCCTGCAATGTCCCTACTCTTAGTGGCAATTTCCTACAGTCAAAAGATTTGTAAGCTTAATACCAGATCCCTTAAATTATAGATTGTTGGTAGGGGAACATCTGAGGTTATGTCTAAAATTAAGCCATTATGCTTAGGACTTTAGACCAACAACAATAAGTTGGGGTCCTTTAATTCATAGTAATAGTGTGGAGACAATTAGGTCAAGGGCTTGTAAAGTTAGCATATATAGTTACTATTTGTGTCTCAGTTGGTTAATGTTAAAAAAAATTTTTTTTTGTGGTCTATATTGTAAATGCTTTGGAAGAAGTATCACCTGAGCAAAAGTTGGAATTGTTTTATGTGATATGAACTGTGTTAAAAATGAAAAAAAAAGAGAAGGAGGTAATGAAGACAAAGAACAGCATGATGTCAAGTAATTCCAGACTAACCTAATTTCTTTTCTTTTCTGTCTTTCTCTCTTTTCCTTCCCTCCTTTCTTTTATTTCCTTTTTTCTTTTTCCTTTTCTTTCTTCCTTCCTTCCTTTGTTTCTTTCTTTCCTTTCTTCCTTCCTTTTTTTGTGCTAGTATTAAAGTCCTATTTAGATGCCTCATTGTGGTATGAAAACATCATTGAATACACAAAGACTATCTGAGTGTATCTATAATACAGGACTATAGGTTCTACCAGGTTGAAAACACTTTAAGTATGATCAGACTGATGGATGATATTTACTCTCCAAGGAATAGTGTAATGATGGAGCAATTCAGCCCCAGCTGCCTGCCTGAATTCTTTGATCAAAGCAACCCAAGAAAGCAAATTAAGATCCAAAATTTCCCTCAATCTTGTGTGACTTCCTTAAGCTTCTGCTGTGATTGTGACAGAAAATATGACCAGAGTATGTTAAGTACACAATTATTAAACCATCCAAACTAAACTGGTGATGCTCCAAATGGTACAGCTTTGGCTATTGGAGTGACCAATGAGTATAAATAATATGACATGGAGAGTCTCACTCTACATGAAACCAAAAGACAAAAGGAATTTGTAGTTAATAAGAAGAGCTCTGAGGGCCTCCTTGTAGAGACAAACAAAGGAGCTGGGTGAATTGGTTAGATCATGTGTTCAAATAACCATCTTTGGGATACTTGTTCATCTCATATTGCAGCACTCATGGTGAGAATTCATAAAAAGACCACCATGAAGATAATTACAAATTTCAAGTCAACATCTGTTGTAGGGGATAAAGAAGCAGAGAAATTCCACAAAGAACTCACTAAGACCCTCCAAATTAGATAAACATATATTAAAATACACACATAGGTGGCCATAAGGGAGAACAAGAAAAATTTGGAATTAGTGGCTCAGGATTAAGAAAGGAAAGAAGGTGAAGTACTCTACAACCTAAAGCCCCTACCTAGAGGTCATGAATATTTTCTTCAAGAAAGTGTCATCAGATGGTGGACATGGAGAATACCAAGGTGGTGTCACCTAAAGTATAAATGATTATATTGTGGCAGACAGGAAATATAGCTACTTATCAAAGTCACTGTTTTGCAAATCAACTATATGAGCATAGTCAGACCACCAATTTGTTAGGGCAAAAGCAAAAATCAATATCTAATTGGAAGAAATAATACAAATGTGAATAATCTGTGGCATGAAAATTAAACAAATTCAGTCTGATTTATTTAAACAAGCCATTGTCAGAGAAAGAAGGAAAATGGATAAAAGAACAGACATGGTCACAGGCTATCATCAATTCTTAAGAAAGTTTAATTGGTTGATGTGAATCAGGAGCCACAACAACAGCAAAACCAAAAGACTTTTAAAACAACATTTGCTAGAAAATTCTTAATATCCTTATAGTCAGAGTAATATGCCAGCTAAGGGCAATGCCAATTTCTAAATATATATTCATTTCTAAAATCTTATATATGAAGACAGGAGAAGGCTATCAGGTGTATAGGTACTAAAATACTGAAAATTACTAGTAGGAATGGGGTGGGAATGGGTTTAAAGTAAGCTTAGGGAAAGATTCAGTTAAGCCAGGTAATAACTGAAAGCATGCAAGGATAAAACTAGAAGGAAGATAACAGATAAGTGAAAGCAGAAAAATATCTGTTAAGATAACTGTAATAGATGATTCCCTTCATCAGTGACAATAGTGCCACTACAATTAGACTGCAACATCACAGTCTGCAAAATACTATATGAAGATGTAGAATTGCACTAAGCAAATCAAGAGGAGAAGAATCACCGGATACAAAGAGACAGTAGACTGGGAGCAGCACAGGTTTTAGGACATTAAGAGGCTGATTCTCAAGATATATAAAACTTGGAAGATACCAAGTCCTCAAGAAGACATCATAAATGTTCTTATTAATAGAAAAAAATTATTCCAATTTGAAAAAAAGATAATAGGGAAAACTTAAATAACTACACATTTAGCTTACCATTTATACAAAATCTTCAAAAAATTATCTATATGTATATTGAAGGAATCTTTGATTAAGGTGTAAAAAAGGTCCAGTCAAACTTTTCCAAATATTCATCCATTCAATAAACATTTATCAAGCACCTACTATATGCCAAGCACTGTGCTAAGTATGGGGGATACAAATGCTAAAAATATAAAAACTGTTCCTGCACTCAAGGAACTCCCAATCTAATGGAAAGCAAGCTATAATACAGGATAAATAGGATATAATTAACAGGGAAGGCACTAGCTACAACTAAGAGGACTTCCTGTAGAGGGTGGGACTTTAGTTGGGACTTAAAGGAAGCCAGGAAGGCCAATAGTCAGAGTGGAGGAGGGAGAGTGTTCTCCACACAGAAGATAGCCTGAGCAAATGCCCAGAGCTGAGAGATGGAGTTTCTTGTTTGTGGAGCAGCAGAAAGGCAAATGTCACTGGATCAAGTACATTTCAGGGAGTAAGGTGTAAGAAGACTGGAAGGGTAGGAGCTTTGAAGAGCTAGGAAGAGCTTTGAATGTCAAACAGCATTTTGTATTTGCAATTGGAGGGTATTGGAGTTTATAGGGTATGATGGGGGTAAGGGGAAAGTGACATGCTCAGACTTAGTGGCTAAATGGAGAATGGGGAGAGTGGAGAGAGATTTGAGGTAGACAGAACAGCAGGTTATTGAAATAATTGAGACAAGAAGTGATGTGGGCCTGCACCAGAGTGGTGGCAGTGTCAGAGGGAGAAAGGGAGAAGAGTAACTTTCAGGAGGTGTGGCAAAGGTGAAATTGGCATGCCTTGGTTATAGCTTGGATATGGGAGTGAGAGAGTGAGGAATCCAGGAGGATGTCTCGGCTGCCAGCCTACAGATCTGGAAAGATGGTGCCATCCTTTATAATAATAGGGCAGAGAAAGGAAAGGGAAGGTCATTGTGTTTAGTAACTAAAAGATCATTAGTAACTTTGGAGGGAGCAGTTTCAGTGGAATGATCAAGTCAGAAGCTAGATTATAAGGAATTAAGAGTGAGAGGAGAGGAAGTAGATTCACCTGTTGTAGACAAGCTTTTCAAAGAGTTTAACTTAGCTTCAAAGGGCAAAAGAGATGAGATGGTAGTCCTTAGGGATGGTAGGAAGATTAATTGAGGGCTTTTAGGATAGGGGAGGCATGGACATGGTTATAGGCCACAGAAAATGAGCCAATACACAGGGAGAGATTGAAAATAAGTGAGGGGGGAGGCTGGTGAAAGAGGCAAATTGTTGGAGGAGAAGGGTTGGAATAAGGTTGTTTGAACAAGTAGAGGTGTTAGCCTTGGTCAGAAATAAGGCCACTTCATCATCTGAGACAGGGGTAAAGGAGGAAAAAGAGGCAGAAAACAATTCAATGACAGGAGATGAAGAAGACAGGATAAGAGGGAGATCATAGTTAATGGTCCCAATTTTCCTGTAAAATATGAGATAAGGTACTCAACTGAGAAGGTGGGGTAGAGGGATGGAAAGGTGTGGAAGAGCTGCTGTGGAGAGTAGAAGAGTGAGATAATGAAGGAGGTATAGAATTTCCTTAAAGCAATGAGGGCCCAAATGAGGTTATGAGGTTATGTAACATAAATTTGCCATGGATCCAAGCAGAATACTTGTATGATTTTCTTCACCTGCATCTCATAGCATTTTGCAGCTATGAAGATGATGAATCCTGGGGGTGATTCAAAACTGAGGCTTGGCTGGGCATAATCAGTGATATTATAAGGGAGAAAGGATTAGAGCAGAGAGTTGAATTGGTTCACCGAAAACCTAAAACATTTTATAATGAGGTAATTGATTAAAAGAGACAGATAATGTAAAATACCTCTATGCTTATTATTTTTTAACTGACAAATCATTTGATTTGATAGAGTAAAATAAATTTCTAAAGGTTCTCTTCCAAGAAAGCATCTCCCGTGAATAGATTAAAATCATCCAAGAATCCCTGAAATATGCAACAACAGACAACTTGGTTCTGAAATGTCAAGTGAGAGAGAAAACAAAGAGAAGTAAGCTGCCAAAGGCATTTGCCACTGTCATGAAAAATTTCCAGGAGATAGGAGATTTTCTATACATGATGATGTCCTCAAGATGCTTCTACTTTTGGAAGCTGTTACATGGATTGAATCAAACTCTACAACACAGCAAAACTTCTTAAAGAAGAACCATAATCTTTCAAAAGATTCCTGCCCAACTATCTCCTAAGCAAAAATCAGGCAAATGAAGAATAACTATTTTCCAGGTTACCCTCTGATGGACAGTTCCTAGAGCTGGTCAATTGGAAAATACCCCCTGGACACATATTGTGGTTAGACCATAATGAAGACCATAGCTGATCAGGAGAAGAACAGGCTGGATTGTATTTGGGAAATGGTACGGTGCTTTTAAGAACCCCAAGTTTTCCCCTAAATAAAGATCCACCTTTTCTGGTACTGTTGGACTAGGAAGCATAGACTATCACTGTTACTGAAGAATTAAAACTCTAGGTCAACCAAGTGGCAGTAGAGAGACTCACATTGTGGGTGAGTAGGCTTTGTATTACCAAATAAGAATTGCTTTGTTATATGATTTCTTCCATTTATTTTAGTGCAACTACATAGCAGGACTATAGTGAAAATGTGCTCAACAGGAAAGTATATGTAGAACCTGTACAGAATTGTACACTGTCATGGGGAGGGGGGCGCTAGCAGGGGGAAGGTGCGGGGGTGGGGATAAAATCTTAATTTTAAGGAAGTGACTGTAGAACATTTATAAATAAATAAATGAAGAACTGCTCAGTTGAAGTAACAAAAAAGTTTATCAAAAATGCATGAAGAGAAAAGGCTGTGAGTCTAAAGAATCATCACTAGCATTTATGTCACACTGAGGCTTGTCAAGAGCTTTACGGATGTCTACTCAAATATCTGATCCCTGTGCAACAACTTTGGAAGGTAGCTGATGTTATTACCCCTTTTTGCAGATGGGGAAACTGAGGCAAATAGGTGACTTATACAGGATCATACAGCGAGTAAGTGTTTGAAGTGAGATTTGAACTCAGATCTTCCCGACTGTACTACCTCAAATGTGAGGGATCACCAATGAACAGCTTGTGTTCTCTGTCAGTCTTCTCAAAATGTCAAAAGATCCAGGAAAAGTCCTTGGCGTATTAGGTAAATCCCTCTAAGGAATGCATGAGAAGATATGTACAAAAGTCACATAGGATGAGAAAGCAGGGATGGGTTAATTCCATTTTCATCACTGCAGCAGCACCACATTGATGAGATCATGCAAGTATAACAAGTAAGTTATTAGATCAGGCAAAGCTAGAAATATTAGATATGCAGATTTTATCGAGCATTTGCGATCTCATGGCTCTTTTTATACGAGATGAAGAAAGACAGAGGGTGAATAGTGAGTCCAAACAGGCACTTATCATGCATTTTCTCTGTCCCAGATACTATGCTAGGTGCTAGGGGTGCAATGACAAAGTGAAGTAGGCTTTACTCTCAGAGAGCTTACAGTCAGGTGGATACAAAACAACCGTTTGAGTAGCCAGACTCAAAGAAGTCATAACATTTCAAAGACAACTTGGAAAGAAGATGGAGTGCTCCAGGAAGCTATGCTTGCCTTGTTCTGTTTGGCATTTAGATTAATGATTTGGATAAAGGCATGCCTCAGTACTTATCATATTTCATAGAAGACACAAAACCAGGGCAGGTAGCCGACATTGTAAGGATCCAACAAGGTTTCTACGAGCAAGAAAGCTGGGTCAAAACAAATGAGATGAAATTTATTAGTGATAAATATAAAGTTTTACACTTGGGTTTAAAAAATCAACTCCACAAGTACATGCTAACGAAAACTGAGCTGGACAGTAATTCATCTGTGGAATGCATGATCAATATCATCTGAGGGGTGATTTGGGGTTTCATAAAGACAGGCAGTATCTAGGGCAAGAGAAGCTCTGGGTACCACCGTTTAGGGAGAAACTTGATGAGCTAGAGAGTGTCCAGAGGAGGCAAAATAGAACAATGATGGGCTCCAAAAGAGGTACCCATGATGATCTAATGAAGGAACTGGGGCTACTTAGCCTGAAGAAGAGAAAATGGGTGTGGGGGAAGGGGAATGTCTTCCAGTGTTTGAAGGGCTCTCCTAGTAGGAGGATGTTGTCTGCTAAAAGACAGGTTTTTGACTCAGCCTCTCAGGTCCATTTTAGCTCCAAGTCTATAAATGTGAAAGGGTTAAGTTTTCCAGGGCATGATTCCTGGCAAGTTAGCAGAAATATCAAAGAGAAAGTAGACTAAACAAAGGTCACTGGATTTGGAAACCAGGTGCTCATTTGTAACTTTAGAAAAGACAGAGATAGGGACAGAAGCCAACTGCCCCTAAGGCAAGACATGGAGGAAAGGTCAGTATCTGTACACAACATTTCAAGGAGTCTCAGAGTGAAACAGAGAAGAGAGATGGAACACCAGGTGACTGGGGTCAAGAGAGGCAAAGGAAGGCTTCTTTTAGGTGAGGGGAGACCCAGGCACTATGTGTTCCATAGACCCCAGATCTCTGACATCAGAACACCTCCCTGGCATTTTACACCAGATGAAAGGGTTAAGCTCAATAGGCTTCTCAGCCTGGGTCACTGACCTTCCTCATTCACTTTCTTTAAATTCCTTCCTCTCTAGTTTCCCTCCTGCACTGAATACAGCAAACAGGCTTGGTGAGAGCAGAGCAGAGGACAGTGGAGGAGCTGGAAAGCTCTTTCTCAGTTCATTTCTGAGAACACTCACTTGATATGACTCACAACTGGCAGCTTGTCACCGCCCAAACAGGATTTCATTGTCGCCTGCTCAGTTTCCAAGGGCAAGAGCCATTGACTCAAGGAGGCAGGGGCGGCCTTCCTTTAGAAAGATTTTTTGCAGTCCCAGACCATCAGATTCAATGCACCTCTGGTAGTATATCTCTGGATGGCTAGCTGTGGGCCTGTGGAAGGCTCTATGTGCAGAAACAAAGCTCCTTAATAGCAAATTCCATATGGTTACATTTGCATGGGCATCTGCAGGGGTTCAGGTTGCAGAAACACCTACTATATGCCTCTCACCTACACAATTCAGATTGTTCTGGAATCCTCCAATGAGCTATTAGTATTCAAATGGTTGAGTGGGAAGGATCCAGCTTAGATTAGATACTTTGGAAGGTAGCCTGTTGAGTGGAGCAGGAGAAAGAGCATTGGTCTTAGAATGTGGATGATTCTGGGTTTGAATTCCGCGTTAGGAGTAACCAGCTGACTTTGGGCAAATCACTTCACTCCTCTGATTGCCACAGTCCCTGTCTGCAAAATGACAACAGTCATATCTATCACAATTAGCTTTTAAGAAGGCAGCATGGTGTAGTAAAAAGAGATCTATACTCAGGTCCAGAAAACGGGGGTTCAGAGCCTACCTTTGACACAAACTGACTGCGTAACCCTACCTAGGCAAGTAACAACCTCTATGCATCCCAGGCAACGCTTTTTTTTTTAAAGCAATTGGGATTAAGTGACTTGCCCAGGGTCACACAGCTACTAAGTATCTAAAGTCAGATTTGAACTAGGGTCCACTTGGCTCCAGGTACAGTGGTCTATCCACTGCAGCCATCAAGCTGCCCCAACAGGCAGCTCTTTTAAGACTGTTGTGTGGTAGTTCATAATAACAGAATTTGACAGCTGGAAGCGACCTTGGCACACATTTAGTTCAACCCCTACTTGAAAGAAATCCCAACTCCAATATATTTGGGAGGTGGTCATTTAGCCCTTTGCTCGGAACCTCCAAGGAAGGGGAAGTCCCTCCCCCCATGTCTCTAGGCAATTCATTCCACTTTTGACTAGTCCTCATGTTTAGGAAGGTTTCCCTGAAATCAAACCTAAATCTCCACCTCCCCCCTTCATCATTCCTGATTCTCTATTCTTGCGACCAAATAAAGCAAATCTGATTCCTTCTCAAATACTTGAAGGCAGATATCTTGTCCTACTGGAAACTTCTCTTCTCTAGGATAAAACATGCTCAATTTCTTCCACCAATCCTCAATGATTATGACTCAAGACTCTTCATCATCCCTGGCTTCTGGAAACTAATTTGACTAAATAAGCCTCCTTCATACTTGCCTCCCTGGACACTGGGATGAAGAGTTGTTCCACCCATTTCTCATGTGTGCAAGTCTCGTCTTCCAAGTGATTCTCGTTTTATTGATAACAGTTACAGCTAGGGTTTATTTAGCAATTTATCTCATTGGATCCATTCTCACAAAGCTTTAGGAGGCGAATGCTATCAGCCAAAATTTACAAATGCGGAGTTTGACACTTATAAGAATTAAAGAATTTGCCCAGGGACACACAGCTAATAAGAGTCTCTAAGACCATCCATTTCTCCATTGTGCCATCTAGCTGCCTAAGGACCAAGAGAACAAAGCACTATAGATTCATAGATTCAGGGTTGGAAGTGACCTTAGAAACCACCCACTCTAACTATCTAATTTTGCAAGTGACGAAACTGTGACCCAGAAGATTGAAGTGACCTGCTCAAGGTCACACAGGTAGTAAGTGATTGAAACAGGATTTGAATTCAGATCTTCTGACTCTAACCAAATCCAGGGATTTTTTTCACCCATTATGCCATTCTGTCTCTGGCACTGCCCATTTCAGAGCAAATTCACAAAGAAAAGCTAATGTTTTGGTCACTAATCAACCCTCTGATTAATGATAAGAATACTGTAAGTGCTTCAGTGTAACTGTTTTAAGGATTTCAGTACATTCATTTGAATGTCTGCGATCTGACTTGTTTATATGTCTATTTCATTGATTTTCCAATCTACCCAAGAGTGGTTGAATTAATCTACTTATCTTGATAAAGAACTTGCTTTTTGCTCCAAGCTAACAAAAACTCATTAGCACCATGGCAAGGCCAATGGAGAATATTTTTTCCTAACCTCCATCATTAAGATGGGCTGCTAGGAACACTCCTCTTCCCTCACCCATCTCTTACTTCAAAGATGTGACTCTGACATACCTGGAGGGAACTAGGATCCATCCTGTGACCTACCTCATGTAGTCGCTCACTGTCTCCAGAACCTCTCCTTGCTTATTCAAAGACTCTGCAACGAAAAAAATCTGTCATTATCGCTGGGTCTTTTTTCCTTTTGTCTCATAAAAGGAAAAATGCGTTCACCTGAAACTTGCATCAAAGCCGACCTGATCAGATTTCATGGCCACACTGTCATGAGATCCCCATCTTTGTCCCTGTCTTCTTTTCCACCTTTTCTCAAGTTTTACAGTTGGTGGGAACAGAGGTTTGCCAATAGCACAGGGGTGGGTGTGGATGCACATTTATGTAACAGCTTCTTGTCCCAGCTCAGTTATTTTTCCTCTCACAAATTCTCCAAGAACCATTTGTCCTTAGGACTCTCTTCAATCAGCTAACATTTGTAAGGAGCTAATATGTGCTCCTGGGGAAATAAAGAAATGATTTGCCCTAAGGAGAGATACTGCCAATCAAGAACACTCCACAGGCTGACCCGTGCCATTCACTGATGGCATGATCTGGGGTGCATTCTGAGTTATGACTAATTATATGGCTCTGATCTGGGTTCATTCAAGTAATTCCTCTGACACATCTTGGCTAAATGACTTACAGTGGTTGTTCACTTGTATAGTCATATTGGACTCTTCATAACCCAGTATGGGGTTTTCTTAGCAAAGATACTGGAATGGTTTGCCATTTCCTCCTCCAGTGGAGTAGACAAGCAGAGGTTTAGTGACTTGTCCAGGGTCACACAGTCAATTAGTACATGAGTTTAGATTTGAATCAGGTCTTCCTGACTCCAGACGCAGTGCTCTTTCTGTGCGACTTTAGGAAAGTCATTTAATCTCAGTGTCCCAGGTACTTCTCCAAGATGAAAGGTTGCAGACAAATCACAGATTTATGAGGAGGAAAGAGAGTTTCTGTACCTTTCTGTACACAGATGAAATCACAAGCCTAAACCAATATTGAAAAAATAGGATAGCTGTGTTAAGGCTAGATTTGTTTGGGGACAGACAAGCTATAGACAAATTCTGACTTGGCCACTTGCTACGTGGGTGACTTTCAGAGAGTCATTTAACCTCCCCAGGCTGCAAGTATCTCCATCTGTACAAAGGAGTGGCTGCACTAGGTCCCTTCCTGCTCAAGGGCTAAGCTCCTATGACTGCACCCTTCTTGAATTTCACTAAATCCAAAATTGTTGCTTAACAGTATTTAGAGAAGTGTAGTCATAGACAAGATGCAAGGGTGGGCTGGGTCACCCCTCACTGAGCTTTAGATGAGGAATATGGCCTGGGGTGGCCATCTCCATGGGGTCACTGGAATGCCCAGCCGCATTATTGGCCAGACCCAATGGTTGCTGCCTTCTCTGCATTTTCCCCTGTTACATCATTGATTAGAGCGAAGGAAGGAAACAAGCATTTATTAAGTACCTACTGTGTTCCAGGCACTGTACTAAGTGCTTTACAAATACTATCTCACTTTATCTTCAAAACAACCCAGGGAGGAAGGTGCTGTGATTACCCTCATTTTATAGTTGTGGAAACTGAAACAAGAAGACGTCAAGTGACTGGATCAGGGTAATACAGCTACCGAGTGTCTGAGACAGGACTTGAACTCAGGTCTTCCTGGCTCCTCGCCTACCTGTCTATCCTCTCCACCACTTAGATTCTTCTCATTGGCTACACTTTATGGGATTTTTGTGCTAATCATCTTTTGATGACTCCTTGCAATGACTGTAATTAGGTGATAGCAAACAAAGTCTACTCAGCATCTGTGGGATTGATCAAACAGTCAATGAGCACAGGATAATTACATATATACATATATACTTATGTATGTATATATGTATGTATGTGTGTGTCTGCTCACATGGAGAGAAAGAATGAAAAAGACAGGAAAAGAGAGAGAATAAGAGAAAATGAGAAAAAAGGGAATGAGAGAGGAAAGAGGGATGGAGAATGAGAAAGAGAAAATGAGAGAAAGGCAGAGAGAAAGAGAAAATGAGAATCAGAGAAAGAAAGCAGAGCATACACTAGTTACCATACCAAGTAGTGGGGGTACAAAACCATGAACACGGAATACAATGTCTTCTCCCAAGTGGCTTAAATTCTCATAAGGGAAGAGACTACACAAAGCGCAACTTGGAAATGGTAGTTGGGCAATAGCCAGCAGAAACAAGGTAGCTGATGAGAAGGAGGCGGTAGAGGGTGAGATGTGGGTTAAGTGAAGTATGGTTAGGGCACCTTCTGAAACTGGGGTCTAGATAGGCAATCAAGGATTCTGAGAGTGGGGTCTCAGGATGGAAGTTTCTCCAGAGTGAGAAAAGATGACAGATTAGTGCTTAAAGGCTTCTTAGAGATCATCTTTTCTACCTCCCTCCTTTTGCAGATGAGGAGACTCAGGGCAGAGACGTCAATTAGCGGCTGCTGTGTGTTGGATGCTATAGGGCATACAAAAGGACCAAAGATAGCTGCCATTTCAGCTAATGAGGTTACAACTAGTTTGGGAAACAAGTCTAGTGCACACGATTTACTAGTGAAGAATCCAACACCATTTATGATCAAGTTCTACATTGCATAATGGTAAATGCATTATGGGACTTAAGAGAAAGGAGAGGTCAGCAAAGACTACAAGAGTTATGTAAGACTTCATGGAGGAGCTGAAACTTGTACTGGGCCTTGAAGTATGGGTAGGAGATAAGTAGGTCAAGGTAGGAAGGGAGGGCACTCAAATAAAGGCGTGATGGTGGGAATGAGTTTTATTCAAAGACTAATCTGATGCAGTTATGTATTAAGTTTGAGGGAACTCAAAAAAGAGAATGTGAGACTAAGTACAGATTATGAGAGTAGATTCCCAAGAGTCTTGAATACCAAAAGATTATTTTTGATTCCATAGGAAATGAGGCCAATCTGGAGCAGATAACAAGAATAGCAGCCAATGATTCCCATAACAATTATACTCTGAAACTTGTAAAGCCCTTTACATGCATGATCTCATTGGATCCTTATGTCAGCTCTGGTTGGTAGTTGCTATTGTTATATCCCCATTTTATAGATTAGGAAATCAAGGCTCAGAAAAGTTGAACCACTTGCTCTGATCCTCAGAACTAGTAGGTGTCTAGACTGGTATTTAACCCTCTTGCTGCTGTTCATTTGTTTCCACTGGGTCCAACGTCTCATGATCTCATTTGATATTTTCTTGACAAAGATATTGCAGTGGTTTGCCATTTCCTTCTGTAAATCATTTTGCAGATGAGGAACTGAGGCAAACTAGGTTAAATGACTTGTCCAGGATCACATAGCTATTAAGTGTCTATGGCTGGATTTGAACTCACAAAAATGAGTCTTCCTGATTCCAGGACTGGCAATCCATCCACCGTGTCACCTAGCTGCTCTTAGTATTTGACCCTAGCTCTATTCCATGCCAATTCAAGTTGTCTATCTACCTTGTGAAATTGATATTCACCAGCGTCAATAACAATAACACATTTATAAAACTTGTAAGGCTAATCAAGTGCTTTCCCCGCAACAACCCTGTGAGGCAAGTAATGTGTGTATATAAATATATGTATAAATATATATGTATGTATATACACATATATATACATACACACAGATATATATATGTATATATATATATTACAAACTAATCTTAAGTGAGGCAGAGCTGTGCAAAGTCATCAGCAACACTTTCCCAGAGTCATCCAAGTCCAGTCATCCAAGTCCAGTGGTGGGAAAAAAGTCGAGATGACTGGTGATGGAGTGGAATGCAGTGGATGACCTTAGTGGCATCTTTGATATCTGACCAAACCCAAAGAGCTCCACAGCTCCTGCTTCAGACATCTTCATGGAGCAATTTGTTCTCATCTACCCATTCTGCTGAGAGAAGTCTTCACATGTTTGGGGTAGACACATTTGGTGGATACCAGTGAAGTACTTGGGATATTCATCTGTTCTTCCTAGTTCTCACTCTGTGACCTTTCTCAGTCCCACTTCTGGATAACATCTTTGCTGACACTTTTTGAGTTTTATCGATTGCCCTTTGGACCATTCACATTCTTACTTCTTTAAAGATTGTGGTATTCTATGATCCATAACTATACAGTACCAGTGAAAGAGTATTGGTTTTAAAAGCAGCATACCTTAAATCACAGAAAAGTTTGGGAATGTGTCAAGCACTGGTTTTTTTTTTAATTTTACTTTCTTTCTCCTATTCTGTTCTGAGCCAACTCCATTCACAGGGCCTATCCAAAGTAAATACACCAATGAACCAACTCAGTCAATTTTATGTCCAACTGTATACCATAGGATGGAGAATAGGCATTCTTTATTCATTGGATTTTTCTTCTATGAGTTTTTTGGTCAATCAATTTTATAGCTGAAGGATCTCAATACTTTTCTTCCAGGATGTGTTTCGTGACAACAGATGAAGACCTTTTTGATAACTACTCTTCCTATTTTATGCCTTTATGAATAATGATAGTTAGAGGATCCTTGAACAAATCATCAAGTGACATGCATATTCAACATATGCGTAAGAATCTCCTTTTTGAGCAAAAAAGCTTTTGGAGTCAAAAGCTGAATTTTGTTGCACTGAGTCAAATACTATAAAAAAGAAATCAACAACATACACACACACACACACACACACACACACACACACACACACACACACATTGAGATCTTGTGTTCTCTATAAATCTCAGCCAACTGATTCACTTTTGAACTGTGGTGTGTTGTGGAAATAGACCACAGAAAGTCACCTTTCCCTTTACCATCTTTTCATCAAGGATATCCTCTAAATATATTTAGATAATTCACTAAAAGAGTTCATTGAAAATGAAAACGTAAGTATTGAATTGGGAGCCAATCATGAGTCATCTTTCATTGTGAGTGATTTCATCTGTGTGTTTTTTTCCTCCTATCAGTAATATCTTACCCTCTCTGATGTAGTTTGAATGTCGAGCCCTCAATGCTGTCACAATTATGTCAGCTCTAACACAAATCTTTGAGATGGGAGGAGGAAAAAAAAAGAAAAAAGAAATTTACATGATAACTTTATTATGTATTTAAAAGGAATAGAAAGTTGTATACAACAAGTTGGCAGCTTCAAGTTCAATCTTCTTTTTATTGTTAAAGAAATATTTGTTTTATTTCATAAATTAAATTTAGGAAATAATAATGTCCTGGGACTTCTGTATGTGATGACTTCACTGACTTTGGTGATGGTGATAAGTTCCTACAACATGCTTGCTGATTTGTTTAGCCAGTTGTCCATTTTTTTCCTCCCATGTCAGTTATTTTTCTCTTAAGTTCTCTGAAATGACTGAGTTTAGCTGTATTTCATGTCAGGGTCTTAATCCAGAATCTTATCTTTTAACATATTTTCTATCATCCTCTTCATGTGCTCAATCTCTTGGAAATCACTGGATAGCTATTTTGTTTGAGTTTAGAGGATCTCATTGAGTTTCAGTAGAATTTCTTTATCAATTTCCTCTTCTAAGACAGATGTAAATAAGTTGTAAGTTTCTTTATAATGGTCTTCATTACATTCTTCATTGATAGTCATCATGGGACCTGCAAGATGGGTCTACTAGGTAGTCCACAGAAGGACCTTTCTTGTTGCTAGCCCATGATGAAACCAACCCTGCCAAAACTTCCTAAGCCACCTCTTGGAAGAGAGACAGATAGAGATAAACATCAGACATCTCCTTCAAGGATAGAAATAATAGCTTGCATTTCTAGAGTGTTTCTTGCTTGAAAAATGCTTTTTTTCATGAAATCAGCCTAAGAAATGGAAGTATATTACCATTCCAAATGCACAGAAGGGTAAACTGAGGCTCAATAGTTTGTAATTTCCCCAAGGAAATGATGTCATGACAAATGAACTTTATAGTTAGCAAATATAAGGATATACAGTCATAGATTTAGAGCTACAAGAGCCCTTTGAAATGGTAATCCAATTCTTTCACTTAACAGATATGCAAAATAAGGCTCTGAAGGGGAACTGACTAGCCTAAGGTCACAAAGACAGGATGTCACAGACCTGGAATTTGGAAACCAAGTACCTTTTCTCTAAGGCTACACATTCTTTACCCTAAACCATGGCCTTTAGAGACAAACAATTTGAGCAATAACCATTGAATGATAGACTCACAATCTTTCATGAGTAAGGAAACAATCTGTGAGTAATTGAAAAAAATAATACCTAAGGGGAGGGGCCAGACCACCTTAGGAAATGAGGACAGAGATAGGAGATGGCATGTCATGCTTAAGGAACAACAAGGCCTGGGTAGCTGGATCATAGAAGGCATGGAGGGGGGCTACATGAATGGATTGTAAAGGTAAGTTAGCACTAAGTTGGGAAGGGTTTTAGAAGCCAAAGAGAGTATTTCAGATTTGATCCTGGGGGTAATGGGGAGTCCCTGGAGTTTCTTGAGCAGGGAATGACATGGTCAGTCCTGTGCATTGGGAAAAATCAATCTATCAGCTAAATGGATTGGAATAGGGAGGGACTTGGAGAGCAATCGTGGAAGGCTTTGGCACAAGTCCAGGTGACAGGAGACGAAGCCTGAACTGGGACAGCAGCAGTGCGAATGGAGAGAAGGAGTACATGTAAGAGATAATGCAAACAGGAAGATTGGATTAATAGTACAGGTAAGAAGAAATAAGTATCTGAAAAACAGATTGGAAATGCAAATAATTCCATTAAAATACAAGTAAATTCAAAGAAACTGGAATAAATCCACAAATGAGGGTTATTTGGTGGTACCTTTTTCTTTAATATGAGCATGACAGTGGATGTGGAATGAGAGAATTGGATTTTAATTCTGAATCTACCAACTTGCTTCCTGTATGGCTTGTACATATTATTTAACCCCTTTGGGCTGATGTTTGTGACTCTAAAAGGAAAGTGGGTGGAGATGATATCTTGGGGGCCTTTCTAGCTCTGGATGTGGGACCTGCCTTGACATGGTCACCTTCAGCTCCAAATCTTTGACTTTGTGACATAGAATGATATCTTGTCCCACACAACTACCAAGCTACGGTGGTTAAAGACTCCATCCTGGGTTGGATGGATTACTGGCTATTTGATCTAGTGTGACATTTTTAATGATTTCTTGATAATTATCCAGTGAAAAACACATCATGGGCCAATAGTGAAACTGTAGGCTTGATCATTTTGGGTTAAGTAGTCAGTCAAAGGGACGACTGGGGTCAGATCTGGAAGAGGCAGCAGAAAATCCCAGACAGGTGCTGGACTTGGAGTCAAGAAGACTTAGGTTGAAATCCCACCTCAGACACTTGCTAACTGTGTGACTATGGGCAAGTCATTTAACTTCTCTGCCTCTTAGCTTCCTCATCCATAAAATGAAGGAGTTGAACATGGCCTTCCAGGCCCCTTCTATGATCCTCTGAAGTCTGATCTCCTGACCTTTGTTTTTTTAAGTTTTTTTAAGTTTTCTAGAAGTATGCTGAGTGCAGAAAGGACTTGTGATTTGGCTTGAACACATGAGCCAGAGGTCAGAACAGAAGACAATTAAGAATTAATAAATCCATAAACTAGAAAGAAAAGATGTAAGTGGCTTTCAAGACCACTGGTTTCTTTTTTTCTTTTTGTGTCTCTATTTTGGTGGGAGGCAGTGAGGCACAGCTCTAGAGATCTGGACTTGGAGTGGAGAAGCCCCAGATTCTAATTTGCCTAAGTCACGCTTAGTGTGATCCTGAGTAAGTCACTTATGTGCTCTCTCTCTTAATTACCTTCTATATTATACATGGTACCTACCTTCCAGGGTAGCCCTGAGGATGAAATGAGAGAATCTACATCAAATGCTTTGGGAACCTCAGAGCAGTACATACGCAAGAGCTGTTACTATTATTGGCAGCAGCAACACAGGCTTAATTTCTGCTCTTGCTAAATTGAACACACATTCTGGACATTTCCTAAGAGAAAAACATCATCCTCTAAGATTCTACCGGAATTCAGCTTGTTTTTGTAGCAATCAATTACTCCCCTAGCACAATGCCTGACACAAAGTACACCAAAATGCTTCTTGATTGATTGGTTCACAGCATTTTCCATTTCAGCCAAACAGGCCTAACTGTTGCCCGCTATGTTCAACTGCCCTGTGTCTGTGTGTTGGGGCAGTCACCATTCTACTTCCATTCTACTGCCCAGGCTGTCTCAGAGGTCTGACTCTTCCCACCCCTTGGGATCCAGCCCCTATAGGAATGCTTTCCTGAGATCTCTATCTGATAATCATCTGCCTCCTCAAGTGATGTTGCATTTATCTATATCTCGATCTTGTATTCCCCAGCAAAACAGAGGCTCCATTAGAGCAGAGTCCATTGTCAATTTTGTCTGTTTCCTAAGTTTTTTACACAATAAACAATTAATAAATACTTATTGAATGAACGGCTGAATCCTGTCCTCTTTTCACCATTTCCATAGTTCAAACTGTGACAAGCTCAGTGTTTATGTCCTGTGTGACCTTGGCTAGTAACAACCCCCTTAAGTCTTAATTTCCTCGTCTGTAAAATGGGAGAGTTGGATAAGATGGTCTCTAAATTCTCATCCAGTTCTGTGCATTTCATCCTTTGGTCTTACTGGACATTCTCTCCTCCCTGGGCTTCAGAGACCACACTCTCCTTTTCTTTTCTTCCCTTTGATCCTTCCTTCTCTTTGCTTTGTTCTCATCCTTTTTCTGTTAGCTTTGTTAATGTTAGCCTTCATCAAAATCAAAAATCTGCCTTTCTCTCTTTTCTCTCCCTTTCCTCCTCTTCCCTCAGACCAGCATGACCTCAAGTTCATTCTCGTTAATTCTGCTCCTTCTCCTAACTTTCCTCTTTCTCTCTGTGATCCCATCAGATCACAGATTTTAAGATGGAAGACACTTCATCAATTCCCAAGAAATTGCTTAAACAGCTTCCCAGGCTAGTGTCGAAGGCAGGGATGAAATGCACTCTTCTTGACCTCAAGGTCGGCACTGTCTCCATCAGAACACATCCTTCATCACATACACTGTTTTAAATTAATGCGAGACAGAGTAGACAGAGCTCTCCCAGAAAGCAGGAGGACCTACATTTAGGTATCACCTCTGACAAACATTGACTGTGTGTCTCTGGTCAAGTCACTTAACCTCTCTCTGCTTTGGGCAACTCTCTGAGATTATAAGTTGCAAATGATATACCAAATTGTATTGGTAACAGTTTCCTCACCTGGGGGATTCCAACACCATTGAAATCACAGATACATCATTTTTCTACTATAACTCAGTAACTGAGTGGTAACTTACATTCCTACTAGACCGTGGGCTGCATCAGGGCAGGGACCATGGAAGGGTCAACCATTTGTTGTGTACATGTATGTGGGGATGCCTTTTACCTATGGGCAAAACTAAATGGCTATTCCAATTCTTAAACTCAGTGATTCCGTGTCACCATCTGTCCCTTGCCCCCCAGTGCCTAGCACGCACTTTACACCTTGTGTCACTTGGCATACATTTTATCATTCTGCTGATGTCACACACACACATGCACACATGCATACACACACGCACACACATGCATACACACACATGCACACATGCACACACGCACACACACACCCCAAACTTCCCCCTAGCAATGGTCATATGAGCAGGTTGCCTAACTAGGGACTTAGAGCAACATGATACTTCATGAGCTTGACTTGACCCATTGCCATTTCTGGGCAAAAATGCCAACTCCAAATCCCCCTTTACCCACTTTCATCTCCTGTCATCCTTCCTACTGTTATGATGCCTTCTACCATCTGAAACGGCAGACAGTGAACTTCACCCTGCAAGATGTATTCTTGGAGAAGATGTCGTTAGAGATACAGAAGGCCTCATTAGCACCTTCATTGGCTTAGAAAACATTTTTAATTTCGGTTTCCATAAGCATTTCTGACTGATTCATGGAAGACATTTGGTTCTTTGGAATATATTCCAACAGAGGAGTCAGATTACATTTTTACAAGCCTTGACAAGAATAGTACTTTAACAGCTTCCAGGGCATTTAACTACTGCATAGCCAGGTTCCTTAGATGAGCATAGTCAGCCTTCACTTGTACTGTGTAGTCAGTGAATCAGGTGGGCACATCGTCGAGTGATTCCAGTTTAGAGCTGGTGCCATCCTGACCCCACAAACTCTGGAGCCTAATGTACCCTCTGTCACCCAGGTTTTAAACCCTCAAGTTGTCTTTGACTTGTTCTTCATCTTTATTTAATATGCAGGGAATGCCAATGAAAATCAGTGGAAGGAACTCAGGATATTTTGCCTGGAGAAGACAAAACTGAAGGGAGAAGGGAGAGGGCCTGAGTGTTTGGAGGGCTAGCATATGGACTAAGAATTAGATTTTATTTATTTTTGTTCCCAGACAGGACTAGAAATAATAGATGATAGTTGCAGAGGGTTAGGCTTGGGCCCGATGTCATGAAAAACTTCCTAACCATTAGAACTACCCCAAAGTGCACGTGGTCCCTTTGGGAGATGCTGGGTTCACCCCTGTAGGAAGTCTGCAAGAAGATCGTGGACTGCTACTCTAAGGCTATGTTGGAGTGGGGATGCTTTGGGGCAGTGGGGCAGGGTCAGACAAAGTAGCTGAAAAGGTTCTCTCCAACCAGAAAATTGTGCAGTTCCATGACAGTTGTTTACTCAAGTCCTGAGAATTCTTTCTTTCAATGAACTTTCATATTCATCTGTTCTCCATTCTCATGGCAACTGCCCTTGCCCAGACTTTTATCTCCTTCTATCTGGTTACTCCAATAGCCATGCAACAAGCCTCCTCTCCCTCACCTTTCCCTACCCCAAACAATCTTGGGCCCAATTTTCACTTCCCTTTTCTCGATTCAAAATTTGAATCCTGCAAATTCTCCGCTCAAAAGCTGACCCTACCTTCCTGCCATAGAGATAACCTGGTGCCATGCAAAGTATATTGATCAGATACATAAAGCTGAAGCTTTGAGTCCCAACCCCACCACTTTCTAGCTACATAGCCATAGGCAAAGAACTTTCTAGTATCAATTTTCCCATATATGAAATGTAGATGGTAATATTTGGGTTCCTTCCTCAAAGAGTCTCTGCAAACTTGCTATGTCATACATATGGTAGCTATCAGGATTAGTGTTGCTTCCTCCTCTGTAAATGAGGGGCACCCTCAAAATGAAGGTCCTTGCACTTCTATCTCACAGTGTTGAGATAGAAAGACCTTCACATACTATCTGACTTCGGATTCAGTTCCATCTACCTTGTGGCCAGACCCTGAGGCCCAAGGGACCTCTCTCCACTTTTTGTCACTAAAATCTCCTATGAGAGTGGTCTCTCCCATTTTAATGTGAGCTCCTTGAGAGCAGGGATATCTATTTGTATCCCCAACATTTAGTACAGTGTTTTGTGCTAATTTTTGTGTCATTCATTCATGAATGTGTCATTTTATGTCATTCAGTCATGTCCAATTCTTCATGACCCTGTGGTCCATACCATGCTAATACTGTCTATGGGGTTTTCTTGGCAAAGATACTAGAGTAGTTTTCTGTTTCCTTCTCCAGTGGATTGAGATAAATAGAGGTGGTGACTGCCCCAACACACAGACACAGCTAATAAATATCTGAAGCCAAATTTGAACTCAAGTCTTCCTGAGTCCAATCTCCCTGCTTTATTCATTGAGCCAACTAGTTATCTCCTATATAACTCAATCATTGTTACTTAATTCATTGATTTACTTATTCAAGATGGAGATGCCTCATCCTAGCCCTTGTATCCAATTACTTGCAATGTCTTGCCAACTCTCCATGGACTATTTCCACTCACAAGGCTACCACTCTAATTCTAAGTCACTCTAATGTAGTGGGATGAAATGCTAGACCACTGCTTCTGGGATATTACATTGGTAGTTGTGTGGAGGATGGAATGGAGAGGGCCATGTCTTTATCGCCCCTCACCTGAACTACTACAACAGCCTCCCTATGGATCATCCTACATTCAATCTATTCCTGGTACTTGAATGGTAAAGCCAACGTGCTGTGGCAAGGCAGGAGTCTTTGTTGCTTCCACTATCCCTGAGCCCTTACTATTCCTCTGCTAAAGTTTTTTCATTTGTGAAATGAGAATAACGATACCTCCAAAAAAGAACCAACTTCATGGAGTTATTGGAAGGATAAATGGTGGTAGAGCTGGGAGAGTGCTCTGGAATGTTAAAGGCACCATCTATGTAAGGATAAAAGAGATATTATATTCTCAGTTTACAGAAAAAGACAAATGATCTTGTGTGTTCTACAATTCCAAGTCAGACTGAAACTGTCAGGACATAAATCAAAGTTTTGTTTTTTTTCCTAATGCCTGCCTGTGTCCTACCTATTCAACTAGGTAGATAAAATGTCCTTCCTGCCATGTGGAAAGAAATATGACTCATCTAACTTTCAGAGACTCATAGAATATCTGAATCTGAACTGGAGTCTTTGGTGGCCATTTAGTCTAAGTATACTGTAGTTCAGTCATTTCAGTTCTGCCTGACTTTTTGGGACCCCATTTGGAGTTTTCTTAGCAAAGACACTGGGGTGGTTTATAATTTCCTTCTACAGCTCATTTTACAGATGAGGAAACTGAGGCAAAAGGGGTTAAGTGACTTGTCCAGGGTCACATAGCTAGTAAGTGTCTAAGGCTAGATCTAAACTCAGGACATGTGCCTTCCTTACTTCAGGTCCAGCACCATGGACCAACTAGTCTAGATATACATGAAAAAACCTACTCTGAAAAGAGATTTCTTAAAGGTATTAATTTTTCCGGTATCATCAGCATTAACATGAGTGACATTGGATCATATCACCTTGGATTTAAAACTGGAAGGGACTTTGAGGCCAATGAGTTCCTCTTTCTTTTTTTAGAGATGAGGAAACTGAGGCCCGAGAAAGGAAGTGACTTGCCCAAGGTCACACAGCTAAAAAGTAACTGGCTCTGTGTTCCTGACTCCAAGTCCAGCCATATTCTATACTCTGTGTCAACTAGCTAGAAGAGGAGAAAAAAATATTGTTTTGAAGTTCTTGTCTTTTGTGACTAGTCATAGGATCTAGAGATTGAGAATATCTTGGAAATAATTTGGTTCTTCCCACTCAATTTAAAGATAAGGAGACTGAGGTCTAGAATGGTGAAATAAATTGGCCACAGTCCTAAAGTTAGTAGTTGCCAGAACCGTAGTCCCTCCTTTGACTCTAAGTCAGTGTGACTTCTGGAGCCATAATAAGTAGTTATTATGCCTGATGTAAGTCAAGACAGCAGCAGAGGAGATGACAGAACAACAGGTTCACTCAGGGTGTGACCTCTGGAGGAGAAGGAAGTAGACTTAAAGCAATTGAAGTTTATAAACTTTTGAAGGCAAAGAAATGCCCTTTGGATGAGGTCATCATTGCCCTAGCATAGAAGCAGAGAAAACAAGGGAGAAGTACCCCAAGGTGATGTTCTTAGCACTCTCTAAGTTGTCTGCCTTGGAGCCAAGCCCCACTGTCTCACCTTTGTTACACTTTTGGTTCATTTCACTATGTAAGATTCCAGATAAAGAGCTGGAAAGCAAATCATAGGTTGTTTAGTACCCTTTTCATGTAACAAATAAGGTAATAAAACCAAGAGAGGTTAGGTAGATAGGTGGCTCAGTGGCCAGAGTGCTGCATCTTCAGTCAGAAAGATCTGAGTTCAAATCCAGCTGCAGGCATTTACTAAATGAGTGATCCAAGTAAGGCCCTTGACCTCTGTTTCTTCAACTTTCAAAATGAGAATGACACCTACCTCCTCCAGTTGTTTTGACAATCAAATGAGATCATACTTGTAGAGCACTTTACAAACCTTAAAAGCACTCTTTAAATGCTAGATTATCATGAATATTATATGGCAAGCTACTTGCCTGAAGTCATGCATGTAATTCAGAAGCAGAGGTAACATTGGAACTCAGTTCCCGAGTCCAAATCCAGCACAATTTCCAGTATACTAAATTGCCTTCAACTAGACAATGGTCAAATTCTTATGTAGCTCCAGTTTTCAATGAAAAAGGTATTAAAACAACCTCCTCCCCTCTCTAGACACGCCCCTCTGACCCACCCAACGGGGTTTCTCTTGGCTTACCTGTTTGGTTGATGTCTTGCTCCAAGTTTCCATAAGCAGTGATGCTATCAGCAAAGGCAACAATTGAAAATCAAAAGACGAATCAAAATAAATGACGCTGAATTTATTTTTAACTAAACTGACAACATGATGACAAGTCCACATGTGGACTTCAAATAGTGTCAGCAGAGACAAAATGCATTATTTCTATTTTGAACCACATTTAATTTACTACTTAAGCTCTGAAGTTCAGCAATCATAGTAGAGTCATTTATAAATCACTGAAAAACCTTTCCCCCTACTCTGACTTTGAGTGAGAATTAAGAAATAGCTCAGATCTGGCAGGATGGTGCAGTGGTTTAGAGGCAGAGGAAACAGCACCATGAGCAACAACTCACTTGTAATTTATTCTCTTAAAGAGTTACCTGGGGCCCCCAGGCAATTCTCTGAAGGGTTCAATGGCTTCCTAGGATCACAGAGTCCGTGTGGAGAACCCAGGCCTCTGTACCCCACTATGTTTCACATGCTGCGATCAAGGACTTTATAGTGGGGAACCCAATAAGTCACTGGTTCTTAACCTGGGCTCCATGACTCTTTAAAAATATATATGTGTATGTATGTATATATAATATGTATACACCCACACAGAGAGAAAGAGCGAAACAGAGAGACAGAGAGGGAGAGAGAAAGAGAGAGAGAGAGACAGAGAGAGAGACAGAGACAGAGATCACATACTGTGATCAAGGACTTTATAGTGGGGAACCCAGTAAGCCACTGGTTCTTAACCTGGGCTCCATGACCCTTTAAATATACGTGTGTGTATGTATATGTATATATATATATATATATATAAACACATTCAGAGAGAGAACTTTTTCAATTGGTTTCTTGTATTTCTATGTATTTTATTTTATTTATTTAATAAACTACTTCAGGAAGGGGTCCCTAGGTTTTACCAGATTGACAGAGGGATCCAAGACACCCAAAAAACAGTTAAGAACCCCTGTAACTGGCAGAATGGTATTATTAAAGGTATATAAATGAGGCCAGTCTCTCTAAGGACAAATCAGGTTTAAACCTAAAACAATGTCTCCCCCGAGCCCCCTTCCCAAGTGGGTAGGACTGCATATCTTTAACTCTCAATCATGGAAGACCCCAATGTATCTATAGCAAGTACAGAAAGAAACACTTACAAGAAACCCGAGTCCAACCACTGCTGTATACTTTCTTGTCTAGAATTCTCTAGAAAGGAGAGAGAAATGAACAAAACAGTTAGCCCCCAATTCCAGCAAGAGCAAAACTGAGAATTTCCCCCGTCCTTGAGCCCTTCGGCAACAGCTGTATTTTTATTCTCTTTCCAACATATTTCATCTTATTTTTCTGTAAACATATTAAATATTTCCCCCCAATACCCAAACCCTCACGTTTGCTGGAGCCAACCTTTCCTGGGAACGGAATGCAAACTGGCAAAGGAAGGCGTGTGTCTTGCAGAGGAAAAAAAGTTCCAAAATAAATAAATAAATAAAGCAGGGCATGGATCCTGGAATCAAGGAGGAAGTTCAAGTTCATTTCAGATTACCTGGCACCAGCACAAAGATAGAAAAAGCATAAGGGCCTTTTGTGTTTTGCCTTTGCAATATAAATTATGGACCTTGCCTTCCCCACCCTAAGTCTATGCCTACATCATAAGGACATTTACTTAAGGCACCTTGCCAGCCGTGTTTATTTGCAAACCACTCTCTGCCAGGCCCTCAGCCCCATTTGCATTTACTCCAGGGACAAAAGGTGATCACTTTAGCTGCCTGGTAATTGCAAAACCTGCAGTGACACCCCAGATGTCAAGTCAGGTCTCTCCTTCAGAAGGAAGCTCGCCATAGCTTGAGCTAATGAGCAGGTGGCCCAAAGGATAGGATTGGGAAAGGAGGATCTCTCCTGTTCAATATTTGTCTCTGCTCTGGTTGCCTACCAGCTGCTGAATTGGTTTGCTAAGGCTCCCTCCTGCCAAATGCTACTTGCTTTCACTCCTTAGGAAGGGTGTTGAAAGACTGTCAGACTGGAGAGGATCCTGCCTGTCTCCCAAGGAGGTATTGGGAGTGGGCTGATTTAAGCAGAAACCCCCAAGTGTCTATTCCTTGTAAAGAAAAGAAAATGTACTATATTATTTTTGTCAACAACTTTTCTGTGTCTGCTATGTGCCCACTATTGCATTAAAAACTCCGTCACTTCCTTCTACTTGTGTGGTCTTGTACAGGTCAGTTAAGCACTGCAGACCTTGGTTCCCTCGTCTATAAAGTAAAAGGTATGACTAGATTGCCACCAGCGTCCTTTCCAGTTGTGAGTCCATGATTCCAGGTTCCTAGAAATTTGGAAGAGGCATTCAGAGCCGCACTCAGTGAGTGCTGTGCTCATTGGCCCTCTCTCAGCACCTGGAGCCTTAAACGCCCATCTCTTTTACAGTGTAGGCATAGTTCCAGGAAGGTGGATTCCTTCTGGAGCAACAGAGGAAAATCCTCCCCCCCAAAAAACCTTACTGCCAATCTTAGCAAAGGAGCCTGGGAAAATCTGGCACCATCTCATCTACACCCTCCTTCTAGTGATCTCAGGGTCAGGGCTCACCTGTTTCTGGGATGGGAGAATCCTGGCTTTCCTCCCTGGGAGGTGGGGGCTGCTGCTCATCAAGGGGAACCCAAGCCTTCTTAGTGGAGAGCAGGATCTCTCTCTTCTTCTTTTTGAAGCTGTGGGACATCCTGAGGCCACTAGATTCTTCTGCCATCTCAGGGGAGTAGAAAGGCCAAGTCACAATAATCGGAACACTGAAGCAAATAAAGCAAGCCAACTTTGAGGACTGGCTGGGGCTGTGGGGAGCACACAGAGTCCTTGCCCACAAAGAAACCAATCCAGCTTTGCCAGCTTACCCTGCCCACCTGGCAGCCAGGCTCTCAGACATAAGACAGTAATCCAGCCTTAAGCTAGCAACAAGGCAGGAGCTGGACAGCAGGCCTGGGAGCCACCATGGCCAAGCTGGGTCTGCTGCAGAGTTTGTGTCAGGGGAGAGGTCCGGTGGGTCACATTAAAGAGGACATCTTGGCCGTGATCTATGTATTTTAATTTTTTCAAAGCCTTTTCCATACAGTATCTCATCTGCTCATCACAACATCCCTAGGAGATAGATGTTGTTAAAACTGAGACCACCAGTCACATACCTACTTAGTGTTTGAGATAAGATTTGAACTCAGTCCTTCCTGATTCCTAATCTAATGCTCTTATCTACTGTACCCCCTAGCTGTCTATGGTGCCTGGACTGAAATCCTGAGAGGTAGCCAAGGGTATTGGAGAGGGTGCTGGGTGCAGAGGCAAAAAAATCTGAGTTCAAATTATGCAACAAGCATTTCTTAAGTGTGTTCTGTTTGCTGGGCTAGGCACCGGCAAGAAAAAGACAAGGGAACCAATACCTGACCTCAAGGATCTTCCATCCTAATAGGGAGATGATATGACTACATGACTGTATACCCAGAAAAGACACAAATGAATACCAGGCATCTGGGTAGGGGCACTAGCGGTTGGCAGGACCATAGAATGCTTTTCCTGTAGAAGATGGCACCAGCTAAGTCTTAAAGGAAATCCAAGAGGAATTCTAAGAGGCAAAGGCAAGGAGACAATCCCACCTCCAACACTAGCTGTATGACCTGGGCAAGTCATGTAACATCTCTCACTCTCAGTTTCCTCCTCTGTCAAATGGGGATAACCATAGTACTAACCAAATAGGGTCATTAGGAGAACAGGAGATAGCAGGAATATAAAGAATTCTACAAAACTTTAAAATGTTATACAAATGTGAGCTGATATTGTTAACTCCTCTGACCCTGTTCTACCAACATACCACTTCTGCCCCTACACTGCAATGGTCAAATAATTTCATACTCAATTTTACAGATTCTACCCCAAAGGCAAAAACAAGACTTTTGAATGAAAAGATTTGCAGATCTGTATTTAGGTGATTTTAGGTGAATCAAAATGTTTTTATTAAGTGATCTATGCAATCGACCCTAGCTTGGTTCTTGGGAGTCTAATTCATGTGTGAATCAGTTACTTGCACTCTGCTCTGAGGCCACAGATCATTTCATTAGGCCACATCACATCACAGATCACAACAGAAAGAGCCCTGGGTTTGCAGTCACATCATCTGGATGCCATTTCTGGTCCTTGTATTTACTTCCCTGTGTGAGTTTAGTTGGTCTTAATGATCTGAACGGTCCCTTCCAGCTATTTGATCCTTACATTTGTAGAAGGAGGTCTTCAATTTATCTCATAGAACATTTGTGGGGGAAATAGGAGGGTATAGAAATGAAACTACACAGGAAAGGAAGCAAATAAGTTGATCATGGATTTGAGTTGAAAGGAACCAAAGAAACTGAACCCCAGAAGGGTGAGGCACTGGTCCAAGGTCACACTAGAAGTGAGCTAACAAAGCTAATGGTTGGCTCCTCTTGAGCCCTGGGCTTGGGGGTGGCTGTGAACTAGTGAAAACCAATGGAGAGCACAGTGAGAGGTAAGGGTGGTGGATATCAGCTGATGGTCTCTGTCCAGGGTTCTTATGTCTCTAACCTTGGACAAGGGAGCTGCAACATAGCATATAGGTCCATTGGTTCACTAAGACATGGTGAGCAAATGTCCCCCAAAAGAGGACAGCAATATCCACAACATTACAACAAAACACATATGTTAATAATTAATAATCCTAGTATATACATAAATGCCTGGAGCATAGTAGAGGCTTAATAAAGGCATCTTGACTTGACCAGTAATTACTTGCATTAGTACAGCATACTACAGTTTTTAAATGACCTTCAGCTGATCCTCATAAGGATGAGCCAGTAGCATTCTTCTACACTTGGAGATGAAAGAGACTTCAAAGGTTGCAGTATCATGTAAATAACACATTGCATTTGTAGGAAGCCAGGATCTGAGTTCAAATCCTGATTCTGAAATTTACTGCCTTGGTCAAGTTTTTTCACTACCCTGGGCCTGTTCCCCCTCTGCAAATAAAGGATGAATTAGCTGCCCTCTGTGATCCTTTGGATCTCTGAATTTTAGTCCAAAGGCCTCATGGGACAGATTATAGATCGAGTAGTGCATAGGACCTTAGACACCCTCTAGGTCAACTGTCTCATTTAAGAAAAGGAAACTGAGCCTGGAGAGATCTGTTTACACAGCCTAAGGCTACAGAATTTATGTGTCAGAATCCAGGCTTCAACTCAGTTTCTCTGACGCTAAATCTAGAACCTAATTTATGTGGTCCCTTTTAGCTCTAAATTCAGGATCCTGCTTCAACAAGTTCGTTGTAAAGAATCAAATGTGTCATAAACTCAGTTCCTCCTAGGACAAATCCAGCATTTTTCTACTTTGCCACCATGACTTCCAAGAAATATATCCCCATTATATGAATGAGGAAACTGAGGAGTAGTGATGTAATATGAGCTGTCCAAAACTGTGAAACCCAGATTTCTTTGCTATATGCTCAACTTTAGTGCTCTTTATTCCAGTAAGAAATAAAGGGGAGCCTTTGTTTAAGTTATGGAGCAGGGAAAGGGCAGAAGACAGGTGCAGGGACAGTTCCCAGCAGCCCTATCACCTTCCCTACTCTTAGCTCTGGGAAACAGTCTTCTTGCCCTGCCCCACCCTTCTCTTGCCCACTCCTTTTCCTTTCTGCTCAGCAGTAACTCTATCCAGCCACACAATGGTCCTTGGCCCAATGCCAGCATTTCACAGCCACTGAGAATGTGTTCTCTGTTTGATCTGTTTTATTTGCCCATAAACCAGAAACCGGGCCTGCCAACCAAAGCTGGAAGCCTTGCTGAAGCAAAGGGCCTAGGACATGCTGGAGAGAAAAGAAAGATGCTTTTGTTCTCTCTCTTTCAGCGGCCTTTGCTCCAGGGAGGAGATCAACCTCCTGAAGGTTTACTGCTTTTTGTTACCTCAGTTTACCTGCCCTCCTGGTGTTCCAACCACATGGGACTGCTGGGATGGAAAGGCAAGGTGAAAACCATAGAGAACCTTTTCCAGAGGATTATGGATTTCCAGCTGGAAGGGATCTCAAAGGCCTGATACTCTGACCTCCCCAAGGTCACACATCAGATCATAGACTTAGGGAAGGAAAGGATCTTAAAGATTACCAGTTACACCTTTTATGCTAATCAGAATTAATAACAATAACTCTACCAATAAGTATCATAATATAGTACTTTAAAGTGTACTGAGAACATTATAGACACCATCTCACTGAATCCTCACAACGACTCAGCAAGGCTGAGCGAGGCCAAGGTTCACCCAGATAGAAGTAACAGTAACAGAGCACCTGGAGCTTTGCATCACGTTCTCTCTCTGGGTCCTCACAACTGCTAAGAGGGAAGTGCTATTATTGCCTTGATTTTACAGATGAGGAAACTGAGGCAGATAGCTGGGAAGTGATTTACCAGAGTTGGGCAGTTGCCAGGTCTTCCTGACCCCAAGGCCAGCATTGTCTTTATTAAAGGACTATGCTTTTATGTATTCTAGGGATGGGGAGTTCTTCATTGGCATCAAGGGCTAAGCGGGAACCAGGTAGCTTCAGCCATTTCACAGTTTCCCTAATTCCTGCCTTCCTTCACATTCTTTCCTTGGATGAGAAGGCACCGATCCTTTCTTTGTGTCCATCAAATTCCACTCCTCCTTCCAAGCCAAAAAAAATCAGAATCTCCTTCAAGACTTAGCTCCAACCCAACCTTCCTCTAATCCTTTGCCAGTCCACCAAGATGCTGTTCCATTGCTCTGAGGTTACACTTCGGCTCTTCTGTACATATCTTATAAGGATCCAGTTCTTATGTCTTCTCCATTGAAATGCGGACTCCATGATAACAGGAACAGTTTCTGCCTTTCTTTGTACTCTCAAAACTTAGCAGAGTGCCTCACCCAGAGTCAACACTTAATAAATGCTAATTGATTGACAGTTGGAGAAGGTCCCTGGGGTCATTTTGTCAACCTCTACTTGAAAAAGAATCCATTGGAGAACATGCCTGGCAAGTCATCTCTCAGATTCTGAATGAAGACCTCCTATGATAGAGACACAAACCACCTCCTGATGCATCCTGGTCATTTCTGATCAGAGCTGCTCCTCAGGCAGTTTCCATTGCCCAAATGCTCTTCTTCCATCAGGCCCAAATTTGCCTCACTGGCTGCTGGTGCTGCTCTCAGGGGTCAAGCAGAATGATTCAGGGGTGGGCAACCTGCAACCTGGAGTCACATGTGACTTGAAGTCACAACTTCCCCACCCCTAGTCTAATCATTCAACTATCATCTCTCTGCTCTGGAACCACCCTAAGCCACTCAATTTTTCAAGGAGGAAATTGAGACCAGAGAGATTTAATGTCACACAGCCCAAGGCTAAATAGCTAGTAAATGGCAGAATCTGGATTTGAACCCAGGTTTCCAGCTCTAAATCCAGTTTCATGGCCTTTTGCAGCTCTAAATTCTAGATCCTACTTATACATGTTTGTAAAGCATCAAACATATTGTGTACTCAGCTTCTCTGATGGCACACCTGGCAACTTTCTCACTTTGCCACTATGATTTCCAAGAAATATCATCCCCATTTTATAAACGAAGAAACTGAGGAGAAGTGAAGTGATATGAGTTGCCCATAAATCCACAGCTAGTAAACTGTGAAGCCTGCCTTTCTTTGCAATATATTCAGCTTTAGAGGTATTTATTCTAACAAGAGATAATAGGGGGATGGTAGTGGAAAGGTTATTGGGAAGTGGCCAAAATATTTGTAAAAATCAGTATTATAAAAACTACATTTGAGAAAGATGATTTAAATATGCAATAATGAATTAATTAATGCAAATGCCAGAGACCCCAACACTACACTGCTCTGATATAGATGAGCAATAGGGTTTAGACAGTTTAAAGGGGAGATCTAATTAATTGGAATTACGGTAAAACTTTACCCAGCTAAGCATCCTTCAAGGACACAATTTTTGGAAGGGGGCTGAGGAAATCAAAGGCTGAAGGTGAGACAACAAGCCCATTTCTGCTCCCATTCCCCTTACTCAAGGCCTCTACACATTCTGTACAATTTGCTTTCTGAGTCCATGAAGCAAAAGCAAACCCTTGCGAAAATAAACTGTTCTGCCAACAGCCTGGTCAAAAGGAACAAGCCTTCTGTGTGGATTTGTTCTGTAGGTGGCTGCCTCTGACTGTGAAATCTGCAAAGCACCACCCCACCTGGCACTGAAAAGACAGCTCTAGTCCTAAATGAAAAACATCACTGGCCTTTGAGTTCTCCTACTGTGCTGGGGACAACTGCTTTACCAAGAGTAGAGAAGACTCCATGTAGACTCCTAGAATCTGAAGCTAAAATGGGGTTAGGTTCCCACCTGAACCCTAGCTCCCATCCATTTTGGCATCTTGCTTCCTAAGAAGCTAGGTGGTGTAGTGGATAGAGAGTTGGACTTAGGCTTAAAAAGATCTGAGTACAAATCCTACTTCAGATACTCTCTGCTTATGTGATCATGGGCAAGTCACTAAGTATCTCAGCTTTCTCCCCATTTATAAAATGAGGACAATGATAGCGCCTACCTTATACAGTTGCATTGAGGATGAAAGGAGATAAGATATGTGAAGCTCATTGGAAACCTTAATGCGCTATATGAATGCCAGCTCGTATTAATATTGTCCCACATTAAGTTCCTACTCTGGTACATTTATTTTTTCACTGTTTCCTGTCTACCTTTCCTCTCTCTTAAACCATCTTGAAAGAAAAGCTTAGCTTGATACTGGAATTGGATTTTACTGAAATGTCCCACTCATTATCCCTACTACCCATTTTTCTCCTTCCAACTTCATTTTCTCAAACTGTATTTGTTGCTTCAAAAAATCTACCAGATTTAGCAGTTTAGCAGCCCTGATTGGGAAATCCAAGGGGAAAAAAATCACAGTAAATTATTTTCTTACCCAGGTCAATGTAGAGAGACAGAAAGGTCTGTACACACCTAGGACCACATCCAGTCAGGAATAACTTAATGGAGGATTCTAGTGAAGGGAGAGGCAATGCACGAAGGCAAGAAGTCTCTAGTCTCAAATCCAGAAGAGAGGCATCTCAACATTTGTAAAGCGTAGAAATAGGTGTTAACTGCCAGCTAACCACCAGTTCCAGGTCACATATTCAGGACTGAATGAGGACTTAGACTTAAGGGTGGCATTCTAGGGGTGGAGTGTTTATGGGACCTAGGCTATTTACCAAGCAAAGAGTAAGTTTAGAAAAAAAACAGAAACTATGTGACTTTGATGCCAAAAGTAGAGTCAGGTTTCCATACTCCCAGGTCCCTCAGAAACTTATAGCAGAATAACAAGAAGAGAATCCCAGACCAAGGTGAACCTAAAGTTCTCTCACCCTGAAACCAGCTGAGTTTTCCAGACAGTTGATAGTGGCTGAGACCAGAAGTCTACTGGAATAAGCAAACAGAAAAGGAATCATATAATTATAACCTATTACAGTGACAGAAACACTTAAGATACAAATTCAGTCTCCAAAAATCTGTAAGCAAAGTCTCAAAGAAAAATATAACTTGAACACAAGTTCAACTAGAATTCCTAGAAGAAATCAAGCATTTTCAATACTTTAAAATGTAATTATGAATGAAATGGGAATGCTAGAAGAAACTGGGAGTAGAGATGGGGGTTTTCAAAGAAAGAATTAGAAAGGGAATTAAAAGCTTGGCACATGAAATACAAAACCTTTCCCAAGAAACAAATTCCTTGAAAATTAAGATGGAAAAATTGAAACTATCACCCTATGAGACAACAAGAAATCTTAATACAAATTCAAAAGACTGGAAAAAAAGAGGAGAAAATGTGAAATATTAGAAAAACAACTAACCTGGAAGATAGATTGAGGAGTGATCATTTGAGAATAATTGGATTACTATTTAAGTTATTTAATCACGAATTATTGAAAACCAAGAAACTTCCAAGATCTCTAGAACCAAAGGGCATAATGGAAATAAAAACAATCCTCCAGTTACTTCCTGAAAGAAATCCCAAGAAGAAAATTCTCAGGAACATAATAGCCAAAATCTAGAGCTTCCAGTTCAAATTAAAAAAAAAAAATACTGTATTCAACAAGTAGGAAAGAATTAAAACACCAAAGAGTCATAGATACAATCATACACATTTTGGTAGCTATCCCTATAAAGGAGCAAACATCTTGGAATATTATATTACAAAAGGCAAAGAATATAGGTTTACAATAAAAAAAATGCATCCAGCAAAACTGTGTATAATCCTGGTAGCATGTGGGGGAAAAGGGGGGAGAGGAGATTGGCCTTTAACAGAGTTGCTAAACTCAAAGCTTGAACATGAAACTTGGCAGAGTGCCTCCAGATGTAATTGGGAAATAGTTAACAAAATAAATATACAATATAAATATTGTCAATTTTTTTTGTTTTCTATGTCAATATATAGTCTACAGGGATCAGTTTCTATTTGACTTTGATACTATTGAAGAAAAGGATTTTCAGTCATTCCTCATGAAAATACTAGAGCCACACAGAAACTTTGAAGTACAAACACAGGAACCAAGAGAAACATAAAAGGGTAGACATGAATGAAATGAGCATTCATAAGAGACTAAACAATGTTGAAGCATTTACATTTTAAAACAGGGAGATGATACAAGTGTCCTCTCAGAACCCTATCAGCATTAGGGATCATAGAAAGAATTATTAGACATAGGGCCTGGGAGAAGTTCTATTGTGTTTTTATTGTCTTAAAAGAATAAAAAAAGGTAGGAGCAATAGAAAGTAATATTTTTATTGAAAAAATAAAATTTGATTAAAAAAATAAATGAAGGAAATAGGAGAGTAATTTTTAGACTAGCATAGAACAGATTAACATGATTGACCATGAAGATGATGGGAGAAGATAGTTTTTTTTTTTAAAGCAATCATTTAAACAATTAAAGCTAATTAACTCCTAAGCAGGCACAATAAGAGATGTCTCCATGCACTTTGATCTTGGAGTCAGGGAGCTTTGGCCCCTGGGAGCCTAGTCAAAAACTAGAGCAAAGTGGAATTCATCAACCTTGAAGAAAAGTCTGGGAGGCAAAGGCCGAGGTAAGATTGACTGAAGTTTGGCATATACCTTTACCTTCTAGGGCACCAGGTGGGCAGTATGAAACTAGTACAAAAAAGTTCTAAATTGAAGGGAAAAACAACCACCCATCAAAATTTTGGTTCCTTCAATCAATCATGATAAAAGCGTCATTTAAAAACATCTGCCCATTATTCAAGTCACTAAACCTATTTCCTCATGTGCAAAATAAAGGGAGTATTTCCAAATGTGAGTCATTCTCTCCTCCAACGCTGCCACCACTCTAGTTCAGGCCCTCATTACCTCATGCCTAGATTATTGCAATAGATATTGGTGGATCTGCATGCCTCAAGTCTCTCCCCACTCTAACTCATGCTCCATGAAGCCACTAAAGTAAATCTACACACTAACCTACACCAACCAACCAACTCAATATACTCCAGTGGTTTCCTGTTGCCTCCAAGATCAAATACAAAATGCTCTGTTTGACATTCAAATCCCTTTATAACATTCTTCTCCGACCTTTCCAGTCACTTAACTCCCAAATATATACCCTTCAATTTGGTGACACTGCCCTGTAGCTGTTCTACAAACATGACACTCTATCGCTGAACTCAGGCATTTTCTCTCACTATTTCCCATGCTTGAAATTTTCTCCCTCCTTCACTCTACCTACTGCCTTTCTGGGTTCTCTTATATCTCAACTAAAATTCCACCTCTTACAGGAAATATTCCTCAACCTCTCTTAATTCCCTCTGTTTATTATTTCCTGTATATCATATATATAACTTGCTTTGTATATATTTGTTTGTGGAATTGTCTCCCCCATTAGATTGTAAGCCCCTTGAGGGCAGTGACTTGTCTTTTGCCCTTTTTTGTATCCCCAGCACTTAGCACTATGGCTGGCACAAAGTAGGTACTTAATAAATTGATTGATTGATTTGAAGTCCTTCTAGTTTTAACTCTCTGATCCTACAAGTTATAAAATGTAAAATGGTACCCCAGCTGAGATGTCCATTTAAGAAAAAAAATAAAAGATCTTCAGTAGATTGTGCAATCCTAATGGATGGATTTTTTCTGAACCTCCAGATCTTCTTGGATAGCTATTGAGACCCATGGCCAGAGACTCCAGTTTGCAGGAATTATATGGCATTTGCATAATTTTCTGGTGTTCATTTCAGGAGAAATGATTTAAATTTCAGCTGCTGTTATCTTTACTCATTCATTCTCTGGCAAGGGATTTGCCATCCTCCTCTAACATCTTTCTTTCTGAATGATGTTTTCCATGGTCTATCTAGTCAACTTTAAAACTATAAAACTGGATTGAAAATTGGGTCAAATGATTGTAGTCAAAGAATATTTATTGATATGTTAATGTCAGTCATCTTTTGAGAGCAGGGAGATGTAACAGAGTGGTCATTAAGCACAGTTGTGGAGGAATCCAGTGCCCCAGAATAGAGAGAATTAAATCCTTTCCTCAGTATGGTCCTGTGTATGATCAGTAGAACAGTCAGGCAACCAGTCTTTTCCCTCCTGTTCACAGTCATCATTCAAGGAAGCAACCCTTGTAGAAAGGAGACCTGGTCATTGCTTCTGCAAGTGCTACAGACCCTCCTCCCCACACCCACCACTCCACTGCTAACTAGCCACACCTACAGAAGATCTGAAAATAAAGTTCTGACCACCAAAGTCCTTGGAACTATCAGGTGCATCAACATCAGGATTATATATGACTTAATTAATGGAAATAATCTGAAGATACATTTGAATTGCCAGTGCATTCTTAGGACTATGAAGGCATTTCCATGTAACTTCCTGCTGACAATCTCATATGTATTGTCTTCCCTTATTTGAACATTAGTTCTTTGAGATCAGGGACTGTGTCATTTGTATTTTTTTCTCTAACACAATACAGTGTTTTGAATACAGTACATGCTTAATAAATGATTTTTTTTTCATTCTTTCTTTTAAGGAAGAGAAGTGGTTTCTATGTCTGGGTAACTGTGTCTTATGGGATATCCATGGAATCCAACCCTGATCCTGTGTTAGCCAATAATTTTTAATGGGTGACTTGGATGAAGGATCTTAAGGCCCTTGATGATCTTATGGCCCTATGATGACTTATGTCCAGGGTCATAAAATTCAAAGATCATTCAAATCTGGAAGAAAATAGCAAAGAGGATAACCAACGTGGAGAACCTGGTAGAAATCTCAAAAAATCCATACTTTAGGGGAAAATGGAAGTTCTCAGAATATAGAGGAGCAAGAAAAACTAGGCTAAATGTTGGCAAACATGCAAACCCAAGGGTCAGAAAAGGAAGAATGATTATGATGCAGCAATTTCAGGATGATTTACATTCCAGAGATTTTATTAAAATAATACTATTTTAATATTTAATAATATCATAACTCTATTTTAGGAAATAGCCAAAGTTGTATTTTCTGACTTGGCAAAAATAAGCAGGAAAATACAAGTTACAATCATCTTTTTGACCCAGACCAAAAAGAACTTAAGATTTCACATACCTGATCATATCATAGTTAAACTACAGTATCACAATGGATAGAACAGGTACTGGGCTTGTGGTTTCTTTAGTATAGAGAACTCCAAGGTGAGAAATCCTTTGCTACCAATGTAAGTCAACACTTACTTGGCATGGCCTTAGAGAGCTGACTAAAGTGCTGGGAAGTTGAATTTGCAACAAGTATGTGCCAGATGTGGTACTTCAACCTAGATCTTCCTGCCTCCAAAGTGAGCTCTCTATCACTCTGCCTGCCTCTCACATCACAATGATAAAGAATAGTGACTTGGACCCCCAGAAGCACAGAAATTACTTAACCAAAGAAGAATAATCATTAGAGACTTATCAAGGAGGATAAGGTACTGAGGTCCTGGACTCTTGTTTCTACAAAATTAAGAAGTGTAGGTCACAAGTCCTCAGTTATCTACTGAGGAAAGCTCAAAGGGCTTTGTGAAGTCAGGAGACAGACATCTTAGAGGCAAATAAACTTGGCAAAGTTTATCGAGAGACGCACCTGCTGGAAAGATTTCTTCAAACAAGAAACACATACCTCTGCCAAAAAGATAAGTATTTAAAACAACTCACACTTCTCAGATGAAGATAAGCAAGGTGCTAACAAAATAGAAGAACACTCAAAATGTTGTATGTGCTATATTTCTAAAAGTTTCATGAAGGTGTTTCAGGGGGGGAAAAGGCAACAAAATAAAACCTGTATGAGCCAAATGAGATTTTTAACCTCTAAAACAATGACAGAAAAATTTGAAAAGGGAAAGACTTAGCCAGCCAAAATTATTTATTTAAGGGAGAAGGTGGGTGTCTGAAACTGAATTTAATAAATGTAGAAAATTTCCAGTGTGGAAACTCCCTCCACCAACATACATAGTACCAACATACAAAGTTAAGAAACTTAGGGACACCAAACACACCTTGTATTTGTCAGAGAAAGTGCATGTATTACTGATACTAAGGTCAGCCCTCTATATAGGATGCTATACTTCATCTCAATAATTAGGCAATACCCTCATCTACTAATCAACATTGATGTAAATATAATAAAATACTCAAATATAGAAGAAGTAGGATATTAGAATGCTAAAAAATATCATTATCAAGTTGAATTTGTAAATGGAATTCATGTGCTATTTAAGTGACAACAAGAAAATAATATAATTAATCATATTAAGAAGAAAAAAAGAAAATATCATGATTCTACCATTAAATGCAGAGAAATTCTTCAATAAAATCTGACATTCATTTATTTAAAGTATTTTTAAAATAGAAGGCTCTTTTTATAATATGCAAGTGAGCATATACTTGAAAGCTACAAGCTAATGCTCTATACTAGTGATGCCAAACTCAAATATAGACAGGTTCCTGCAGCTGCATACTGACTTAGAAAACCACAAATTAACATTATTTGTATTTCATTATATTTTTATTAATTTTGGCAAACATTTTCCAATTACATTTTAATCTGGTTAGTACAGCACCCAGGAGTGTTGGAGGCTGAATGTGGCTGACCTGAGTTTGATGCCTCTGTTCTACCTAATGGTGAAACTTAGAAGCATTTCCATTAAGTTTCTGTATAGTAGGGTATCTGTGATCATTTCCAAAGGGGCAGGTCACAACCCTTTCATGGCTTCTCATCCTGGATCGCTTGTCCATGGTTTTCCCCAACTCCTTCCTAGGGATTTGACCCAAGGTCCTGCAGGGCTTCTGTTAGTTTTTAAGAGGCTGAATGCCTGCCATTGGAATATGCAAGCTACCTTCTCGGTTCTCTCTGGCCTACTCCAACAAGTTTTCTGTTTATTTGTCTCTCTAAACATATTCTTTATATTGCTTTCCTTTGTGTAAATTTCCACTTGTAATGCATTACAGCCAGCTCACAATCCTCCCTTTGGGTGACTCTCAATCTTAAAAGTTTGTGCTATCCTGTGACTTGCAGCCTTCTCACATCACTAAAAGAAGAATGATTTTTAAAATATGCAAAATTATATCGTTGGGAAGTTTAAAAGCCTTGTGTTAATCCCTGAAGGCAATGCAACCTGGCTTTTACCCCTTGTTCACTTCAGGGACTCATAGATTGTTCACTCAAAGTATCTATCAAGGAAAAAAACCGGTGATGTTACTATTGTCACTATAAACATGGTTGGCCACTCCCTCCAAGCTTACTTAATAATATAGGTTTAGAAATCTTGGCAACAGCAATAAAAGCTGATAAAAATGGAAGGAATAATATTTGGCAAGGAAGAAATTAAAACCTTTCTGCTTGTATCACATTCTTATGCACCTAAAAAAACCAAGACAGTCTGCAACAATAACAAATATTTAATAAACATCTAATAAAAGATATGACACAAAATAAACCCAATCATCTACTTTTCTACAAACAATTCCTAAGAATCAAGGGAAATTGATAGAAAGATAAGTACCCTTTCAATGAAGACAAAGTATATCAAAAGTGTAGGTGCAAACTTATCAAAATAGGTACCAAATAACTTTAAAGGAACTCTGACAAAAAAATCAAGAAAGTTTCAAATTTTCAGTAGAAAATTATGAGAGAAGTACAAGTAATGCCTTCTTTCCCCAAAATGTTAGTGCTTTCTTCTCCCCTCCTCCTCTCCCGCAATTAGTGAGGGTTTTCCAAGATGTCTTCGTGAAATTTTACACTACTTTAAATTTAATAATTAAATTCAATAATACATTTTCTATTTTAAATTTAATATTTCAAATTTAATGTTTTTCATTTAGTATTTAAATTTGGTGTTTTGCATGTAAAATTAATATTTAATTAAATATTTAAATTAAATATTTTATTTGATATTTAAATTTATTAATTTATTTAATAAGATTTCATAGTTTAAACCTGTACTAAGACTTTGAGACAGCTTGTATTTTATTTATCTGTGTACATGTTTCTCCTCCACTTCCCAGTAGAATGTCAGCCCCTTAGGAGCCAGGACTGGCCACATTTTCATTTTTGTAATTCCAACCTAGTACAGTCCCTGGTATAAAACAGGCACTTAAAAATGCCTAATGAATTGATTCAAACTTAATTAAATGATAGTTATCTTCAAAGCACCGGGATGCCTGTCATGTGGAAGGTTATCAGGTTTGTTAACTAAGTCCCTAACATGGCAAGTCAGCAAAAGTATGCAATGGTTGCAAAGAAACCAATTTGGGCTTGATTTCAGGAAAAAGAAAAGCTTCCTAACCATTAGATCTGCCCCAAAGTAAAACAGGCTGTCAGGAAAGTGTGAGTTTTTCAGTAAGTCTAAGATGATCCCATTGTTGAGGTATGTTGGGCTGCAAGGTCCTAATCAATTCATTTGAAAAAGGAATCTTGTAAAGCAGTCACATGAATTCTGCCTGATTCAAGCTATTTGAAGTTATATTTATGTAAAAGACAGTCATTATCTCTAGTCAAAGGAAATATGCACTGGAAACTCAAATAGCACAACCACTTCACCAAATTTATTACCCACACTCATCAAGCTTTGGCTGTAGACTGTTTTTTTGTTCATTGGTTTTGGTTTTGCTTTGTTTTTGTATGGATTGGATTAGATGTCCTTGGAGATGCTGAGCATCTCAGAAATCCTGTGGTTCTTTAAGCCTTTGCAATGAAAGGAATCCATGACAGGAGCTCCTCAAGTGAGAGGCTGTGCTCATAGTTAGAGGAAATTGAGTTGAAATACAGTGTTTCAAAGCTAACATAAATTGAATTACAGATGGAATCAATTACCAAGTAATTCCACAACCAATACACACCATTTACTCAAGAGCCCATTGATTGCTGAAACCTGGGCTATAAAGACAAATTAAACATTCCCTGTCTTCAAGGAGCTTCCATTAAAGGAGTGCATGCCTTGAGACTACCAATAGATTATAGCATAAAGTTAGGTAAAGTCATAAAAAATAAATAGAAAAATAGCTAAGCAAAAATATCGAGGAAAATCATGAAAAATGAAGGGGGACTAGCACTGCCAGATCTCATAAAAGAACTGTGAGACAATAAATCTAAAAGCTGTGTGGTGCTGGAAACAGAACAGAGAAATAGATCAATAGAACAGACTGGAGATCCCAGAAATAGAACCCAATGTATACAAATGTTAGTGTTTGATAAACCCACGCTTCACAAACATTGAGGATTGGACTCAGTGCTGGGAAAGCTGGATAACTATATGGCAGAAAGAAAATGGGTTAGAACCATAGCTTAAGCCACATATCACACAATAAGTCTACCCAGATTAGTAATTTAAACATAAAACGTAGTTTTAAAGTAAAAGAGAAAAGAATATGTTCATCTCAATTATGCAAAAGAAGAATTTTTTGTCAATTAAGAAATGAGAGAAATGTGGTCTCCATTATACACAAATAAAATGATTTTACAAAAATATAAATGCTACAAATATATTAGGAAAATATTTTCAAAATCTGTAAGGAACCGATAAATATCTTAAAGTACTGACTAGACAATGGATAAAGGGTCACAAGACACAAGCAGTCAATTTTGAAAATACAAATGCTTAATAAACACATACAAGAATGCTCAGAATTTTTGAAGCATTAAAAATAAAATGAACTATGCTTCAGGTAATGCCTCAAAAGCAAGAGCTGCCCCCATGATTTCATATAAGACAATAAGAAAAATTGATCCTATAAAGAGAGAGATCATAGATGAAAATGAATACCATATTTCATGAAACTGGATTAGTATTAACTATGTATAAATCAAATAGTATACCATCTAGGTACTTAAAGGGAAAGCTAATTGAAATTCAAAAAGACCTTCCCAGACCGTTAGAGGCAACTGTAATTTCAATGTCTTTCTTCAAGAATTTGACCATCTAATAGAAAGATAAACGAAAAGGAATTTATTGTGTTTTACTTTCCAATTAATCAAACATCTCCATATACTTATCACAAAGAAAATCAGCTAATCAAAATCAACTGATAACTTGAACGTAATCTGACTGTCGACAGCCTACGATCCTCAAGTTTTAATTTCCCTTTACAGGGAAGGTGAGTTTGATCACCTGTTTTCTAGAACCAAATTTGATCATCATATTCAATACATTTTATTAGGTCCTTTTTTTCAGTCATTGCTCAGTCATATCTCAATCTTTCTGACCCCATGTGAGGTTTTCTTGTCAGAAATACTAGACTGATTTATCATTTCCTTCTACGGCTTATTTTACAGATGAGGAAACTGAGGCAAGCAGAGTTTAAATGATTTGCCTATGATCAGACAGATAGTAAGTGTCGGAGACTGGATTTGAACTCAGGAAGAGGAGTCTTCCTGACTCCAGATTGGGCATTTTATTCACAGTATATGACTGTAGTCATATACTGATTGCCTGGTTCTGCTTTCCTTGCTCTTAATAATTATAGCCCCATGTCCCTTTGAATTCCTCATAGGGTGGTGAACAGATGAAATCCTGATAATGGATGTCCAAGGTGGTCATCTATGAATCCAGAAAATCTTCATGTTAAAGTGGCTGATTGCTTTGCCCATCAACAACACCTGTTCCTGGTCACCATCATGACTGCCAAAGGTACAGCATCCTTAGCAACTTTGTGCTGGGTTCTGGGAGGCAAATAAAGGACCTCTGCTCTCGAAGATTCCCTAATATTCAGAGAAGAGCAAATCAAGGGTGTATTCAAACTCCCTTATATACTCAATACATTGACAAAAACAAAAAGATAAAAATCCAGTGTTGGTGTGGTTATGAGGAAATAGGCATTCAATGCGTGGCTGAAGGGACCATGAACTGGTGTAGATAATTTAGGAGAAAATTTCAGATTACAAGAAGAGCTCTCAAACTGACCACATCTTAACTCATCTATTTTGGCCAAAGACATAGCCCTAAAAATAGTATGCAAAGGCCAGAGGGCCTATGTGTGAAGAACTATTTATGGCTGCTGTTTATAAGAGGCAAGAATGGAAACGATCCATAGGTCCAATATTTGGAGATGATTAAATAAATATAATATATATATAAGAATATTGTAGTCTCATAAAACAATAAACATAAAGCATGTTGCCAAGAGTAATCAGTAGAAGTAACAGTGTGGGTACATTGACTATACCCAGGGAGAGGGCAGGAGGAGGAAAAGTGATGGAGACAAAAGGAAGAAGAAAGCAGCAATGGAAGAAAGAGAAGAGAGAGATGAAAGGAAGGTAAAAGGAGAACATGAGATGGAAAGGAGGGAAGAAAATAAAGCAGAAGGTGGAACTTGAGCCTCAGGAAGACTTGGAAACAGACACAGACCAAAACCAAAATCTCTTTTGCTTTTTAAATTCATTTGCTTCTGCCTTAACAAATAATGGAATATTTATATCATATTTTACCACTTATCTTATCCAATTTTTTGAGGAAAACAAAACAACCAAGACCCTAAGCTCACTCTCAGTCAGTCAGATTTCAGGGGGCATTGAAGGTGATGAAGTATCTAGAGAGAACTCCAAATCCTGCTGTTCTCTGCCTTGGTCTCACCCCTAGTGGAGCATCATGTCCCATCCTGGATGTCACATTTTTCAGAAGGATATTAATAAGCTGGAGAGCATCTAAGAAGGGCAAGCAGGAGGGTGAGGGACTCTAAGACCAGAATGTACAAGGCTCACCTGATAGGAAAAATAAACCAACAGAAGTGTGGAGCTTGGAGAAGGGAAGATTCAGGGATGACATGAATTCCAGCTGCCTATGTGTATCGAAAGGGCTGCCACATGGAGGAAGGACTAAACTGGTCCTCCTTGGCTCCAAAAGGAGTTATTTTCTCCAGCCATTCCTTCTCCACCTCCTTCTCTTCCCTGGCTCCCAACTCTCCAGATTTTCTCCCTGGCACTATGTATACAATGTCACCTTCTGTTTTAACCAGCTCATCCCTTTCATCAGTTTCTGGTTGGTTCATAGTAAGGCTTGCTTCTCTGGAATTCCTGATCTTTCCTCTTAGACAGAAATGCAACATTCTTCTTCTGAAGTCTTTGCCTCCCCTGTTAGCTAGAGGTTTGGTTTACTCACCTTATGACTTGGAGCAAGTTCTATATCTTCCTAGGATCCTAGCATTTAAAACTGGAAAGAACCTTTGAAATTCAAACCATTAAATAAATGAAGAAATGGAGGCCCAGAGGTACTACATGACTTGACCAAGGTCATACAGATATTGAGTAGCAAAGACAGAATTTAAACCCAGGGTCTGACATCAAATTTAGTGCTTTTCTCATTATACTTCAACTTACTATTTCCTTATCTATGTATCTATATGCAAATACATACACATACATACTTACATACCTATGCCTGTGTATACAGCCAAAAAATATCTAATAGTTTTCCATGGACAACCATAATCGGTCCTCTCTGACTAAAATGTATTATAAGAGCAGGGCCTTCCTCCATCTCCAAACGCTGTCACAGAGTCTCATAGGTGAGCTTGGCTACTAATGATTCATACAAGTTGTAGCAGATAACATCTGACCATCAACTTTTCAGCATTACCTGTTTCATACTTGTACACTCTGTGTGGAGATGCTTAGTGATCAGACTGTAAGCACTGTCCCATGTATATATCATAGTGGTCAACAGGAATGGGGGCTCCAAGTGTCTCCAAGTTTGTACTCCTTTCTCCCCTTGTCTACTGTCATCTTGTGGCATAGCTCTAGGAATGAGTTTCCCAAACTCCACTTATGAACATTCACTGTCTGCCTTAGACCATTCAAAAGCCCCTTTTCCTCTTGGGTCACTCCAAAAATACATTAGTAAGCATTGTTTCAACAACCATCACTTTTGACTTTCAAGTGCAGAGCCATGACTTGGAATTCCAACATCTAGGACTAATTCAGTTGGTCAGACAGACGAGCAGCAGTTTGCGGTAAAGAGGTTTGGGGACTGTGTCCAGCTTGGGTTTATAAAGTGGAGAAAGGTTACAGAAGAAAACAGGTACTAATCTTATAAAGAATAGAAGGAGTGACCTGGAAGTCCATGGCAGCAAGACAGAGAATTTGGTCAGACAGAATGAATGAACAAATGAACAAATGAATGGATGAATGGATAGATGGATGAATGAAAAAAATGAATGAAAACTATTTATTAAGCACATACAATATATCAAACACTATGTATACAATTACAAAAGTGAGATAGTCTCTGCTCTCAAGTAGCTTACTTTCTAATCAGGGGAAGACAACACGCATTGGAGGGCAGTGGTCCCAGAGGGGAGTCATGTATGGGAAGTCACAAAGATGGTGAGTGGGAAAAGGGGGCAGAGAAAAATTGAGGAGCAATGAGAGTGGTGATTCAATTACAGTTTTCAGAGCAAGAGGTAGAAGGGGGAAGGGCATGTTCTTGGGTGACAGGGTAGAAAACATCTGGATGAAGAAGCTGCTGAAGGAGATCAGAGACTTCTGAGCCAAGTGACTTAGTTCTGCCCATAGCATGTCTGGAAGTCTGCTTAGGAAGGTGGAGCAGCAGCGGGTGGCAGGACATTAAATAAATGAACTTCAAAGAATGTGTGGTATCTGAGTGGGTGATGTCTGCAAAGAGAAGGGTTGAAAGGAGTGGTGGGAAGCAAGGATTGTTCTAACTTGTCTTCACCCAGTGCCCCAAAGGGTGTTATAGAAGGAGCATCCAATCCTGGGGGTAGCAAAAGACAGGGTGCCTTCAGGAGAATGGTGAGCTTGACGTTACCACAAAAGATGGAAGGGAAGTAAGAGGAAGAGATCTAGGATGAAAGAGAGTCTGTTAATAAAAGGGGAGACTTCTAGAGTCTGGAGGAAGCTGGAGACCAGGGGAAATTAGAGCTGAGATGCAAAAGATGAGATTATTGGGAAAGGCAGCAGGTAAGAGGAAATTTGAAGTTTGGGACTCCAGGGCATGGGGCTCAGGATGGCCATCCTCAGACAAGAGCAGGGAAGAAAGCAGCACCTCTTTAGAGGCCGGTACCCCTCAACACTCAGCTATCCCACTTCGGTTATAATTCAGGACAGAGCACATTGAAAAGGCACACTCACTGTAACCCGGGCTCTTCAGCCATGTGACCACATTCCAATCTTGTCACTTCTTTGTTTCCAGTCTTTTGCATATACACCCATTTCTCCACTCATACTGGCTCCATCCTACTTTGTCTTCCGGCTTAAATCTTCTCCCTATGCTAATTCATCTTCCACACAGATAAGCAAGGGATTTTACAAAAGGACAAGTCTGAGTTGATCTTTCACTAAATTGGTGGTACAGTGGAGAGGGTGCCAGGCCTGGCATCAGAAAGATTCATCTTCCTGAATTCAAATCCAGACTCAGACACTTTCTAGCTGTGTAACCCTGCCCAAGTCTCTTAACCTTGCTTGCCTCAGTTTCCTTATTTGTAAAATGAACCCAGTTTTTCTTGACTGTCAATCCAGCATTGAGGCCATCACATCATTCTGTTTCCAATACTTTAGATATTACTTTTCTGATCTACAAGACACAGACTTGGGCTTGAGACCCTCCAAAGTCTCTTCCAACTTTAAAATCCTATTCCATTCTTATATTCTAATGTGGATTAGTGGGAAGCCCAGGGCGTTTCCCTCCCAGGATGGGTATGAGGAAGATCAGATGAGATAATCTATGTAAAGTGCTTTGTAAACCTTAAAACTGTCTCTAAATGTTAGCTATTATTGTATTTTAGACTCCCAGATTTAGAGCTGGAAGGGACCTTAGTGGTCACCCAGCCCACCCCACTCATTTCACACTGAGGAGGGTAAGTACTTTGGCCAAGGTATTAAGTACCACAACAAGACAGGTCCCCAGGTCTCCTGACCCCATAGTCTGTTTCTATGGTATCATGCTGCCTCCCTATTATAGTTACAATCAGAAAAATAGAGTTTGGACCAAAGATCTGTTTCTCACTACTTGTGTGTTATGTTCCTGGACCTCAGTTTACTGCTCTTTAGAAGGAAAATGCTATATTATATGGCTTCTAAGGTCATTTCCAACTCTAAATCTGGAATTCTAAAATACAATAATTGTTGTTCAGTCTTGATCGACTCTTCAAGACCCCATTCTTGGCAAAGATCCTTGAGTGGTTTGCCATTTTCTTCTCTAGCTCATTTTACAGGTGAGAAAACTGAGGCAAAAAGGGTTATGTGACTTGCCCAGGGACACACAGTCCATGTATAAGACTGGATTTGAACTCAGGAAGAGGAGTCTTCCTGATTCCAGGTCCAACTCTCTATCCACTGGGCCACCTAGCTGCCAAAAAAATATATATACAATAATAGACAACATTTATATTGAGGTTTAAGATTGACAAAACATTTAACATTTGAAAATAAGCACCTTCTTATTCTTCATGCTTATAACTTGAATAATCATAGAGGTAGCTCTGGGAATGATGTTCAAGGAAATCAGGTCAATCAACAAGTCTTTAGTAAGCGCCTTCATTTTCCAGATGATAAATCTGAGGCCTGGAAAGGGAATTTGTAATTTGCTCAAAGTCACAAAGTATAAGAGGAAGGGCTAGGATTTGAACCCATGTCAAATGCATAGCTCTTCTTTCAGTGAATCACTTCTCCTGAGGCTTATGGAAAATAGAAAATATTTCCCCCCACAAAAGTGACTCCCTTCTCTACCTGGATATTTTTACTGAACTAATATTAACAGAGAATGGAAAGGGGAATAACTAGTTAGCTCCAAAATATAGTGTTTTATAGATGATATCTCATTTGATCCACTCAACAACCCTAGGAATTTGGTGCTATTCATATCCCCATTTTGTAGAAAAAGAAACAGATTTTTAAGGAGGTTAAGTGATTTTTCCAGAGTCACACAGCTAGGAAGTCTTGTGAAACAGGATTTGAATTTTCTGACTCCAAGCCTAACACTCTATCCACTGTCACTTGCCCAGTCAACACAAACTGGCCTAGAAAGGTGGTTCTTAACATTCAGTCTGAAATTTCAAGGGGTCTGTGAACTGGGAATGTGAAAAAACATGTCCCAACAATTTGCTCCTTGTAGACCCAGCCTGTTCACCCTCATTCTGGCTGCCTTTCACGTCTTTTCTCATTGCCCTGAGTTAGACTTGAAGCTATTATCAGAAAATGATTGTCACCATCTTATCCGTTAGATAGTAGGCACACAACAGTGTAATCCACAAAATGGAAACATAGTTTTCTTTCCAGAATGTCTGTGCATCTCCCCTCACTGCCATTCAGGGCTTTCAGAATCTGGCAGCCGCCATGATCAAAGTTGATACTACTCCAACTTTTGGGTTTCCTTGGTTAGAGCTCATCTCCTCTAGATCAAAGTGCACTGGATTAGTGAGAGTCCCAAAACACAGGTCTGACCCTGCTCAGCAAACTCAAGTGGCTCCCGCTTACCTCTAGGATCAAATGCAAACTCCCTCCCTCCCAAACCCAAGTTACCCCCAACATACCTTTCCAGCCGAGCATACATTTAAATTCATTCACTCACTCTTTCATCCAATCAGAGTGGTTTCATTGTTCCTCTTACACACCATGGCATCTCTGGGTTATGTGCCTTTGCCCAGCCTGTCTCTCCTGCCTGGAATGCCCTCCCTCCTTACTTATGCCTCATAGAATCCTTAATTTCCTTCATGGCTCAGTTCAGATATCTACTTCTGCATTAATCCCCTCAGATACAACCATCTTTCCCTCCACAGAAATTGTGTTAATTTTAAAAATAATGGCTTCCATTTATATAACATTTGAAAGTTTTCAAAGCACTTTGCATATATTATCTCTATTAAAAATTATTTGCATACATTATTTCAATACTTTTTTATCTGCTTGTATCTATATTTAATTTCTCCTTCAGCAGAATATGTTTTTTGATTGTAAGGCCTGTTTTATTTTTGTCTTTTCATCCACAGCACCTAGTAGTTTCCAGTGCATCATAGGTGCTTAATAAATAATTGCTAATTAATTGCTGTACTTGGAATGAATATTAGAATGCAAATATAGAACTTGTCCTCATGCAATTTACAATCCTACCATGGAGAAGGCTGAAAATCTCAGTTTCAGGCAGTATGGTTAACATGATGGAGATTCTTGTAGCTAAAGTTTATTTGTCTGGGGGTCTGTTGGTTTTTAACCAAAATTCCATTTTGAGTAAAATAATAAAATAAGTCACTTAAACTATTTTATCTTTTTCCTCTTAAACAGCATTTTACTTTTTCCAAATGCATGTAAAGACAATTTTTAATATTCATTTTTTGAGGAGAATTCTGAGTTCCAAATTTTCTCCCTTCCTCTCATACCTCCTCCCTGAGATGGTAAATAATTTTATGTAAGTTATATATGTGTAATCATGTAGAGCAAATTTCCATATTAGTCATGTTAAACTATTTTATTAATGGTTGACAATATTGGGTCTTGTTGTCAAATGGACAGCAGTGGTAAGAGGTTGGCTCAAAGAGTACTGGATCATGATTACAAACAGCCAAGTCTACACAGGTCAATTCCAGGGTGCTATCCAGTGTCCAAGAAGTCAGAGTGTGTGAGCAGGGCTGAATGTCAATCTTAGAGCAAAGGTTGTTTACCTTCTGCCCTGCTTTAGCCTGTTCCACTTGTATAGTGGGCCCACAGACCCTCAGGCCCAGGGAAATTGAGTTACCTAAGATGACACACAGAAGTGGGATTTGAACTCAGGTCCTCTGACAGAAGTAGTGTTCATCCCACTGAACCATGAAGGAGCCTGGAGGTGTGTAAATGGATCTTGTCATAATGAAGGGTGCAAGAGAAATACTAGGATTATTTCACACTAAGAATACTCATAGAAGTCTCACTAAACACCCTTACCTAGTTCTCCCCATTTTCATCTATCCCTGTAATGAACACACAAAATAAGTGCTATAGGACACTGCCTTCAACATTTCATGAGCAGTGTTTGGAAATTCCTCATTTAAGGTTTGAACTAACGACTTTGTCTTGGCTCCTATGACTTTTTAATTGGTATCAACCAATCACCAAGCAATAATCTGACTCTTCTGGGTTAGATACTGTGCTAAACACCGGAGATAGAGAGATGTAAAAACAGTCCCTACTTTGAAGGAACTTACATTCTAATAGGATGTAGCCTCAAAGTGCCCAGGAGGACAAGAAAGACTGGCTTAGCAGCCTTGATTATTTTTCTGGGCAGATTGGCTGCACGATCCTGAGCAGCTGCCCTTGTTACTTTGAAGACAGCAGAAAGAATGCCAGAAGAAGGGAGTAGGAGGACTGAGAGGCCAGTGACTAATTTTCAGAATTTCTCTGGGAGCTGCACCAATCTACCATCACCATCATCACCAAAAGTGCATGAAACCACAGGAGTCAGAGGCAGCCTAAGACCAATAAGCGTCTCTACTACAGGGAAAGTGACTCTTAGAATGAAGACAGGTCTCCTCATGGTCTTAGATCATTTTTGTCAAGAATAATGTCTTTCAAGCCATCTTCCTAAAGTCAGAGTGTTACAAACCTCCAGCCCTGGCTCCTGAAATAGAGGCCATGACTTTCAATGCCATCACTCATTTGTCTGTGGGAATATATTAACTCCTTCCTTCTTTAGGCTAGATAAATATTAGCAAAACCCTAATTTCAATTTTAATCTGAAGTCCTTGGTCCTTGTCAGCCTTTTGTAAACATACAATGCTAAAACAATTCCCTGAATGAAATTCAGTTCTCTCATACAAAGACCATTTTCTTTTAGGAAACTAAGTAGAAGGTCAGGGTCATTTTCTCATTAATCTCCCTGACAATAGAATTGGGGAAAAGGCAAAGAGTCCTTGATTTATGTAGTGAAGGGTGGTTCCTCCCTACACCTTTTCCCAAGTCTTGACCTAATTAGATTAATGATCAGAATAACAGAGAGAAAATTCTTCACTTGATGTAAGTTTCTCTTAAGTTCACCTTTGATCCTGCGGAAATGGAAATCCTTCCTTACAGGGAATGATCAAAGAAAATTGACTGGTTTTAGAAAAATGGTTCTCTAAGTTTTGAGTTACCATTGTTCTGAGACTGTTAACTAAACTTTTAAACTTTGATTTATCTTGAGTGTAGCATTTTGTTTAGTATTTGAGGATATTATAAGCTATAATAGTGAAATGGTTTATGTTGAAAAGATTTTCAAATGCATGGTATAACTGTGTCCATCTTTGGACCTCTGTCTAAGCAGAAATTTTTGGAAAGCGTTTAATCTAAATTAATAAAAATTATTTTCAGCGGGCTTGTACCCAAAACACAGAGTATATAATATCCTTTCATGCAATTAACTTCTTTGATCCTCAATTTCCTCCTGTGTAAAATGAAAAAGTTGGATTAGCAACTTCTGAGGTCCATGGCACCTCTAACCATATAATCTATTTCAATGACAAAATACCTGATGACCTGATGAATATCTGGTCACTGGATTCAGATGGCTCTGGAGGAGAAGTGAGGCTGGTGACCTGCACAGCCCTCCCTCACTCAAAACAAAGTCAAGTGTTGGGGTGTAGGGTGTGTTCAGGGAGGACCAGTACCTTTGGTGTGAGAGCTGCCGAGCCCTTTTCAGGACTCTTTCCACCTTTGGTGTCCACCTGTTCTGCCTAACTCTCTCCTGTGGCTCCAAGAAGCTGCAGCATTTCCTGCCTCGGTAAGAAGGCAGATGAAATTCAGTTTTATGCTGATAGTAACAATCCAAAGTGCTTTTATGATTCCTTGAAGGCTATTTTATGGACCAAAAACTTATAGTGCATCACAACTACTCAGTGCTGATGGAGGCACACTGATTAGTGATAAGGACATAATCCTAGAGAGATGAGCTGAATGCTTCCATGGTGTTCTCAACAGACCATCATCAATCAATGTTGAGGCCATTGATCGTTTACCTCAGGTTGAAGTCAGTTCCTCCTTAGCTGAACTTCCAACTGAAGAAGAGGTTTTGAGGGCCATTAAGCTCCTTTCGTGTGCCAAAGTACCTGATGCTGATTCTATTCCTGCTGAGATTTACAAGGTAGGGGGACCATTGCTCATACAAAAGCTGACTGAAATTTTCCAGGTTATATGGCAAGAGGAGGTTATCCCCCAAGAGTTCAAGGATGCCTCCATTGTCCGTCTCCATAAGGGTAAAGGGAATAGATTGTCCTGCAACAATCACAGGGGGATCTCTCTTTTAGTCATTGCTGGCAAAATTCTTGCTAGAGTCCTCCTTAATAGGCTGATCCTTCACCTGGAAGATGGTCATATACCTGAGAGCCAGTGTGGCTTCAGAAAGGGCCAAGGAACAGTCAATATGGTGTTTGCTGCCCAACAACTCCAGGAGAAATTCTAGGAGCAGAACAGAGGTCTGTACACAATGTTTGTGGATGTACCAAGGCCTTTGACACTGTTAGTCATCAAGGCTTATGGAAAATTATGTCAAAATTGGTTGCCTGGAGAAGTTCACCAATATTGTATGTCAATTTCATGATATCACGTTTGCCCAGATTCTGGATAATGGACAAAGCTCTAGTGCCTTCACAGTCACCAGTGAGGTGAAACAGGGCTGTGTGCTTGCTTCCATGCTTTTTAGCATGATGTTCTCAGCCATGTTGACAAATGCTTGCAATGAGAATGAACATAACATCAAGGTCAACTACCGTACTGATGGTAAGTTCTTCAATTTGAAAAGGCTACAAGCCAAGACCAAAGTGGAAGAAGTATTGGTACATGATTTTCTCTTTGCAAATGATTGTGCACTCAGTGAAGCCTCTGAAGCTGAGATGCAACAAAGTATGGATCAGTTGTCTGTTGCCTGTGCTAATTTTGGCCTAATAATTAACACCAAAAAAACACAGGTCTCCATCAGCCACTACCACATGATCCATATGTGGAACCATTGGTTAAAATAAATGGAGAAGTTTTGAATGATGTGGATGTTCCCTTACCTTGGTAGTGTACTTTTCAGGGATGTATACATTGACAATGAGGTTGATGCACACATTGCCAGAACTAGTTCAATGTTTGGGAGGCTCCAAAGAAAAGTTTAGGAGAGAAGAGGTATTAGACTGACTACCAAACTGAAGGTCTACAGAGCTGTTGTGCTGACCTCATTGTTATATGCTTGTGGAACATGGACAGTCTACCAGTGCCATGCCAGGAAACTGAATTGCTTCCACTTGAACTGTCTTAGGAAGATTCTGAGCATCACCTGGCAGGATAAGGTACCACACACAAGTCCTTGCTCTAGCTGAACTGCCAAGTATTCAAACTATGCTTCAGAGAGTGCAACTCAATGGGCTAGCCATGTTGTTCAAATGCAAAATATACGCTTGCCAAAAAGACTATTTTATGGAGAACTTGCATGGGGCAGGCGATCACATGATGGCCAGAAGAAACAATACAAGGACACTTTCAAGGTCTCTCTCAAGAACTTTGGATGTGACTGTGAAACATGGGAGACACTGGCACAGGACTGCTCAGCATGGCGTGCCCACATAAGAAAAAGTGCTGTGCTCTTTGAACAAAGCGGAATTGAGAGAGCACAAAGTAAATGCAGGATACACAAATTTTGGAAATCCACACCAAATATTCATTTGGACTATCTGGGCCCAACCTATGGTAGAGCATTCCGAGCTTGTTTTGATCTGATCAGCTACAGTTGGATACACTGAAATTTCACTTTACAATGGTGATATCATTTTGGTCCTCTTTGAAGATGAAGGAAAACAACTAACCTATTTTAATGACAATGTCTGACAAAATATTTTTATTTATCATAATTTTATTAAATTTTTTGTTACTTAAAATATTTTAATAAAAATTGTTATTATTTCATTGTACTTGTTATGACTAAGAGAATACTTTGGGATAAGCTTTTTTGTTGAGTTGTTAGGCTATATGGAATCAAAAGACCTGGATTAAATCCTATCTTCTGACCCATTACTTATGCGATTTGAGGTGAATCTAGCCTTGGTTTCTCCATATGCAAAATGAGGGGGGTGGACCAGATATCCATTGAAGTCTCTTTGAATTTTAGGTTTCTGAACCCTTGAACCTTTACATCTGGAATGGACTATTCACTGGGAGCCCTAGTGTGATTCATGTATACTATATATTAATTGCTGTTGTATGGAATGCTTTTAAAAGTATTATCACTGTTTAGCAGCTGGTCTAGTCCAAATATACACAGAGGAGGGCTATGCTTTGAAATGGGAGAATGCTGGAGGTCTTCTGGGATTGGTCCACAAGCTATCTAAAGGAAATGAGCATACCAAGCACCGAGGCAAAGTCAAGAACACTCCTATAGAGGAGAAAGAGAGAGAGGTGCATCTAATGGGACAGAGACAGAGAAAAACAGGCAGATAGGGGAGGTAGATTAATGAGAAAATAAGAAAGATTACCAACCTAGATACGTATTTTCCCATACCCTTAAAATCTATACACATATCACAGGCCTCCTTGATGAAGGTGTGCGAAGGAAATACACAGACTTTCCACACATGACAATAGAATCATATATTTAGAGCTGGAAGAAACCTTGAAAGACATTGAGTTCCACCTCCTTCTTTTACAGAGTAGAAAACTGAGGCCCAGAAAGATTGATTTGCCTATTATCACAAAGCCAGTACATGTCTAATGTGGGATTCAAACCCAGGTCTTCATGATTTCTCTTTTCTACTCTACATATCTTACCTCTGAGTATATTTTTAGAGACACAAAATTGATTGAAGATTATAGAAAAGGCAAGAGTTCGTTTTGCTCAATGATTACTGATAAGTTGGGGGGGGGGGTTTCATGTTGATTTGGTGGAACCATAAAGGCTGTCCTATAGCAAGGTGTCTCTCAGGTACATGTCAGAATCACACAAGATTCCTCAAAAGTTGTAACAATAGAAACAACTTTGTCCAACAGCTCTCTGTTTGTTAATATCAAGTAGGATATAAATTGAGAGATATGTCCTACTGACCATGTCCTTCAATAGGGTTTATCATTGTCATAGGGGATCTCCCACTCAAAGTCCAAATGGAGGAAGGATTGCTATGGATGGTTAGGTCCTCCCAACACTCCCACTTGTATTTGACATTGTGCAGATTGAATCAAGCCCTGAAACATTGACTGCAAGATCTCATCAATAAGATGTATAATTTCCACACCAGAAAAATTAAGTGGATGAAGATCACCATTTGTATATACTATGATATGAAGCTGATTGTAAAATTCCTAGAGTTAATTTAGCAGTGGACGTATCTTGGAAAAACACTGCATTCAAACCTTTGAATTGTGCCTAGAATCCATACCATTGTTTATACTAAAATCATAGATGAAAATACAATTTCATACAAGAACCAGAACATGTGGAGGATGCCACCATCCATAGGCAATACTTGAATTGAATCAGGAGAGTAGATGGGGCTGGGGAGCATTCTGTAAATTAGATAGCATGTTTGATAACCCCAAACTTCTCCCAGAAACAAAAGTATCTCTTTAAAATCAATTTTCCTCCAGTACTACTTCATGCCTGTACACCATAGACTACCATGATTGGTGAAAGAGTAAAACTAAAGATCCAAAGAGCAATGTGTGTAGACCAGATGGGCTTCATTACCAATGAACAAATGAGCAGGAGTCATGATATGAATGATACAATTGGAGAGACACATGGTCAAAATAGGAAATGAGCAGATCACTTGGTGAAAGTGAGAAATACCCAGTGTATAGGCTGTGTACCTCATTGGTATCTGCCCAATGTTGACCTATCTAGGAAAAGACACACATATTACATAGAATTCTGTGGAGGATTTATGGGACACAACAGAGAAGAGTAGCCTTGGGTAGGAATGCATGAATGGGCTGTAATCCACGCCATTGGAGGTAGTATCCACATATCACAGAAGGAGGAGGATAGATACGTGGAGATTGTTGTACCTTTGCTAGTTTCAGCTGTTGTTGATTATAGCTATGTTTTGAATATTTAATTTTTGATAAGAAATGCAAATTCTGATGACTTGGTATTTCTATGGAAAAATATGATCTGCTTCATGGAACATGCTTTTTGACTATCTACTTAATACCTTTTTTTATGACAACAAGGAAGTACTTCCTATATACCTCCAAAATAGAGGCCACTAGTGAATTTATGTCCTTTGCCCAAATTCTAATTTAGAATCTTAGATGATCAAAAGTGCACCCCCAAAAGGCCATTTGAATTTAAGGAAATGTCCACTTATAAAAGGAAGCACAACCTTTCATTCATTTGTTTATTTATCAAGCTCTCACTATGTGCTAGGTGATGGGAAGTCAAAGACAAAAAGAAAATAACCCACATCCTCAAGGGGTCTATGTACATTTGATTTGTACTTGCAAAAAAATGCAACGTTTCTCTTAAACAAATAAATAAACACACACGCATATACACACTCCTAAGGGCTGAATATCTAATCAGTTTTATAATTTGGATGGCTATGCTGTCTTTAAGGTAATTATTACATCTTCTTTGTAGAGTTCAGCTAAGAATTTCTATGTTCTCTACACTCTGAGACTAGCAGCCAATTCCAAGGATATAGAGCTAAGATTGTCAAACATACAGAAAGTCCATTTAAGTTTAAATATGAGCTTTGGAAATAATGAAAGCACTCAGATAAAAAATTGTGAAACACATAATTGGTCAATCTTGTTAACATTTTAATATTGTATCGTGAAAAGATGTATTAAATAGAGTCACAGAACTTCAGAGTTGTAAGGGTCCCCAGACGCCATCCAACTCAAGTTACAATCATACAGAGATTCACTTAGAATATGTGTTCATTTTTCTAATGCCTAGATCTGGTCAGGTCATTTATCTTCTCAAAATCATTTAATGACTCCCAGTAGCTGATAGGACCATAAGATCATAAATTTAGAATTGGAAAAGACTTTAGATGCTGGACCAACCACCTCATTTTATACATGAGGAAACAAATAAAAGGAGAAGAAATTGTTTCATATGTCTTAGTCCTAGAGTTAGAAGGTATTTTGTTTATCACAGATAAGGAAACTGAGGCATAGAGAAAGAAAATGATTTTTATAGATCAGAGATCCAGAATTGGAAGTAATTTAGAGGTTGTCTGAGTCAACCCTTTCATGTTATAAATGTGAAAAATGAGGAAGCCTTAGTAGTAAAGTGCCTTGTCCAAAGTTACATAGGTAGAATTTGCCCTTCACTTCCAGTCCCCTAGCTCCACATCCAGTGACCTTTTATCACCACATTGCTTCTCAATATTATAATTACATCAAATATAGTCCAGGAGCTTATTTATAACAAAAAATTAACATTCAAATGAATTCTCTTGAATAAATTAAATCAAGTTCTATGACTAATGCATCTATTGAAAAACAAGTAACTGCTTAGAAATATCAATAAACACTTGTGAGACTTCCTTTCAATAACATTTTAAAATTTTCCTTTCAATAACATTTTAAAATTTTCTTACCTAATGTTTGGAAGTTTAGAAGATGGGAGGGGATAGCATCTTTCTGCATCATTGTCTAAGGGAGAAAATCAATTATTTTATATTCTTTGAAATGGGGAGGAGAGAATTTCATTTTATTTATCAAATGTCCCTGTTCCATAAATTAGCATCTGCATGTTCTATAACTTTATATTTTCACCACTAGAAACTTTTAAATAGTGACTTAGTCTTACATTTTCTTCATTTTAATTTAAAAAGAAGAGGCAGTATTTCACAGTGGTTAGATCCCTGGCTTCAGGGTCAAGGAGACCTAGGTTCAAGTTTTATTTCTGTCCTACTCTGGATGTGTGACCCTGATATCATTTTATCAGTGGAAATTTCATTAAATAAGAGGCCAGTCCATCTACTTTGCTACCAAAACCTCAAGGACCATGGGACATTTCCATATGATTTGCAGTTGAAATGTTCCATTTTTGGTATCTCCACCATTAGAATGTGAGCTCCTTGAGAGCAGGACTATCTTTTCTAACTGTATGCCCAGAACTGAGCACAGGGCATTGTACATGGTGAACATCACTCAGCAATCCTTTATTCTTCCTTTCTTTCCTTTCTTCATTCCTTCTATCCTTCCTTCCTTCCTTACTCCCTCTTCCTTTCTTTCTTTCTTTCTTTCTTTCTTTCTTTCTTTCTTTCTTTCCTTCTTTCTTTCTTTTCTTTTCTTTCATATCTCTGTAGAATCAAACATTCTAAGTTGGGTTGTAGCCTGGGACTTAATGACCATCTAGTCCAACCCAATCCCCACAAATAACCATCTCCCTTCTATACTGTGCCCAACAGGCAGCCTCTATTTGAAGGTCTTCAATGAGGGAAATCCATTCCACTTTGGAGACATTACATTTCACTTTCCCAGAAGAGTTCTAATTCTGAAGTTTGCAAGTTTCAGGAGAGTAGATTCAGTACACTTGGATCAGTGAAGAAAGTCTGGGAAACCAATTTTCCCCAGGTACCTGAGGCATTTCTTGGTAAGACAAGAAACTTAGAAGTCACGGAAGTAATTACTAAAGTCATAGAGAAAGAGCAAGAGGAGGACAACGAAGAGGCAATGGAGAAGGAGAAGGAGGGGGGTGAGACCGGGTCTTATCTCCTGACTCTAAGCCCAGCACTCTCCACTCCCACTGGTATATCTCTTATAAATCTTGATCATCTATGATAATCATGCCATTACTCATCAGTCAGGTAATAAAGGTTTATTAAGTGCCTACGATTGCCAGGCACTGTGCTAAGGACTGGGGATACAAAAAGAGGCAAAAGACAGTCTCTGCTCCCAAGGAACTTACAATGTAATGGAATTATGTGGAATGGCCTCTCATTAGGAAAGAAAATACTCTATAATATAACTGTTTAATTTATTTAAATTAATTTAAATTTAAAACTCTCTCTGTCATTGTATCTCTTCCATTTTAATCAAATAAGAAAAAAGAAATGGTGTGGCATGCTGGATAGAAGGCTATTCTTGGAGACCTCAAGTCCCTTCTCTGACACATACCAACCCTGGGCAAATATTAAACTTCTCAGTGCCTGAGCAACTCAGCTAAGACAATACATTAAGGACAAGCTCCATGTCTTCTTTGGTAGAGAATGTTTCTATAGCAGGAGTTCCCTGCATGAGTAAAATTACTGTCCTAGGTCCCCATCTCCTCTGCCTTACCCACATTGCAGCCAAGTGAATAAACAGTGTCCTAAGTTTTTTCATCGATGGAGTGATAGTGAAATGTTGATAATAAAGAGGCCATGACTTGAATGGATCTACCTTCTTCAATCACATCCTTATTTATTTCTCATCTTCCCCCATAGTAGTTTGGGCTACAAAGACCCTCCTAGGAGTTTATGGTAATTTACCTCAACAGACCTCAGTTTTTTCATCTGTAAAATGAGCTGGTTTGACTCATGGCCCTAAGTTCCTTTCTAGCCCTACAACAATGACCTCTGCCACCATCCAGAAGCCCTACCTTTCTTCCAAATCCTAAGCTTATCCTTACTTCATAGCAATTTAATTCTCTGGGATCCGTGAATATAAATTAGTAACAACTCCCTGATGACATGTGACTTACCTCAGCTTTAAAATAGGTGAGAACAGGTGCAAACAACATTGGGCTTGTGAGAAATAACATGCCTTCCAAAGAAAGGGAAGAACACATTTTCTGCCTCCCATCTCAAAAGTTTGCTTGAACCTCTCAACAGAATATGGGAGCCATTCAGAAACTTGACTAAAGTGTCCATCGCATTAAAGGGAAATTGTCTTCTATCTGCTGCCATGCCAGTGACAGCTGTTCAGACAGGCCTTGGAGGATCAGACTCTGTCTAAGAAACAAGTCTCATAATCAGATTCCTTTTCCCTATTGCCAACATTCACTCTTGTTACGGGTTAAACACCTCCCACGTTGAGAAGAAGCCCATGACTGATCCCGGAGCAGCAAACCAAAACTGAAAATGAGCAAGTCATTTATCCTCTCTGATTCTCAGTTTCCTCAAATGTAAAATCAGGGACTTAGATTAGATAGCCTCTGAGATCCTTTCTGGCTCTATCTAGAGTCCTAAGAACAAGCAACAAGAATGCCATCTTTCTAAGAAAACAAAATAACCAGTTGGGTCTCAATATACTGAAGCACTATACTGAATACCTCTGAGCTGAGATCTGGCCTGAGCTATTGGCACTCACCTTCATCCAAAAGGGATCACAGGTTGGCTGGGGGCACCTGCCCCTGGTCCTGCCTTGGTGTCTCTGAATTAAAGATGAGAAGTTCAGGTTATAAGCATTTCAACTCTCTGCGGCTTCTGGCGTCATCTAGAGAACAACCATGTAGGGCCAAGGGAATCCACTTGCCAAGGAGCTTATGTGGAAAATGGATATTTATTTTCCTTTCCATCCACAGAAAAGGAAGTAACCACTGAAGTAACCAATGAAAAGAACTGAAAAGAAAAAGAAAATGCCCTAAGCCCAGGGAATGCTGACCTCCAAGAAAAGGTGGGTGGAGAAATGAGGTTCCAGTCATATGATTTCTAAGAAGACTTGCCTGTTCCTTTAATGAAGGTTGACCTGCTGGCAGAAGCAGACAGGCAAGGCTTACCCTTCACCAAGGAAGTTAGGCCAACTTGTCTTACTCTTGTTACCATGGTTATGGTACCCGATGCTCCTAGCCTGGCCATTTGCATTGCAAACAATCACTGGGAACCAGGAGAGTCCAACTTGCTCTTCAGGGTGGGGAGATCCTGGAGAACTTGTACTGAACAGTTCACAGGGAACAAAGAATAAACAGAGGAGGCCAACCCCCAGAAGGCAGCATGCCCAGGAACTCCCTCTGGGATCCAAAGTTCCAGGATAGGAGTCTTCTTGAACAGAGTCCCTATTATTGTCCTGGGCAAATTTTAGCAAGTGTTGTTTGGGTTGCAAATGGGCCTTTTCTGGGGTGTTCTTGAAAGGGAGTTGGCATAATGCCAACTTGAGAAAACAAGGAGATACTTCATCATCTTTTGTTTATCTGGGCATCATGATATCACCAATGGGGATCATTTCACTCTTTGCACTTACATTTCCAATGCCTAACACAGCACCTGGCACATAGTAGGTGGTTTATAAATAATCATTGACTGATTAACTGTTGTATTGTGTGGCCTTGTAAATGGTATCATGTGAAGGGACTGGGTAAGTCACCCAAGCCAGAAATAGAATGATGGAGACTGGAAGAAGAAATGATAACAGAGACAAAGTCTTCTTTGCATCTCTCCTCCTTTGAAGCAGGAGATCTCCTCCTAATCTATTCCATCTGACCAGGAATTCAGTGTGATGCAGGAAAAATCATATTGGCTTTGGAGTCAAAGAAAAATTCAAAACCTAGAACTGTTCCCTAGACCTGTGTGATATTGGGGAGCTTGCTTCACCTCTCTGGTGTTCTCAGTTATAAAACAAGGACAAGATGGCCCTTAGGATCCCTTTCAGATGAAAGTCTCTGGCCTAACCTCAGTCTCTCACAGGACACTCCATTTGCCTTGTGATTGGGCCTACTCCAGAGATGGGATCTCTGCTGTCAATTCCAATCAATGCAGAGAGTTAATGGAGAAACAATTGTATGCAAGGCACTGTGCTAGGCAAGGAAGATAAAAAGATAAAAATGAAAGGGAGCCTCTCTCAAGAAGCTGCCATTCTTCTGGGGAGGGGCAAGGAGTGCAGAAAGAGAGAAAAAAATGCAAAGTATTCTAGAGGCAACACTGACAACAAAGAAGAAGAATTGAGAAAGATGTCATACATGAGGCTGCATTGAGCTCAATCAATATCCAGTTCAGTTCAGCAGTTTAATTCAATTCAACAAGAATTAGTTACTTACTGTATACCAGGCACTGGGCTAGGTGGTAGGGAAACAAAAACAAAACTCAAATAACCCGTGCTTACATCATATTAGGTAGAAAAACAACATATGGACAGATACATAATTTTACAATATAAGCAAATAATTTAGGGGAATGAGAAGACTAACAAATGGGGATGAGAAAATACTGGTCTAAGAAGTAACATTTCATCTGAGAGGCAAAGTGAGGGGAGAGAACAGCCCAAAAATTGCAAAGAGCTTGTGTAATAAGTAGAGAATAGGCAGTCAGGGGATACTATAGTGCATAACTCATCCCACCTGGAGTCAGGAAGATGCATCTTCCTGAGTTCAAATCTGACCTCAGACACTTCCTAGTTGGGTGACCCTGATCAAGTTACTTAACCTTGTTTGCCTCAGTTTCCTCATCTGTAAAATGAACAGGAGAAGGGAATGCCAAACCACTCCACCATCTTTGCCAAGAAAACCCTAACTGGGGTCACAAAAATTTGGACAGGACTGACCACCAACAAGAAGAAAATGCAATATTATATGCAAGAAAAAACAAGTAGGAGCTATGTGAGATTAGCAAAGCAACGATGCTGGTGATGAAGATGCTAGTTAGGAGACTATTCTAATAGTACAAGTGAGCTGTAATGAGACCCTCAACTAGAGTGGTGGCCACATAAGTACAGAGAAGGTAATGGACACAAGAGATGCTTGGGTAGAATCCACAGACTTGGCCACTCTTTGGACATCTGAAGTAAGAGAGGTCACAGTTGATGACATAATATCATAGACATAGGAAGGATGGTGGTGTTCTTGATAGAACCAGCACTGTTAGAATTAAGGGTGGGTCATCAATTGGGGAAAGGGAAGAGAAGGAAACAAACATTCCCTATGCACCTACTGTGTGCCAGGAACTGTACTAAGCATGGTACATTTGAGCCTTACAACAACTCTGTATTACAGGTGCATTCATTGTCTCCATTTTCTACTTGAAGAAATTGAAAGCAAACAGGTTCACTGACTTGCCCAGGGTCACATACATAAAGGTCAGAGGCTAGATTTGTCTTCAGGTCTTCCTGATTACAGGCCCAGTGTGTACTGAAGTACTATTGTACTATTGGTTGATTGGTCATTCTCAAAGAGGACCAAAATGACATCACTAGATTGGAGTCAAGGTCCAGTGTGTCCAGCTGTATTGATAAAGCATTTTTTGTTTTAGTATAATCAAGTGCCCCTGATTGAACAATGAGATTAAAGAAGTTTTTCCCCACCCATTAATGGGCCTAGGAAGATTTGTAGGAAAGTTCACACTTTTTGTTAATGAGGTACTGGATCTCAAGGGTTGTGATGCCTTCTGGCTCTGACAAGTATATAAAGAATCTAAGGTGAGGTTTTACTTTGGGGCTTACTCATTGGAAGTTTTTGTTTGGCCAAAAGAGACTCTGGGCAGCCACTGAGGAGCCCCCTGACTTTGAAAACCCAGATGTTGGTGCTTCTCTCTCTGGTAACTATGTATGTGTGGACAGACAGTTGTCTGTGATGTATGTATTGCTTATATCAGGCAGTTGGAAGCCCTGTCTGTTGATCTTGATTTCTCTGTATTTTCTCTGAAGTTCAGTGCTCTAACTGTTTCTCCTGAACTAAAGGGAATGATGTATGTGCTTGATTAAAGTAGATTGTTGATCTTGTTGCTTTCCTTTTAGAAAAGCAGATCAAAAAACCTGTGATAGCAGGCCCTCCTGTGTATGTCAGGGTTCTTGTTTTTACACCAGCTGTGGCAGATCAGACCAATAGGAACTCAGTAGGCTCTACCACAGGTTGGGCAGGAATAGTCCATATGAACTTTCAGGTGAAGATGTCTCTAAATTTGTGAATATTAAATTTCTTTTGAACCACTGAAATTCTGTTTTGCTCATAGAACACAGAACCATCTCTGATGGGGGCCTGGTATGCCGAGTGACCCTGGGCTGGTGTCTCCCATGTCTCACAATTGATTCCAAAGTTCTTCAGAGAGACCTTGAGAGTATATTTATATCACTGCTTCTGAAAATTGTATCATAAGGAATAATGAAAGAGATTGCTTCAGAGAAACCTGGGAAGACTTAACTGAACTAATGTAGAATGAAGTGAGGAGAGTCAAGAAAGTATTTTGTGTGATAAAAACATTATAAAGACAAATAAGTTTGAAAGACTTAACTCTGAATATTGCAAAGACCAATTACAATCCTAGAGGACCCATGATTATACATATTACCCACTTCCTGCCAGAGAAGTGATGTGCTCAAAGCACATGTTTTGGACACAGCCAATGTAGAACTTATTTTGTTAGATTATGCCTACTTGCTACAAGAATTTTGTTTTTCTTTTAAGTGAGATGATGGAATAGGAGAGTGAGAAAATAAATGTTTGTTAATTGAGGGGTATAGATGATGAGCTCAATTTTGGACATGTTTTGGGGGGTACCTATGAGGCATTCAGGTATTGATGTCCAAGAAGTGACTTGGACATGTGAGTCTGGAGCTGAAGAAAGCTATGGGTATGTAAGTTGGGGACTCAGCTACATAAAGATAGATAATTGAGCCCAAGGGAACTGATGAAGCCACTGAGAGAGATTAGAAAGATAGAGAAAAGAAGCCTTGGGAAGAAAGCCCCAGAATTTAGGCCATTCCCTTGGCCAGAATCAGGTCCTTGCCTAGACAGGAGGGATTCATCCTTGAGACAGCTCCGATGCCTCCTTATCCTCGGCTGTTACTGCTATATACACAACCCTGGAGTGCCTCAGAACTCCCCCCAACTCCATATAAACCTGGCTACCTTTGTGAAAGGGAGTTTGTTCCAGGAGGATTTGTTAATTGCAGTATTATGGCACAGTAAAAGGGAGACAATAGAGCCCTAGCTCTTAAAAAGCTTCCTAACATCAAAGGAGAAGGAAATAGAGCATGCTGCTTTCCTTCTTTTGACAAGCAAGCAGGTACTCACTCTCATTAAAATGTTTCCAGCACTTTCTCCCGCCCTCTCTCCCCAGAACCTTTTCATCCTACGTTGGCGATTCATCTGGGACAAATGGAGAGAGATAAATGTACTTGGCTTGCATAGCTGATGGTAAATCCAAGCTGGTCTCAATCCTGAAGAAATAGTCAACAACTCCCAGATACTTTTGGAGACTTTAGGACACAGGGCTTTGAGCAGGGTCCTACAGCTTGGGGAGCCAACCTCACACTCCAACATTTGGGTTGGAGGGAATCATATGAATTCAAATAAAAAATAATTATGTGCAAACTGGACTAGGGACTAGGAGAGATTCACTAGGCCAGCCAGGGGAATGTACTCCAAGAGAAGGGTGGGCCAGGAATGAAGAACCTGTGGCCTCGAGGCTACATATGGCCTTCTAGGTCCTCAAGTGTGGCTCCAAATGTGAATTTTGGATTCTGTCAAAGGGCTGTACTTGAGGACCTAGAGGGCCACATGTGACCTAGGGTCCACAGGTTCCCCACCCCAGGGGTGGACATTGCGAAGAGGCTGTTTGGGCTTGATTCCAGGAAATTAATCACAACAGAATTTGGTTAGCATAGTGTTATGGGCTACCCCAGGGTCCTAAGTTCCCTGTCACTTGAGATCTCAAGCAAAGGTTGGATAGGAGAGGTCCTCAAAGACGGATTCTGGGCTTGCGCCCCACATAGATAGACAGCTACTGCACACACACACACACACACACACACACACACACACGTCTAATTGCTTCAGTCAGGGGCAAAGGATCACAGTGTTCCAACCCCTCCCCTCACAACTCAGCTTCCCTGGTTCAGCACCAAGCCTGTCTTTGCGGCTGCAAGGCTCAGGGCTGACTCTTACAGTCTTCTTGTTAGTGAATTCCCTTTCAATTTCAGTGTACCAAAAGCATATCCTTTATAGTGTTATAGCTAGGAGGAACCTTAGAAGACATTTGGTCTAACCTCTTCACTTTACAAGGGAGGAAACAGTCCAGAGAGACTGACTTGCTGCAGGTCACAGACTTGGTCGCAGAGTAGAGATTCAAATTTCAGTCCATTGGCTCCCAACTGGCTACTCATCTACAGGACCTTATGGCCTCATTTATGACATAATATATTCAAGATGATTCGATGAGCATTTATTAATCACCTATTACATGTACAAGACAGTGGAGGTAAAGGGAAAAAAATGAGATAGATCCTGTCTGTAAGGAGCTTATATTCTATTGAGTAGAAACAGCATGTGTACAAATGTGTGTATAAACCATGTCCTAAGTAATTGCTAAGTGATATAGGGGCCTGAGAAGTTCGCTGAATTGAGGGAATCAGGAAAGGCCTCATGAAAGCCCCATTGAACTGGGCTTTTTCTGAACTTCAGGGCTAGCCAAGGTGGAGCGGGGAAGGATAGTGTTCTCGATGTAGAAAACAGCTGATGAAGAGGCATGGGGGATGGAGAGGGAATAGAGAGTATGTGAGTGAGACTAACTGAAAATACTAGCTGGTATCAAATGTCCCAAAGAGTTATGCTGATGCCCATAACAAAAGGACCAAGACATTTTCATTATAAAGGAAATCCCTATAAATATAAAAAATATAATTTTCAATAATAGGGGGAGCAGGGATATCACCAGAAATTTTCGGTGTGGATGATTAAATGAATCATGAAACCGTATTTAACCTGCCCATTCTATTGGCTAAGCCAACGCCAGTAGGAAAAATGCCTGATCCACAGAGACAGCTTTCTTTCATAGCATATTTGAACCCCAAAAAGGATCAAAGAGGCCATGTGATCCAGTGTTTACCTGAAAAAGAATTCCTACTACATTATCTCCCCCCAAAGATCTGGATTCAATATTTGTTTTACAACCCCTAGTCAGGAAGAACTTCCTCTGGAAACCCATCCCACTTAAAAGACAGCCCTCATTGTTTATAATATCAGTCAGTATTTATACAGCTAGCACTTTGAAGTTTGCAAAACACTTTATCTGTATCATCTCACTTGATTCTCACAATCCTATGAGGTAATCCCCATTTTAGAGATAAGAATCCAGATGCTTGGAAGAGGTTAAGTAATTTACCCAGAGTCACCCAGCTAGTACGTATTTGAGGCAGCATTGGAACTCAAGTCTTTATGATTCCAATGCCAGATCTACTTCCATTATGTCACCCATTTTCTCTCTAATGTCACACCCATGTCACCACCACTGAGTGTCTTCTAAGATTAGCCATCTCTTTCGATCTGTGCAATCAGCAGGAGATATGAAGGCCTTAACATAAGACACTAGCCCTCTAAAACATAAGGTGCTAGTCCTTAGAGTCATGGAACAGGAGGGAGTGAAGCACAACACTAGAAACAGGGGTCTCTAACTCCAGAGAGAAACATGGGAGCCTCCAAAGAATGAAACCTGCTTCTCTTCCTAGTGGCTGAGCTAAGAATTCCAAAGTCAAGGATTTTCTCAAGCCCAACTCAGCCAAGGCTTGAACCAATCATTCCACTTTTATGTGGCCTCATACACACATTTATGAAACCAATACAGCTTTCTCACTTCACAGAAATGTTATAAATCATGGTCAATGTGGCCAGGAAACTTTTGGTGAATAGAAATAGAGACATGGTAAAAAAAAACCAAACTGCTTCCAAATTACTTTTTTACTAAGCGTAATAAAAATGAAAGGTGCTAGCCAAAATCTAATATTCTGGAGTAAAAAAAAAAGAGAGAGAGAATTGAATTTATACCAAAGGAAAACTGAGCTGAGTGGGAAAGGATAGAATTCACAAAAGCTTTTCAATTCAGCTACTATATAAATGTCAAACTAAGACAAAAGCAAACCTGTGCTTTTGGTGAATGTACCCTGACAATGATGTAGATGGCTCTAGCACAGTATGGATTGGATCAATTGACCCTCAAGGACTCTCAAAATGTCAATATGACTTGGCATGGTGGATAGACCACTGGATTTGGACTTAGGAAAACCTGGGTTTAGGTTCCATTTTGGATATTGATTAGTTGCATTACCCTGGGAAAGTCACATGAACCTCTCTTTGCCTCAGTTTTCTTATCAGTAAAATGGGAGATGGTATTTGATGGCCTTTGACATCCCTTGAACTCCAAATCTACAACTCAAAGATAACTTACAACTCTTAAGTATCATGGATTCTAAAAGGGTAGAGCTGTGCTTAGACATACCCAGCAAGCCAGTAACATACAGCAGGATGCCAGGTCAAATGGAGCTGTTGACTGCCCCACAAACACACGATGAGACGAAATGGAATTAGCAGAGATTACAACTTTCCTCTGGAGTCGAATCAGAAGTAATATCATTCTTCCTTTTTAGTTTTTGGAAGACTCCTTTGTTCATTGAAGCACAGGCTTCTAGGAAATTTAATTCCAGACCAAGCATGGTAAACTTCATGCCTAGTAATGATGACCAAGAATTTGGGAGAGGCTGATAGAGTTAGGGATTCAAAGCCATCGTCCATTTTATTTTCTTCTTCCCTTTGTTGAACTGGTTCTTAGACTTCACAAAATTGTAAGAGCAAATACTGGTGGTAATCACAATGGAAACCTGATAATTTCCCATATTTGCACTGTGCTTTAGAGTTTCTCAATTTCTTTCATGTCATTTGATATTTCTAGCACTGGGCAGCTAGATGGTGCAGTGGATAGTGCAGGAATCAGTAAGACCTGAGTTCAAATCCCACCTCAGACTCTTGACACTCACTAGCTGTGTGACCTTGGGCAAGTCACTTAACTCCAATTGCTTTATCCTGAGTCATCTCCAGTCATCCTGGTGAATATCTGGTCACTGGATTCAGATGGCTCTGGAGGAGAAGTGAAGCTGGTGACCTGCACAGCCCTCCCTCATTCAAAACACCGTCAAGTGCAAGTCATGTCATCATTTCTGATGGTATTCTTCAACAACAAAGGAAGAGCACATATATTCCCAACAGCCCTGCCTGTGACGCCAGGTTACTGGGCAGCTTCTAGAGACAGCAAACAGCAATGCTACCTCTCCTTATCATCATGACAATTAGTATCAAAAGTCTTCTTTTCATATTTTATAATAACACAATGTCATTACCACTTGCAAGTCCGGAAGGGTTGCATTTAGAAGCCTGGATTTTGTGATTAATGAAAGCGAGGAAGGGTATTGTCAAAAGAGTATGTCCCATCACTCAAGGCTCCAAATATTTAATAGTTACCCAAATCATTCCTTTGGGGGGGGGGGCGGGGCAAGGTAATCAGGGTTAAGAGACTTGTCCAGGGACACGCAGCTAGTAAATGTCAAGTGTTTAAGGCCAGATTTGAACTCAGGTTCTCCTGACTCCAGGGTTGGTTCTCTATGCACTGGGCCACCCAGCTGCCCCCTACCATAATCATTCCAAAAAAGACATAACCTAGCAGCTAGAATTGTCTACAAGAAGACCATTGTCTTTCACAAGATAGCACGTAGGAAATACCTCTTCCAAAAATACAGACCTCAAAACACACTTGAGAAGCCACGTAATAAACTGGTCATTACAATGTTTAATAAAAATTTAATCATGATGTTTTAATAGCTATCACTGACACATTGAATATTAATGCTCCAAGGAACAGAGGATGAGAGGCTCTAAAGTCAAATTCTACCATACACAAGCCTGGAGTGAGTCCTGGACAGAGCTGACCTGCCGGAGGGGGAGGGCCTTAAGATCAGCTGTCTCTAATCAGTCTGGACCCAGGCCTTGACTATAAGACCAGGGATTAGACATCTGTTCCACCACCTTATTATGCCTACCTTCGCTTGTCCACCTCTTCCTAGGGGCTGGTCCTGAAATCAAAATTGCCTGTATTACTGTGAAAGGCCAGGCAACCTGCTCCTATTTACTCCTCTGTGACACCACTCAACATCTTTATGATTCTGAGCTATATAGATTAATGAAGCTGAAAGCAATTCCCTGATCACCACATTCTGCCTTCTCATACCAGCTCATGTTGCTTACTTTCCTATTTTCCTTTGTATCCTTTCCTATCCTTTCATTCATATCTCTAAATCCTATTTTATTGCTTATAATTTTTCTCCTCTTCCATCCAATTACTTGTACAGAGGTTGTATTTGTTTTTAAGTGTGTGTATTTTCATCTATCCCCTTCCCCCCAGAATGTAAGGTCCTTGGGGGTAGGGATTGCTTCATTCCAGGCTTTGTCTTAATTACTTAGGGATAGGGATAAGGACTGAAGTTGAAATCAAACTCCCAGATGAGGAAAATCTAAATGGAATTATGAATTCCCTATATATCTACTTAAGTACTTTGTCTTGAGCACTTTGTATTCTGTTCCCTTCCTTTCCTTCCTCAAAAGATGTGTTTATTTGTTGCAAATTTCATTCTTGTTAGCTGCCCTTCCTTTGGGGGCAAACTTTCCTGAAGTTTTTAGGTCAGTGGAATATTCCTTTACTTCCTCTGAGCTACTTAGAAATATATTCTCCCAGTGTCTGGACTGCATGAGCTTACAAGCAAATCTCCCTGAAAGTTAACCCAGTCATGGCACATAGTCTCAGCAAAGCACTGGTCCATTCCAATGGTATCATTCAAGAGTATAGCTCTAGTTCCTATGCCTTGGTTACCTGCCTGATGGCTGAGATCCTTCCTCAGTCAAGCAATCAGTCAATAAGCATTTATTAAGTACTCACTATGTGCCAAGGACTGTGCTAAAGGCTGGAAATACAAAGAAATAGGCAAAACAATTCCTTCCCTTGAGGAACTTGCATTTCATTGGATAGTACTAGTCATTTGAAGAGATGTCAGATCAGAAATGTAGTTTCTGTGCACAGTGAAACACCCATATGACTGTGGGCCTTGGAAAGGACCTACAGGAGAGGCATTTTGGATGCCATTAGCCCAGGCTCACAGGTCTAAATTCTTCCTCAATGCCCTTTGTTCTTCTTTCTCTAGCACCAGCATCATGAGCTTTATTCACACTGTATATATTTTGAACGTTTATATGATTTTCCCCAAGAGAATCTTTGAAGGCATACCCTGTTTTCATTTTTGTCTTAATATCACCAATACCTAGCATCCTTCCTGGCCCTATGAAAGGATGGGAACAGTGAGTAGACCTGGGATTTCATTGGCATAGGCAAGTTCCACACAAGGAAATCCCATTTCTAATTCAGGTCAGAAACATCATTGCAATTTATAATCTTAAAAATCCTTACAAAGACCTGGAACCCGCTTCTTCCTGGCTTTCAGACCAGCCAACTATCCCCTACATTATGATCCCTCTCTGTTGTTCACAGTAGGTGTTTAGTAAATGCTTGTTTATTGATTAATTCCTCATAATTACTGACACATTACTGATTACAAAGCACTTTACAAACATCATCTCATTGGATCTGCATAAGAACCTCGTGAAGTAGGAATTTCAGTTGTTCTTATCCTCACCTTACCAATGAGTAAACTGAGGCTCAGTCACTTCAACATTGCTAGTTAGTGTCAAACGTGAGTTGTGGCCTCCAAATCTAAAGACGTTTCTCCTCTACTATGATGTCCTCCAAGCAGCTATGGAGAGAGGAACAGTGGTGGTCATTTCCATTTCCATCTCAGCTCTCCTTGACTACTAGTGCAGAGGTCTAGCCATGCCACTGCAATATCGTAAAAATAGCAGTTTGGTCCACGGTGGGATTCTGCTGGATTTTTCTCTTTGAGGATGAACATTTTCTTTTCCCACTGCCTGATTCCTCTGACTTGTTCTTGGGCTCAAATGTATTTGCTAATTGGTATTCCTGGGTGAAAAGCAGGTGTTTTTACTGCTACGACTAGCAGCCTTCTGCCAATGGCAGTTTTAGTTATCCGTCCTTACTTGGGTCTAGATATGAATTAACCACACAAACTCAAATCCCCCTGAATCGTTGCCACAAATTTTGGGCCAGTGGCCAAACATGGTGGTTAGAGAGTGGCACAGGTGGAATCTAGCAATGATTCTGTTAGTTCATTACTGTGAAACAGGGAAAAGTTTTGGCTGATGACTTGACTACATTCTGTTTCCGCAAGAGAAAGACAAAACTTTAACACAATTAAGGAAAGGGGCCACCCCAGTGGTTTCATTATAATAGGATTTCACCTGCATAAGCTTTCCAAAAAGAAATAATTTCTTTCAAATTGGAATTATTACATCACCTTTCCAACAGCTTAGCTATGTGAAATGAAACATTTCTCTCCAATTACATTACAGCTTATGTCCAGGGGTCTCTGACAATTCTGTGCACATTATTCCAAGTCCATGGGAAGAGTAGATACAAAAAGAAAATTTCCATTTCTAACCTGACACCATAAAATTAATAGGAGCCAATGTAGCAATTAAAGGTTAGACCATAATGTTGAATGGAGATAGTGTAGAAATGTAAGGCTAGACTATAATGGTAAATGGAAACAATGTAGCAACTAAAGGTTGGATTATAATATTGTGTAGAAATAATGAAGTGTTTTAAGGTTAGATCATAGCAGTGAGTAGAAATAATGTAGCAATATAAGATCATACTATAGTATTGATGGGAAAACAATGTAATAAATTATGGTCATTATAGTAATAGGAAAGAATGTAGCAAATAAAGGTAGGTCATGATATTATTAAGAGACAATGAGACAATTACTAAGACTAAGAAATAGTTACTAATAGAAATTTAAGTTAATAAAGATGTCTACCTATTATCTCATTTGAGATTCTCAGCAGTAGCTACAATTTCAGTTTTTCATTTGGTGACATGGAGGTTCAGGGAGAACCTCCCTGAAGGTTAGAAATTTACCTATGGTCACACAAGAAGTGATAGAGACAAGCCTGGAATCTAGATCTCTTTGTATTCAAATCACAGGATCACAGATTTTGAGAGATGTAAAGGGATTTCAACAGTTATTTAGTTCAACTTATACACAAAAGGAATCCCCACTATAATGTAACTGACAAACAGTCATTGCTTGAAGACTTCCAGAAATAAACCATCCCACTTCTGGACATGTTTGTTAGGAAGGTTTTTTTAAATTGATATCAAGCCTTAGTAGCCTCCAGAATTCTTGGAAGGAAGTGTGTCATACTTGAGAGCATCAAATACGGTAATAATGTATTCCTCTCTACTTCCTGGTGACAGTAGACAGAAGGAGAAATTATGGCAGCCATTCCCATTTCAAAGAAGTAGTCCTGAAAATGGAAATGGTAACAGAATACCAGAGAGAGCCAGAAGACCAGGATAACAAAGAGGAAAAAATTATACTGAAAAGGGCCCCATAGTAAAGACACTTGAGGAACACTTTTTAAGAGACAACAAAAGACGCCAAGCTTCCAAAAGAAAGGAGCAAAAATGTATGACAAAGAACATATTGAGACAGGCATGTAGTAAATAGAGCAGTGGTCTTGGAGTCAAGAAGAGCTGGATTTAAGTTCTGCCTGTGACACACACCAGCTACATGATCCTTGGCAGGCCATTTACTTTCTAACAGTGCCCCACAGCTCTCTAAAGCTAGGAGAAAAAGACAAGCATAGTGCAAAGAAAAGATTTTTAGAGTCAAAACCAAAGAACCTAGGTTCAAATCCTGATTCAGATAAAACCAATCAAGAAGTAATTTACTGTGCTAATATTTTACTGTGCAAGTGCAAGGTGCTGGGCATAAGAGAGAGAATGAGACAATCACAAGAACCTTACATTCTGATGAGGGAGATGAAAGGGACATAGAAAAATATAAATAATGAACATAAAATGAATAAACTCATACAATCTAGACCAAATGACTCACCTTCTCTGGGCCTCAGTTTCCCATCTTTAAAAGAAGAGGGACCAATAAGGTAGCCTCTGAGATTTTGTGTCAAATTCCATAAGAATTTAGCAACAACAACCAGAAGGGGTGTTATAACAATGGAGGGAGTTTCTATACTGGAAATTCCCCATTCCAATGAAACCACAAGTACAAAAAAGGAAGATGTCCACAAGGGTTGACCCATACACTTACTTTCTCATTTCTATGAAATCTTTATGAGAATGCTTTATCACATCAGAGTTGTAATTGAGGAAAACCTGCAAGAGAGACAAATGTGTTCTTCTAACATGGCCAGAACTTGATGATCATGTAACTGACAGCAGGGGAGACAATGAGATCCTACTGGGTTATCTGTACGCTTTTCATAAAATAGATCTTTGGCTTTGAAGGATAAAATGATAGCTCACACTCACAAATGTCACCCACTTTTAGTATCTCCATTTGACAGAGGACCACATTGAGTCTAAAAGACATTAACCAATTTGCCTAAGGTCACAAATAGTGACAGAAGCAGGATTTGAACCCTGACCCTCCTGATTCCAGCTCTAACACTTTCTCCACTACACCATGCTGTCTTTACAATACAGCTTCAAAGGCATTTCCCAGGCAGACATTATTGTCCATCCTTTGCTTTTGAAAAGGCCCAATGAATTCATGGATGATGCTTTGACTTGGACATGAACTGGATTTAAATGAAATTTAAATGATTTAAATTTAAATACGGAACTGTGTGAAGTCATCAGCCTCTTTCAGGGTCAGCAAAGTCCAGTTGCAAGACAAAAGTCAAGATGTCTGGGGATGGACTTGGATGCACTGGATGACCTCAGCATCTTCAGTATCTGACCAAGCTCTAAGCACTCCACAGGGCCTAATTCAGCTGCCTTCATGGGCAATGGAACCACTTGTTCTCATCCACTCATTTGGCTGGGGGATATCTTCATATGTGTATGTAGACATTCCCTTTACTTACCTACATGTTCGAGACCTATTGGTAACCCTCAGTCTGGTTTAACTCAAGTACCCAGATAGTTTTACTGGTCACTTTGTGTGCTACAACTTCTTGGAGCCCCAGGTAAGAGTTTGGTAGCAGGTGAACATCAAAGGTGGATGAAAAGCCCTGAAAAGGATTCCACAAGCTCACACACTAGAGGTGTATGTATATTAGCATCATACCAGAGTGATAGATGTGGGTACATAGACATCATTGCTTAATGTTCCTAGGTCAACATCAAATGAGGCAGAAAAAAAGAATGCTCACCTAAAGTGTTCATGAGGGTCATGGGGAAAGTCTTGAACAGAATCCAAACAGAAGAAAGAAGGGTCTTTCTTGTCTATGTCCTTAGCCTGGGATTGAAAAACCCTTAAGACATCTATGGATAGATTTCAAGAAATCAGTGAACTTGAATGGGAAAAGAAATACTTCTGTATTTTCACCAACCTCTGATTGAAAATTAGCATTTCCTTTATTTATTTGAAAACATTCTGAGAAGGGGTTTACAGCTTTTACCAGATCACCAAAAGTGTCCAGGACACACAAAAGGGTTAAAAATCCCTGTTCCAGTGATGTTTCCACACTTTCAGATTCACAGATTACATTGTACAAATTGTAATAAAACCTTATAAATCTTACTCAAAGAACTCAACAACCATTCAAAAAGTACTTATTCTATCCAATCACACTAGAAATGAGAAGAAATATCCTGGGTACTCAAGCTGACAGAATTAGAAGAACCTCAGTGCCCCCTCAGAGGCACCCTTAGAATCCTGAGGGAGGGATCCAGTCAAACTCTGGAGCTCTGACCTGCTGGTGCACACGAGAATTGGCAGGGTAAATCCAGAGTTTTCCCATATGTAACCCCATAGATTTAGAGCTGGGTGGGCCACTATATGCCAACAAGTCCAAACACTTTATTTTATAGATGAGGAAATTAAGGGGGGGGAGAGAGACAGAGAGAGAGAGAGAGAGAGAGAGAGAGAGAGAGAGAGAGAGGGAGAGGGAGAAGGAGAGGAATGAGGGAAGGAAGGAAGAAAAGATAATAACTTAGATGTGCATTTTAACAAAAAGTTATACCAGTGTAACATTGTTATTGGGCACTGGTGATCCATCTGAGGCCAGGATGTAGTTGTGAGGCATGTGACCGGACCTCACATTTTCGATCCTGGTTGCCATCCAATATATCCTTCCCATCTATACCTTTAATTAATAAAGTTTTAAACAGTAGAAGCCTTTGCCTTCTCCTTCAGACTGTCTTCAGACATATACAGACCTTGTATATAGCCAGTTATTTATTTATTGCCTTCTCTTTGAAGCAGGGACAGTGTTGTTGCCTTTCTTTTTCTCCTAGCACTTGACATAGTCCCTTGCACATAGTAGGTTCTTTAAAAAATGCTTGTTGCTTGACTGAGGTCCAAGCACAGATTTGATGTTGACACCTAATGACTCAGTTCACCTTCACTATATCTCATTTCCTTTCTCTGAACCTCAGTTTCCTCATCTGTAAGAGGACTGAACTAGGTGATCTCTAAAATGCCTTCCCACTCTAAAGCCTTTGATGCTTTGAAATATGTAGGGAAGGGGAGCCAGGCACTCATTGTAACCTCAGGCCAGGCCCAGCTTTAGTTAGGATCCTTAGTGCCAAGGCCTCACAGAAGAAAAACAACAGGGCTGTTCCTGTCCCAGCAGATGACCACCAATGTTTCCTCCTGTTTCAATCCAAAGAGCAAACATACTTAGAGATTACAACCTACCAGAAAACACCGACGAGGCCAACCGGCTGTGCAAAGCAGCCAACAGCACGACCCTGCCAAGCCCCCCAGATCTCCTTGGAGCAGGCTCGCCAAGAAAGAGAGGCTCCATGAGGGGGAGGGGACAGCCTCTCCTGCCTGCTCTGCCCCACCCCGAGTCCATCCTTAGCACCTTCCTCTCAGCTGCTCTCCCTGCTTAAGGTGCACAACACCATCCACAGCTCTTCTCCCCAGATCTCTCACCTTGAGAACAGCAGAAAGTCAGGGTCTTCCCAGCAAAAGGGAGAACCAGCTGTTCTTACTAAAACAAGCATCCAATTTAAATAAGCAAGAATTGCCTTAAGCTGATTCTCTCCCTCCCTCTCCCCTACCCCACCCGCCATTGTTCTGCATTTACTTGGTATATACTTTATATTTAATCATCTGTATACATGATGCTTCTCTCCCAGTAGAATATAAGCTTTTGGAGGGTAAGTAATCCTTCCATTTTTTTTTTCTGTCACCAGAGCCTAGCACAAAACTGGCATCTAATAAATATTGCTGCTTCCTATTGGTTTTTCCACATCTGCCTTCTCTCCTCCTCTTTCCTCTTTTGCCCCATTCCTTTTATCTCTTTCTCTCCTCCTTCCCTTTCCTTCTCTTCTCTTTTCTTTTCCCACTCCATGTTAACATTCTCTCCTTTTTCCTCCTCTCTTCCTCTCTTTCTGCTATCTCCCTCTCTGAACTCTCTTTTTCTCTCTCCTTTTGCCCTCCTCCTCTTCTTTCTTCTCTCTCTCTCTGTCTCTCTGCCTGTCTCTGTCTCTCTGTTTCTCACTCTCTCTCCTTCCCTCCTTCCCCTGGCTTCCCCTCTCTGTCTCTCACTGTCCCCCTTTCAGGTCACCTTTGGAGAATTTTGTTAAGTTCTGGGCACCATGGTTTGGTAAGTTGGTTGATAAGCTTCAAAACAAACATCCAAAGGGAAGCAACTAGGAGAGGCAAAGGGTCTTGAGTCCAGGAGGCTCAGTTGAAGGAGCTGGGTTTGTTCAGTCTACATAAGGGAAGACTTAGGGACCTCATGATAGCTGTCTGGAAATTTTTGATGGGTTGTGAAAGAAGAATCTGACCTGTTCTGCTCAGGTCCACTAGGAACAATGGCTAGAAGTTGCAAAGAAGCCAACCCAGGTTTGGTGTCAGGAATGAAAGGATCCAGAGGAGCAAACAGACTATGCCTTCTGTGAAGTCATTGAGCAATTACTGGATGATTGGTCATTGGGTGGGAAAGGATGCTTTTTCAAGCATGAGCTGAACTAGATGGCCACTAATGGACCTTCTAATTCTGAGATTCTGTGACTTGGGAAAATTAACCTCTTAACTTAAAAAAAAATAGAAATGTAGAATAAAAAAGTGCTAAGTGGTTGAAACCCAAGATAGGCAAGGATATGTAAAGAAAGTAGTTCATTTATTAGTGAACTGAAATAGGAGGAATCTTTTGGCAATAAAAGTCACTAAGCAATTATGAAGATTGCGGATTCAACATATCCTAGATTTCAAGCTGGGAAGTACCTTAAAAGTAACCTAGTTCAAACTCCTGGTTTTGTAGATGATGAAATTAAGGGCCAAAGATGGGAAGTAACTTATAGAAGGTCACCCAAGTGATAGCTGAAGAGACAGGATATGCATTAAAGTCATAGGATTAAAAATTCTGAATTCTTTCTTGTGCAATATACTATATAACACAACTTGTAAATGGGCAGCTATTGTCTCTGTTTCTGAAGGGTAAGAGGCTCTTCAATTTAGAGACAAGTAAGTTTTGCTTTGGTTCTTTGCACATTCGATAATAAAGTATTAATCAATTAAAAATATTGAGTGGGCACACCTTCATGGATGTGAGACAAGGTACTTCATACCTTTCTGGGACTCGATGTGTGAGTGGGGCCCAGGGGTGATTCATCATCATCATGTTTGTCCTTTGTTGCCGAAGAAGACCACACCATCAGAGAAATGATGACATGACGTGCACTTGACTTTGTTTTGAGTGAGGGAGGGTTCTGCAGGTCACCAGCCTCCCTTCTCCTCCAGAGCCATCTGAATCCAATGACCAGATATTCCTCAAGATGACTGGAGATGGCCCAGGATGCACTGGGAGACTTTGGGGCCTTTAGACCAAGGTCTTTGCAGGTATTCACTGAGGGTGAGGCAATGCCCATTCTTTGAATAGGCCTGTTTAAGAAGTAGCCAGGGCATGACTCCTTTAATGAGGTCAAGAAAACAAAGACATCTATTAGCTCCTTGAATGAATGGGTCATAAGAACAATTAAATGAACTTATGCTGAGTGAGGGGAGAAGAACCAGAAGAACATTATACACAGTTACAGTCACAGTGTTCAATGCCCAGCTTGGACAGATTGGGCTCTTTTCAGCAATGCAAGGTTCTAAGACACCTCCAAAGACTCATGATGGAAAATGCGACCCACGTCCAGAGAAAGAATTCTGGAGTCCAAATGCAGATCAGAGCAGACTGTTTGCTCTCTTTAAGGTTTTGGTTTTTCTTTCTCATAGTTCATTCCATTGGTTCTAATTCTTCTTTGCAACATGACTAATGCAAAAAGATGTTTAATGTGAATGTATATGTAGAGCCTATATTGGATTGCATGATGTCTTCGGGAGGAGAGGGAGGGGAAGAAAATTTGGAATTCAAAGGCTTGTGGAACTGAGTGTTGTAAACTAAATAGAAATAAATAATACTTTTAAAAAGTAAAAAAAAATAAGAGCAAAGAGTCAGACTTAGAAGGGATCTTCAAGAATATCTGCATAACATGCAGCCTTGAGGCCATATGTGGCCCACCCCTGATCTAGCCTAAGCCTCCTCCACCTCCACTTCATGTCAGAGATGAGGAAATAGAGGCCCACAGGGGTTAAATGATTTGCCTTAAATCATGCAAGTAGTAATAGCAATGCTGGTATCAGCAATGGAGACCTCTGCTTTCAGATACACTTCTTTTTCCTTTCCTTTTTTTTGGCCTGTGCCACTTGGTACCATTCTGAACACAGGGGTGGAGCATTCAGGACCTGTGATTTCTATCACCATTCATTTGTAACTTAAAAGATAACATTAGAGAGCTTCCTGGGGTTGAGAGATTCAGGAGAGGGGAACCTGTGCCCTCAAGACCACATGTGGCCCTCTAGGTCTTCAAGTGCAGCCCTTTGACTGAATTCAAACTTCACAGAAGAAATCCCCTTAATGTTCTATAAAACTTGGATTCAGTCAAAAGGCCGCACCTGAGGACCGAGAAGGCTAAAGGTTTCCCACCCTTGATAAGTCCTTTGCCCAAGGTAAGACAGTTAAAATGTGAAGCCAAGGGCTTTCTACCTTTTGCATTCAACACCCCATTGACTCTACCACCCCACGAAAAGCAGACAGTAGATGCTCACTAAATCCTCACTGCTTGCTCGGTAGGCACTATTATGCCAGGCTTCCCTATGAGTCTCTTTTGTTTTCTTTGGGTTTTGGCTTGATTTTCATATCATTCTCTTCAGTGAGAGTTGTGAATAGTAAACAGCTCTCCAAGTGCATGACTGCAATTGGAATTCAGCCTGCAAACCTCCCTGACACCCCAGCTTCCTCTCAAGCACATGCTTTTCTCCTTGCAAAAATAATGAGGAATTAATTGACAGTTTTAATGCAATACCAGTGGGCTTCTTGGTAGAACTGGATAAAACCATCATGGAATTTTTATGGAAGAGCACAGGGAAGACCATCAAGGGTTAATTGGGAGGTGTAAAAAGTGAATTAAGAGGGGCTCATTATCCCTGTTGTTAAAGAATATTGTGAAGCAGTTCACATGGAGATTGTCTGTTACTGGGAAAAATAGAAATCCCAGATATAAAACCAAATGCATACAAAAGATGAGTGTTTGGCAAACCTACAGACAAAAAAAAAAAACTGTGGAGAGAATTCATTACTTAATAAATGTTGTTGGGAAAACTGGCAATCTGGTTCAAGATAAATTTAGATCCTTCATCCTGCGCTATATACCGTAAGAAACTGCACCTGAATCACAGAATTAAACACAAGGAAAGAATAAGAAAAGGGAATGATAACAAGTTACATTTATATCCATGTATAGCTCGCTTTCCTCACCACAGTCTCGTAAAGTAGTTAGAGCAAGCTTTAGCAATGGGAACTTGATCTATGATTTCACTTCTTTATGAAGTTCCCTCCCCCAGTACAGGTCAACCTTCCATCAGCAGCTTAACACCTCAGAAAGCTGCCCAGAGCACTGAGAGATTGATTGACTTATCGGTGGTCACACAGCCAGTATATGGCAGGAGCACTGGAGGCCATGGTGGTCATCATGGTTGTGAGGGTAACTCTTTGACCACTACACAATACTGCCTCTCAATGGATAATATGACATATAAAAATAATTTATACCATTTGGAAATTTTCTGTGATATGGTGACTAGAAACTAGTTTCAAAGAATTATCTCAAATTTAGAGATGAAGTAACTGAGGGTCAGAGAAGTGATCTGATTTGCCAAAAAGGAGTAGAACAATCATCTCCAAGCTTCTCTCAGGCCGGACATTGCTTTGTCTTGTTTTGTTTTACATGATGTGGTCTCAAATAAAATATTCAACATATCAGGGGTTATTAACCTCTTTTGTATCATGGATCCCTTGGACATCTGGTAAAACCTATGTACTCCTCATGATACTGTTTTAAATGCCAAAAAAAATACAAAGGATTAAAAATCAAACCTATTCTATTGAAATACAGTTATTGAAGTATTAAAAATAAAGTTGACAGACCCCAGGGTAAGAGCTCCTGGTGTAAATTGTGGAAGGTAGATACATTTTCTGTTGAGTATATTAATAGGAGAAAACATCAGGGGCAAGATAAATTGGTTTAATTATGTTAAAAAAGAAATTTTTGCAGAACAAAAAGTAGCATAATCAGGATAAATATAAATGAACAGACTAATGAAATATTTGCAGAAATGAAAAAAAATTGTTAAGCACCTGCTTGTGAAATGCCGGGAACAGGTCTTAGTGCTGGGTTAACACAAATAGAGGAGTGGTGGCGAGGAAAGGGACTTCTTAAAAGGCAGATGCTAAGAAGCCTGTGCTGAGTGGACCCTGGTAGGCCCTAGTTTAGGTTTATGACTGAGTGGGAAGTAAAACTTGGTCAGGTGATATATGAGAAGTACATATCTGCAACCTCTGCTAGAATTGATAGATCACTTGAGCTCAGGAGTTCAAAACTTCAATGGAGCTGAAAGTAGATCAGGTATCTACTTTAAGTTTGTCACCAATATGGTAAGGCCCTAGTAGTAGAGGACCTAAGGTGGGGTAAACCAGATTATAGTGAGAAGGGATAAGGGTCTAAAATTCCATGCTGATCAGCAGTGAGGTCAGGCCATGAATGGTCACTGCATTTCCAGCCTGGGCAAGAGCAGAATATCCAGAAATGGAAGAAGGAAGGAAATAAGGAAGGAAGGATGGATGGAAGGATGGATGGGTAGAAGGAAGGAAGAAGGGAGGAAGGAAAGAAGAAATGGAGGGAGGAAGAAAGGAAGGAAGACAGGAAAGGAGGGAGGGAGGAAGGAGGGAAGGGAAAAAGGAAAGAAAATGAGAAGATATGAAGAAATTTATTTGGTTTAGAGTGGGCCAGATATAGTGGATTAATTAACTTTCCTCTCTTAGCATACTATTTGCCTGGAATATTATAGGGCTAACTTTCATCTATGAGTCAGATTAGTTGACTGCTAAGGTCACTTTGGGTTTTCAGATTCTAGGACCATGAGAGCTACTCAGCAAGGAGATCTCAGCCCCAGGACAAGGCTATAATAATACTGAGAGACCTGACTCCACCATGGGCTGTGGGAAGGATATATATGGCTTCTGGAGGACAGGACATGCTGCAGGGAACCAGTGGCAGGGCTGATGTCAAGATGCCTAGGTATGTCTAAACTAACTGATAGATAGTTTACTACCTAAAATTTTTAAAGAACTAATACATTTTTTTTTTAAATTCTGTACCCTGTTTCCATTGGATAAATCTTCAAAGGAAGATATTTTTATTTGAAATAAACACTTTTAAAAGTCAAACTTTAAAATACTATTATCAGTAGTAACAATAGCCAGATTTACTTTAAAAAGTATTTGAAGTCTGCAAAACACTTTGCAAATATTATTTCATTGGATCCTTATAACAACCTTATTCAATCAATGTTAGTATTATACCCATTTTATGGATGAGGAAGTTGAGGCCTATGTTTCTCAGTTTGCAAATACCTAAGGTTCCCATCTTGCTAACTCCAAGTCCAATCCTTTATTCACAATCTGACTGCTCTGAACAATCAGCAAAATGCCAATTAAAACAACTTTGAATTATTGCTTCATGCTCATTAAGTGGGCAAAAATAACTAAAAATGATGAAAGGCAATGCTGGCAGGCTATGGAGAAACAGGCACACTCTTACATTGTAGTTGAATTTGCTGGACTCTTGTTGGAAGGCAATCTGGCAATATGTAACAGAAGCAATAAAAATAAATAATGCTCTTTGCCCCCAGAATGCCAGGACATCTAAGTGGTTGAAAATGTCTTTTGTTTGGTTTGTGTCCAGACCTGTGACTTCATTAGCCTAGGAACTCTCAATATTTAAACTCTACTGCGTCAACTCAGAAAGTGACCGTCTTAGGGAATTCACTGAAGTACTGACTGGGACTTAATTCCAATTGGCCCTTCGCTTTCCCTTCAACACTAAGGAGCATGCTTCCTCTGCACAAATTGCCCACCTATTGTGTACCCAATAGGCTGATATGGATTAGAGACAGAGGTTCAACCTCGAATTTCTTGACGCCAGATTGGGTCCTTGTTGTTCATCCTTCATTTTTCTAAGAGGATTGGTGACATCACTGATAGTGTCTAGACTTGCACATGAATTGGATCTAAGTGAGGCAGAGTTGCACCAAGTCATCAGCCTCACTCACTCTTCCAGAGTCATAGACGTCCAGTGGCCAGGCACTGCTCTAACTCACCAAAGAGTTTGAGGCTTGGTTACACTCAACCTGGTTTAGCCCTTTCTGCTGAGATGGTTTTATTGAGGCATGGCTGCTGCCCATGCTACAGCTTCTTAGAGGCACAGATGAGTGCTTAGTGACAGGTAAAACACCAAAGATGGATGAACATCCCTGGAAAGGGTTTGGGGAGTCCTCACACCAGAGGTGCTAGTCTTCCATGGACACCCCCCACATCCTATCCACTATGCAGTATTGGCTCCAATACATAAAATGAAAAATTAATCCTCAAGTACAAAGATGAATGGAAAACAGAATGGAAGGAGAGAGAGGGTTTAACTAACAAGCTGTTATGGACATATTGTATGTCGAAATTTGTTCTTAAATGTAAATAGTTGTAAATGAATGTTTAATTGGTTTCATTGTTGTTTTAAGTTGAGTACAATAATAAATTATGCTTAATTTTTCTGAAAGCTAAGGAAATTGATTGAGGGAATTGATAGAGGAAATCGTTGAGCCCATCCCTTCCTAATGCAAAGACTGAATAAGCTTCCCCATCTGATACAGAGATTTGAAACGGAAGGACTCCTGCATAGTATACAAAAAAGACAGAAGGAAATCAAAGCCCTTTCAGTTCAAGGAGGCAACTCAGAAGTTGGCTTTGGCCACTCATCCTCATTCAGTGACAAACCTAGTTCTTGGGAAGGAGAGAGAGGTTTTGCTTGGATGAATTGTTCAAATTCAGGAGGATGTGTGGCTGCTTTGTGTTATCATTCACAAGCCAAGTTGTGTGGAGCCATCACACCATTTTTTATCTTGTTTGGAACTTTGTCATGAGAGCTTGGAGCTCTATGACCTGGAAGAGAAGAATGGTCCATGCCAGGAGGTCTATAGGAAACAGCAGGTGGCATCCAATGAGCCTGGGGATCCTTGACCTGGCATCCTTAGCAATGGAGCAATTCTGAAACACTGACCCAATGAAGAAATGAGCATTTCCTGCTTGGCCCACAATCATACAGCAGAGGCAGAGGCAGACAGCTGGAAGAAAGCTGGATTTGGAGTCAGAAGATTTGAGATTGAATTTTGAATTTGCCATTCATTGCTTATAAGCAGAGAAACAAGGTGAATTAGACCTGGATTCAAATCCCACTTCAAATGCTTAGTCTACAGCAAGATCAGTATGGCTAGATCACAGAATACAAGGAGTAAATTAATGTGTAAGAAGATTGAAAAGGTAAGTAGGGACTATGTTGTGAAAAGATTTAAATGTGTATAGGTGATCCTAGAGGCAAAGAGGGGCTGCTAGAGTTTGTTGAGGGAATGGGGGAGGGAGGGCTAAGCAGACTTGGACTTTAGGGTAATCATTTGGCATTTGTATGGAAGATGGATTGGAATGGAGAGAGACTGGAGGCCTTTGCAAAAGTCCCAGAATGAGGAGAAAAGGGAACCAACTAGAGAGGGGAATATGTGAGTAGACAGAGCTATGGAGATAGAAGCCACAAGATCTGCAACTGTTTGGATTTGAGGGATGAGTGAGAGAGAGGAGTCAAGAATAACATGAAGGTTGTGGGCCTGGGTAACGAGAAAGATGATGGTGACCTTAACAGAAATAGTGTAGTTCAGAAGAGGAATGGGTTTGGTGGGGTACAGTGGATAGAGCATTGGACTTGAAATCAGGAAGATGAGAGTTCAAAATCCAGCCCCAGACATTTACTAACTGTGTGCCCCTGGGCAAGTCATTTAAGCCTTATTTGCCTCAGTTCCTCATCTGTAAAATGGGGACACACCGGAGAAGGAAACGGCAAACCATTCCAGTATCATTACCAAGAAACATCATGGACAAAGTCCATGAGATGAGAAAGAGTCAGACATGACTGGATGACTGAACAACCACAGCAAGGAGTGGGGAATGAATGAGTTTGGAAATGTTAAGTTCAAGATGCTTACAAGTCATCCAGTTTGAAATGTCTAATAGGCAGTTGGCTATACAGGACTGGGATTCTGGAAAGAGATGAGGGCTGGATATTGAGATGTGGCTGTAATCTACATAGAGGTGGTGATAGATCTTCCAGGAGCTAATGAGGCTACTGAGTACAGAGAGAAAAGAGAAATCTATGATTGAGGCCTGGGTTACATCCAAACTTAGTGGACTTGACACAGATGATGAACCTCAAAAAGACACTCACAAAGAGTGGCCAGGGTAGAGTCAAAGATTATAGTTTGAGAAGAGACCTCGGAAGCCATCTAGTCCAGCCTCTGCATTTTATAGATAAGGAAACAGAGGCTCAAAGGGAAAAAAGGGAAAGAGAGAGTGTGTCACCTACTAGAGAAGAAACAGAGGATCAGAAAAACATATAGAGGGGTTGGCCATGTTGAGGAATAAGGACCACTTCTTCATGACTACAATAACGGAGGAAATTACTTGGGCTAATTGTCAAAGCATTGTCATAGGAAGTGGGGAGAAGCCAGAGCATTAGGAAAATAGCCTCAAAAACTGTAAAATATGAGGCAAGGGCTTCAGCTGAGCCATGGTGGAGGTGCTGTGAGAGTATGGATAATAGGTTTAAAAAGCTTTGGTAGTGAATAGAGTAGAGAATTCATTAGGAAGCAGTAAAATACTTGCCTTGTTATAGTGAAAGCTCAGGGCAGATGAGATAACATCAGTTTGAAGGAGAGCCAGTAGTTGCTAGATTCCCTCTATCTCCATTAGCAGCATGTGATCAGGAATGGAGAAAATAGAACATGATGGGAGTAATCCAAGACTGGAGTTTAAGTGTTAATGGCTGTAGGACAAGGGAGCAAGGGAGATGAGAGCAGGAGGACAATGAACCCAAAACTGGTTCACTTAGAAAGTGTATCCACTGAAGGGACAATGACCAAAGTAGAAAGGATGAAGAGAGTAGGAATCACAGTGAGGAGGAAGAACGGGTTTAGGAGGAGCAGAGCGCACTATTTCCATAAACCTGGACTGAGACAGAAGTGAGAGAAAATGGGAGGATTATAGGAATGGTTTTCTACCTTCCACCAGAGTTCTCTGCACCCCCACTTTGCTGCCAATCAGTCAGTCTTATATTATCTAATTTAGTTCTGAAAATCTACTCTCAGTTGGTGTGATTCTCCCCATTTTCCAGACGAACCTTTTTTCAAGTTCATAGAAATAAAATGACTTGCCTAGGGTCACCTACCTGGTAAATATTGGAGGCAAGATTTGAGTAGGGCCACCTCTCTGGATACCAAGAAGTCCAGCTTTCTCCTCCCTCCCTCTCCCAGCCTCCCACAGGGATTTTCTCCTGAAAAGTTTTGTGTCAACTGAGTTTCTTGAAATCTAATTATATTTTAACTGCACCAAGGGAGCTAGCTGTTTAAAAGAACCCTGTGGTGAACCCTTTTTGTAAATGAAAGAATCCGTTTGAATTGCAAATAATCATCTCCTAATTAATCTGTTTGGAAGGTCTTGATTTCCAATGACAATCTTTTTTTTTTTTTTTTTTTTTTTTTTTTTTTTTTTTTTTTTTTTTTTTTTTTTTTTTTTTTTTTTTTTTTTTTTTTTTTTTTTTTGTTTTTTTATTTTATTTTATTTTATTTTTTATTTTTTTTATTTTTATATTTTATTTAACTTTTTACATTCATTTTCACAAGATTTTGGGTTCCAAAATTTTCTCCCCATTTGTCCCCTCCCCCCTCCCCAATACACTGGACATTCTAATTACCCATATCACCAATCTGCCCTCTCTTCTGTCATCCCTCCCTTCCCTTACCCCATCTTCTCTTTTGTCCTGTAGGGCTAGATAACTT
>CM053772.1:15957597-16024493 GCA_028658325.1 Potorous gilbertii
TTGTTGGAGTGTAAAAACCCTGGGGGCACTGAGGAGCTGATTCTTGCCTCAGCCCTGTGGAGCTGCTCTTTATCTCACACTGAATGGCACCCCTGCCCATCCAGCTTATCTGAAAATCAGCCCTCAGTGCTGACTTGGTGGAACTGGAGGCCAGGTGCCTGTGGAGAGGTAACTGCTAAGATTCTGGGCACAAAAATCTCTTCTGGCTCCCAGAACAGTGCATACTTGATTGTGCCACCTTGGAGGAACTGAGATCTTACAGATTCCCAGAGTATACACTACTTTTGACAAAGGACCCAAAAGTCAAGTAACTGGTTGGGAAAATGCCCAAAGAAGGGAAAAAAATAAGACCATAGAAGGTTACTTTCTTGGTGAACAGATATCTCCTCCCATCTTTTTGGATGAGGAAGAACAAAGCTCACCATCAGGGAAAGACATAAAAGTCAAGGCTTCTGTATCCCAAACATCCAAAATAAATATTCAATGGGCTCAGGCCATAGAAGAGCTCAAAAAGGATTTTGAAAATTAAGTAAGAGAGATGGAGGAAAAACTGGGAAGAGAAATGAGAGAGATGCAAGAAAAGCATGAAAAGCGGGCCAACATCTTGCTAAAGGAGACCCAAAAAAATGCTGGAGAAAAGAGATTAAACAAATGCTTTTTTAGCACTTTTTTCATATTGCTTATTATTGATGTGTGAATGTATTCACTATTCCCAAAAGCTATGATGTTTGCCTCTTCTCCCTTTCATAGCCAAATTCATAGGAAAAAACCAACCAATTATGACCATTCCTCTCATTTTCTCTCTTCTCACTCGTTCTTCAACCCTTTGCAATTTGGCTTTCTATTTAATTGCTCAACTGAAACAGCTCTCTTCAAAGATATCTCGATTGTCAAATTTGGTAGTCATTTCCAAATCCTCATCCATCTTGACCTTTTTGCAGCATTTGACATTGCTTCTGGAATTTTTCCACTCTTGCCTTTGATGAACTAGTGCTTTCTTGATTCTGCCACCTTTCTGTCCTTGGTTTCCTTTGCTAGTTCATCATCCATAGGATGCACCCAACTCTAAATGTACTCTCTAGCTATATCCCTGATTCCCCATTCTCTCTCAAGTTGCCAAATCATATCACTTCTATCTCTGTGGTATATCTTGCATCCATCCCCTTTTCTCTACTTATACAGTGACTGCCTTCAGTCAGGTTTTAACCTTTAACCTGAGCTAGTGCAATAAGTTCCTAACTGATTTTTTCTCTTAGTCTGACAGACAAACTCTATTTTCCCTTTATTGAATGATTTGCTTCTGGTGGCTTGACTAAAGTTGAGAGATTTATGGATGTGCTGGAGCAGCTGAAGCTGATTGTTAAATTTTCAGTGTGAGTCTTTACCCCTCGGAAATTGGAGAATCCTTCCCATTGAGGCTTGATTTATTGCTTTGGGGAGAGTTTAGATTCACAAAAATGACAGGAAAAATGCTACTAATGATGGTAAAACTTTAAATTATGTCATGTGTGTATTTATTTTTGGAGAACTGGTTGTTAAACACTGATAAGCTCACTTTTGATTGTGACACAACTACCCTCTTTCCCCAATGGAGAGTTTTCATTTCCAGTGTGAATTCCTTTCACTAATTTTCAGAGAGTTGGAGTTGGAGTCAGATGACCTGAGTTCTAATCAAGAGTCTACCATCTGCTAAATGTGACCCTGGCACATCCCTTCACATTTTTGTGTCTCAGTTTACTAATATGAAAATGTAAAATTTACAGGGTTAGGCAAGATGATCTCTAAAGTCTAGTCCAGAGTTGAGTCTATGATGTAAACAAAAGAGATTGATTTTTATCTACCTGATTCCTTTTGCTCAACTTCCTGCCCTTGGAATCAGGGTGGGATGTAACAGACGGTTGGTTGTGTGCTCAATAACAATTCTTTGCAAATCTCTGCAGGCTTCTTTGGACTTTTGTAGCCTGGCTTCTGTCCCAGAAATTTGACAGAAACTGTCAGACAGCATGGTAGAGTGAGAAAAGTGATGGATCTGTAGTCAGAAGACCAGAATATCTCCCACTTAATAGCTGTGAGACCTCAAACAAGTCTCTTACAGTCTTTACGTTTTTAGTGGCTCACCTGTAAAACAAAGGGGTCTTTTTCAAATTGAATTCTATGAGTCTATGCTTCATAAAGAGGATACATGCATTGAAATGGGAGAAAATAATTTAATGCAAATGCTAGGAATTTTCCTCATGGTACTTTTTTCTATTTGGGCACCCATGTGGCTGAATGAATATGGCACTGGGCTTGGAATTGGGAAGACTCATCTCTCTGAGTTCAAATTCAGCCTCAGACACTTATGACCCTAAGCAAGTCTATTGACCCTGTTTGTCTCAATTTCCTCATCTGTAAAATGAGAAGGAAACAGCAAACTACTCTAGTATATTTGCCAAGAAAACCCCAAATGGGGTCACAAAGAATTGGGCATGACTCAAAAACATTTTCTATTTTTTCTTCTTGAATCCTGTGGTGTTCGTGGAATATTTTAAATACCACTTGTAAAATTTTTTGTAAACAACTAAGCGTTATATACATCGGTGATGTTGATGTCGATGATGATAATTGATCCTAAATACTTAGCTATCTTTGCCTCAGACTTCGTGGGTCACAGAACAAAATGAATTAACAAGGATTATCCCTACTTTCTGGGAGGTCACATTCTAAGAAAGCTCACACTGACCAAAACAGTGACAAAAGATAAACGAACAACTGCACAACCTATCCAAACACCTAGCAATGATGGAAATTTCTTTAATATCTTAAAGTTTACAATGACATCATTTGATCTTTACAGCAACCTTGGGAAGCAGGTACATTTGGTCCTTAAAGCAGCCTTGGGAAGTAAGTACCTATGGGCTTTATTTTTTACAGATCAGAAAGCTAAGGCAAAGCGACTTGCCCAGGGTCATATGGTCAGTAAGTTTCAGAAGGGGATATTTAAAGTCAAGACTTTAGGCTTTCAAGTCAACAATCCTATCTGCCATGGGGTGTTTATCTACATTAATAACTGTACCATTGTTGTTTAAGCTGATGGGTAAGTGGATACTGGAAAATACTGAAATGAGGAACTCTTCAAATGGAATTCAAGGGAAATTCATGACTTCTCTTTGAGTTATCAGAAATTCAGTCCTTCCTAATTTAAGAATGTTCCATTTATGTCCTCAATTAGTGTTACAGTTATTTGCACATATGGTTCTTCCTGATTTCACCTTCATGAAACAAGATGCATCTCCCTGGTTAAGACCATCACCTCTAATTTCACCACAATGCTGCTAACTCAAGCCTTGATTGACACCTCTTCCCCTCTGATTAGAGAGCTGGAGGGTGGAGTGCCAAACTCCTCCCAATGCTTTCCTTTATAGAAAACAAAAACTACCTGTCTGATCACTCCATTCTATATCTGTTGCTCTGTCTGGTTACAACACTGTGGAACAGGATGTCCTTACATTGGGTAACCCTTGATATTCCTCTCCCATTTCCTGACTCTTTCTGTGGGCTGTTCCTGGAGGGGAGGGACCATTTTTCTTTTTATTAATTGTGTTTAGCACAACGTTTGGCACAGAGTGGGCAGTTAATAAATATTTATTGGATTGGAATGAAGAAATAGGGCCTTATTTTGTTTATATTTATAATACATTGACCCACACCTAGTAGGTACTTTAATATTTTTGAATAAACGAATGACTGAAACTTTTATTGAATAAAAACACCATATAAATACAGATAAGTATCTTTCTCCCTAATCCATAATAGTTATCAATTTATTTTAATATCCAATTTTATTCAAAGGTTTTGCTTAGAATGTTTCTTTGTAGCTAACTCCAGTTCCCTTAACTTCAAGACCATAGACTCTCATTTCCATGTCTCTTGGGGCTTCAAGCCAAATTTGCAGTTTGCATAGATCAATTTCTTCATTTGCCTTCCTGTACCATCTCTCCTCTAGCTAAAATCTCACTCCCTGATCACACCCAGCTTATCAGAAAGAATTTAATTGACCCACTTACCTCCCTGCCCTGTTTTTTGCTTCTTCTGCACACAGCAGAATTCAAAAAAAGATGAGGCATTTTCAAGGGTATAGTCCTGAATAGATAGATCTCTATGTCACAGGTTACCCACCTTATTTTATAAACTTGCCTTTTAAAGTATTTAGCCAGGAAACAAGATTTTAAAATAAGTGTTTTTGTCATAGACCTTAACAAAATTGTCAAGAACATCTTTTTTTAGAGACTAAATTTTGAGCAAAAATGGTCTCAGGCAACTAGAATCTTGATAACTAAAGAACTGATACCTATGACTGTTAACGTAAGAATTTACTTTAAAAACCTATGGAATTATTCTATAAACAAAAGTTCACAGAACAAAAATTCTATTGAACTGAACAAAAATGAAGCCAACAGGCAAGCTAGACTTTCCTCAATTTTTCTTCGGTCTGTGGTTACTTTTTTTTTTTAATTTTAGTATATATGATTATTCCACAGTTGATATGACGTGTTTTTTTCTTTTTTAATCTGCCAATGCCTTCTTCCAAAAGCAGCCCGGATCTCTCAAAGGCTATTTGAAGAGAGAACATGTTTTGGTAGAATGTAACTATTAGTGGAAGGTTAGTGGTGGAAGACTTTGCCTCCTCAGACCAACCTAGCTGAGCCCAGAGGTATTTGTTATCAGATAAGCCACAGGTGAAGAACATTTCCACCACAGTAACTCTCAGAGTAAGCCTGATGGAGTGGGTAGAGAGCCTGCCTTTGAGTCAGGAAGACTTAGGTTCAAACAGTGACTCTACATATGAGATACGTGAATATGGACAAAACACTCAAACTCAAGGTCCCAGGAAACTCTAAAACTAGATGAAGTTCTATCTTATATGGGTGAGGGGACTTTTTTTCACTGAGATTTCCCTATACAGGTAAACTCACAGGTTCCATCCTCTCCCACCCTAAAATAAAGTTCTTTAAGATGATCTACTAAGTTCAGTGAGGTTGCAATCCCCATTGTCAGTGGAACTATCCACAATGAGGAGATTCTAGAACCTTAAGTAATAACCCATTTTCCATCTGTCTTCTGCTTAAGTCATTCTTTGACTTTCTATAATATAGGTGAGCAAGTGACATGGCCACTTCAAAACCTATGTTAGTTGAGCGTAAGCTCTTGCAGTTTCTATCTAATGAAAAGATTTTAGTTCAGCTCAGGTGATGTACATCTTGGCCACTGATGTCCCTTCCATATTTCAGACTATAATTCTTCCTAGCTAAGACTAAACAAACCAAAGAAAGTTAGAACTAGGTAATGAGTTTTTTGGCTAAGGACTTTTTTGTCCAAATCATGGATGAAAATCCAAAATGGTCTTCAGTCTTGATTGATTATTCACCAGTGGTGGGTGATTATTCACCAGTGGTGGGTGAAATGGCAAGCAAAAACAAAGATCAAAGTCAAAGGGAGTATACTCCGCATCCCAAATTCTGAAATTGTCTATTAATGGCAATTTTACCATCCGAATGGTTTCCCCCCTGACATGTGCCTTTTCACAACTCCCACCTACTATTCCTTCCTTTTGGATCCATGTGCTGACAGGGCTAATCCCTCTTCCACATGAAATTAATTACTGTTGCTCCTAATGGGCAATCTTTGTTCCATGACAAATGAATGGACATAGATCCAAATCCACACCAATATTCTCAATATAAATATAGATAAAATATAAAAGGAAATTGCAGGTTAATGGAACAATGACTTGTCTTTTGGGTTGGCTTCATCATATACTCAAAGATAACATGAAACATAATTTCCTTAAATACTTAGTCCTTTAAGTTTGCATTAGTCATGATGAGTGTAAATGAGCTAATCATCTTGTACTTTATCACAGTTGGCTCACAAACATTTGATGCAGAGGATGAAGAAGTAAAGAAACATTGTGAAGAATTGGACAAATTGCTGTTGTTATTCAGTCATGTCCAACTCTACATGACCCCATGAACTTGCTTCCATGGGGTTTTCTTGACAAACATGCTGAACTGGTTTGCTGTTTCCTTCTCTAGTGTGTATCCATTTTATAGATGAGGAACTGTGTGTCCAGGGTCATACAGCTAGTAAGTGTCTGAGCTCAAATTTGGACTCAGATCTTCTTGCTCCAAGTCCACTACTCTATGTGTTGCACCAACCATCTGCCCATTTGATAAAATTTGAAAAAACCCCAGTCTAAATTGTCAATATATATCTTGGGCACTCAGGTATTTCAAAGTGAAGGTAGACACAAAGAAGGCCAATGGAAACCACACTGACAAATACGGTTCAGGAAATAAAAGAGGATGAAGACTCCTAAGAAGTATCCTACCTATGTATCATTAATATTTAATTCAGGAAGGCACATAATAAGACAACTATAGAATAATATCACAAAAATGAAACTGATGCTATCTTAGGCAGGAAACATTTGATAACAGATGTAAGTCATTTCAGAATCAGTTAAACAAATGAGCGTGTGACATCAGATCATCACACTGGGACGGGACTAAGCCTGATAGGCAAGGGGAAGGGATCTTTAATGCATATTCCATTCAATAATCTTCTCTTTATCTATTTTGTTAATGTATAGTTGTGAGGATATGATTTCCCCTGGTGTCTGTTTTGTGTTGTTTCATCATCATTTTCTCTTACAAAGTCATTAATTATTTCTGTGATTTGTTTTTTGACCCATTCACTCTTTAATATTGCATTATTAAGTCTCCATCTGGCTCTATATCTTTTGTTTGTAGTCCACAAACCAATTTTTATTATTATTCCATCATCCATATTATTCCATCCATAAAGGATATATTGAATAATTCTGTCTTTTCACATTTTGAAGTATCTCTCTCAGCTTGTACATGGTCAATTTTTATAAAAGTTCTATGTGCTGCAGAGAGGTATGTATGTTCTTTTGCTGTCTAATTTAGAAGACATGGGTCCTTTAACTCTGCTTTCTCCAGTAATTTGTTTAGTTCCATATTTTCTTTTTTGTTTCTCTCTCTGTTAGATTTATCCAAAACTGATAGTGGAATATTGACGTGTCCTGTTTTTACTGTGTTGCTGTCTATGTCTTCCCGAGACTCAGATGATGTTTTCTTTATGAAATTGAAAGCTAAGGCATTTGGAGTATAAAAATTTATGACTGCTATTGATTTAACGCTGTGATTCTTTCAGTCTAATATAGTTTCTTGGGTAGCTAAGTAAAGCAGTGGATGGAATGCCAGGTCTGGAGTCAGGAAGGCTCAGCTTTCTGAGTTCAAATCTGGCCTCTAGTTGTATGATCCTGAGCAAGTCACTTAACCCCGTTTGCTTTAGTTTTCTCATCTGTCAATGAGCTGGAGAAAGAAATGGGAAATCACTTCAGTATCTTTGCCAAGAAAACCCCAAATCAGGTCACAGAGCGTTGAACACAACTCAACAACAACAAATTTTTGCTATTTCTTAGCCATGGGACAAATCACCTAATTACCCCAGAACTGAGTTTCCTTCTCTATAAAGTGGGGGAATGAGATTGGACCAGATGACCTCTAAGATCCTTTTTAGCTCTATATCTATGATCCTATGGTCTCAAAAGGCTGAAGATGAGAATTGTCTGGTTTTCAAACATTTTCCATTAAGCGTTCACTAATCACCTTCCACATCCCAGGCCCTATGCTAGAAGCTGAGGATACAAAGTACTTACAAAAAATAGCTCTGACATTCAAGGAGTTTACTGAGTGCTATGACCTGGCCATCTAAGTATGTACACAGTTCACAGTTCATTTGGATAAATGCCCTTGGACTTTGCATGCCAGACCATCCAGCAAATGATTTCATGAGTGACCAGGAACCTAAAATTGACACCATATGGAAACAGAGTGCACATATTAAATTATGTGCTGCAGTGTTAACAACATCCTGATTTGTGACTGCGGAGTAATAAATGAATTATATTAATTTTGTAGCTGCAAGCTAATTTCTCCAGAATTACTTTTTAATAACCAGCATCATGTTGGCTGCTAAGATTTAAATACATTTAAGAACAAATTTTAGACTTTTAAGTAATGCTAGATTATCATTTTGAAAGCCTAAGAGTTCATTTAATATTTTCCTTACACTGAATAATTATAGATAAAGTCTTTTGCTCAAGCTGGACGGCTTAGCAGATGAGGAAGTACTTGGAGAGTTAAAAGCCCTCCTACAGCCAACTCCTGGAGACTGCATTGCTTGCATGGTTTTTCTACTCAAAACATTATTTATATTTATCTACAATTCATTTTTCTCTCTTTTCCTCAGCCTCAAGATATTGTAAATCAGTATTGTTACACAATTTACTTGAGAATTCCACTTGGTACTTTAGACCCCCAAGTGGCAATCTCATCTCCATTATTTGGACACCTTAATGAATTATCACCCATGGCATAACTTTTTCCTTTAGCCCTTTGCAAAGACTTTGGGCTCATGTAGAATGAGTTCAAGCTTGGACATGATCCTAAAAGGTCAGGTTCTTAATATGCTACCTCGGGGTTATTTGGGGATCATCATATAACAAAAATTAGGTATGGCCCATGCCTAAGATCCTCACAGGTGGGTAATAGAGTCTTCACTGTATGTAGTTACTTGGTATAGAATATGGGTCAACTTCTGTTTCTTCCACCACAGAAAATACACAAGATGAAAGAGAATCATCAGAGTCCACGAACAAAAACATGGAGTACTTAAATAAGCCCATTACACTTTATAGACTCCTACCACACCTCTTCCTGGAATCTAAAGATACTTTGAGATGCTTAGCAAACATCATCTATGCCCCTTCCATCTACACTGTCCAAGCGATGTTCAGTATTATCACAGAGCATTGGCGCAGTTCAGATCTCCTGGTTTCCATGGTGTGACTAGTCCTCTAACTTCTCCAAACTGTGTATTGTTGAGGAAATCTCCTTTTTGAGGCTCTTGTTCAGCCCCTGAACTTGGGAACTCTCTACTTCTTGATAACTCCAGAACATGTATGGAAAGCCCATTATCCAGAATCTTATTCTGTTCTGTGTTCAGAACAAAAGAAAGGAAGAAAAGAAAAAGAAAAGGAAGGCCTTAGAAAATTGAGGTCTATGACTTTCCCTCCCAGGCTATGCAGGTAGGCTTAGGCAGCTGATCATGTGGTTCTCTTGCTAGATACCATTTGATGTGCCTCCTATCTTGCATGGAAATCCAAGGAAGAAAAGTATGGGAGAAGAAAGCTGAGAGGTCTCCTCTATAAGAGTTCATCTGTTCTGTCAATTGCCAGTTATCTTGGAAGCAGCCTCATTCACTGGAGACCAATAGGAAAATTTCCCTTTGTCCTCCTGGCTCAAGGATACATGAGATGCTCTTCGACGAAAGGTCCATACCTTGTAATTTCATCAAGCTGATGGGGGAGGGAGAGAGGATTCATACTGATCAGTGATTTCCTTCCAGATTGTCCCTCTTAAAGAGGACCAGCTAAAAGCCACAGTGAATAGAACACTGAAACTGGAATAAGGAGAATCTGAGTTCAAATTCAGCCTCAGACACTAAATAGCTGTGTGACCCTGGATAAGTCACTTAACCTCTGTCTGCTTGGGTTTCCTCAAATGTAAATTGGAGATCACAACAGCAGCAGTCTCATAAGAATAAAATGAAGTATTTGTAAAGCACTTAACCCAGTGCCTAGCATATAATTGGTATTACAGAAATACATATTCCATTCCAGCATCAATGTAGCACTGGAAAGGCCCTCGGAGGCCATTCAATCCAACTCCCTTACTTTGTATAGATGAACAAAACTGAGGGCCAGAGAAGTGGAATGTCTTGCCCAAAACACAAAGATAGGAAGCATAAGAAGTGGAATTTGAACCTGAGTCTTAAGTCTTCAGAATCTGCCCTTTTTTCACTATGTATGATTAAATTTATTGGTTTATTTTTCTCCTAATTCTTCTAGGTTGCAAATGAAGAAGGCTAGAAATCTGTTTCATAGTGCACAAGGTTCTGAATGCCAGGCTGAGAGCTTTAGACTTTATCATGTAGGCAGTTGGAGGCCACTGAAGGTTTTTGAAGTCCTGAATGCCATAACAAAATAAAGGTATATTTTAGGAAAGTAAACCTGGTTTCAGTGTTCAGGACCAAGTGGAGTGAGGGGACAACAGGACAGCCTATTGAAGCAGCCACTGGTACAATCCAGGCCTGGGTTAATGAGAAAAAATGGACACAATTTGGAAGCAGTGGTGTGGTAGAAAGAAGACTGATCCTGAGTTAATTCTTTTTTGTGCAGGCTGGTCTATTTTGCTTCACATACTTGTAGTTTATCTGACATCTCTCTATGGTCTACAGCAGAAAGTCAAACACCAGGCTTCTGGGCCACTGACAGCCCATCTCCCATAGTGCTGTCAAACTAGATTAAAATATAGTAGGGAAATATTTAACAAAATAAATAAAATACAATACCACATAGATAATTTTAACATGTGGTTTTGTCACTCAATATGCAGTAGGCAGGGATCTTTCTGTATGACTTACTGTTCAATTGTTTTCAGTCATGTCCAACTGTCTCTGACCCCATTTGAGGTTTTCTTGGCAAAGTTGCTGGAGTGGTTTGTCATTTTCTTTTCCAACTTATCTTAAGGCAAATATGGTCAAGTGGCTTATGCAGGGTCACACAGCTCATAAGTGTCTGAGACCACATTTGAACTCAGGTGCTCCTGACTCCAGGGATGGCAGTCTACCCTCTGTATCACTTGGCTGCCCCAAATCAAATGACCTGATTTCAGACCCTACTGTGGATACTTACTGTGTAACTTTGTCCTTGCTGGACTTCAGTTTTGCATCTCAATCATATGCCATAACTTGGCCACCCATCCCCCAATTGATTCCTGATCACAATTTTGGTGGAATTACTAAACCCAGTAGGTCAGGAAAGAGTGGTAAATGTAGATTTTTTTTGCAAATGTTTTTGCAAAGTGTGTAATGAAGTATTTCATGCACTTCTGCGATAGATGGAGAGATATGGACAAAAGTACAACACAACCAGAAGTAGAGTTGGTCATGTGGCTGGCCTGCAAGAGTCATCCTTAGTTGTTCAATGTAGGTCAACTTGGCAGTAAGGCCCCAGGGGAATGAGTGCAGGACACTCTGCTGGGCCTTGCATTGCTTAGCATTTTTATTTAAGGCTTGAAGAAAGGCACAGATGGAATGTGCATCAAAATTTCAGGTGACATGGAAATAAGAGGGATAGTTGACATGCCAGATGGCAAAGTAAAGACCCCCAAAGGTCTTAAAAGGCCAGAGCACTGGATTCAATGTCCTATGTCAGGTGGTCAGTCAACTAGTATCTACTGAGTGCCTTGATATTTAGCTCTGTGTTTGGCACTGAGTGAAGTACTAGAGATACAAGGAAATGTAGAAGACAGTCCCTGCCCTATCCCATAGTCTAATGGGATAAAATTCAATTGGGGTAAATCAATTTTACCTAAGTGGTGCAATCAATAAAGTATTGAGCTTGGAATTAAGAGGAACTGAGTTCTGATCCAGGCTCAGACCCTTCTGGTTATGTGACTGTGCAAAACATTTAATTTCTTTCTGCCTCAGTTTCCTCAACTCTAAAGTGAGAATACTAATAGGAACTATCTCACAGGGTTGCTGGGCCTGAAGTCAGGAGGATCTGAGTTCAAATCCGGCCTCAGACACTTACTGGCTGTGTGACCTTGGGGAAATCACCCAATGCTGTTTGCCTCAGTTTCTCCAACTGTGACATAAGCTAGAGAAAGAAATGGCAAGCCACTCCAGCATCTTTGCCAGGAAAACTCAGTAAGGTCACAAAGAGTTAAGCATGACTGAATATACATACATACATATATAAAGATCCTTGTTCCCTCTTTCTTTCACCTTGTCATTGAAGATCTGTAACCACAGATTGACAGACCATTTGTCAGGTACTTTGGATTCCTTTCAGGATTGTTCCTTTCTATTCTCACATTTTGTGATTTGGGCTGGCACTAGAGGGAATTACAAATGGAAGCAAGAAGACCTATTAGGAAGGTATTGTGTCTGTCTTGGACTGTCCAAGGATAGTCCAGGGTCTGTCCTAGGATGGTATCAGTGGTGATAGAAAACAAGGATACATGGAAGACACTGAATTTGCAGACTGACTGGATTTGAGAAGAGTCAGGTCATTTTCACCAAATAAGCGATTGGTTCGTTGACTTGGTGATGGGAAGGTCAGTTTTAGAGCCATTTCAACAGTCACAATCTGGAGGGTGATAGAGAAGTTTTCCATTTCCTTTTGTTTCTTTTCTGGACTTTATTTATTTATTTTCAGAGACAATTGGGGTTAAGTGACTTGCTCAGGGTCATACAGCTAGTAAGTGTCTGAGGCTGGATTTCTAGCACCTTCTAGCACCAGGGCTGGTGCTGTATCCATTGTGCTGCCAGAATCCTGGAGGAGAAAGACTTGAATCTCGGCTCTGTCTTTTGCTCCCTCTGTGATCTTGGGAAAATCTCAACATTTCTGGACTCTGGGTTCCTCTTTTACAAAGTGAGGGTGCTGGACTGTGTGTGAGTCATCTACGTGAGAACCATAGGTACGAGAAGTTGCACTATAGACAATTCATTTTGACGTGGTTGTGAAAGTAAGAAGAGAGAGAATGGGAGCTCCAATAGGCATCAGTCAAATGAAGTGATTGTTTTCTAGATAAGAGAGTCTCATGCACTATTAACAACACTAGGAAAAGACAGTGAGAAGATGCTAGAGAAAGGGGCTGATGAAAGGACAGAATTTTATTTGTTCTTATTTTTCTATCCTTAATGCATAGTAGGTGCTTAAATGCCCATTGAATGACTGAGTAACATGTAAGAAGAAACTTCACATGACAAATTGCCTAGGTTGCTACGATTGATAATTTCTGGTGAGAATGAAGGGTTGCTTTGGGCTAGGGAGATGGAGGAACTCCTCCAAAAGGCAGCTCTTTTTGAGCTGGGTATCTAAGTGTCTCGATGCAGTGGGCTTCTCACTCCCCCTTGACTCCACTCCTGACTCTGGACTTTGCCAGCTCTACTGCAGCAGCCTTATCTCCCTGGGAGAGGTTTCTGCTTTTCCAGCCATTTTCTCCAATTGGTGAGGTCAACGCCAGAAACTCTACTTGAGGAATTGTGCAAGCCGACCATGCTCACTCCTCTCTTGGCTCCTGCCCTCACTCTCTAGACTTCACCTTGCTCGCATGTACCACTCTGTACCTTGCACTAATCTTTTTAACTCTCTTTTATGTGTTGCCTCATGGCACTAGATTGCAAGTCTCTTGAGAGTAGGAACAGCTTTCTTTTTGTTTGCATTTGTATCGCCAGCATTTCTAACAGTGCCTGACACATAGTAAACATAATAAATGCTACATTATCTATCTATCCATCCATCCATCTAACCATCCATCTAGTCATCCATCTAACCATCCATCTAGCCATCCATCCATCCATCTAGCATCTATTCATCCATCTATCCATCATCTATCCGTCTATCTATCTATCTGCAATTTTTCATTTGTAAAATTACCAGCTTGGACAAATTTATATGATCATAGACCCACAGGTAGAAGGAGTTTTAGGGGCCATCTAATCCAACATTGTCCCTTGGCAGATGAAATTGAGGTTCAGGGAAAGGAGATGCCCAGGGCCACAGAGGAACTGTCAGTAATGGGACTCGAACCCAAATCCTTTGATTCCAGAGTTAATGTTTTTCTATCGTGACACCCCAGAGTGGGTAGCTTGGTATTGTGGATAGAGAGCTAGCTTTGGAGCCAGAAACACCTGGGTTCATCAGATCTTTGACACACATTGATTGGGTGATTCTGATCTAGTCGCATAATCTCTTGGAACTCTAGGCAACTCCCTACAACTCTGTTTCAGAACAGATGTTGACCTGCTTTGGTGGGAGTTTCTGTATTGGGAATTTCTTTTCACCAACCCCCCTCCACAAGTTCAGTTCTTTTCTCCTTTGCTAACACAGTTTTTAGATATTCAGATCCTATAGCCAAATTATATTCAAAATCCTACAGCCAGATGTCATTCATGCTACAAATATATAGGGCAAAATGTGCTCACCCAGGGAGAAATCCATCTCCTCTTTGGTTAATAACTTTAAGAGCAGAAAGGTCCTTTACAGGTCATACATATAATCCAACCTCCTCATTTTACAGATTAGGAAATTGAGGCTCAGAGAAGGGAAGTAACTTGTCCAATACTATAATTGGTCTAAAAAAGATCTGGCAGATTATAAGGTTAATATGATTAGCTGTTATGTGGCAATCTAAAAAGTTAATATGATCCTGGGCTACTTGAAGAGCAGAATAACTTCCAGGAATAAGGAGATGATAACACCTTGGGCCTGGGTCCTCCAAAGCTATGGGAGTGGAGCTCAGCTACTGCTAGGTTTCTAGCAAACCTGAAAGGCTGTGAATCTGACCTCAGCAAGTGAGTCTGCTGAATAAGGATCAGAGAGCCTCATTATCAGTAGGCTGATGATGAGTTTTGGCCAGGAGAACCCATTAATGCTTGAATATTTCCTATCCAGAGTCATCCTAAGGATAGAGTCAGTAGGGCGCCATGGAAAGGGTACAGCACAGTACAAAAGAGGGGGCCTTACATTCAAATCTTGGCTCTCTCACTTATTACCTGGGTAACTTTGATCCTCTCTTCCCCATCTAAAATTGGGGGTGGGAGAGGATTACAATCTGTCCCACCTCCTCCTACTATCATGTATGCCTTGGTGCAATGGTGTGCTGGTAAATGTTCAATAGCCTACCCCTTTAATGTAAGCAGGACACATTTTTTGAGTTGAATCTGGAGCATTAACATTTTCTCCATCAGTTTCTTAAGTCTAGACCAACAACTAAACAAACCAAGCTCTGATTTGTAGCATTTGCCAATTTCCGAGGTGTAAATGCTCACATTGAAAATTTAACAATCGGCTCTCTCCAGTCTGAGTCAGCCGGCTCCAGTACACCCCAATCTGGGAAGGAGAGAAGGAAAGACTAAGGCTCTAGTTGCAATCCCGTGTTCTGACCTTCTCTCTAAAGCGGGACAGTAACACTTCCTCTCCTCCACCAAAATTTCTGAACTACAGGGTCAGACATAAGGCAAAGTGCTGTTCTCACTGAAACTGCCGGTCACCTTGGAATAAGGGAGAGGGACCAGGGGAGGGGAGAGGGAGCTAACACCTGTGCTCGGTAGGTAAAACCAACTCGGCAGCACCTGCTTAGTAGGTGGCGTGTGTGTGTGTGTGTGTGTGTGTGTGTGTGTGTGTGTGTGTGTGTTTGAGGGTAGGGGAAAGGGGCCAGTTTGAATTTCATCTTTATGCGTTCCTATTGGTCTATGCTCAGTGATAGGAGCAGCTGGAGACTCTGAGAGCTGGGCATCTGGGGCAAGTCTTCTGCTCCTGGATCCCCAACCTCGTCCTCCAGCAACCCTCCAGTCTATTTATTGGGTCACAACCCAAGGTCTTATGGATGACAGAGAGACCCTTCTTAGAGGAAGTAAAGAGCAAAACAAGCCCTCCAGCTCCGGGAGAACCTCTGACCATCTCTAGAGAAAGGAGAATTCCCCCTGCCCCAATTCTTTGGCTCGACCTTCCTGGGATTTCTGTAAACAGCTGCTAAATATATAGTTTCAGGACGGTCTGTTTTCACCTGCCCAATCCAGAGTCCGGTTGCAGCCAAGCTTCAGCGTGGGGAGTTTCCCTCGGAGGTCCTTTCCCTTCTGCTCCAGACTTAGGCTAGGGGAGCTCCTAGCTGCAGTCCAACCTGTCTGGGAGAGGTGGTGGGAGGGAAGGATGCAGCCCCAGACCCAGTTACGGGGCGTCCCGTCGGGGCGAGAGGTAGCGAGAGGACCTATGCGCTCTGTGGTAGCCCCGAGCCCCACGCTTCAGCATGGAGCGCTCCATCCCGTCGGGCCAGCCCTATCCCCTACTCCAGTTCTGTCCTTCTCATCATGGGGTAGGCGCGGCCTCCTGTTTTGCTATGGGGCGATCCTCTTTTGGGACCGGAAGTCTGTACTGCTAGGACAGCCCCAAGTCGACCCTCCCCAACCCCAGGGCCGCCACGAGGGACCCTAGCTCTAGGTGGTGGACCTGGACTGCTGGGCCGGATGACCGAAGGGATCAAATTCTTACTGAGCCTTGGAAGGCGGGCTTGAGTCTCTGATGTGTTCAACTTTGGGGAGAATCCAGGGGTGGGAAGGCTGCTGGGGTCAGGGCCCCGTCCCCTTCACCGCACCACGTACCTCCAACCCTCCCAGGCTGGGCTGGGGGCTCTGAGAGACGCCTCTAAAGCCCTCCTCATCCTGCCGGCAGCCTTTCCCCCTTTTCTCCAGCCCCTTTCGTCTAGACTATCCGGAGCTGGGGCTGCTCTGCCCCAGAGCTCTGCGGAGCTCTGGCCCAGCTATGGCCGACTGGCCGGCGCTCTACCTGACGCCGGGGGCGCGCCAGCTGGGATCGGGATGTCGGTAGTATTCCAGCCAGGGCGGCAGCTCTTTCGTGGGTCTACCTAGCAGCTGCGGAGGAGCACCAGGAGGGACCCGTTCTCTAGAATTCCTCACTTCTGGAGGTTGTCTCGGTTTCCCTAGGACATGGGCTGCTCACACTTCAGCTGGACTCTCCAGTGGCTCTCTGGGCAGGACTTGGAGCAACCTTAGACCAGGGTAGGGTCCGCCCTCTCCTGCCCCGCCCTCCCTCGTAGGTCCACATATTTCCCGGTTGTGCCAGGGCCTCAGCCTCCGTTTTGCTTACCATTTGGTGGCAGACACCTATACAAAATCTTAAAGGGTCACTTGAGCCAGCTAATTTGCACCCGATGTTTATCGTGATGGGTTCGGGGAGGAGAAGGGGCAGCTGGGCCCAGAGGCTGAAGAAAACTCATTTTGATTTGGCCTTTCTGAAAACTTTTAACCACAGCCCCTAATCCGGACAATTTACTTAAAACAGAGTTAATAGAAGGCAGGCTCCTCTCCTTACTCCCTCACTCTAGCCCTTTCTCTAAGTTGTGCCCCCTTTCCCCTTGGAGCTGAAGGGTTCCCAGGCCCCCACCCTTGTTTCTCCAGTGCCCTGACTGACCTCGTGGAGGGAGGCTACAAGCTGCCCTTCTCAGATTAAGCTGGGCTACCTGGGAACTCTCCTCAGAGCCCCAGAAAACTGACTCTTTGCCAGGTTTTAGAAATCGAAACCTAAAGCTATTCTCTCCCCCTTAAAAACGTATTAGGAGCGTCTCTGTGAGGAGAGAGAAAAAGCAGCAGCTGGACTCCTTGAAATCACAAATACTCTGCAAAATATCACAGCTAATAGGTGCGCTTTACCAAAAGGTGGAACATTTCCGTTTAAATGCTTTCAAAATATGAAGTGGGAAAACACAGTTGACACATGGCTCCAGACGACACGCTGTCCTTGATAAGGCTGGAAAACACAAAGCAAGCCCCGGCTGAGCATTTTGGATAGCGGAGATGCCTAACGAAAAAATCCTGCCTCCGCCTACCTCTTCAGATGTCTTGTTGTCCCATTTGCAAATATTTTAAGAAGAATGAATGGTTTCTGAGTCCACCAGTTGTTTCTCCCAAGAAAAGGAAAGCTGCACAGTTTAAAAAAGACTTTTTTTCACCCTCCTCTTCCTCCTCAGTTACATCTTCCAGTCTCATCCTCAGTTTAGTGACATTCTGGATCTAAAAAGAAAAATCTCATTCTTCAAGTTATAGCATGTCTAATTCCTAATAACTGTAAATACATGATTTTATTTTTCCACTTTTAATAACATGCATTTGAATAATTACTGTACAATCGAAATAGACATCAAGTTCGACTGTGTGCAGGTATTTATTCCACAGTATTTGTCCAGACATACTGTTCAAACAAATTCAGTGAATTTAAAACGAAAAACAAATGACCAAAACCCCCAAACCCCCCAAGGCTAGTAGAAACAAAATCACAGTGCTTTACAGACAAAAAAATTCAACAGAAAAAAAGAAAAAGAAAAGAAGTCCTCATAAGAAAAGAGGTTTATTATTACATAGAAAATTTCACAATGTTTGTAACCACACTTTCGAAAGTAGGGAACACCGTCAACTGAGTTGTGCCAGTTACACAGGGCCCAAGCATCTGCTTTGTCTTAATGAGATGGGGGAGGTGAATGACCACTGTTTATTTTCATTTTCCTCATTAATTATGAAAAACTGCATTTAATTCATCTTGCATGGTGAGAGATTGGCCGCGCAGATGTAAGTCGTAAGGGAAGTGGCTGTCTGTGGGCAACCGAAACATGGAACCCTGCCCAAGGGGACCCCTGGGTGGCCCAGCACAGTAATGCATGCCATAATGGTAATTTTTGCCATAGTCCAAGGCTTCTTCTTGCTTCAGGGAAAATATCCCATTATAGTTAATTGGAGGAGGACTTAGGGGACCTTCAAACTGAGGGCTGGCACACTCCGGGGATGTGCTCTCATAGAAGGACTCGTAAGCAGCGCAGTAATTGTAGGGCTTCATAGACTTGGCATTCTCCAGAGTTCCATGGCCTGGGGGTGTGCTGAGCTCAGGGCTGTGGTAGGGTGGGTAGAAGCTGGAGTAGGGTGACCTTGTGTGATGGGCAGTTTCACCACCCTGACCCATCAGGAAACTCCTGGCATTGAGCTGTAGGCAGCCTGCCACCAAGTTTGTCGTTGGCTGGGAGAGTCCCTTGCACAAGTTCTGGACGAACGTGAGCAGGTCCGGCCTCTTGCCAATTCGCAAAATCTCTGAAAGGGCCCAAATGTAGTTTTTGGCCAGGCGTAAAGTTTCAATTTTAGACAGTTTCTGTGTTTTAGAATAGCAGGGGACCACTTTCCTTAAATTGTCTAAGGCATCATTGAGGCCATGCATCCGGTTTCTTTCTCTGGCATTGGCTTCCTGCCTCCTGAACTTGACCCTTTCCACTCTGATCTTGGTGGTCTTTTTTTTCCTCAAGCCTCTCCTTCTGGGCAAACCATTCTCATCTTCCTCTTCTCTGTCATCTTCCTCCTCTTCTTTTTCTGTTTCTTCTCCAGGGCCCCTTTTGATGTGTTTCCCTCGGAGCACAATCTGCTTTGAAAAACTTTCTGGTTTCTTAGGTGGCTTTTGGTCCTCCGTTTCTCTGGAAAACTTTCTGCACATCTGGGGCTCTGCCATTACAACAGACTCATCAAATGGGAGTGTTAGCATGGCTCTCTCTACAAGCTTAAATGACCTGAAAAAATGCCAGCACAATATTTAAAGTGTTTTCATTTCCTACTTACATACAAGCATTTGCTTAATTATTAGATTATATAAATGCATGGAAATGACTTTTTTTTAAACACAACACTGACTTAATGGATACTTTTTTCTGCATTTGAAAGAAATTTGAGTTTGAGCAGACTAAAATGATGGGAACACTGATCCATGCAATAACTCAGATTAACACAACACCAATTTATCTGAAGTAAGAAGTCAAACAATTAGTAAACAAAACCAAATCAAATGTTACTCCCCACTTCTCTCCTCCCTTGTTCACTTAGCTTTCATTTAAACCAGCTTTTAGCCCCACAAATTTGACTGTGGAATCCCAGCAAATGCAAAACATGATAAAGCAATGAAGAATTTCATTAATCCAATTCCCCGGGGTGCCAAAATGCAAAGAGGTACCAGGTTGTTGCTGCTGTTTTGAAAGGAAAACACTGGGTTTTCATCACTCCACCCTTTAACTTTATCTGCTAAATTATACAACTCTAGATTTGGACAAATTACTATCGAAATGCAAGGCTTCAGAGGGCAATGTTTACATTCAAGACAATTTCAAACAACACATTACTTCTGAACAGGTAAGAAATGTACAAAAAAGAGTTACCCTTTTCCTGCTACAAAAAATAAAGAAATGAGTTCATTTGAAATGGACTCTATGATAATAGAAAATCAAATTGTCCTTTAATTTTTTTTTAAAAAGAAAGAGTTTAATTGGTTTTGCATTTAAAAATATTGGAGCTATACTTTTTCCTTTTTCTGCTTTCAAAGCATCCTGGACAAAACCAAAACCACAACACAACCAAAAACAGTCTCGCAGGGTTTTTGTTCTACTAGCCTCCAAAGTCTCCCTCCAGCTAATATCTGACAGCGATGGACTGAGGAGTCAGACAGCAATTGTGCACATGTGTTCAGAATTCAGATTTAAAAAGGAGAAAAGAATTTGTTTTCCCTATTTTTTTGGTTTAGTTTTTTGTTTTCTTTTGGGGAAGCAAGAAAACATTTTGAGTCTTCAAACAAGCAGATATACAAACAGGGACTTTTGAAAGGAGCAACCTTTCCTTTCCACCCCACTCCCGGACCCCTCCCCTCAACACACACATACACACACACACACACACATACACACACATACACACAGTAACTCCTAGTAATGTCCACACACTTACAATGTTACATAATAGCAGTGAAAGTATGCAAGAATTACATCATTAGGATGAAATACCAAGACAAGTTCTAGGTAATCATAAGCATCTAATCTAATACAAGACAATGAGACTGTATCTTTAAATACTAGCATGCAAAGCCAGCCTCCATGGAAATAGATCTTTATTTCTATTACCTTAGGTTTTAATGTCATTCAATAATCAGTGTTCATTTTTTTGTCTTCCAAATCTTTTCAGTCCGAATGTCGCATCGTCTCCTGGAGTCTCTAGATCTGGGTATGGATCTCTGCACTATCTCATTGATCTCTAAAAAGTGACATTGATGCCAACTGCCAGAGCTGGTACCCATGCCATCTGCTAGTGACGTCACAGGGCAGAGAAAAACATGTGATCCTTTCTCTTGGGACCTTCATTCTGCACTGATCATCTGGCATCCCTGTAAGTGGGTACCAGCATTCATGTATCAACACAGAAGGTTAGACTGATAGAAAAAAAAATCTGTACCAGCATTTCACATTCTACAGTAGGTACCTTTCTCCTGGAGCTGCTTCTGATTCACAGGCAATCCATGGAGCTAGGTACATGTCAGGTTTGGGCTTAACCCCTTGTCTGTAGCTGTGACTTTCCTAGCTCTTAATATTACAGTTTATTTAAAATGTGTGTGTGTGTGTGTGTGTGTGTGTGTGTGTGTGCGCGCGCGCGCGCGTGTGATTTTTGAGATGGGGATGCTTGGACTTTTAAAAAATCTCGCTATCTTTCTTCTCTCTCTTCATCTCTCTCGCTCCCTTTCTTTCTCTTTCCATCCTCTCACTTTCCATTTTCCCCTTCTTTCCTTTCTTCCTTTCTCTTCCTCCCTTTCTTCCTTCTTCCCTCTTTTTCTCTTCCTTCCTACCTTCCTTTCTTCCTTCCTTCCTTCCTTCCTTTCTTTTTCTTTCTTTCTTCCTTCCTTCCTTTCCCTTCTTTGCTTCCTTTATTTCTTTCTTCCTTTCCCCTGTCTCTCTCTCTCTCTATCTGTCCAAGTGTCTCCTTTTCTATATCATATGCCATCTGTGCACCTGCTTGCCTGGGTAGGTGAGAGGAGATGCAATAAGGAACCCCAGATCACGAAACAGCAGTAATACTGATGACAGTAAGAGCAGGGTTGGTGTAAGTGCCAGAAATCACCCTGACCATCTCATTTTTGTTGAGTGTCTGCAGTTTATAGGAGCATGTGGATTCCTTTTCATTAACATCCAAGTCTTCAATGCATTCCTGAAATTTAGAATAACAGAACAGATTTTCCATCTGGGGACTGTGAGCGATAGCCTCAGATGCTACTCTACCTCCCCCTTCCTCCACTCCTCTATATCCTTCACCAACTTAGAAGTGAATATCTACATTAGAATTATAATATTAACAACAATAGTACTTAAATATGATGCAGGGACACCGGAAGCCCATTTTGAAATGTACCAAACTCTCTCCAGCTCTTGCCTGCCTGAGACAAGGGGGTCTGCACTTCTTTCCGTCTTAACGTCCCTTCATCTCACTCCCAAATTGGCAGGTTCTCTCCTTGGCAGTCAGGCAGTCCTTCCTGCAAAGGCAGAATGAACCAAATTGTCACTCAGGTCTTTGCCTAGTTCTGCCTTGCCTTCTGTTGAGCATTTTGTCATTGTTTTTGTTATTATTAAAACTAATCTTTCTGGTCTTTGGGAAATTTCAGAGTGATTTTCCTTTTCTTTCAACTACCAATACTTTTTTCTCAAGGGGGTTGTTTTCAAATCTCTTCTGTTTTTTTTTTTATTGACATCTCTTTTGTATTTTCTTCACTGGCCTTGTTTCACACACTGTATTCTTTTCTTCCCCATCTCATTTTTAGTCTCTTATCATTCATAACAGTAGAGAAACAGTTAAGAGAGACTGATAAGACTCCTAGACAAATCTTGCTGGGAAAATAAAGCTAAACTCCACCTTCCTCTACTTCTGTCCACCTGGTGTGTGAGCACACACATACACATGCACACAAATACAACACTTAATTTTAGAATTGCCCCATGAATCACAGATTGTGCCTTATCAGCAAAGCAACAAAAAAACCTAAAAGTTTTTTTTAAAATAACACAAAATAAACTCAGCATTTGTTGTTTGTTGGACAACGAAGTAATCTCTTTCTATAAAGTGAGAGAGTATGCTTTTCGTATTAAAGTAATCCTTGGCAAAGCTGGATCAGTGGAGGCTGGGTTCATGCTCACTCCCTTTTATAAATCCCATTTTTGAGAGGTTTATAACTTAGCCGCTTTAACTCACACTGGATCCAAATTGGCAACGGCATTCCCAGGCTGGAAACAGTTTTGCATCCATTTCATCGGCCTACAAAAATGGAGCTTACATTTGCCTGGCCATTTTCAGAACAAGCAGTAGGAGTGGGGGAATGAGGACTTATGGCCCTATCCTACAGCAATAATTGTACAACTTCTGATATTATGTCTCTGTCCCATTTTTTTCAATTGGAAACTGATTTTAAAATGAAATACCACAAGACAAAAATTCATATTAGGGGAGATAGGCCATATCTTAAACCTTTAAAGGAAAATGCATGACTAAAGCAGCTTGAGTTTTATAAGAGGGTGGATATGACACTTTTATTAATTTTTATCCTCATTACTTTTGCAAAAATAAACAAAAACTCAAGAGGACTGCTTTGGCGTCCTCCCTATCAGAAGATGTTCTATATGCAATCAGCAAATATCTCCCTCATTCTGAGGTGAGCTTTGCTTCCAATGTCAAAGGGCACCAGAGACCCTCACTAGGCCTAGTAAACTTTGCTAAACAGGCCTGGCCAAAGTACTGGGTTCAAAATTTGCAGATTCAACCCAAACTCAAGAGGGTTTCCAGGCAAATCCAGAAATGATCTACAAAACCCAAGAAAAGAGGGCCATGATGCTAATTCTTTCTATGGAAACTTACTATCTCCCACATGTGTAGCTGAGCTAAAAGATAGAGTTTAGGTTGCTTTTCTTTATCTCTTCAGACAAGAAATAATTTTGGCTGATTTCAATCTTTCAAAAAACTTCAAAAATGAGAGAAAAGTTTTTGAGGAAAAAACCTTTTTGGGGCATGATTTTTAATTTGATTTTTATTTTCATTAATGGGATTTTCTCTGTTTTTTTTTCCTTTTCTTTCTTTAATAGGTGGGAAGGAACTCTGACCTAACAGCTGTAAAGGAAACAAGTAAACATGAATGATACTGACTCTGAGCATGAATGAACATGGCTCATGCAAAAGTACATTTCTTCCACATTTTATTCTATAGATTCAGTATATAGTAATGCTTACTGCTGCTAATATGCATTCATAGCACAAGCCACAATGGCTGTCTTACTTTCTACTAGGAACACATGGCAAGGCAAATTCTCAAAACAAAAATAAATCCAGAATTAGAGTATTAAATTAATGGAACTGATGGGTTTCTGTGTTTCTTTTACTCTGAAGACACAAAAGCTTGGAAAATAAAATTTCCTTCCTTTCTTCCCTTTTCTTCCTTCTTTTCTTTTCTCTCTTCCTTCTTCCCTTTGCCTTTCTTCCTTCATTTCTTCCTTCCTCATTTCTTTCTTCTCTTCTTTCTTATGCGAGCTTGTCTTCCAACAGGGCAAAATTTTAAACTCATTGCTTTAATTCCTTTAACTCCTCAGTGGAAATGAAAACAATTCTTAGACAAACAGTTGAAAACAATTGTGAGTCAACAGAAGTCAGATCTCTAAATTAAAATGTGAACTCCTTTTTTTAAAAAAAAAATGATCATGTCAGTAAAATGAGTAGATAAACTATCACCTTCTATTAGATTCTATCACCTCCTATTAGATTTTCCTTGTTAGTGAGTAGTTCTGATTGTAACATAAATTGCAAATTTTGCATCTTTTTTTTTAAGTATAGAAGAACATAGAAAAATAAGAGAATCATGACCAGTCATGAAAACCTAGTATGGTTTCCCAGATCTGCTGCCTTCTTGATGGTGGATATCAGTTTGTTTCCTTTCCAACACCATTGCTTTTTGAATTTAAGGTGAATCTGTAGTTGTGGCTTTAAAGCTTCAGAGCCTTAGGTTCAGCACCTTGGACAGTTACACGCTGGCTATAATACAGCATAGAATTTTGATCATTTTAAAATAAGTATTTGGATGCCTGCACTTGCCATAACAGCAAATCACTACACCCCCTCTACATTCTCAGAATAATAATGGTTCACATTTAGGTAACAGTTGAGAGCTTTTAAGTCCTTTGTAACTAACTATGCTTTGAAGGTGGTTCAGAAAGTTGTACAATTTGTCTAAGGTTACCCAGTCATTAAATGGGCAACAGAAGCAGAATTGCAAATCAGATTTTTTTGTAAGTTCCTTTCATGATCTAGAATTTCATTTTCCTACTCCCTGCATGTGAAATTTTGCTTCTACTTTATTAAATTTGTAAATGTATAATGCGTTGTATAATATTATGACAGTTACATAATACTAACTTTAAAAAGACAAACAATTACAGCTTCTTATGGAATCAAATGTCTTTGAATATTGAAATATCTTCATTGTCAATGATTTGGTTCACAATAAATTTTTTTAAAAGAAGACTGGGAATTGGGACAGCTAGGTGACTCAGTGGATAGAGCACCAGCCCTGGAGTCAGGAGGACTGATTTCAAATCCATCCTCAGACACCTACTCACTGTGCGAACCTGGGCAAGTCATTTAACCCTGATTGCCTCAAAAAAAAAGAAGACTAAGAATTAATGTAGTTGCCCTACAATGATTTGAAAGCAAGCATTATCTTACAGTTTAGACCTATATTGGGAGCAGACTGATGTGTCACAATATTTTGTTGTAACTATATCTGAATCTATTTTTGAGAGGAAAGAGATAGGTATATCATCAGTTTGGGAAAATAATTTCAATGAATGAGATAAATACATTATCTGCAGCTTATCAAGTAGGTTAGTCCCTTGGAGATACTGAAAATTTAACTTTCCAGGATCCTACAATGAGTATGTGCCAGAGGCACATACTAAAACTAAATAAATAAACATTAAAAAATTTAAAAAGTGAATGTTAAAAACTATCTTTACATATAATTTGAAAAAATACTATTAAGGGAAGAAAAAGTTCATTGAATTATTGACCCTGAAAAAAGCTATGAAGGTTATCCTTTTCCTTGCCCACAACAAACTGGGATCATATAAGACAAATTCACTTCCTCTATCAGTTTAGTGACCCTACCCACAAAGGAAATAATGTCTGTCTGTCATGACAGACTTTTGATGAAACCATACTGACTCTGTAATCGCTCTTTCCTTTCTAGATGTATTTTCACTAAATATCTGTCACTTCTAGAATTTTACCAGGAATGGAAGCCAACTTCTTTAGTATATAATATTATAAAGTCCTTATTCTCTTCTCTTTTTGGAAGATTAATACATTTGCCCTTTTCCAATCTTTGACATGTTGCTTGTTTTCCACTATTATTCAAGTATCACTGATAGGGGCTCAGGAGACACACTTGCTGATTACTTCAGTACCCGAAGATATGGAATATCCTCACCCAGAGCAGGTGACAACTTCATCAAGAGCAGCCAGGTACTTTCTTACTAAACTTTGACATAGTGTGGGTTAGCTGATTTTTTATTCTGTTACTTTTGGCTCAAAGACTATACTACTTGCCAGAGAAATCAGAGGCACAGCTACAATTGAATAGATCTGCCTTCTTCAGGTTGTCACTTACCAATATCCCATCCATCCTGAACATCTGTCCTAGCCTCCCCAGAAGCTGATGCTTGGTCCCAATTAGTGCGAATAATGAATGATTCCTTTCAAGTGGTGATGGTTATTCAAATTTGCACTATTTGCACTATAGTTATTGTAGATTATGACTATTGCTTCTGAGCAGAAATATGTAGTGAGAACTTGAATAATATCTCTAGTTCATAGAATTCACTCATTATTTGCACAAATACAGGCCCAGTTGTACTTTTAAGAACCCCTCCTTTTGCTCTCCCCAATTTCCTTCATTGTAATTATCAATTCATTCTGTGTTTCACCTTCCTGAACTCAGTATTTATACAGGACCATGCAATGGTGATCTCCATCTGCTATTACTTAAGAATCCCTGTAAGCCATATATTGACTTAGAAAACCCCATATTAATATTACACACATAGAGTCTTTTGTATTTTAATTTTTAAAAAGTATTTTTCCAACTACCTTTTAATCTAGTTAGGGTCTCTTCAGTGAGGATATGTTTCATACCTCTGGGCAAGAGCACTGAGAAATGAATTGCCTGAGATTCTAGAACCCCTGTACATACAAGGCCAGCTATCTTTACTCCAGGCCCCTCTGAAGTTTTCTATATCTTTTTGAAGTCTAAATTGGTTATTGAGTTCCCTCTGTATCTGTCAGTCTCTTCACATACTCCCTTCTTCACTCAATTTTTTTAATTAGAATTTTTTCTCTTTGACTCTTCAGAATTTGATTTCCAACCCCTCCTATGATGACTTTGAATATTAGTTCATGGGCTTCCTTTTCCCTCCTCTGAACTTCTGCTTTCTCAAAATCAAGGGTGTATTCCAGACTATGCCTAGATTTTTTTATCCTTCTTTGTCAAAAGCTCTAGGATTGAGCAGTCTACTCCCTCATCTCTCAAATTATCATCAATTCCACACTAGGAAGCATTTTCCTCATATCATTAAGAATCTCATCTAGTTTAGAGTTTATCCTTGTTGCTTCCTCCAGCTTTTGGGGGGTACAATTATAACCAAGACAAGTTCAAAAATAATTAGTTGTTCTGATTTTACAGATGAGGAAACTGGGATAGAGTGGTAAGACAATGGGTTTAGATTAGAGTAATTGAATTTGGATTCAAATCCCAGATCTGACATTTACTTCCTATGTGATCTTGACCAAGTCATATAAACTCTCTGGACCTCAGTTTCTTCCTCTGCAAATTAAGTGAATTGCTCAGGTTCTTTAAAGTTCTCAGTCAACGATTCTGTAAGACTCCGAGAGATTAAATAACATGCCCAGGGTCACATAGATACTAAGCATCAGAGGAAGAATTCAAACTCAGAACCTCTGATGCCAGGGCCATACAATATTTTATTCTACCATCTGTTTCTTTTCAAGTTAAAACAATGCAGGTGTATTTGATGGGGAGGAGATTGGATAAGCTTTTAGAGGTGATTAGTCCCTAAACAAAATATCCACACTTTGGATAAATACTTTCCCACAAATGTCTTCTCTTGAAGATAATCTCTGCTTATCTCTCTGGAACCAACATACTGGAAATGCCATGCATAGGGCTACATTATTTTCTGCCTCAATGGTTTCATTGATCTCATAATACCTGACATCTACCTGCTACCTCATGGGGGCTTTGATGTGGTCTAGAGCACATAGCAATAGAAATTAATATTACATACAGTCAGAGAATCTCCTCTAACAATTCCCATTTCCTTCTAACTCTTAGTTTTACATTGTATTGCATTAAAAATAAACTAAGGGACTATTTTGTGCTGAAATAAAACCCTCTCTGTAGTCACTCATTCAGTCAACTAGCATTTATTGAAAGTACCTACTATATGCACTGTGCGATCCACTGAGCATACACACAAGGCAAAACCCCAAACAAAACTAATCAATATCCAGTTCTTTCTTTCAAAAAGTTCAATGTTTAATGGGGGACAGCATGGAAAAACTATATCCAAATAAGCTATAAACTAATTAAATTCAAGATTATATTAGAGAGAAGGCACCAAGGGAACATTTTTGTAGAAGGTGTGACTTGAAAGAATCTAAAGGAGCTAGGAAGTGATGAGAAGGAACAACATTCCAGGCATAGGGCCAACCAGTAAAAGAAAAAATCTCAGGGTTGGATGATGGATGATCTTGTTTGAGGACAGCAAGGAGGACAGTGGTACTGGATCAAAGAGTTGATACAGAAAAAGAAGACTGCAAAGGTATCAAAAGAGCAAGACACAGAGGGCGGAACAGAAGGTTTTATGTTTGATCCTGGGAGCAATATTGAACCGCTAGAATTGAATGAGTAGGAGGAGCTCCATGATCATGCTTGCACTAGGAAGTTCATTTTGACAGTTGGGTAGAGGACGAATTGGAGTGTAGGAAATCTTGGAAAATGAAGAAACTAGGAAGTCTTAGGGGAGAGGGCAAGATTATCTGGTCAGTTTTTGACATGTGCAGTTTCAGATGTTTATGAGACATCCATTTTGAGTTCTTTAATAGGAAGCTGGAGGTGTGAGACATATGCTCAGAAGGGAAACTTAGATTGGATAAATAGATCTGGGAATCATCTGCATGGATATGATAATTGAATCAATGGGAGCTGATGAGATCATTAAGAGAAACAGTATAGAGGGAGAAGAGGGCTCAATGTAGAACCTGATGGATATCTACTGTTAGAAGATTAAGCTGTATTAAATTCCAGCAGAAGCCATCAGACTGGTAGAAGGAAAGCCAGGAGAGAGTGGTGTCCCTAAATCATAGAGAGAAGAGAATATCCGGGGGAAAAGAGTGATCAAAGAGGGTGTCTGGCTGCACTGAGGTCAGTAAGGATGATAACTGAGAAAAGGCCACTAGCTCTGGCAATTAAGAGATCATTGGACAACTTTGGGAAAAAAAGCATTTTGGTTTGATGATGAGAATGAAAGCCATACTGTAGAGTTAAGAACAGAGGGTGAGGAATAGAAATAGGGGCATCAAATCTAGATGACTTTTTCTAGGAGTGCTAGCCACAACATGAAGGAGAGACATAGGACAGTAGCTATTGGGGATGGATGGGTCAAGTGAAGGGTTTTTGAGGATGGGGGAGACATGGGCAGTTAAACAGATGTCTGGATAAATACCAGCAGCTAATAAATAAGGAGAGATTAAAGAAAATGGGATTATGAATGATTTGGGGGCAGTGTGCCAGAGAAGACAGGGTAGAATGGAATCATTTGTGCATGTAGAGAGATTGGCCTTGACAAGGACAAGTCCACCTCTTCATGTGAAAAGAGTGAAGAAGAAAATAATGGCATGTTAGCTGAGCAGGGAAAGACAACAGAGCTCTTGGTGAAAGGTCTGAACCTTTTCTGTGAAAAATGAAGTGGGGATGGAGCCAAGATGTCGGAGTAGAAAGACGCACATACACTAACTCTTCCCCCGCAGCTCATAAAATACTTGTAAAGAAAGACTCTCAACAAATTCTAGAGCAGCAGAAGCCACAGAACAATGGAGTGAAGGAGATTTCCAGCCCAGGGTGACCTGAAAGGTCAACAGGAAAGGTCTGTCACACTGAGATGCAGAGTGGAGCCCAGCCCAGCTTTGGCCACTCTAGACAAGGACATGAACAGGCCTCAGGGGCAGAATCCTCAGCCGCAGTAGTAGTGGTTCCAAGATCCCTCAAGCCACAGGTGCCAAAGGTCAGTGAGAGGATTTTTTCATCTGGCCGAGAAGGGAGAAGGGTTGCATCTGTGGCAAAGGCCACATCAGGCAGGCCGCAGCAGCTCCCACAGCAGCCCGCATCCATTGTTGAATCGTAAAACCCCTGGGGGCACTGAGCAGCTGATTTTTACCTCACCTCTGTGCAGAGACCCTGTCCCCACCTAATACTTCTGGGGGAATTTGAGCAGCTGATCTTTATCTCACACTGGATGGCAGTCCTGTCCCCGCAGCTTATTTGAATCTCAGCCCCCAGTGCTGGCTTGGTGGAACTGGAGGCCAGGTGCCTGTGGAGAGAAAGTTCTGCTACTCACATTCTGGGCACAAAAATTTCTGATTGCTCCCAGACCAGTGTACATGCTTGATTGTGCCACCTTGGAGGAACTGAAGTCTTACAGATACCCAGAGTATGCCCTTCTCTTGACAAAGGACCCAAAAGTCAAGTAACTAGTTGGGAAAATGCCCAAAGGAAGGAAAAAATAAGACTATAGAAGGTTACTTTCTTGGTGAACAGATATCTTCTCCCATCCTTTTGGAAGAAAGAACAATGCTTACCATCAGGGAAAGACATAAAAGTCATGGCTTCTGTATCCCAAACATCCAAAATAAATATTCAATGAGTTCAGGCCATGGAAGAACTCAAAAAGGATTTTGAAAATCAAGTAAGAGAGGTGGAGGAAAAACTGGGAAGAGAAATGAGAGAGATGCAAGAACATCATGAAAAGCAAGTCAACAACTTGCTAAAGGAGACCCAAAAAAATGTTGAAGAAAATAACACCTTTAAAAACAGGTGAACTCAATTGGCAAAAGAGGTTGAAAAAACCAAGGCAGAGAAGAAGGCTTTAAAAAGCAGAATTATCCAAATGGAAAGGAGGTTCAAAAGCTCACTGAAGAAAATAGTTGTTTAAAATTGGAATGGAACAGATGAAGGCTAATGACTTTATAAGAAACCAAGAAAACATAAAACAAAATCAGAAGAATGAAAAAAATGAAGGATAATGTGAAATATCTCATTGGAAAAATAACCAACCTAGAAAATAGATCCAGGAGAGACAATTTAAAAATCATGGGACTACCTGAAAACCATGACCCAAAAAAGAGCCTAGACATCATCTTTCATGAAATTATCAGGGAAAACTGCTCTGATATTCTAGAACCAAGTACCAAAATAAATATTCAAAGAATCCAAAGATTACCTCCTAAAAGAATCCAAAAAGAGAAACTCCTAGGAACATTGTAGCCAAATTCCAGTTACCAGGTCAAGATGAAAATATTGCAAGCAGCTAGAAAGAAAAAATTTGAGTATTGTGCAAATACAATCAGGATAGCACAAGATCCAGCAGCTTCTATGTTAAGAGATCAAAGGGCATGGAATATTATATTCCAGAAGTTAAAGAAACTAAGACTAAAACCAAGAATCACCTACCCAGCAAAACTGAGTATAATACTTCAGGGGAAAAAATGGTCTTTCAATGATATAAAGAACATTTAAGCATTCTTGATGAAAAGACCAGAACTGAAAAGAAAATTTGACTTTCAAACACAAGAATCAAGAGAAACACGAAAAAGTAAACAGGAAAGAGAAATCATACAGGACTTACTAAAGTTGAACTGTTTACATTCCTACATGGAAAGACAATATTTGTAACTCTGAAACTTTTTTCAGTATCTGGGTGTTGGTGGGATGACACACACATACACACACATATACATATATGTATACGTGTATATATACATATATATATACATATGTATATATATACATATGTGTGTGTGTATATATATATGGATAGAGACAGAGACAGAGACAGAAACAGAGAGTACAGGGTGAGTTGAATAGGATGAGATCATATCTAAAAAACTGAAATTAAGGGGTGAGAGAGCAATATATTGGAACAAGAAAGGGAGAAATGGAATGGGGCAAATTATCTCTCATAAAAAGGCAAGAAAAAGACTTTTCAATGGAGGCAAAAAGGGGAGAAGTGAGAGAGAAAACATGAAGCCTACTCTCATCACATTTGACTCAAGGAAGGAATAAAATGCACACTCATTTTGGTACGAAAACCTATCTTAAAATACAGAAAAGTGGGGGAGAAGGGGATATGCAGGGTAAGGGGGATGATGGAAAGGAGAGCAATGGGAAGAGGGATCAAATAGAAGTCAACACTTTTGGGAAGGGACAAGGTCAAAAGTGAGAATAAAAGTAATGGGGGAAAGAGAGGATGGAGGGAATTATAGTTAGTCTTATACAGCACGAGTATTATTGAAGTCATTTGCAGAACTACATATATATGGCCTATATTGAATTGCTTGTCTTCTCAATGGGGATGAGTGGGGAAGGAGGAAGGAAGAGAAGTAGGAACTCAAAGTTTTAGGAGCTGTTGAGTATTGTTCTTGCATTCAACTGGAAAATAAGAAGTACAAGTAATGGGGTATAGAAAATTATCTTGCCTTACAGGACAAAAGAGACGATGGGGATAAGGGAAAGTAAGGATTTTAGAAGGGAGGGCAGATTGATGATGGGGTAATTAGAATGCTTGGTGTTTGGGGGTGAGAGGAGGGGAGAGATGGGGAGAAAATTTGAAACTCAAAATTTTGTGGAAATGAACATTGAAAACTTAAATAAATAAATTAAAAAAAAAGAAATTGAGACCCAGAAAGGGGAAATTACTTATCCATGACCAGATCCTTCATGTCCTTTTATAGACCTCACATCCTCCTCCCTGAAGGAGAAGGTGCAGAGCACAGGGGATTGGGGGCACATCTCTCCAGATGTTTCCAGATGCTGTTTGTAGCAGTGTAGGGGAGGGAAGGGAGGATTAGGAGCTTAAGGGAATTTTAATAGCTTAATAAAAACAGCTCAAATTAATACAATAACAAAAAAAGAAAAAACGAGGTGAGGTTTTTAGCTGAGAAGGTGGGGGCAGGGAGAGCTATGGGACGTTTGAGGAGGGATTAGACATTTGGGAAAAGCTTCTGGAGGAAGGGGGATAAGGAAGAAATTTGGGACGTGTAAGAGGATTGCATTGTAGCCTCGAGGGTCCAGTTGAGATTCTGTAGTATAAATTTATAGTGGACCCATCTACACAGTTTCATAACGATCTCCATCTTCGTTCAGCGGCAGGTGAGGAGGAGTGAAGGCAACAGATGGTAGAGTAATCCAAGGCTGGAGCTCGGCAGAACAAGATCTCGTATAGGATAAAATGACAAGAGACTCAAAATTAGAGGACAGAGTAAAGTGAAACTGGGCTACCAAGAGATCAAGATGGAAGAGAAAAGAGTGTAGCCAGTACATGGGCAGGGAGTGGAAAGAACTGAAGAGTGGAGGGATTGGATGTCATAGTGAGGATGATGAAAAGGAGTTTAGCCTTGCAATGCATAGTGAGAGGTGAAAGGACAGTAGCTTGTGATCTGATAAAGGAATGAATGACAATATATGACCCTTCTAGAAAGTGATCATCAAAGTGAAGCTCCAACACCAGCCTTCTCCAGGTTTCCTAGTTCTTACTCTCTAAATGCTTCAAGTGGGTTACCTGCCTGCCCAACTAGATTATAAGTTTTGCAAGGGCAAGACAGCATGCTCTCTAGGATCAAAGAATTCAGCATTCAGGGGTTGACATCTTGGGGATGAGCATTTCTCTGTTGAGTGAGGCTAGTCCTCACAAAGCCTTGGCATCCCTGGCTCCTCTCTGGTTTGTCCAATCCATCATCCACAATCATGCCAAAGTAATTTTCTTTATGTGTGAAACTGGATTGTGTGACTCTCTGAGTCAACAACCCCCAGTGGCTCCCTATGCCTCAAGGATTACATTCAAATGGCTTTTTTGGCATTTAAATTCCTTCACTGCCTGGTTCTTTCCTCCTTTTCTGACCTCATTTTATTCTATTCCCTTTATATAGTCTATGCTCGAGCCAAATTTTCCTTGTTATTCCTACTACACATTATTGTGTCTCTTATCTATGTCTTTCCAAGGGTTTCCTAGATGCTTGGAATATGCTCCTTACTTAATTCTTACAAATTCCAAGGTTAATGCTCCACTGAGAGTCACCTCCTCCATGAGGCCTTTCCTCATCCACTAACTGCTAGTGCCTTCCTCTTAAAATGACTTTATATTTATTTAGGTCTATTTTATGTCACTATCTTTAAATATGCACACACCTAGATAATGCAAGTTCCTTGAGGACAGGAAATGTTTCATTATTGACTTTCTATCTACAACTTCTAGCACAGCACTTAGAACACAATAGGTGCTTAATAAATGCATATTGATTGAGCGATTGATTAATTTTTTTTAGGAGCATTTTGAAGTTTTTCCAGTTTACCAGAATTCTCCAGAACTTGTGGCTCCACTTGAACAGCCTTCAAAGATCCAGGCTCACCTCCACGTGACAAGGACACATGTAATTAGGGTCTTGTGGAGGAGGTCAAGGACCAGGTCTCATTTATTCAGTTCAGTTCAATTCCATTCTATTTGATTTGGTTCTACAACATTCAGAAACTAATTATGAAGCACCTAGAGTTGAGCTAGGTGTTTGGGATACCAAGACAAACACCACTATCACCACTGCTACTACCATTGCCACCATCAAAACTGTCCCTCTTCTCTGTTGGGAGAATACAACCTACAAGTAAGTAAAAAGTTTATACAAAATAATTTCCAGAGTGAGAAAATGGTTGCAACAGGAGGAACTGTTCCTCCTCCCCACCCTCAGCATAATGACATACATAGATTAAGCCTTTGCTATATTGTTATTGATTAATCAGTTGATAGTCAATACAGTTTCCAGTGCACCTTGGGGAGTTCACAATTACTTGGAACATCATGGTAGTCTTACTGGAATGTTTTAGAGACATCTGCAGCATTGTCAATAAATCCTTGAAAACACTGGATGTCAAGGATGATTGGTTTCTACCAAGCCTGTCAGATGATGCTGCGTTCAAATCCAAAGATGCATATTTCAATCCTGACCAGGTGATGTTCCATATCCCTGGAGGGATCTGACACATGCTGGCATCTGAGATTTATTGTATTGCTTGGCTCTGCTCTTTTGAGTCACTCTCATTGGGAGAGCAAGCTTCTTTCTCCTCTGTGAACCCTGGAAACCTGGAGTTCATTCAACATGATAACTGAGGTGTTATTGCCATATATAATTTCCTATTTACCGCAAACCTTTCTTGATTCCTGTACTTACTAATTTTCAAATTCCTTTTGTATTTCATTTTGTAATAATAACTTGTATTTCATTTGTAAATAGCCCATATTTATTTATTTATTCATTTATCTGTCTATTTATGTATCTGAGAACATCATGCCTCATGTACTAGAAAAATGTAAGATCCTTGAGAATAGGAGGTATCTAACTTTTGTATTTGTATCCCAAGGGGCTAGCATAGTGCCTGGAATATACTAGGTGCTTAATGAATGCCAATTCATCAATCCAGCTGCAATTTAGTGTGACAGAAGGAACAATGGGCACCATGTCAAAACCTCTTGGGTTTACATACCTTCTCTGACAGGCACTTAGTAGGTGGCACAGTGCATGGATCACCCAACTGAATGTCAGGAATTCCTGTAATTGATTTCTATCTCAGACATCGTGTGTCCCTTTAACCACTTGAGCCTCAGTTTTCTTGTCTATAAAATGGGGGTAATAGTAGTTTCTACTCTCAGGTTGTTGTGAAGTTGCAGTGTGATAATGTATATAAGGTACTAGAAAAGTGCTTGCCAGCATTCATTCTTTGTCATCCAGAGAAGGGAAATGCTGTGTCCAAGCTCATTCAGGAGATAAAGTTGGAAGTCAAATCCAGGTCTTCTAGCATTCTTCCCATTGTACCACACTGCCTCCTTCCCTTAACAAAGCATGAAATATGGGCTATTATAATAGCCTTCCTCCACAGGGAGTTTTCACCAGCCTTGATGGATACTCTGAGCCCAAACAAAAACAGACTAAATATGTTTCTATGTCCTGTTCAAGGTAGCTTTGGGTTCTCAACATGTTATCTCTACCTGGTTGGATACTAGTGCAGACTTGGTTAAACACTGACCAATCCTTTCGTGGGCTGGGATGAGGGAGAAGAGATACCTTACCTGTGCTGCAGTGGAGAATGCAGGGCCTGGAGTCAGGAACATTCCTCTTCTTGAGTTCAAATTCAACCTCAGACATTTACTAGCTGTGTGACCCTGGGAAAGTCACTTAATCTTGTTTGCTTCAGTTTCCTCATCTATAAAATGAGTGAAAAAAGGAAATGGCAAAGCTCTCCAATATCTTTGCTTGGCAATGAGAATGTATAATTCTACACTACCTGCATGTGAAAACTGAATCTAGCAACTCCCTCCCAGCTTCTTCTCAGCAGAGATAGTTGTGAGGCTAGCAGCTAGGTGGTGCAGTGGATAGAGCACAAGTACAGGAGTCAGGAGGACCTGAGTTCAAATCTCACCTCAGACACTTGACACTCACTACCTGTGTGATTTTGGGCAAGTCACTTAACTCCAAATGCCTCATCCTGAGGCAATCACCTCAAGCAGAATTTCCACTCATCCTGATGAATATCTGATCACTGCATTCAGATGACTCTGGAGGAGAAGTGAGGCTGGTGACCTGCATAGCCCTTCCTCACTCAAAACAAAATCAAGTGCAAGTCATGTCATCATTTCTCTGATGTCATGGTCTTGTTTGGCAACGAAGGATGAACACGCACACAGTTGTGGGGCAAAATAATTGCAACAAAAATATCAGCAAACTTTTACTTGAACTGGATTTCACTATGGCTACTGTCATAGTAATGGACAAAACCCAGTTTCTTTGGGGAGCATGAGATTTTGGAGTCACCATCTTGCCCAGGATCACTCCTTTTGAGGGGGGTTTAGAAAAAGGAATATTTTTTACCATTTTTTAAACATTTTTTCTAAATAGATTAATAAGCACCTACTATATATTGGGAATATCAAATAAAAATACAACTGTCTCTTCCCTCCAGTAGCCTATGAACTATCATATTCTACCATAATTTTTAAAGCGCATAGTAGGAGCTTAATTAGTTTGTTTTCATTCATTGATTCATCTCCAAAATTAAGATTGGCTCCTTAATCTCCTCATACTCTGACTATTTTCTGGGGGTGGGTAAACAAATGACAATAGAAAACACTCTCTAAATGGTTCTAAGACAGCTTATCAACTGTAGATAATGCTCATTTGGAACATTGAATGATATTCCAAGAGCCATTTCATTGCTAAAGGAAAGCATCATGTGATATGGCCACTAATGTCCAATAAAGTTTTTGGTTTTGAGTGAGCATGAGAGGAGAAATCTTGGGGAGACACTTAATTTGGAACACAAGGTTACATATGGGAGGAGAGTCCAGCAGACCACCCTATCATTGGGACAGAGACGCAGAAATCAGAAGGTCATTGCTGGGAAGGTCATGGCCACTTCTGGAAGGATCAGGGACTGGTCTTGTGTGCAGGGCTCCAAGTATGAGGAAGTCTCACCATCTCATAGCATCCTATTTCAGCTAATTATGGTTGCAACTTGGGTCAGAAGTTCAGGTGTTTACACATATTGATGGAGTAACAGCTAGGTGGTACAGTGGATAGAGTACTGGACTTGGAATCAGGAAGATATCTCCATGAGTTCCAAACTACTTCTTTTCTTTGTGACACTGGGCAAGTCACTTTACCTTAAACCTCAGTTCCTCATCTGCAAAATGAGCTTGAGAAGGAAATGCATACCACTCTAGTATCTTTGCCAAGAGAACCCCAAATAGTCTCACAAAAGACTGAACGTGACTAAAATGACTGAACAACAAATCAATGACTGATTTTCATTCCCCTTAAATATAATCACTTTGGGCCAGGCTCTTCTAGCTAAACCCTGGTTGCAACTGTGCACTGGGCTACTCCCAAGAAATGGAGAACCAACGCAAATAAGAATGATTCTTCTCTATCTAAAAGGGATGCATTCCAGAGTAGTATATCACCTCTCTATTTTGTTAGTGCTTGTCCCCTCTCAAATGAATTTGTATTTTCATATATATATATATTATGTATGTATATATGTATATGTGCAGATGTATGTGTATATATGCATATTCATGCTTGTGTATGTATGTGTATATGTGTATACATAAATATGCATATATGTGCGTATGTGTGTATATGTACATATTTCTGTCCCAGCTGACTGTAAAATCTGGGCAGTTATCTTTTATCTTTGTGTATCTAGGGTACAACATGTTGTTCAGTCATCTTTTAATCATGTCCAACTCTTCACGACCCCATTTAGGGTTTTAAAGATACTGGGGTGGTTTGTCATTTACTTCTTCAGATCATTTTACAGATCAGGAAACTGAGGCAAACAAAGTTAAGTCACTTGCATAAGGTCACACAGCTAGGAAGTGTCTGAGGCCAGATTTGAACTTAGGAAGAGGAGTCTTCCTGACTCTAGGCCTGGAACTTCATCTACTGTACCACCTAACTATCCTGGCCCTAAAGCAGTACTTAGTAAAGGAGGCAGGTGATAATGTGAAGCTGAATTATATTGAAGTCATATAAGATCATGGAGAAAAAATTATATGTGAGAAGAAATAAAGGCATTTCAGTTGAAACAGAAAGGTAAAATCTCATAGATATATCACCGAATTTTTTTAACACATAAATATTGTATTAGAGTAATTATAAATTGTGTGTCTGTATGTGTATGTTGGAGGACATAGCATAGTGTGGCTCTCCTTGGAGTCAGGAAAAACGGTGTTCAAGCCTCACCTTTGGCGCATAGTAACTTCTTGATTTCAGGAAAGTCATATAACCTAAGAAATTCTAAGTTTACAAGTAGCAAAACAATCATTGATTTGCATTGCCAAAAGGATTTTCCACATTAGGAGTTCGATAAGCCAATGAAGTCACAGCCCTGGACCAAGAGTGGAAAGTACTACATATCTCTAGATGTTTTGGAAAGTAGCCTTGGGTAATTTGCATTATCCAGATGCTTCAGAGGCAGGGGGGACCAGGGAGATTAGCAGTGAAGTTATGTAGATCACTGAAGCCTACAGGTCTGAAGCCCTTAGATACACATGGAAGTACTGATATGAGTGACATCACCAAGACGGAAAAAGGTTTACAAGTTCATAAGGTCAAGGACATAAAGCTGGAAATACATGAGGCCATCCAGTTCGACCATAGCATTTTAGTGATGAGGATGCTAAACCTGGGGATGTAAAATGTCTCCTTCAAGGAAATGTCAGCGAGTCCCATTAGGTTCTTTGGGATTGATGACAAAGACCAATCTTGTGAAATCCAAGGAGAAAGTTTTCCTCTAGTTCTGAGAAAAATCTTATGTGGGTCCTGGGACTAATGGAACATTTAAACCCACTCATAGGTTCTCCTCTTATGGGTCAATTGTTAGAAAGTTGATCCTCTGGGAAAGGTCAGAAGTCATCCCATCTTCTGGAGGCAGAGAACTACAGAAATGCAAAGGAAAACGTGGTGGGCAAGCAACAAGACAACCACTTTTGGATGTCTGTGAGGTCTGAAGAAGCAATGATTGGGGAGTGTCTTGGTCAATGTTTAACTCTCTAAAAAAAATACATACTACACACTCAAGTTAAATCTGTATTATTAATATTTTCTTCATCACTTTCTTAAGCCTAGACAATCAACAAAATAATAAATCAAGCCCTTGTTTGTAGCATTTGCTGATTTCCAAGGTGTAAGTGCTCATACTGAAATTTGAACAATTGACTTTCGTGAGCTGTTTCAAGCTTACTCGAGCTGGTTCCAGCACAGCCTTGCAAGGGTGACAGATGGATTGAGTGCCCAGATGGTCACCACCATCTAGGAATTAAAGGAGCTACAGAGGAGCTGTCAGAGAACAGTGATGGGGGAAATAATTGGAAGCAGTGACTGGAAGCATCTCTTGAAAGTATAAAGCCATTACAAGCCAGCATGTCACAAAAATAGGCAGCAAAGGGGACCATTGATATTAAGGAATCAACCCCAATAATACCCAGCAAAAGTTTGACCCAGAGCAGTACTATAAGTCACAAAAATTATACAGGTCTTTAAGGGAGAGAGAACTCCTCAGGGTGTATGTGTGTATGCATGTGTAAGTGTGTATGTGTGCATGCATGTGTGTGTGAATATATGCATGTGTGTTGGAATATTGTTACTTTAAGTTCACTCAGAAGTATTAAGTATGAGTTCTTTCATATCTTATTTACTTGTAGATAAAACTGTTCCTGTTTTGAGCTTCATGAGCTTGTGGAAAGCTAATGACTATCCTTGGGAGTTTCCAGATCCTGAATTTTCCAACTCTTCAGGATGGGGTGGGGACAGTAAACCAGAGAAGTGAGATAGCTTCTAAAATATATCCCAGGAAAAAGTAATCAATTTTGGAGGGGATGTGGAAAAACCGTTGGTAGAGTCGGGAACTTGTCCGACCATTCTAGAGAGCAATTTGGAACTATATCCTCAGGGCTAGAAAACTGTGCATATCCTTTAACTTAGCAATAACACTTCTAGGGCTGTATTCCAAAGAGACCAGAGAAAAGGGAAAAGGACCCATTTGCCCAAAAATATTTATAGCATCTCTTTTTGTGATGGCTAAGAATTGGAAATTTGGAGGATGCCCATTAATTGGGGGAGTGGCTGAACAAGTTGTAGTATATGATTGTAATGGAATATTATTGTGCTATAAGAAATGATGAGCAAGTTGATTTCAGAAAAACCTGGAAAGACTTACATGAACTAATGCAAAGTGAAGTGAGCAGAACCAGGAGAACATCGTACATAGTAATAGGAATATTATATGATAACCAACTTGAATGACTTCGTTATTTTTATTCTCAGCAAAGCAGTGATCCAAGACAATCCCAAAGGACTCATGATGAAAAATGTTATCTGTCTCCAGAGGCAGAAATAATGGTATCTGAATAAAAACTGGTGCATACTGGCTCTTTCCTCCCTCCCTCCCTCCCTCCCTCTCTATCCTTCCTTCCTTCCTTCTTACCAGGTTTGAGTTTTCTTCCACAAAATGACTAATATGAAAATATTTTATGTCATTGCACTTGTATCACCATCTCTGGGAGGGGGCAGGAATAGAATTTGGAACTCAAGGCTGTAAAAAATGAATATTAAAATGACTTTTACATGTAATTGGAGGAAAATAAAATATTATAAAAAAGTAAGTATAGCTTAGGCTCTTTATATCAAAAGGGAAAGTCTGAAACAAGTGTTACAATAGAATATAGACAAAAGTGAAAGTGACATTATATTCACGTGTGTTTTTCTGAATAGTCACTGAACATGCATTTTACCCAGCTTGTTTCTATTATAGGAAAAATATAGGCATTAATGAAAAGAACCAAAATTAAAGTGACATTTCTTTGTTTTTTCATAAAGATACCCTTAAGCCAAATAGAGTTCATGACAAAAATGAAGGTGAATTTCTCGTCTAGATCCTTGTCCCATAGAGCTGATGTGAGCTGACAATTCCCCTCAAAATCCATAATGACATTGCCCCTGCTAGAAAAGAAATTGGTCCAGGGTGTATATATTAACTTTGTTTAATTCTAGTTAAGTGAGAAATAGTCAAAAGTGTCATTATAGTTCAGATAGAAACTAAGCCTCACTTAAAAAGAAATGGTTTATTGATACCTTTAAACAACCAGACATTGTGACCACATTTTTCCCTGTCTGAATATACCACCCCGGGAATTTAATCCTCTCTTGTAAGGAAGAAAAAGTGAAGCAGTCACTATATATGACACTTGAAGACAAGCCCTCTTCTCCCAGAGTCCTCATCTCTCTGATCAAAGGAAAAGAAAGTGGGTCTTATCATCTGTTTTCCAGGACCATGACCAGTTCTTTTAACAACCAAGAGCTCATCTTTCTTTTAGTGTTTGCTCTTCTCATATTATAGAGGCAATTGTGTATATTGTCCATTAAAAATTATTTTCCCTTTCCTCCTCTTTTAGGCTCACTGAGCTTGGGAACTTGACTAAATGGAGCATCCCTTTTGTCACTTTAGGCTTCCCAAAGGGAAAAAATGAAAAGAAGATGACTCTAGTTACCCTTCAAATAGAAAAGTTAGGACAATGTGGCAAATGAACAATTTCCTAAACACCATGTGGTCCATCAAAGAACAACAGGTCATTTACTGTAGGTGAGTAAGTCCCATTAATGCTAATGGGAGTTGGGCTCATCTATCCCTCGTGTATTCAGGAGAAAATAGACCTCTCTGCTCCTCCCCAAGAACCAAACACATCAACTTCAGGTCAGACTTGAAGCTCAGAAGGGTTCTTTTCCAAATAGAAAAGTGTTCTGTGACGTTTTTCCCCACTGAATTTCTTTAAGAAATTGATGATATCAGATGTTACTTTATCTGACATAGATTTTATTTTATACCAATCCCTTGAACACAGAGAGGGGAGACCTCAGGCTCCAAACACCATACGGTTGTGGTATTTGATAGTTGTGCAGACTGTTCACCACTCAAACTTGTTTTTCTCTCAGGAATGTTTTACAGAGACTTGTCATTACTTAACAAGAAAAAAAACCTCAAGAGCAACTGACATTTCTTGCTAGTTTCTGCAATGTCTGTAGAATTCTAAAACTCTAAGGATCATGGTATGTTAGCCATAGGAGTGAAAGGGCTTTAGAGGTTGAGTCTAATGCTCTCATTTTACAGATAAAGAGGCTGAAGCTTTGACTGGTAAGATGATTTGCACCAGATAGGAAAGCTCACAGGTTCTTTTTGGCTCTCTGTAAGTGGCACCATTTTAAAGGACTTAGGATATGGAAATAGGAGATTCAAAGAGAGAGATGAGATATGCCAATTTTGCCTCCATTGTAGGCACTCTATCATCTTTTCCATTAAGCTCTTGTTGAGCTTAACTCTCTCATTTTACAGATTTAAAAAGTGAGGCTTAGAATGGTGAGATGATTTTCCCACAGTAATGTAAATTTTGAATGGTGAAGTCAGGCCTGGGACCCAGGCCCTCTGACTTCAAGTTGAGTGCTTTCCTCTTAAAGTTAGTAGAATTTAGGTTCACTCTGTATGTCAACAGCATTATACTAGTGGCTCTCAAAGCCTAACTTGATTGATAAGTTGAATAATATCACTCCGGTGTGAGTAAAGGGAGAGGAATATGGAAGCCCTTGTCTCGCTGAGCTGTTCTAGGCTCCTTTGGCATAAACAAGAGCAAAGTAAGGTAGTGATAAATGGCAGTGAAGGGAGAGTGCCTATGTTGGGTGTAAAATTGGCATGTGTCACCTTTTTCTTTGGGTCTATTTCCCTATCTTAGTTCATTTAAAATGATGCTACTTACAGAGAAACAAAGAGGATCCAAGAACTTATCTAGCTAGTGCACGCTATTTGTTCTCCACGCAAGGAAACTGCAGTTTAGAGGGACATTATCTTCTCAGGATTCCACAGCTGGTTAGTGGGCTCTAGCCTCCCAGCCCTGTCTTGCCAAACACACATCCATTGTATTGGCACATTCTCCCTGACTTTGACCTGGTGGGCTTGCTCCAGAAATACTGGAGATAAAGAGGTGCTTTTTCATTCTCGGAGTCCTTTTGTCCATTACAAAATTATTTTCTTAAAATGTAGGTTATTTTCTTCCCTTTGTTAAAGAGTCATCATTTTGTACCTCTCATTAAAGCTATAGGATAAGAAGAAAGAGTTAATATGTACATGAAGATCCCAGATCATATATGTATATGTATACACACACACACACACACGCACACAAAGGATTTCAGAGACCATTGAGACCAATCCCATCATTTTACAGCTGAGGAAACTGAGACTTTCCAAAGGTCACACAGATAACATTCATAAGAGATGGAATTTTAACCCAGGTCTTTTTGGCATCAGAGTCAGTGCTTATTCTCTTCCTCAATGTCAACCATGAAGGTAGGAAGACCTTTGTGGCCATAGACATGAGGCTACTTAATCCCTCAGTGGCTCCAGCCAACACTAACACCAAGATGCAGATGAGTCATTGATCTTATCTGTGGAATTTCCACAATTACAATTCTGTACATCAAAGAAATAACAGATTCAAGACTAAAAAAATTCATTTTTTTTGAAAATGGAATAGTGACATTTATTTTTCATGCCTCACTACTCACACACACAGGCACAAAAACTTCAACATATTTACGATTCCATAGAAAGAGTTGACATAAATTCTACTTATAGACTTGTAGATGACTTAAAAGATGCAGAATGTGTTGCAATCTTTATTTATTATCATTTCAGTAATGACATACACCTGTTGAAAAGCAAAGCTATAGCTTCAAACACATGTAAGCTGCCATTTGTCATATATACTGACATTTATGTTTCCTTCTATTAATATCACAACTTGGCTATGTCATACATTCAGTTCAGTTCAGTTCCTCATTTGCTAAGTGACTCCCATGTACAAATCACTGGCACGAGGTTCTGGGGACATAAAGAGAAACAGCCAACAGTTCTTGCCCTTGAAGTACAAATGTGGCAGATAGGACACAGTATATTGACAAGTAAAGGGAGGGCAAGTGTATCTCTGGGATTTCATGACCCATGATCACAGAGACTTTGGCTACTAATGCTGTTCTTTTAATGAAATTCCAGAGATTCTGGAGGACTTACTGAAATATAGAAAATTTTGTGCTGGACTGTGAACAGGCATCTGAAGGGAGTTCAACTTTGTTCAGTAGAACTTGGTATGTCTTGGGGTACCAGTAGTCTTGGGGAAGAAACTCTTCTCCAAACTTTTGGGAGCAGTATAGGAGAAGGCAGAGAAGTAAGAGTAAGGCCCAAATAGATGAGCATGTAAACTAGTGAGCAAAGCAAGGGAGAGGATGGATTTGTATGAGAGGAGTAGACTGAGCTAGTAGTTGTGACAACTGGTAATAGTCAATAAGTCCAGTCAGTTGCTCCTTATTTTCCCCTGACAGGTGAGCTTGATTCTGAGCACCACTGATGTCTTATATTTCTTACTTAGATTTTTATTTTTGTTTCTATATTAGTTGATAGTGGTAATAAATTCCATGATCACTACTAATGATTTTGGTTAAGTCTTTAAGTTTGGGATTTTAGATTGAGGGGGGAAACTAGTCTGTGTGGTGCTAGATTTCTTCAGTTTATTCCAAAGTGAAAGACTGAGCTGATTAGATTGAGTTTTTGTAACTTGATTAATTTCTAAGGATATTCTAGGACATATGCACAAGATTGCCTTTGAACCTGATGATGGAAAGTTTGCAAGAGATGAACCAGTAGTGGTGAGAGGCTCTTACCTTTGTCCCTGAGTGTACCAGATTGGCCATGTGCAAAGTCTAGCATCTTACATTCATGCCTCACAGACTGTGATGAGTCAGATGAAAGAACAGAAAAAATATTTTAGGAAAGTTTGAGGAAGGAAATGATGTGTTCATCTGGGAGACCTGACCCAAGCCTTATGGAGAGAGAAGTTAAAAGGTCGATCCAGTGGGCCAGTGAGGGGTGGGAGGAGATAAGGCAGTGGTGTAAAGGATGGTGTTAAAACAGAGATCAATGGATTCCTGCTAATTATTTTCCCCTCCTCTGGCTATCACCTCCATAATCTAGTCACTTGTTTTTCCACCTGTACCTCGAGCAGGGGCTCTTAGTCTGAGCTTTATGGTTACTTAGTCCCTGGATAGATTTCAGGAGGACCATGAATTTGGATAAGAGAAGACAACATCTTAAGATTTTTACTCAGTTCTAACTAAAATTTAGCATTTCCTTTAGTTATTTAAAAACATTATTGTAATTTTTTTGTGATTACACATGTGTAACTTATATCATATTGCTTACTATATCAGGGAACAAGAGGGGAAGGATGAGTGGAGGAATAGAATGTGGAACTCAAAACCTTAAAAAATGTTAAAAATTGTTTTAACATGTAATTGGGGAAAATAAAATATTATTAAAAAGAAAAAATCTATTAGGTGCTACAGTGGGTAAGAACACTACACTTAATATCAAGAAAACTTGATTTCAAATTCTAACTCAGACACATACTAGCCATGTGACATTTTGGCATGTAATTTCTCCTCTCTCAGTCTCAATTTCCTGATGTGTAAAAATGGTGTGTGTGTGTGTGTGCACATGGGCTATTGTAACTTACAAACCTTTAAATGATATATAAATACCAGATATAGTACCTATTAATTCCCAATAATGTTCAATTTTATCAAAACAAAAACATCATTATTCTGTGGTGTTATTAGACTTTAGCAGATTGCCAAGAAGGGAGGTGTGAAATGGAAATAGTTAAGAACCCCTATCCTAGAGAAACTTTTGCCCCAAATTGCTAATATCCCAAGGGGTGCCTACCTTTCCTGGATCACAGTGTCAGGAGAGCCTCAGCTACTGTGCATAGTTTTTCTGCCTCCTCCCCTGGCACGTCCAATTCGTCCAAGGACTTTTCATATTTAATCTAAAGTCTTCCATTGAAAAGAAGTTTTAGTCACATTCATATATCTCATTTGATTGATTCTACTGAAACGTTCTCCTCTAATAGATGTATCTAGGCTAAATGGGGTGGAAGCGATTTCAACCCCATTTTTATAAATGGATGCCTAACATGCACGTGAGTCATGCACATGAAAGACGAACAAGGAACAATCATGAAGCCTCATATATAAGTACAGATACACATCTAATTTCAGAAGTGGATCAGGGCAAAGGAGTAATGGCATAGGAGAGGAAAGATCATGAAAGACTCAAAAGTCGCTTAGTTCCTGATCTGAAGTGATCCAATGGATCACCTGTGCTAGGAAAACTGAGAAATGGTGAACGTGTGGCCAAGGGTACGGAAGCAGAGACAATGAGGTAACTCCATGTTCAAATAATTAACGTAATTGACTTGGGCTACTTACCCTGGTGAACATCAAGCAAAGGTAGAAAAATTGTATTTTGGCTTTTGCTACAGCATTTGCAAGTGGAAATAAAATAATTTTTTGTTACAATGAATAAAACATACCAATGGGAAGGATCTTTTCAAATATTCTGGTAGCTAAAATTAGAGGTCATTTGCCAATGCCATGATTTCTTAGGACATGCTGAAGACAGAGTTTGAAACCGACCTTGTTACCCTCCAACAGTTCCAGGATATTCTATTTGGAAGAGAAAACAAATGATTAATTATGAAATTTTGATTATTTGCTCTTGAGGTTAGGCATTTTTTTGCCTTTCTATGCCTAGTTCTTAGCATTTTATCTAATATATGATACATCTTAAATAAATGTTTACTGAATTATTAAAAAGTATGTTTAAATAGGGGAGCAGCTAAGTGGCATAGTAGAGTGCTAGGTCCGGGGTCAGGAAGAATCATCTTTATGAGTTCAAATCTAGTCTCAGATACTAGCAGTGTGACCCTGGAGAAATCACTTAACCCTTTTTGCCTCAGTTTCCTCATCTATAAAATGAGCTGGAGAAGGACATGGCAAACTATTTCAGTGTCTTGGCGAAGAAAACCCTACATGTAGTTACAAAGGATCAGATAGGACTGAAAAATGACTGAGTACAAGTGAAACTAGGTCGTGGCTCTCAGGGCTTTGTATCTAAGTGCTAAAATGTACAGGATGTTTACAGCACTTGTAATCTTTCAGCAGCACATAAATAACTAATACTTTACATCTATGTGGTAAGAGTTAGTTAAGTAGAAAGATATTTAGCCCCTTCCTCTTCCCTCCACTTCCCCAGGTGAGTCCCCTTCCCACTTCCATAAGGAGTCATTTTGTGTCACTTGCACAACGGAAAAAAAAGAAAGGTGATTACTTTGGGCCTAAATAGTCCTAAGAATTTTGGAAGCCTGTTGAAAGTGAATTTAAACTGACCTAATCTTTTTTAGTTTCTTAATTGTCAAGATCATGTTGCATTCACTCAAGGAGTCCTAAAAGTCCATGCGAAGTGTCATTGATACCAATAGACCATTCTGGTTCATTCTATATAAGAATATGTTGTTGTGCCTCATGGGCTTCAGGGGTAAAGGAGATTGAACAAAGAATTAAAATGTGAAGGCACGGAAACTCTAATTTTGAATGGAAAATAGATAGGGAGTGGTATTTTATGTATAGATCTTTTAGTAATTCATTTCTTTGGCCTTGCTCTTTTGAGTATTGACCTACTGTGAAAGACCATTGTATCGTTGATGTCAGATTTAAAGTTGGAGAGGACCTTGGAAGTCACCCAGTTCCTTCATTTTATGGATGAAGAAAATGAATTCCACAGAGGAGAGATGACTTGCCCAAGGTCATACAAGGTAATAGGAAATCAACGAATCAATCAATGAATTAATTGTTTATAAACTGTCTACTTTGTACTAGGCACTGTACTGGGGATACAAAGGCAACATCAAACCTTCTCTAACTTCAAGGAACTTCCATTTCATTGAGTTCTATATCAATCATTTAAGAAGTCAGGATTTTCACCCAAGTCTTCTGCCTCCCAAAGTCTTTTCACAGTCGATGCTCTCTGTCACTCTAATCTCATTGGCCTTGATGAGTCAGCATCTATGGGCTTTCTTCTCCTGGTGATGTGGATATCTGTGATTCAGCTATATAGCACCACTAGTAGAATATGGATTAGAAATAAAGAGATTCTTGTGGCTAGGAGAAACAATACTTGATCATCTTTCTAGGAATGTTTTCTAGGTTTCCAGATAAAAGAGTTATGCCTATTATCACAGCAGATGTTAGTGTCAAGGCTTTATTATGATATAAAATGATCATGGATTGGATCAAGGCAACCATTATTTATTAAGCTCCTACTTCATACGCCCTGTACTAAGCATTCAATCATCAAATCAGAGCTGAAGGGACCTTACAAATTGGATGGTCAAAGCTCTGCATTTTACATATGAGGAAACTGAACCTGAGAGTGCTCAAAGCTACACATGTGGACATGAGGGAAGAAAATAACTCAGTCAGGATTTGAACTGAGACCTTCTGGCTCCATATTCAGGGCTTTTTCCTCCATACTGCTATGTGTGGAGGGAGGACCTCAGTGCAGCTTAGTCTGAAAATTGCAGAGAATTACAGCTAGACAGCATAATGTCTAACTACAACTGACGTGGCTTGCTGTCAATATACCTGCATGACTGATGATAGGAAATCATTCTGAAATTGGAGATTATGGGCTTGCCCTTTAATATCTCCTGAGAAATTGTTTCCATGTGCAGGAGCATTCATTACTTCTACAAGTATTTATTAAGTAAGTGCTTACTATGAGCTGGGTTGGGGCAGCTGGGTGGTGCAGTGGATAGAGCACCAGTGCAGGAGTCAGGAGGACCTGAGTTCAAATCTCATCTCACACTCTTGACACTCACTAGCTGCATGACCTTGGGCAAGTCACTTAAGCCCAGGTCATCTCCAGTCATCCTGAATTCAGATGATTGTGGAGAAGTGAGGTCAGTGACCTGCACAGCCCTCCCTCACTCAAAACAAAGTCAAGTGCAAGTCATGTCATTATTTCTCTGATGACATGGTCTTCTTTGACAATGAAGGATGAACACACACCCTATGAGCCAGGTCTTAACCCAGGAGTTGGGGATACAAAGATAGATGAAACAGTCTGCTGAAGTGCTTGTGTTCTGCTGGGAGAAACACAGACACGGACACAGATACATACATGCATGTGTGTGCATATATACACTTATCAATGTAGCTATAGAATATATTCAAAATAATGGGGAGTAATAAATGTGGAGACACATGTAAGCCTCTCATTGGAAGTCTTGAAGGAAGCTAGGGATTGGGGGATTGGTGGGTGGTGGAAGGTAAATTGGAGCATGGTGGGCTTAGAATCATAACCACTTTGTTTTTGACTCCCTAGAATGCAAAGAGGGCAATAACTCATAAATAAAAACTCGCCTTGTGAAATCCCTGAAATTTGTACATTTCCCCTCTTTTCTTCCAATCTATTTCTGTATTCAGAATTCAATCTTATTCTTTCTATACCAACTCCCCCACCCCATCCCCTTTTAAATTCCAATATACAACAACGCAAAGCAAGATCGCCTTTGTTAAAAAGTTTAATGTTCTTAATTAGTTGAATTGTTGGGCTAATTAGAATACCAATTAGAATTGGCAGGGCTATCGCTAATTTGAAAGTGCTGTGGTCTGGTGTTAATCGCTATTAAGCCTTATAGTTTGTGAAAGATGGAGAGGGGATGAATACACAAAACATGATTTTCAATGCTAAAGTTCCATAGACCTGGTCGTAATGGGCTGTCCTATTGGGGCATATTTAGAAGAAATATAATCCATAGAGATGTAAGATGACTGGAAAGTTAGGAGTTGTGCATTCCAGAATGCCTTCCATTTTAATATGTTAAAAGCCTGGAATGGGTTTTACGAAAATAGCAAAGGGTTTAATTCACCTAATGGACTAATGATCTGGAAAGGTTTTCTGAAAAGAAAGAAAAAGACAACACAAAACAACAGTAAAGAGTTTTAAAATTATAGTGGCATTTTTTGGGGGGAGATGACATTTTATAATACGCATTTTAAACAGAAACCAAACATTTTATGGCCATTGGTGCTTGAATATACTGGTGCTTAGTAATGGTCTCTTGATTGGTTGACTTGTGATAACTAAATTCATCATCAGCATTTCTATTACTTGTCTTTTTAATTTATTCTGTTTGGCTGTATGTATACATGTTTGCCCTTTCATATGGTCATAGCATGCTTTTTCCTTTTATTTTCTCTTCCTCACACTATTTCCTATGGGTTTTCCCTTGTTTCTTTGTATTCCTCATGCTTGTGAATTTTTAATCATAGTCCGTATCTGTTAATTTTTTGATCATTTCCATTTTTTGCAATGATAAACAGCACTGTCATTATCTTTGTTCTTGGAGTCCATATATTTCTCCTTAGACTATATTGTTTGGGAGTCATATTGCCAAGGTAGAATCAAATGCCATACTTTAAACAAATAGCTTTGCAGTACACTGCTGGAGGACTGTCCAGAAAGATTATACCAATTTGAGCTTCCACCAGCAATATATGAGTGCACAGACTCTTTACAATCCTGCCAACATTGAGTTTTGTAATTTGAAACTATTTGTTTTGCCATTTTGATGGGAATGGGTTAGTACCTAAAAGTTATTTTAATTTACATTTTTCTGATTTTTAGAGAGGCTGAAAACTTCTTTAATGCTTATTTTCAATTTGGTTTCCCTTGTAAATTTTCTATTCATAAGCAGTGATCATTTGCTCTATTGAGGGTAAATAAATATCCTAGAGTATTTTTTATAAATTCCTTATATTTCAGATCTTAAGCTTTTATGTCATATTTGCTATAAATATTTTCGCAATCTAATTTTTTTTCCTTGATTGTGGCTTGTTATGTAAGAAATTTTAATTTTTCATATGACTAAGTAATCCCTTCACATTTTTTCCATTCATTTGTTCCAAGCACATATTGTTCATATGTTCTAAGCACAATTGAGATATGTAAATAATTCTAATCTTTTTTACTAGCATAGTTCTTTTCTATGTTTACATTAAAGATCCAGTTGGAATTTCATGTGATACATGGTGTGAAATGTGAAATCAGGAAGATATAGCTATAAGTCCTACACAGGTATCTGAAATTCTGAATTATCTTCAATTATTTTTCTCTTTTAAAAAATTATTTGTTTTTAGTTTTCACATTCACTTCTACAGGATTTTGAGTGCAAATTTTTCTTCCTCTCCCTCCATTCTTCCCTTCCCAAGATGGTATGCAATCTGATATAAGTTACACATGTATAATCATATCAAACATTAGTCATGTTATAAGGAAGAATTAGAATCAAAGGAAAAAACATGAGAAAGAAGGAAAAAGCAGAAAATGGTATGTTTCAATCTGTATTCAGACTTCTTAGTTATTTCTCCAGTGTGGATAACATTTTCCATCATGAGTCTTTTGAAATCATCTTACATCTTTGTATTACTGAGAAGAGTTAAGTCTATCAAAGTTAGTCATCAAACATGGTTGCTGTTACTATGTACAATGCTCTGGTTCTGTTCACTTCACTCAGCATCAGTTCATGCTTTCCAGGTTTTTCTGAAGTCCACCTACTCATCATTTCTTATGGAAAAATAGTATTCCATTGCATTCATATACCACAATTTGTTCAGCTATTCCCCAGTTGATGGGCATCCCCTCAGTTTCCAATTCCTGGCCACCACAAAAAGAGTCACCATAAATATTTTTGTAAATGTGGATCCTTTTTCCATTTTTATGATCTCTTCAATTATTTTTTAAAAATCTTAGCAGAATTGGTTCTCATGCTTTGCCACCTCACAAGAAGTTCATAGAAAAATTTCTTATGTTAGTATCACTGTATGTTCCTTTTGTCTTATTGAAAAACCCGAATGGTTCCATGATCTCATCAATGTATACGGTTCCTCCAATGTTTTAGGTTGAACATTCTGTGCAGTTTTTGTCCATGTCTTCTCATAATTTTGCCATAAGGAAATGGCCCAATGTGATGAGGATGCTTTTCACTTTGTCTTGATATTTATGACATTTATTTATCAGTAGAATCCATGCACTGTACAATGATTAGTCTCCATTCTTACCATATTACTGACTTTTCCTAGTTTTCACTTGGGTGTTACTACAATGATACCATATATTCTGCTTCTTTGTAATTCCTTGTTTTTGTATGTAACAAGGTGTATATCTCTACCATATACCTTTCCTTTAAATTGTCATCTGAGTGGTACTTATTTTTAATTCTTCAGAGAGTGAGAAAGACAGAAAGAGAGAGAGAGAGAGAGAGAGAGAGAGAGAGAGAGAGAGAGAGAGAGAGAGAGAGAGAAGCAGAGAGAGATTCTGTGACTCAGGACCACACTGGCAGAATGCTAGTCTGAAATATTTAAAAAAACAACTTTCTAGTTTCCCAAAAGCAATCCAGCCCACTTTCCTGTAGCTGTTTCATTCTCTATCTAATTCATTGTCCATTCATTGGGTTTGTCCAAGATGTCCATATAACTTCATAATATAGTCTGGAAAATAATTATTCTTCATGCACTTATATTTTTTATAACTTAGACGGTTAAGCCAAATTCTTTCAAATCATCATGGAGCTCATCCAAGAGACTCTACAGTTTCCTGGGATTGGGTTCATCTAGCACAAAGTCATCTTCAAACAGAGGCATCTGAAGGACCTCACCATCTATAAGCAATCCCTCTTGACTTGGATTCAGTCCTGGATCTCCATGATAGTGGTGAACACCTGTGATGAACAGATGTCTCCCTGTTTTATTTTTTGCCTTGATATTAATGATTAGTGATTCACCAAACAAGGTTATCTCTGTTGTTATATAATTCAAGGAATCTTGTATAATTTTGATGTATTCATGGGAAACACCTTGCTGGAGGAGAGACATTAAGGATGTCATTTGCTCTATTGAAGTAAAAACTTTCTCACAGTCAACAAATAAGAAGTATGATGAGATTTCATGTACTTTACATTTTTTAGTCAATTATGTCATAGTAGACATGTGCTCTCTTGCATAATGTTGCTTGCACGAAGAGCCTGCCTTTTCCCTAATTCTGGAATTCTCCAGAATTCTCTCTAGGTTACAATAATGATATTAATGTTTACATTAGCACTGAATATGTGACAGGCACCGTGCTGAACACTTTATCTCATTTGATCCTGGGAGGTAGGTGCTGTTACTATCACTTCCACTTTACAGAGGAGGAAATTGAGGTAAATAGAGGCCAGGGGATACTAATTACACAATTAGTAAGTTACTGAGGCTAGATTTGAACTCAGATCTTCCTGTTTCCAGGTCTAGCACTCTATCCAGAGTATCACATAGCTGTGGATCATTCTAATTAATAAACATACACACATATGCAATATCAGCAGCTAGATGCCACAGTGGATAGAGTGCTGGTCCTGGAGTCAGAAAGACTATCTTTCTGAGGTCTAATCTGATCTTAGACATTTCCTAACTGTGTAACTCTGGGTAACTCACTTCACCCTTTTTGCCCCAATTTCCTCATCTGTACAATGAACTAGAGAAAGAAATGGCAAACCACTCCAGTATCTTTGCTAAGAAAACCCAAAATGGTGTCACTAAGGTTAGACAGTACTGAAAAACAAATTTCATATATATATGTGTGTGTGTGTGTGTGTGTGTGTGTGTGTATACACACATGCATTTACACACACATATACATACATATACACAAAATGGATCTATGGAAAGGCAGGCATGTAGATAATTTTTGTCACCTTTTTCGTATTAATGAGGTCTAATATTTTTAGATATCTTTCTCTTCTTCATATCCCCTGATAATCACTCTCTCACAATTGTGCTGCTAGGTAAATCTCCACTGGGTAAACTTTGTCTATTCCATCTGCTTTTCCCATCATTAGTCTGCTCAGTAACAATTCTATCTCTATGACAAAAAACAGAGTTCACGTAGTTTGTTATAAAAATCCTTGCAGATCTTTTCTATCTTTCATCTTTTTGTTGTTTTCTTGCCAGTTACATCCTTGGGGTGATTAAGTGTTAGTAGAGAGCAAATGAATTGTTATTAATGTGGTAGACATTCTTGAATAAGCTGTCTGTCTTTGTGCAGTCAGACTTATTAGAGCAAAGATCAAAATTAATACAGTGCTAAAAGACAGAATAAAATGAAGAAATAATGTGACATGTTATTAAAATGACTTCATCTTGGCCTTTTGAAATAAGTTATTGATGCTAAAATGGGCTACGGATGGAAGAAAATAAATTAATACAAATTACATTGCTTTTTTATAGGAGTTTAAAGGATGTGGATCAATTGCCATAATGAGAAGAAAAAGAGCCGAAAACACTTTGTCAGCAAATACTGGACTTGCTGAGCAGAGAAAGATGGCAGCCAAGCAGAACGTTGGTTCAGAATATAAAGTCATTGGTAAAATCTTATTGGATGGCAGTGGAAGGCTAGGAACATTGCTGCTGATCTGGATTACAATTCTATGAATTGAAATAAAAAGTAGGCAGATAAATATTTCTTTTCTATTTCTGAATATGGTTCTATGTGAGAAATAGGAAAGATTCTACCAAAAATAATAAAAGTTGGCATTTATAACATGCTTTAAGACAGGCAAAGTCCTTTACAAATATGATGTCACTTTATCGTTACAATAGTCTTGGAAAGTAGCTGCTAGGATAGCTATTTAAGTATGCAGATATTGAGGCCAAGGCTTAGTTTAGGGCAGCTGGGAGGAGCAGTAGATAAAGCACTGAACTTGGAGTCAGGAAGATTCAACTTGATGAGTTCAAATCTGGCCTCACACACTTCCTTACTGTGTGAACCTGGGTAAGTAATTTAACCCTGTTTGCCTCTGTTTCCTCCTCTGTAAAATGAGCTAGAGAAGGAAATGGCCAATCATTCCAGTATCTTTGCCAAGAAAACCCCAGATGGGTCATGACACATCACCACCACCATCAACAATAGCAAAGTTTAGTGACTTGTCTAGGATCTCATAGCTGCTAAGTGTTTAAGTTTGGATTTGAACTCATGAATCTCTAACTCTAGATCCCCTGTATCACTTAGCTGCCTGTGGCAGAAAAGATGTATTTGGGAGATATTCTTTGAACCCTTCAAGATCTCTTCTTTCATACCTCAGATTTAGAAATACTACTATGGATTAGCAAATGATAAACATTTTCTGAATTTATGTTGTCTGTGAAGTCTCCAACATGACACTCTTCATTTCTTTTCTCATAAAAAGCAGAAATAAATGAACCATTCTTTTTCTTATCATTACAGACTTTCAGAGTTATGGAAAAATTATGGTCAAAGTCATGACTCACATAACATGGGTGGGCATGCTTCTTTGGTGTTCAGCACCCGACTTCCATGAAATCCCAGATTGAGGTATGGAATGAAAAAGATAAGTGAAGAGCCCCTATTTTTCACTTCTCAGATCTTATGCAGCTGTGAAAGCTTTTTCTGATGATAAGCATGAGGTTCAGCTGATGCTAATTTTTGGAAAACTCCATTTCATGTGCATCCATCAGTGACACCACAGAGTGTGGATGGTACTGTCCTTGTAAAGTAGTTTCCTGGATTACTACTCTGAGCACCACAAAGTTTTCCCACTGAGTGTATTTGAGTCAGATTTAGCTGGCTCAGTTGCCGTGAGAAATGGGGGGAGGAACATTCTTTTTTGTGAATTTAAATGGGAAGAAAGAGCTTATCAGTCTCTTAGAGTTCTAAAATGAACCAAAAACCATTTGTCAATCAAAAGTCTTGTGTGATTATGTGATCATGAATGTGTATGAGAAAAAGATCATCCTGGGTTCATGGAATAGGAATTGGGAGGAGCCTTAGAGGTCACTGAATTCAGCTGTGTTGTTTTAGAAATGAAGACATTGAAATCTGTTGAAATTAAGTGACTTGTCCAGGATCACACAACTAATCAATAGCAGAATGAAGTCTTGAACTTAAGGCACTCTTGTTCCAAATCCAATAATTTTTCTGAAGTTTGGTAGGGAAATATTTTGGGGTCAGGAATAGTCACTGAGAGAGAGTATAATAGAGAGAAAAGTTCACAACTTTAATTTGTATTTGAGTTAACTGAAATATGGTGATGTTTTAGCTTGGTAATATTAGGGTAGGTTTAACAGAAAAAATGAAATAAATGGTATTTTTTGTTTTAAAAAAAAGCCTCTTAGATAAAGGCAACAGTGGCCAGAGAAATGGCCTGAAGAATTAGGAAGACTTACCACATATGGGTGTACCACCCTTTACCTGAGTGAAACAGAACCTCTCATTGTTCTGGACAAATCTAAGCAGAGGGGGGTTTTTCTTCTGGTTGTTCCCTATACCAGTGAAGTCACAATTTCAATCCCCATGGTATGCTATTTAGGCAAACTATTTTATTTGAGTAAGAATTTCAATGGGGCAGCTAGGTGGTGTGTTGAATAGAGTACAGGATCTAACGTCAGGAAGAGTCAACTTCCAAGTTCAAATCTGGCCTCAGATACTCCTAGCTGTTGGACCTTAGGCAAGTCACTTAACTGTATTTACCTCAGTTTCCTCATCTATAAAATGAGCTGGAGAAGGAAATGGAAAACCACTCGAGTATCTTTGCCGAGAAAATCCCAGATAGGATCACAAAGAGTTGGACACGATTAAAATGATTCAACGGCAACAAAAATTTTCAGTGAAGTTAGAAAGGGCTTAGAGAAGGGTTGAATAATAGAGGACTATCAGATCATTTAATATGTGGATCGGTTGAAGAACTGGAGATGCTCCACTCAGAAAAAGAGAAACCCAGGGGTGTATACTAGCTTTCTTCAAACAATTGAAGAGGAGCCATATTTAAAAGAATGATACTTTTTTCTCTCTGACCCCAAAGGAAAGTCAAGAGAACTGTGGGGGAATGTTGAAAAATTTTGAATAAAACATTGTTTAGATTGATTTCTAATTTGTCTCCTTTCTTCATGTTTAGTTTTTAAGAGAAAGATATTTAGGCTTGATGTCAGGAAAAGAAAAGAAAAACAAAACTCCTAACAATTAAAGCTGTCCAAACCATGGGATGGTTGCCTTGGGGTAATGGGTTCCCTAATGCCAGAAGTCTTCAAATTAAAGGTCAGTGGTAGTTTGAACCCAAGTTGTCTTGGCTCTAAACCCAAAAAGCCACCTATTAGACAACACTGCCTTTGCCAATAATTAGCTGATTGACAGACTTTATTTCTTTGAGGATTAAGTCATACCTTTAAATGGTACATAGAACAAACAAAATATTGAGCCATTTTGTTAGCTCAGTTTTTCAAGTTTTCTCTATCTCTATCATTTTCAACTCTTTTAAACAAGCCAAAACAACCAATTAAAAGTATGATTCAGAGATTTCCAAACAAGATGCAGATTTCTTTTGTTTCTAATCTTATTTTTCCCCTTAGTTAAAAAGGGTAACCCATTTTTTCCTTGAAAAATTCTGAGCAAAACATTGTTTGAATTGCCGCCTAATTGATCTCCTTGCCTTGAGTCTTTCCTCATTGCATCCTCCGCACACCTGCCAAGGTGATTTTTTTTGTAGGCACAGGCCTGATTGTGTCACTTTCCTACTCCATAAAATCCAGTGGCTCCTTGTTGCCTCTAGGACAGAATAAACATTATTTTGCATGACTTTTAATGAACTTCACAACTAGCTCCAAGCTACTTTTCCAATCTCATTATAACTTGTAACTCTATGGTCTAGCCAAGTCTGTCTTACTATTCCACATATGCAGCATTCTACATTCCACCTTATGTGTTTTCCCTGGACATCCGCCATGTCTATAATAGACTCCCTACTCACCTCTGCACTGTAGAATCCTCTATTGCTTTCAGTACTCAGTATCACCTTCTACATGAAGTCTTTTTTTGACTTCCTGCCCCTACCCTCAACCCCCAATATCTCCTCTCCTTAACTATATTGAATTAATTTTGAATTTACTGTGTATCCATTATACATGTATATGTAGTCTTTCCTGATAGAATGTTAGCTCCTTTAGAGCAGGGACTCTCCAAAATTATTTTTGTCTGTATGTTCCCAATATCTAGCTCAGTGCCTGACACATAGCAGGTGCTTAGTAAATGCTTGTTGATTGACTGGATATTCTTTTCTTCCTTCCTCTCATAATATTGATAACATTCTGATACCAGCTCTTTCTTCTTTTTGTCTGATCTTATCAAGAATGTGATTTTTCTCAGTAGCCAACTGTCCTTTGACAGCGAAGCTCTAGCTGACAATTTTAGACCCAGGTCGTCCAAGCTGCATGCCTCAACATAGACAGGAAAACCCCAGGATATCTCGTAAGAGATAAGTGAATTATCTTTGGCAAAACGCTTCAAGAAAGAAGCAGAGATCATGCCTCTAAGCAGAGGAGAACCCTGAGTTGATCCATGGTGGAATCCATTTGAGAATGAAGTAATATCTTTTAGAATCTCTATTTATTATGTAGAAGAACTAAATAAACACATTAAGTAGAAATTCTGCCCCTGTAACGGTGGCTCAAGGATTACAATCATAGGCTCTATTTTAAAAAGTTCTTTATTAGCACAAATGAGCTACATGCAAAATGTATCAAGAAAAGAACATGCACTTGCATTTTTTTCAAAATAGCATTAAAACAACCTAAACAAATGTCTTTTCGTTGACCATTCTAATCTGCCAGCATTTCACAGTCGCCACAATTGCTCACCATCTCAGCTCTCACACATCCAAGCTGTTGCCAAATACCACTGATTCTGTCTTTGTAACATAGTCTGACATGCTCCTTTCTCTCCTCGGACACTCATCACCTACTCTGGTGTGGCCTCTTCATCACTTCATGCCTGGTCTACTTCAATAGGCTGATGTTTGGTCTCCCCATCACACATCTTTCTTTACCATAGTCTATCCTTCACTCAGCTTTCAAAATGATCTTGCTAAAGCACACGTCTGACAACCACCTCCCTCCCTGCCATTCAATAGAGGCTCCTGATCACTTCCAGGCTCAAATAGGAAATCCTTGTTTGGTGTTCAAGGCTCTTCATAACCTGTTCTCTCCTTCCTTTCCATTCTTCTTGCATCTTGATCCTCCCTAATCCTCCACCCCTCTCTGATCCAGTGATAATTCTCGAACAAACACTCCTCTTAGCTCTAGGCAATTTCAGGGGTGAGCTCCATGACTTGAGAGCTCTCCCTCCTCCTTTTTGCTTCTTGACTTACCTGACTTTCTTCAAGTTGGAGCTAAAATCCCATCCTCTATAAGAAGTCTTCCCTTCAGCACCCTTTATGCCAGTGTCTTTCATCTGTTCATTTTTCCTGTAGACTTTTTGTTTGGACACAGCTGTTTGTATCTTGTCTCTCTCCTTAGACTGGGGGCTCCTTGAGATCAGTGACTGTCTTTGCTTTTTTTTATATCCCCAGCACCTAGCATACTTCCTGGCACGTAGAGGGTGCTTAATAAAGTGCTTGTTGATTTACTGACTGATCAATCAGGTCCTCAAAGCCCTGAAGATCTTCATTCAATTGCCATTTCTCATGGACACTACTGCTGTGACCCTGGCCAGGGCCTCATCATCAAGAACAATTTTCCAAGATGAAAAGTCACAGGGAAATTGGTGATTTGTATTGGTGGTTGGAGCTTCCCTAGCAGGAGCGCCCCATAATGAGGAGGTCAAAGATCAGGACAAGAAAAATATATGAAATTGGTGCAGACCTCATTGTTAGATGTGGGGGAAACCAAGACAGATGAAATCATTGCCCAAAGAACATCCATTCTACTGAAAGGACAGAATATATTTAAGTCCCTTTTGTACAATTATTGACAGGCGGCAACATCTCTCTGGGCCTTTTCTATAAAATGGCTCTAAGATCTTGGAGATCCCTGCCATCTCAGAGTTGGGATCCTCTGTGTGTCTTTGGGTAAACTGCTAAACCTCTCTGGGCCTCTGATTTCTTATCTGTAAAATGAAAGGGTTATTTAGAGTCGATAGGTTCCAAGGTACATTCCAGATTTCTGTCTGTGATTAAAGGAGCCCAAGTCTCTTTGTTTTATAATTCATTCAGACAAGGATCATGTATTAAGTGCCTGCTATGTGCCAGGCACTGTGCTAAGTTTGGATGATATAAAGAGACAAAAACATAGGTCTCTGGTTTAATCCTAATCAGATTTACCCTGAGTGGTTTCTTCTGTTGTTTGTGGGAATTGAAACCAGTAAATGCTCTCGGTATAGGCGGGGCAAAATGTTTCTTTTTCTTTCCCTTTCTTCCAGACTCCTTGCAAAAAAATGAGGTAACTCTCCCATTTTACTGGAGGCCTTTGAAGTCCAGGATATGCACAGTTTGACTTGTGTTTGCATCATCTTGGCCCCATGATGCCTCTCTGCAAATCTCGCTGACCCCCACAATGTACGGGGGTCTCAAAGGCTTCAATATTTGGGGTCACTAACCAGCTGGGAGAAAAAAGAGGGGGGAATTAAAGACAATCTTGCCCCCAAGTCCCTTTGGGGCCACTAAGATTCCCATGGTCCATTTGGATGCAGCGGTTCTATCTGGGGTTGTAAGAAAATCTTTGGGATGTAAAAGCAGAGGATGCTTGCTGCTTTCCTCATAAACAACAGGGGTTGTGTGAATGATACCTCTGCCATTAAAAGGAATAGAGGGAGCCCCAGTTTAAGGAGTGGGATTAGATTTCAGAGTTTGGTGGGGGAAGCTCGCCTTAGGACAAAATAAAAAAAAAAGTCAAGGAACATTGCCTATCAGGAAAGCCAGAAAATAATTTATTTTGATTATTTTTGAGAATAGCCAACTCTGCTGTCTTGACTTGGATATCCTAGCACATCGTCTGCTCTCTTAACAAAAGAAACACACAGGCTGATTCTCCCCTTCCTCGCCTCGTCTGGCAGCTGCTTTCCAGTCCAGCAGACACTAACATCTAATGAGTCAAACTTCCCATTTTCAAACTAATCAGTCGGCTGCACTAATTGCAAATGCAAATATGCAAATTTGTATTAATTAATTACTCCGCTAATTAGTTCTGTGGTCTTTTTGGGGTAATAAATCATTGTGCAGTGGATGGGAAACAAGTCCTGTCCCATTTCACTCCACATAAAAATTTAATGTACTCGTTGAAGAAAAAAAAATATAAGGGAGGAAAGAAAAAAAATGGAACAGGGGCTGATCCGTGTGCTTGCGGGGATGAGGCCCTAGAAGAAAGGGGCAATCGTGGGGAGGCTTTTGCATCTCCAGCAAATGCCATCACTAAGGTGCCTGTTAGCAATTTAATTATCACATTATGAGCTTTAGAAGGAAAAAAAAAAACAGTCTCTGGTGCTCCAGGCAGGCTGTGACTCTGAGCTCCAAAGTTCACCCACTTTACTGTAGAATATTTCTTTCTGACGAAGAAAAGTAAAACAGAGAAAGGCAAGAGGAAACATTTGCTGAAGCCCTGCAAAGGTCCAACTAGTAAAGTGTGTTATCCTGATTCACTTTGGACTTGGGTTATTAATAATTTTTGCATATTTCTAGCATCCTAGGAGGGTAGTAGAGCCACTCAATAACTCTGCTGACTGGGCACTGTGAAGACTGTCCTGTCTATCAGACAGATGAGGAAATGGGCTCAGAGAGATGAATGACTTACCCAAGGTCATGTAGTTAGCCCATGTCAGAGAAAAGATTTAAACCCAGGTAAATTAACTTCAAGTTGAATGTATTTGTCACTGAATTGCACTCTATTTTTCATCAAAGGATGTACATCAAAGGGACTTGGATGTGTTTGAGTGCATATGATCATGTATGCCTTTGTATGTATGTACACTCGTGGTAGCAGGTGGAAGGAAGTATTCTTTCCAAATCGTCAGGCATGGTTGGCTTAATATTTCTGGAGTGTCAACACCATTCACAACACAGTGTCAGGTACTGTGAAAGTTACAATTAAGGTTAAGGCATGATCTCTGCCTTCAAAGAGCTTATAACTGATTTAGGGAAATACAACTTACCCTCATGAAATAGAAATCATAAGACAAGGATGGATGTGGTTAAGGACAAGATGCGGGGAAGGCTATGTGGCAAGGATGAGAAGTGTTTGGAGGGTAACTTGAGAGATATACTGGTGCATAAGACAGTCAAAAAACAAGAGGAAGGTCCCCAGTTTATTGGGTGGCATCATGAAGGACATGTAGGGCAGGAAGGCATGGAGTATGGTGAGGATGGATGTGGGGAAGCAATTCCCAAACTAGCAGAATCTCAGTCCATCAATGGAGCAGGATGCAGGTTTGGCAGAGCTCAGAAGGGAGATGAAAGTCTAAGGAAGCCTTATGGATGGCTTGGGCTTGAACTTGATCTCCAAGGATGGGTTAAAGTGGGAGAGAGGGAGAAAAAGTAGTGTGTTTTCCTTTTTATCTCTAAACTCATCATGCCAGTCATCCTTGGAAGATGCCTAAGTTTTCTCTTTCCTTCTTGACTCATTTAACATTATTCTCTGTGCTTGGTCTTTGCTGATCCCTGCTAGCATAAGGCACCTTTCTCAGCCTAGTCTGATAGCCCATACACTCAACTGGTAAAGGCAGCCACACGTTCCAACTCAACATCTTTACTTTACACACTTTAAAATTAGTCGATTCTATTGTGTTAAGCCCATGCAGTATATTTATTATGTTATGGTTTCTCAATAGATATCTTGGGAAACTCTGTTTGGTGTCTGTTGACTGTGCCAAATCCCACGTCTTTAAGTTCCTAATTCTTTCTGAGGGCATTTCATTAGTGTTTATTAAGAAAGAGTCGTCAAAGAAAAGGAAAATGACAAATGCTAGAAGGGATGTGGGAAAAAGGGACACTAATGCATTATTGGTGTACTTGTGAACAGGTCCAGGAAATCTGGAAAACAATTTGAAACTCTGTCCAAAGGGCTATGAAACTGTACATACCCTTTGATCCAGAAATAAAACTACTAGGTGTGTGTTCCAAAAAGATCAAAGAGAAAGGAAAAGGACCTACATGTTCAAAAATATTTATAGCAACTGTTTTGTTTCATTTTGTTTTTTTGGTGGTGGCAAAGAATTGGAAATTGAGTGGCTGCCCCTCAACTGGGGAATGGATGAACAAATTGTAGTATATGATTGTGTTGGAATACTATTGTGCTATAAGAAATGATGAAGGGAATAGTTCCAGAAAAAACTTGGGAAAACGTATGTGAACTGATGCAAAGTGAAGTGGGCAGAACAAGGAGAATATTGTACACAGTAACAGTAGAAATGACCTACTGTGAAAGACTAGCTATTCTGATCAAGGCAATGATCCAAGACAGTTCCAAAGGACTCATGGTGAAAAATGTTATCCACCTCTAAAGAAAAAAAAAACCAAGCCAAAACTGATTAACTGGGAATGCAGATTGAAGCAAATTTTTTTTTCACTTTATTGTCTTGATTTTTTGCAACATGTCTAATATGGAAATGTTTTGCATAATTTCACATGTGTAATTGATATTGTATTACTTGCTTCTCAATGGGAAAGGGTTAGGAGGGAGGGAGAATCTGTAACTTAAAAATTTTTAAATATGAATGTTAAAAATAGATATATATATTTTTAAAAAGACAAATTTGTCAAGTTGCAGAGCTTTCTGTGTGAATGTATAGATTACCTCTTGAACTGATATGCCTCTTTTCTTTATTTCTTTATATCTAATAAATACTTTGCAAAAGTCCAGAGTGGAGAAGGGTGGGGAACAAAGGACTAGTACTTAGGAATAAGGAAAACGAGAGAGTTGACTGAGAAGAAGGGGGATAAAGGTGAAACAGGTGAGGGTGAAGAAAGAACAAAAGACAGAGCTTGGAGTATCTACTGGAGAAAGAAAGAAAGAAAGAAAGAAAGAAAGAAAGAAAGAAAGAAAGAAAGAAAGAAAGAAAGAAGGAAGGAAGGAAGGAAGGAAGGAAGTAAGGAAAGAAAGAAAGAAAGAAAAGAAAGAAAGAGAAAAAGAAAGAAAAGAAAGAAAGGAAAAAAGGAAGGAAAGAAAAGAAGGAAAGAAAGAGAAAAAAGAAGAAGAAAGGAGGAAGTAAGGAATGGAGAGGGGGAGAAAGAAGTTTCTCATCAAGAAATAAAGGAAATGGGGAAGGACAGAAAGAAGATGCTACTGTCCATGTAGTTTTCTTGGCAAGGATGTGGGAGTGATTTGCCATTTCCTACTTTAATGGATTAAGGAAAACAGAGGTTGTGACTTACCCAGTGTCACACTGGTAATAAGTGTCTGAGGTCAGATTTGAACTCGAGTCTTTCTGACTCCAGGGCTCTGTGCCCTGGAGCACCCAGCTGCCTTCTGGTAGGGGTTCAGTAGGTAGTAAGTTCTAGGGATACAAATATAAAAGTGAAAATAGTCCCTGAGCTCCAGGGAGGGAGAGGCAACACTTACAAGGGACTAATGACCAAAGAAGGATAAGGGGGTTTGCAAATTGGATGCGATGTTGAAAGAAATCTTACAGGAACAGACTGAAACTCTTTCCAAGTAGCTACTTGAGGGCAGAGACAGTTTTTATTTTAAATTTTTTTATATTCTTAGCATCTAGCACATTGCCTGGTATATAATAGGCACTTAATAGATGCTCACTGAATTGAATTAACTTCTTTTTCCTACTCCTCCTTTTCCTCCTCATCTTTTTCTTCTCCTTTTTCTTCTTTCTCCCTTCCTTCTCCATATTCTCATTCTTGTTCTTGATCTTGCCCTCTATCCGAGCCCTTTGTGAAGGCTCCTGAGTCACACATCAGGCTCAGGCTTGACTTAGCTTTAGGGCCCCTCCAGTTCTTGTTTCTTGGCTAAACTTTCAGATACCCCAGAGCAGGACACAGTGACACCCTCTACCATGAGACCTTCCTCAGATTAACTCACTGATATTCTGCCTGGATTCATCCCCTAGTCTTTAGCATAGTCCCACTATTTACTCTCCCCATCTCTGTGAAACTGAGCTCTATCTTCATGACCAAGGAACAAACCCCCTTTTCAGGCCTAGTTGTTAACTCCCTCATTCATATCCATCTTCCTTCCCCACCAAACCCACTCCAGATCTGCTTATCTCTTCCTTTGCACCCTCCCTCCCTCTGTCTGGCACTGCCTGAGACCTGGCTCTCCTGATGACACAGCATCCTTGGGAACCCTTTCCAGCCCTGGCTGCACTTTCTCTCATATTCCTTGACTGATAGCTACTCACAGAGTTGGTCAAAACCTTGATCTTTTCATCACCCACAGGTGTTGGAATAGTTTTAAATATGTATATCAAAGTCACTAAGGAGTAAGGGAGAAGATGAGATGAAAAAATGTGTGTTGAAACTGTTAAGGAAGGTGATTAAGTGCTGGTGAGATTGGTAGATGTCTGTGACAAACTGCAACCAAGTTTTCCCCCTCCATCTTTCCCCTTCTTCCTATATTTTGATGGTGAGATAGTAGGTTTTGTATTTTTATTTCAATAGAAAAATATAGGGAAAGTGTTTTAACTGATTCATCTTTAGTATTTTGTTTTTCTCCAATTACATGTAAAAACAAATTTTAACATTTGTTTTTAAAACTTTGAGTTCCAAATTCTCTCCCTTTTTCCTTCCCCCCCTTCACTCCTTGAGAAGGCAAACAATTCAATATAGGTCATACATGTGTAGTCATAGTAAACATTTTTATAATAGTCATATTGTGAAAAAAAACAGACAAAAATTCTCAAGAAAAATAAAGTAAAAAAATGTGTTTTATGCTGTACTCAGATGCCTTCAGTTTTTCCTCTGGGGACAGATGACATTTTTCATTTTAAGTCCTCCAGAATTGTGTTGGACCATTATATCACTAAGAATAGCTAAGTCATTCACAGTCGATCATCTTACAATGTCTTACAATATTGCTGTTACTTTGCACACAGTACCTTTCACTTTGCATCAGCTCATGTAAGTCTTTCCAGGCTTTTCAGAGAGCATCCTACTCATCATTTCTTATAGCACAATAATATTCCATCAGAATCACATGCCACATTTTGTTCAGTCATGCCCTAGTTGATGGGCATCCCCTTAATTTCCAACTCTTTTCCACCAGAAAAAGAGCTTATATAAATATTTTTGTATATATAGATCTTTTCCCTTCTTATTTAAAAAAAAAATTTCCAAGGATATGAACTTAGTAGTGATATTGCTAAGTCAAAAGGTATGCATGGTTTTATAACCCTTTGGGCATAGTTCCAAACTGCTCTACAGAATGGCTGAATCAGTTTGCAACTGCACCAACAGGGCATTAATGTCCCGTTTTTCCCACATCCTTCCCCATCCATTATTTTTCTTTTCTTCCTATTAGCCGATATAATACACATAATTTAGTACCTCAGAACTGTTTTATTGAAAGACCATATTTTCCCCTGAAGTATTATACTCAGTTTTGCTGGGTAGGTGATTCTTGGTTTTAGACCTAGTTCCTTTGACTTCTGGAATATCTTATTCCATGCCCTTCGATCCTTTAATGTAGAAGCTGCTAGATCT
>CM053772.1:16026232-16075153 GCA_028658325.1 Potorous gilbertii
GCTAACTCAATGGGCAAAAGAGGTTCAAAAAGCCAATGAGGAGAAGAATGCTTTCAAAGCAGAATTAGCCAAATGGAAAAAGAGGTTCAAAAGCTCACTGAAGAAAATAGTTCTCTCAAAATTAGAATGGAACAGATGGAGGCTAGTGACTTTCTGAGAAACCAAGAAATCACAAAACAAAACTAAAAGAATGACAAAATGGAAGAGAATGTGAAATATCTCATTGGAAAAACAACTGACCTGGAAAATAGATCCAGGAGAGACAATTTAAAAATTATGGGAGTACCTGAAAGCCATGATCAAAAAAAGAGCCTAGACATCATCCTTCATGAAATTATCAAGGAAAATTGCCCTGATATTCTAGAACCAGAGAGCAAAATAAGTATTCAAGGAATCCACAAATCACTGCCTGAAAGATATCCAAAAAGAGAAACTCCTAGGAACATTGGGGCCAAATTCCAGAGTTCCCAGGTCAAGGAGAAAATATTGCAAGCAGCTAGAAAGAAACAATTCCAGTCTACTAGTGCATTCTTCTCTCATCCTTTAATCTTATTTTTTTAGACATCATCCTTTCATATTTAACTCACACCTGTGTCCTCTGTCTATGTATACTCCTTCTAATTGCCCCAATAATGATAAAATTCTTATGAGTTACAAGTGTCATCTTCCCATGTAGGAGTGTAAATTATTTAACCTTATTAAGTCCCTTATGATTTCTCTTTCATGTTTACTTTTTTATGCTTCTCTTAATTCTTGTCTTTGAGAGTCATATTTTCTATTCAGCTCTGGTCTTTTCATCAAGAATGTTTGAATGTCCTCTATTTCATTGAATATCCAGTTTTGCTAGGTCAATGATCCTTGGTTGTAATCCTAGCTCCTTTCCTTCTGTAATATCATATTACAAGCCTTCCAGTCCTTTAATGAGAAGTTGCTAAATTTTGTGTTATCCTGATTGTGACTCCATGATACTTGAATTGTCTCTTTCTGGCTACTTGCAATATTTTCTCCTTGATCTGGGACTTCTGAGATTTGGCTATACTATTTCTGGGAGTTTTTATTTTGAGATCTCTTTCAGGAGTTAATAGGTAGATTCTTTTGATTTCTATTTTGTTCTTTGATTCTAGAATATCAGAAAAGTTTTCCTTGATAATTTCTGGAAATATGATGTCTAGCCTCTAATTTTTGATCATGACTTTCCAGTAGTCCAATAATTTTTAAATTGTTTTGTGGCATTATTTAAATGTTCAAAGGGACTTTGGGGAGAGCTCAGGCTTGTCACTGCCTCTACTCTGCTATCTTTGCTCCACCTTTCAGAGAAGTCTTTTTTGAGAATGCCAAGCACAGTACTGTGAGAGCAACAATTCATCACCACAATTTTCCAGCTGGCAGATCCAAGGCTAGATTCTGGTAAAGCATAGAGGCATATTATTTCTTTAGTACAAGCTAATTAAACTTAGGGAACTGGACAAATATACAGATTAAAAAAAATTTTTTGGTTCCATATCTGAAGGACAAAATTTTCAAAATCTTGCCAGGAAAAAACAAGGAGTCATTAGCAAATGTGATGAAGTTGATGTTTAATAAACGTGTCTTCCCCTCAGTAATTAAAGAGAAAATCTTACATGCTACTAGTTTTAATGGGCATTTGAGACATTTTCTTGTACTGTGAGATGAGCTAGGTATTTCTTTTTATCCCCCCAATTTCAAACCTTTTACACCAACTTTGGGAGAATTTTGTTACTAGTGTCAACATTGAAAATTCACAGTATGGAAGAATTTCAGAGGTAGAAGGCCACTAGATCCAATCTGTAACTGAGCAAAAATTCCCCTCTACAACACACTTGATAAATAATGAGAGAGACCCTATTACTTCCCAAGGCAATCCTTTCCACTTTGTTGTTCAGTCATTTTCACTCATGTCCAACTTTTAATGACCTCGCTTTGTAGTTTTCTTGGCAAAGAGAATAGAATGGTTTGCCATTTCTTTCTCCAGTTCATTTTAGAGATGAAGAACCTGAGGCAAGCAGAGATAAGTGATTTGCCCAGGATTACACAGTTAGCAAGGTTTGATTTAAACTCAGATCTTCCTGACTCCAAGTCCAATACCCTTTCCACCAAATCACCTAGCCACCCTTTCTACTTTGGATCACCTTTAATTGTGAGAAAATCTTCCCTGACATCAAACTTAAACATGTCTCTCCTCAATTTACCCCAATTTCTATTAGCTTCATTTTCTGGATTCAAACTGAGCAATAGTTCTTCTTCTGTGGAACAACCCTTCAAAGATTCTTGGACTCCTTGTACTAAAAAGAACCTTGCTATGGCCAGATTATGTCAGTGAAGTGGTGATCCATCCCCATAATGACTTTCTTCATTAGGGAATTTTTTCTCAGTAATTCTCAATTTTTTTTTCTTAAAACAGAGGTTCTAGACTGAACTTGATTTTTGACTTTGATCTCATCCCATCTCCATTTTGAGGGGATTCATAGAAGAGAAGGTAAAGAGACTTGAGGGATGGTTCCCCACATACCAGGTTACTAGGGAAAAATAAGTGCTTTAAAAAAACATGCCAAACTCAGATTTGAATCTAGATTGGACATTTCCAACCTATGTGAGTTTAGAGAAATCATTTTCACTTACCTATATTTGATTAACTTTATTGTTTCAAAAGATCAATACCTATAATAATTATATAAAAGAGAATTAACCAATGAGGGATCAGTGTTGGTGGCACAGGTATTTGGTGAGTTTGTTTCTGGAAGTGACTGATAACATGGAATAAAGGGATCTGGCTCTTTACTTCAGATCATGCCCTCCTTGCATTCTAGAATGTTTCTATTCTAATTATTACCTGTCTGATGATTGGTTGCTGAACTAGAATTGAATGTACATGAAAATACTCAGTCTCTTTCTTACCTGACTTCATTCAAGAGAGGAGGCTATTACTGCTGTAAGCCTCCAGGTGGGGACAATGACAGCCTCTTAATTTCCTCACTTAAGTTGACATGAAATCATGAGCTCAGGGTCCTATTGTTGCTCCTGTCCCTGTTGTGTTTATTTTTTGCTGCCTTAAGTGCCAGAGTAGTATAGAATGGACTAGGAATGGACTAGTCTATGACCTTGGGATCCTCAAATGAAGGTACAGACTACAGATTGAGACATGTATTTTTGTTTATGACCAATGTAGGGATTCTTTTTTGATGAAACATATTTGTCATGAGGTTTTTTGCTTTTCTCTTTTTTTTTTTCCAATGCAGGAGAGGGTGGAATGGAAGAAAATGGACCTAGCTGCCCTTTCTACTTTGGAACATCTTTAATTGTGAGAAAACCTTTCCTGATATCAAACATGCTTCTCCTCAATTTGCCCCCATTGCTGTTAACTCATTTTCTGGATTCAAATTGAGCAATAATTCTTATTCTGGGTAACAACCCTTCAAAGATTCTTGGATTCCTTGCACCAAAAAGAATCTTACTATGACCAGATTATGTCAGTGAAGTGAAGAATGGCAAACCATTCTATGTCAGTGAAAAAATAATGAATTAAATTTAAAAGCAAATTAAACAAAAGAAAGCAAAAGAGGAAAGAAAAAAGAAAATGTTGAGAGAACACCAGGGGTACAAGTACTGGAGTACCTTCTAGGGTTTGTAGGAAGCTTAGCCCAATGAAGAGCAAAGCCACGAGCAACTTGGTTGACCCAGCCAAGCAGTGAATCAGCACTGGAAATTTGGCTTCTGCAAACAAGGGAGAGATTTCAACTATCTTTGTCATTTATTCAGAAGTAAACTTGATGAAGTAAATGCTTTGCAGTGACCACTAAGTTTGAGCCCACTATTCCTGGAAACTAAGGTGGTATAGGAGAGATTTTCTCATCTGGTTTGGGGATGAGGTAGAATCTGTTTCTACTTCTGTTTTTCTTATATAGCTTCAGTATCTATCCACATCGTAAAATCTAATTGATGATAACTGGTAAAATAATGCTGAGGTATTAATCACTGATGATTGATATTGGGCAGAACACACAGGAAGTAGGGCTTGAGCTAATATTGCTATAAGGATACCCAATCTCTAAAATTTGAACTCTTGGGGGGAAATAGAAAAAAGGAGTCCTGCTCTAAGAATACTGACCAGTGAGATGGGAATTGGTACAAGGACCACCATAGTCAATAGTTAACTGTCTTTAAAGGACTCAACTTTCCAGTGAGAAATGTTGTTGAAATGAGAACCCCCAAATCCATATCTACTCTTGTTTTAGGACCCAACTTGCTAGTAAGAATAGGAGTTTGGATAAGGACTCACAGAGTCTATACCATACTAATATCCACACAAATATATCTTTAAAGGCAATAGAATGCTTCTGTTCTCACTCATTGACCCAAATTCCTGCCTGGGGCACCAGGCCTCCAAACAACTTCTTCTACATATTGGGGGTGGGGAAGTTTCTTTTTCTTCATTGTTAGTGAATGGTTCCTTCTGCAAACCTGGTTGGAAGCCAGGAATACTTAAGGGTTTTTGACAAATCTCCCCAGTTAAATATTAAATAATTAAATGTGGACTGGATGGTACCAGGGCTTTGTGCAGTCTGTTTGAAATGTCCTTTAAAATATTAAATTCAAATATGTGGCTGCATTGGAACAAGGGAGAGATCTTAAGACAAATTCAGCCAAGTCTCTTTAACCTTTGAGCTGTAGGGTGTAGATTAGAAAGGGGTGGGGGCCCATGCTTTTGTAGCAAACTGACAGGGGATTTTGGAAGCTGTCCCTGCAAATATTGGTGCCCGACACTTTCTGATTATCTTCTTTTGCCCTTTCTTGATTTGTTTTGTTTTTACTGCCTATTATTTGGTGAGGATGTGAATGGTTTTTTAAAATTATTTTTATATTGAACATAGTGACCCACTGACAATTGGAGCTTCACATGCTCTGTTTATTCCCAGCCTGTGGCTTCTATATGGAATTTGTTCTATGATAAGATTTACAATCAGTTGGATCCAGGGAAAATATGCTTTATATCTGGCCTTTCCATTGCACATATTTGGCTTTATACCTTCATAAGTTCTTTGTCTTGTAGCCGAAGAAGAGCTGGGTCATCCCTGGGGAGGGTGATACAGCTGCATGGCCCAGCCCCTAGGCTTAGGGCATCCTCATTTTATACTTCTGTAGTGCTTTCAGATTTCAAAGTACTTTTATGCACTTTATCTCATTTGAGTCTCAGAATCATACTGTAAGAAAGCATAGTGGGTATTACACCATTATTTTATTTAATGGGAAACTGAGGCATAATGCTAGAAGTTTCATATTTGATAAATAATGGCACCAAAAGCTAGAAGAAAAGTCTTCTGATGACCATTCTATTTAGTTTCCTTGATACTATATGGTCCAAATTATACTATAATAGAGCAAAGAGAAAGGGTAATAAATAAATGCAACCTTATCCATTTCCTTACATTTTCAATGGACTTTAATTTTAATTTTAACATGTCACATACTTCCACACTCCAAGAATCTTCAATGACTGTCCATTGTCTCTAAGAGAAAACTCAAACTTCTCAATTTGACAGTTAAAGTCCCTCACTGCCTGGTGTCAGCTTACCTTATTTCATATTACTTCCCTCCACAGGCTTCATGATCCAAGAAAATGGGTCCACTTTCTAGGCCACAAACTTGGCATTACGTCTCCCACTTTTGAGTAGATAAAGGAGAAGTATTTCAGGAAGAATGCTTTACCAGGAGGAGTGCTTCACTAGAAGCAGGAGTTGCCCTCAGTATATGTGTTCCCTTGACACTTATGTTTCCTTTTCTTCTGATGGGGAATGATAACTGGTGGGACAATAAGTCCTCTATGCAAGGAGTGAGTAAGGAGGGGGAGAGGAAATTTCACCTGAAATTTATTTTGTTATACTGCTATTTAGTTAAGTGACTTATGCCTTGAATTTGCGTGTCTTCTGGTTGGTCTGGCAAAAGAAACATGGGTGGGGGCTTATGAGTTGTGATTTCGATGGGATGCTAACTCGAGTTTGCTTTGAACCTGGGATGGTTCAGAAAGCCCATGACCAGAGGATTCTGAGAAGATGGCAGAGTAGGTCAGAAAATTCCAAGCTCTCAAGACTTTTACCCACAGAAGAGTTAAAATAGCACCTTAGGGCAACAAAGTGTGGGTGGAGATAAATAAGAACAGGTGTACAACCGGGGTATTCCTGGGACAATTCATGAAGATAGGAGGAAAAATCCCAGGTTGCTATTTGGTCCCTGTGAAGAGCAAACACCTCTAGCCTAGATTCCATTTTAACAACAAGCCACACTTAAACAACAAGCGGCAAACCCTGGGGCTATTTGGTTTGGGAGGCTACATCCGCCCCAGCAACAGGAACTTTCACCCCAGGGTGGTGAGGGGAGTTGAGTGTTTGAGTTCAGGAAGATTGAGGTAACCTCTGCTGATAAGGAATGCCAGACCCAGCTGTGCTATGATGAGTGGAGGGGGCGAGAAGGATCCAGCACACACCCAGTGAGTACAGAAGGAGGCACTTATCAGGGGTTTGGCTTTATTTTCACCCTAGAGGTGGGGAACTGAAGATCTGGGGCAAGAGGCACCATTTCCCATTCCCCAGGGCTAGAGGTGATTGCAAAAATTAAGCTATTATCACAAAAAAAATTAATAGGCAAAGGAAAAAGAATTCAACCATAGAAAGCTATTATGGGAATAGAGATGACCAGTGTTCATTTTCAGAGGAGGATATTGAAGCAAAAAATTCTCCCCAAAGTATTGTGAAATGGTTACCTGCCCAAAAGGAATTTATAAAATATCTTTAAGAAGACTTTAAAAATCAAATGACAGAAATGGAAGAAAAACTTAAAAAAAAAATGATTCAAGAAAAGCAAGAAGGTTATGAAAGGAAAGTGTGTGAGTTCATCCTTCATTGCCAAAGAAGACCATGACATCAGAGAAATGATGACATGACTTGCCCTTGTTTTGAGTACGGGAGGGCTGTGCAGGTCACCAGCCTCACTTCTTCTCCACAGCCATCTGAATCCAGCGACCAGATATTCATCGTGATGACTGGAGGTGACCCAGGATGAGGCAATTGGGGTTAAGTGACTTGCCCAAGGTCACACAGCTAGTGCGTGTCAAGTGTCTGAGGTGAGATTTGAACTCAGGTCCTCCTGACTCCTGCACTGCACCACCTAACTGCCTAAAGGAAAATAAACCAATTAGAAAAGGAGATCCAGAATCTTCAGGAAGAAAATGACACTTTGAAAATTAGAATTGGGCAAAGTGAAGCCAGTGAAATTATAAGAGATCAAGAAATAATTAAACAAAATATGAATAATGAAAAAGTAGAAGAGAAAGTGAAACATATTATTAGGAAAACAACAGATTTGGAGAACAGAGCAAGAAGAAAAAATATAAAAATAATCAGACTAATGGAAAATTATGACAAAAAAAGAATCTTGATATAAAAATACAAGCAATAATTAAAGAAAATTCTCCTGAAGCATTAGAACAGTTGGGGGAGGGTGGTGTAGAAATAGAAAAAAATCCATTGATCACCACTTGAAAGAGATTCTATAAGGAAAACTCATAGAAATATCATAGTCAAAATTCCCTAGCTCAAGGATAAAATATTAAAAGCATCAAGATAAAAACAATTTAAATATGATGGAGCCACAATTAGAATCACACAAGACCTAGCAGCAGAGAAATTGAAGGACTGAAAATCTTGGAACACAATTTATCAAACAACAAATTGTGGTATATGAATGTAATGGAACACTATTGTGCTATAAGAAATGATGAACAGTCAGACTTCAGAAAAATCTGGAAAGGCTTATATGAACTGATCCTGAGTGACCAGGAGAACATTATGCACAGTAACAGCCACAGTGTGTGAAGACTGTTTCTGATAGACCTTTCACAGCAATGCAAGACCTAAAACATTCCCAAAGCGCTCTTGAGGCAAAATGCCATCCACATCCAGAGAAAGAACTATGGAATCAGAACGCAGAATGAAGCAGACTATTTTCTCTTGTGTTATGTTTTGTTTTGGGTTTGTTTTTTCTCATGGTTTCTCCTATTTGTTTTAATTCTTCTGTGCAACATGACTAATGTGAAAATGTGTTTAATATGAATATATGTGTAGAACCCATATAAGATTGCAAGTCTTCTTGGGGATGGAGGGGAGAGAGAGGGGGAGAAAAATTTAAGATACAGGAGTGATTGTTGAAAACTGAAAACAAATAAATTAATTAAATTATTAAAAAAAGTAAAATCATTTAGGAATAGCTAAAAAGAGTAATTATTTTATACAAATGAGGTGCAAGAGGAAGAATTGATGCAGGGGAATTAGACGGGGGAGGAGGGCTTGTAGTTCTGGCAACCTACTTTCATCAGGAATGGATTTAAGAGGGAACTATATACATATGTATATATATATATATATATATACATATATGGAAGAATATGAAAATCTTCTAAATTCATAGGAAATAAAATGATAGGGGCATAAAGAGGGGGGAAGACAAGGGAGAAGTCTTTACAAGGAAGGGTGAAGCAATAGGTAAAAGGGGGGTAGAGAAGGATGTTCAGATTTTGGGGATGGGAAGATAGGGGAGGGTTCCTTAGATGGGGCTAGGCAAGTAAGAGGAGGGCAAGGTAGTGGGTAGAAGTAAAGTAGAAGAGGCAGGAGGGATATGAAATTAGAGATAGGAAATATTGAAAACAAAGATCAGGAATAGAACATTTTTGGGAAAGTATATATCTATATATGTATGTATATATGTATGTATGTATTTATAGCTATAGAGAAACATATCTAAACTTTATTGTAGCCTTCTTGGGGAGGAGGGAAAAAAGAACTAAGTAAAAAAAAGGGCACAGCACAGAACAGAAGAAAACTCACAAGGAAGCAAAGACTAGATGGGCAATTCTCAACACAATGTAAATTATTCATCATACAGACTTTCTTGAAATGAAAATTTATTGTTACATATTTTGAATCCTCTCTTATGGTCTGCTATGCACGTGTCATACTTTTTCTTACTTTGTATTTAAGTTCCAGTATTTAAGGTGATGATATGTTTTCATTTCTTTTCTCCGTTCTCTATTTGTGTTTTGGTCCTTGACTCCAAAATTAAAAAAAAAGAAAGCCCATGACTAACATCATGTAATTGGCATCACCCTCATCATTTCTCTTCAGTATTGTAAGTTATCATCATTATTTCATCAAAAGCTTTTCTATCTTTGATCTGGAGTGCCATAGTTTTGATAGTAATAAGAACATTGGATAGCTTTTGTAGAGTGCGTGAAGGTTTGCAAAGTACTATATAAAAAAATCTCATTTTATCCTCACAATAGTCCTGGAAGGCAGGGGTTGTTATTAACTCCATTTTATAGATGAGGAAACTCAGGCAGATAGAGATTAAGTGACTTGCCTGGAGTCACACAGCTAGTAAGTAGCTAATGCAGGATTTGAACACAGGTCTTCCTGAGCTGTGCTGCAGTGCCCCAAACACTATATTACCTTAGCTACATCTAATTAAAATGGTCAGCTTTTTTCTTTTGTTTGGATATAGGCCGTTGGAAAGATGCATAGTACAGTGGAAAAGGCAGTGACTCTGGAGTCTGGGTTTGACTCCCATCTTTGATGTTTGTTCTCTGCAACTCTGGGCAACTCACTTATCTTGCACGTACCTCATTTCCTCCTCCTGAAACAAGGAGGTTGGACTCTGTGATGTTTGAGGTCTCTGCCAGGTCTAGGACTGTGGTCCTTTCAGAGATATGTCATCTGATCTCTGAAGGATTTTGAAGACTCAATGTATCATTTTCATTTGTGAATGACCATATTAAAGCTTGAACTAAGCTTGTGAAAGCATTCAGAAGTCACCTCACAGCTCTTTTTAGATGCTTAGACCAATTTGCTATTTTGCAGCATTTGAATTACTTCATAAATTCAGGACATATCCCACTGTCTTAGAGGATGTCAAGCCCTACCCCAGGAATAGTAAATTCAAAGTAGCAGGACCACTTTCCATATAAGTTTTGGGTTGTTTCTGTTTTGTCTTCATACCTTGGGTGTCTAGTGCATTGACTTATACTTACTGAGCATCGAGCATATGGATTTAGATGGCACATTGACTTGTGTTTCCTGAGCACTGGGAATGTGAATTCACATGTGGCCCTCAAGTTTCCACATTACCTTTCTCTACCATAGTAGAATATGCCAAGTCAGTTGAAGCCAAACATGGTTGGTGGTAATGCAGCATTCGGTAAGTGCTTTGGTTAGAGGGATAATTTGTTGGCATGCCAGTGATAGAAAAGCCCAGTGCCAAGAGGAAGTGAGAGAGTAAAGAAGGTTAGGGGAGACCTGTGATGAAGAGCCTATTGGGTGCATGAAGAGGAAAGGTTCCTGTGGCCCTGCTCCTCCAACCACAGCTTGTGAGAGTTGAGGGTCTCCCTTTCTTTTCTCTTCTCTGTGCTATTGGTTCAAAACCAAGAAGGGAGACTGAGATTTCAATGATGCCCATTCCTCACTCCACTGAAGATGACAAATGCATGGCAGAGATTTCCAGGAATTATCTGACTCCAAAGTCCAATCTATCATACTCTGAAGCTTTCCCAGAAAGTGCAGGGAATGACTGAATAATCTCCACTGAAGGATTTACAGGTTTCTGAAGAAGCACTGACAGCTTTGGAATGGAAGTCTCCAAAGGAGAGGGCAGAGATTAGATGCATGACCTTCCATTCCCAGTGGGTTAAGATATACAAAATGACTTGCCTAGGTCACTAGCAGCAGGAGTCTTGCCACTGGTGTATTTCCTTCATTCTGCAATGATTGCCATTTTAAGTAAATTGTCCTTGTCCTTTACTAGTGATGTGAAGTCTCAGTGATTTGTGAGCAGTATTGGATCTCAGAAGAAGTCAGGATTTTCCAGTGGGATTATGGAAAGGAAACAGAGTATTTAGAGTCTACGAATACAAAGGGAAGTATCTTCTCCTTTCCCCTGCTCCCAACCTATTGGGATGGCACACCCCTCCCTTTCTCCTTTATACTTTAATTAAAGGTCTAAGTGAAGTTAGGGCTGGAATTCCCACTTGGGGTGAATAGAAAGAAGATAATCAAGTCTAGAGGAAAAAATAACACTCCCAATTCGACTTTTGCAGCGGTTTCTTCCATGAAGGGAAATGACATTTGGATTAGTAGCAGAGAATTAAAATCCAAGTGAAGAAATAGTTGGAGTTCACCTTACTACCCACTCTCAATGAGTCCAAGTTGTCTTGGCCTGAATTTTTCACATCCCATAGCAAGTCAAAGTACTTAGAAGGGTGATGACTGGACCGTACTGGTTTTCTTAGAGGGGTGGTGGTGTTTAGAAGTGCTGCAGGACTGTGGCCCAAAAACATCTTAGAGGGAAAGGATATGACCCTTGAAACCTAGGGGTCATCGAACTTAATGTTGTTACTTAGTCAGATTTGAAAATGCACCAAAGGGAGTGGGGTGCTTTATAAACATTTAGAAATAGAGGCAGTGATCTGTAAGAACTTATGAATCTCCCCAATGAATCGTGAACAAATCACAGGACAAAAGCTTCATTTTCACTTTTTTTCATAAGGCAACTGGACTGATGGATCTTGGGAGTGCCATGCCAATGGGAAAAACAAACCAAACCAAACCAGAGATGTAGCAAAGAAGTTTCTATTTCAGATAAAGGGTGACTAAATAATCAATCACCAAGAACTGAAAAAGTACAAACTGTGTTCCAAGTGCTGACCTAAGCATTAGAGATGTAAAGACAAAAACAAAAACAGGGGCCCTGCTTATATTGTCAAGTGGGAGACAACATAATTATATAGATATAGCTTGGTGTTTCAGGCTAGAAATGAATCTCCCTGGCATGAGTAGAAGGCATTTCTAGAGTAAGTGTTTTCCACCCCAATAAACCAAACAACCAGACCAAAAATTAAAGACAGAATGTTAAAGGAGATTCCCAAACGCTAGCTGTATTCTTCTATGACTTTGTTCATAATTACATTTATAGTATGCTTTAAACATCGTAGGATCACAGATTTCGGTGTTGGCTAGAGCAATTCTGTCTTTTTCAAGATGGGTAAGGAAACGGAGACCCAGTAACTTGCCCATATACATGCGTCTCTCATGAGACTCCCTACACCCATTATCTCAGCTAACCTTCACAGCAGTCTTGCGAGGGAGTCACAATAATTGTTGCCCTCATTTACAGAGGAGAAAAACTGGGGCTCAGAAATGTTTGGTGATTCACCTATGTCACACCGCTTAAGTTTCAGAGCAGAATTTGAACTCGATCTGGATGAGTCCAAGTCCAGTATTCTAGCTACCTCTAGGTTATAAATAGTATCTCGTGCTTGGTTTGACTTGGGGTTCTTCTCTTCTGGGATAAAATTTCTCAGCTCATTTGTCACATATAGCCTTAAAGAGTTGACCCAGACACTGAGAGATTAAATGACAACGTCATGGTCACATAGCTAGTATTTGTTAGAAATGGGACTGGAGCCTAGTTCTTCCTGCCTTCAGGGTCTGACCACTATCCCATGTTGCCTCTCATTTATCATTTTGTTGTAATTGTTTAGTTGTTTCAGTTGTGTTCCACACTTTGCGACTTTCGGGTTTTCTTGGCAAAGATACTAGAGATTTGCCATTTCCTTCTACAGTTCATTTTACAATTGAGGAAACAGAGCAAAACAGAATTAAATGACTTGCCCAGGGTCATACAGCTAGCCAGTGTCTGAGGCTGGGTTTGAACTCACAAAGGTGAGTCCTCTTCACTCTAACTGCCCCATTCATCCTTATTCATACTTAATTACCTAAGTTTTGGGGAAAGCACAAATATCTCCCTGAATTACTCAAGTAATTCAGTAAAATTCAAGTAAAAGTCAATTTAAAAACCCCAAATCATCTTTCCTGGTAATTGAAACTTTACATCCAGAAACCCTTATTGTAAATGTCCAATGAAGAAAAACTCGTAATGGAGGAATTTAGTTCCAACTCAGGACCTCAAGACCAGAACCTATGTCAATTCTGCAAATTCTCGTCTGGCAATGACAATCTTTGTATCTTAGCATTTGTCTAGAAGAAATCGATGTGGTGCCACTGCTGCATTGATCAAACTTTTATTGAGCCAGCTGTACTTCATAGACCTGAAAGAGTGATTCGAGCAAAACAAGAATGAACATAAAAGCCCAGCTCAGAACAGTTTGAAATCCCAGAGAGGCAATTACAAGTCAAATTCCAGGGTTGCAGCTGGACAGCATCGGGAACACGGTACACCTTCCACATGTTAAGTAGCTTAAGAGGCGAGGCCTGGGACTGTAAATAAGAAATCCACAGTCTATTGGTAGAGTGTCTCCTTTTTCAATAAGTGGGAAGAAGAGGGTAATAAATCGCATGCCAATTCATGTGCAGATCTGACTTGTTGCAGAACTCTGATGGGTTTAAAACAGAAACAAAACAAAAGCAATGTGTGCAATAATTAATTGTGGGGATGAAGCAAATAGGAAAAAATAGAATGCTGTACGAGGGACTGGACTATAGTCCTTAGTTAAGTCTTGTTGGCTGAACTGAACTGAAGAATAATGTGATTTTTGGCATCCTCAATCTTTTTTGAAAAAATGAATGAAAATAGTCCTCACCTCATGCATGGTCTAGTTGGAATGAACACTGGCTCTGTGGTCAAAGGATCTGGATTCAAATCCCACCTGAGAGAACACTAATGTTGCTATTGTTTGTCCATTTTCAAAGACCAATGACATCATGAGTGATATCTTGACTTGCTTGTGAATTGGATATAAGTGAGGCAGAGTTGCAAAGGGTCATCAGCCTCACTCTCTCTGCCCAGGTAAATAAAGGCCCTTCTAGATGGCATTAGGATTAAGGCACCCTCCATAGTGCCCTGAAGGAAACAGGCATTTAATAATTGTTGGTTGAATCCTAAGAGTAGGAGGCGTTATTATTAGGAACCTTTGGACCTGACACTAAATACAGGCTTAGAAGTTTATAGGATCATAGATCAGAAAGGTCATCTAATCTAAGCCCAATCTCTTTATTTTACAGACAAGGAAGCTAAGTCCCAGAGAGTCTCGTGTAATATGTCATGTTGATGAGGCAGGGGAACATCTTGGGAAGACTGGAAAGCATGTATGAACTCATAAACTGGTACCAGGTGGTTAACCATGAATTGAGGAAGAAACTCATTGATTGGTTTTGTAGGCATTCAAAAAGGACTTTCAGCTTCAGCCACCTTGTATTTATCTCATTCAGTAGCTTTTTGCTTACAATGTCTGATGAGAGATAATACTGGAAGGGGTGAAGCCATAAGATCTTCTCGCTTTGTGGACCCATTGTCTTGAGAAATGGGCTTTAGCCCTTGCTCCACATTTATTATTTTCCCTTTTATGTGAAGGAGGTTCTGAAGAAGGAACCTATGACCTTGTGAGTTTAAAAAGTCAGGAAGGATGCTCCAGAGCTGGTACAGCTTTGATGATCCAAGGAGCAAAGAAGCATCTGTGGGACCTCAATCCAGTGGTAGCTGAGACAATGGTTCATCCAGCAGAGATGTTGCCTTTGGATATGAAGTAGGTAGGACTGTGTAAGAGCTGAGCTACTTCCCCTAGAGCCAAGGTAATGTAGAGGAAAGTATGCCATGGAGGTACTGGGAGAAAATATTTGTTATTGCTTTATATTTGAAGTAACTATACCTCTGTAAAAGTGAGCTCAATGCTGTGGTTCAATGAAACAAGGGACAGTTACTGATGATTGGGGGAACAGAGTGGATAAGGGCTCAAGCCAATGACAGTAGAGAAGATGGAAACTCCCTCCCTCCAACACACACACACACACACACACACACACACACACACTCCTCAGGATGTTCTATAACTTTGAGAAGAGATGTAGCCTACCTGGGTTCTGGGGGAGTGATCTGGGGTTCAAAGTCAGATCCTCTGACTACAAATCTCAGGGAAGGTAGAATGTATAGTTTTTTAAGATGGCACCCTGAGACAATGTGACCAGTACCTAGACCAATTCCAAAGTTCGAATCAGATTTTTGCTGTCAATCAATCACTGAGAGCTCCTGCCATGGACACTGTCCAACCCTAGAGGTCACTCTGGAGGTAACCACTAAGGTTCCTCCTCTTCCTTTTAGCTTTCAGCAAGTTGGCTTCCACTTACTCTTCAGCTACACCCCTTTGTTCCTGGGGCTTATTTACCCTGGTTTTGGCAGTCAAATAACCACCCAACTTAATCAACAAGAAGTTAAGTGCTTGCTCAATAGAGCAAGATTTAGGATTACAACGAAAAGTAAAAATAGCCCCTATTCCTGAGAGTTTACATTCTGGTGATCTAGGGGTTAGCAAGGATGATAAAATCAGATAGAAATTTGGTTCCCATATTTATTTAGGATGTTTCATTTTTCATTCTTGCTTCCATTGTATTGGTAATTCTTACAAAGACGTTTTTGTTGTTTTCCCCTCTTTCCAACAGTCAGTGCACAGTAGCAAAAATTAGTTAAACGTTGTTCAAGTATCCTGAGGAATTAATGCACGTCTCACCAATTCCTCCAGTCCCAGAATTGTTAACTCTCAGTATCTCAGATATGGAAGGATCCTCATCCAGTCCAACCTACCAGTGAACAGAAATCCCTTATGTAACTTTCCTATCAAGTAGTCATTCAGATTTTATTCAAAGGGAGGGGAGGTAGAACCTACTCTCTTTCAGGCCAGCACAGTTTACTTCGGGATAGCTCAAATTATGAGGAAGCAGTGCTTTTGACCCTGAGCCTCCCTTGGCTTCTTTGGAGCTTTTCTACATAGTGCTCCTGGTTCTGTTGCCTCAGTATAGCAGTAATCATCCTAGTATACCCAGGATGGCCTGCTAGCACAGGTTCTTGGATCTGCCTTACTAGAAAAGATAACTATTTAAGGGATCAACAATCTTTTTAAGTTATATTCACTAGTTCAGGGGAAAAGTCAGCAACCTGAACTTCAGGGAAAATTACAGAGAAAATATAAGCAGAGAAATAAAGACCAACAGACAGGACTCTATTGTCTGAATCAAAGCAATATTGCTATATACCTTACGTCCATCCCCGGATTGAGACAGCCTGACTGATCCGAGCAGTCAGGGCTCTCAACACACAGCTATTCAGAGTCTCAACCAGGGAATCACAAGGTCCTTCTCATAAGCGAGCCCCCAAAGCAAAATACCAACTCAAAGTATATGCACACTTCTCAGAGCCTGAAAGCATCACAATCCTTGTGACTCAGTGCCTAATTAGAAGTTAGCAAAAGGTGTGAAAGCCTTTCTACAAGTAAGGTTCCCCTAAGTAAGCTTCCGTTGAAAGCCTTTCTACAAGTAAGGTTCCCCTAAGTAAGCTTCCGTTGAAAGCCTTTCTACAAGTAAGGTTCCCCTAAGCAAGCTTCCCTTAATGGGCTACATGTGAGGCCTATTAATGGACCAGGAAGATCTTACATTCCATTAACATTACACTAGGATGAAGCAGGGCAAGGTTCATCATCTTCCATCTAATAGCCCTTCAGATACTTAAAGACATTTCTCTTGCCTAAATGATTTTTTTTCTCCAGGTTAAGAGAGATAAACTTCCATTTGGAAATTACACACACACACACACACACACACACACACACACACACACAACCTTGGGATTTTTGTGGTTGATGTTTCATTAAAATAAAAATTGATTGAATAAATGCCTCAAAAGTCTCTGTCAACGAACTCTGCCAGAACTTAGAAGGCAGAGAATGCTCAATCACTGGCCCCAGGATGACCTCTCTGTCTACTCTCTGAGCTGACACTTTATTGAAATGGCTGTCATTCACAGAACACCTTTGTATTTGCATGGTTTTACATAGATTAGCTCACTAGATCATCATAATGACCCCGTGAAGTAGGTAGATTTTTTACTGTCACCATTTTTACAGATGGGGAAACTGAACCTTAGAGGAATCAAGTGACTTGGCCATGTTCACATAGTTAGGAAGTATTAGTCCCTGACTCCAAGTCCAATCATTTCCCCACAAAGGCAAGTTTTTCTCTAGAAGAGGTGTTCTTACCCTTGTTCGTGTCATACACCCCTTTGGAAACATGAACTCTTATAAATCCCTTCTCTGAATGAGGCTTTAAATGCATAAAATACATAGGATTGCAAAGGAAATCAATGGTATTGAAATACCATTTAAATCTGTTTAAATCTGTCTGTCTATCTCCCTGTCTATCTATCTATCTATATCTTTTTTAAGTTTACAGACCCAAGGGAAGGACCCCTGTATCCAGGCTCTGGTACACCATAAGATCTTTTCAACCAGAACAGGGATTTTTTTTTTCAGTCAAGGAAATTCTTGAAGACTACTTAAGAAGGTTCAGAGAATGAACACCTTCAGTCCTGTGTTGGAAGATGCTGATAAATCACAGATCCATGTCGGATGGTAGCAGTGATGGCCCAACAGTCGACCTCTCTGTTGGAATAATGAAGGGTAGGAAGATCTTCTACAGACAATTTTAATTCTCCCATTGCCTCCATAGAGCTCTTTGCTAGTCCAAATGTTGTGTGTGCTAATAGCGTCAAGGAGAGGACTGTAGCAGGGAAACAGAGAGAGTATTCTTTATTTTAATTAAAATGCTAACACTAGAAATTATCATTGACTGATTGTATTACAAAACAACTACTTGTTCTGCCATAGTTAAGTGTGATTTGATGCTTCCATTATAAGCCTCAATTCTCAGGGGTTTATATCTTGGCCAAAATAATCCTTTCAGGCTGAAACTTGGCAGACAGCTCTCAGCCTAATTACAGCCATTATCCCTTTTGAATTAAAAAAAAAAACCTTGGAATTATTAGAGAATTTGAAGTCCACTAAAGGGGCATCACTGAGGCTTGGTGGGAAGTGACTTGTCACTAGACTATGGCAATGGAAGCCTATCCCTTATTCAAAAACAAAAGATTAAATGGAGATATCATATATACTGTCTATTGGGAAGATGAATTCAAGAGGAAATTTAGAATCAGGAAGAAGGAAACATGGTAGATGCCATGTGAGTAACGATCCATAGGAGTTATAGAGTGTACTACAGGCAACCTCTCCAGAAGGAGGACATGGATGATAGGTTGCTAATATGGAGCACAAAGGGGAGTTATGGTTGACAACTTGAACCATCTGGGTATTTCTAGAGTTCTAGCACTGCAAAAAGTAGAGAAGTTGCTAAGATCTTGATTGTTCTTCAAAAGGTAGAGGAGTCCACAAGGACAAAATAGTGATTCTGGCGCTCATTTTGCCCAATAATGAAGAACTGACTGAAAGAATACAAACAGAGGAAACCTTTGGAGAAAGTGATCACTTGATGTTGGTGTTTCTGATATGATAAAGGAGGGAAAACCAGGCATGGCTTGATATATGCATTAAATTTTAGGGAACAAATTTTAAAGAACTTGAAGAGTCAAGGAGAATTCTGTGAACTTAACTTCTATAAGAAGGATAAACTCAAAGGGGAAAGAATGCTTTCAAGAACAAATTTGGATAACAATCACATACAACTATACACACACATATACATACGCATACATATATATGTATATAAACGCACATATATAGACACATATATACATGTATACACAGAATGTATCCATATTCATACATATGTAGGTATATATGCATATAAATGTAAATATATGTATCCTTTAATGAAGAAACTAAACACTCTACCTTAGATATATGTATATGCAAATACATACACAAGAATGTATATAGACATAGATATGTTTATATACCTACACGTATGCATACCTTGTGTGTATGTATACTTATATATGTGTATATATGTATATATGTATGTGTGTATATAGATTTTATTGTTGTTTAGTCATTGCTACCATGTCCAACTCTTCATGACCCCATTTAAGGTTTTCTTGGCAAAGACACTGGAGTGGTTTACCATTTCCATCTCTAGTGCCTATAGACAGATATATATATATATATATATATATATATATATATATATATATATATGTATGTATAGTCTCTCTTTATGACTATCTATATTCACACATATATTTATGTATATATATACACAATTGAATGAGTCAATAACTAGGTGGGATATCAGAGTACAGGCCTTGAGTTAAGAAGACCTGAATTACATTTGTATGTCATTGGAATAGAATGACACATAGACATGCATATGAACTTTAGCATTCATCCAGACTCATAAGCCCCCTGCTTCAGTTCTTTGCCTCTCATCAAGCTTCATCTTGATCTTTCTCCATTCATGAAACTTGTGTGATGCTTCTTTTCCTGGAATTCTCTCCTTTGTGCATATGAATTTTTCATCTCCTTCACTCACTCTGGGTATTCTCCAGGGCACAGTTCTGGGCCTGCTTTTTTCCCTCACTTACCAACCTCATCATCTCACATTGGTTTCACGTTCATCTCTACACCCTCGCTTTCCCAATCTGTGTACCTAGGTCTCATCTCTCTTCTGAACTCCAATCTTACAACACTAACTGCCTTTTTGTATTTCAACCTCAATGTCCAAAAGACATCTCAAACTTAGCATGTCCAAAATAAAACTCATTATGATTCCCTCCAAACCCAGTACTGTTCCCAACATTTTTATTTCTACTGAGTACACCACCTCTCTTCCCTGTCTCCAGCTTCACAACCTCAAGGTCCTCCTTGATTCATCATGCTTCATTACGGCCCATATGCAAATCCTTGCCAGGACATGGCAATTCTTCCTCCACAGCACCCCTCACATCCGTCCCCATGTCACCACTCACATAGGTGCAATCCTAGGTTCAGTCCTCATCATCTCTTCTAGGGACCACCACACTGATATTCCTGCTTCAGTTTCCCTCTAGGCTATCCTTCACATAGCTGCCAAAATAATGAACCTAACATGGAGGGCTGACCATGTCATTCTCCTGCTCAAAAGGCTCCAGGGACTGCCTTCTTCTTCATCAAGGGTCAATTCAAACTCCTGTTGGGCACTTAAATCCCTTCACAGTCCACCTCCAGTCAATCATTCCTGACTGAGTTAATATATTCACCTTTGTAAATCACACATGCCATTCTACCTTTCTTACTTACTGTCCCTCATCTCTAACATTCCAGCTTCCACCCTTTGCTTAAAATACTCTCCCTCTTTGTCTTGGCTTCAAAATTCCTAACTGCCTTCAAGGTTCAACAGTGGGTAGAACTCTGGACTTGGGAGATAAGTGACATTTGACAAGTCCAGAAATGACCCATCTAGCAAAGTCTAAGGCAGGATTTGAACTCTGTACTTCCTTATTCCAGGTCCAACACTCTCGTCACTGTGGAGCCACATAGTAGCTCACGTTCCTTCCAACTCTTCAGTGCTTTAATTCTATGACCATAGATTTGTTTCTAAATGCTATTGCTTCCTTTGTTTTTTACATCATCTTCATTTCCAAAATATCCCTGTCCTGCCAAAAGAGCCATTTCTTAAAACAATGATTTTTTTTAAAGAGAGAGATAAAGGAAACCCCCAGAATTCAACAAAACCAACTTATGAACCAAGTCTGATAGTAATTGTATTGTTCCATATCTGTAGTTCCCTACTTCCACAAAGAAGAGAAGGAAATAGGTCTTCTCTCATCTTTAGGAGCAGACCATCATTTTAATTATTATTTCACATAGAATGATTATTTATATTTTTTGCCATTTATGTTTTTGTGGTTATTTTGTATAGTGTTTGCCCTATTGTGGTAGTGGCAGTAGGGGCCAGATATCTGAGATGGATTTTTTGCCCCTGAAGAGGTCTTGAAACCACCCTTGAAATATAACAGATTTGGGGGACTAAGGCTCAGTCTATGGATGTGGGCTCACAGTGGCCTAAGTACATAAGCCAGTTCAGGAGAAGGAAGTATTATTACTGGAGAGTCAGTATAGTCTACACAGAGACTGGGGAACTTTGTCAAACTGAATCAGTGTTTACATAATCCTTGCTGAATATCTTTTCCCAGCTATTATTAAGTGAACCACCTTTTGTTTCCTGCTGAATGGTCTGTTTATGAGCATCTCATTTCTTTCCAGTTGCAAACTTGAAGCACTCAACCAGCTGGAATGAAGCCTGTCCTACAACACCAGTTCTACTCATTTGACTTTGCAACAATTAACGTAAATCTTCTCATGCTTCTCTGCATTTTTTGTATTGATCTATTCTAAGTGGTACAATAATAGTCCATGGCTCATGTATACACAACTTGTTTAGCAATTAGCCAGTCATTGGGCATCTACTTAGTCTCCAATTCTTGGTTTCTATAAAAAGAACTGCTATCAATAGTTTGATGTATTTAGGGCCTTTCTTTCTACCTCCTCTGGAGGTAGCAGCTGGATCTCCAGGGCAGAGAGTATGGATGTTTTAGTCATTTCCTTGGCATAATTTCAAATGGCTTTCCAGAATGATCAGGCAAATCTGTGATAGTGTTTTGAATAGAAAGACATTCGGGTTTCCTAGTTGACTACTTGGAATTTCTTATTTTCTAGTCCATATGTCTATCGCAGTGGATGAATGAATGTATGATATTTAGGCCTGTGCTGAACTCAGTAGTGAGACAAAAATAGATTATATAGATTATATGCTCTTTTAAAAAGCAAATGGAACTGGTAACCCCCTTATACCCTCAGTCAATTCTCATTTACACCCCCTATATAACCCATTAGGAAGAAGATAAACTATTTTCTGTCCCTTTTCCCATCTTCCAAATTGCCCTGTGAGAAAGGCAGACCTGGAATTCTGCTGATTCAGTCATTTCTGTCTTGCTGGCATGAAAATGGCCATGCTATAGAAAGGCAGTCAGGACACAGCCTTAGCCATGCTCTGCAGTGAGGGTCCTATTTGTTTAGTGTTTAATATTATATGGTTTAATGTTTCTGTGAACAGAATGAATAAATAAGATATGTCAGTGGTACATAAAAGGAAACCTATAGCAATTAAATTAAAATCTAAAAAGAATAGTAAAACTGAATACATTTTAATTGAACATAATTCTATTGAAGACTATTAAATTACTGCTCTAGAGCAGAGGCACCAAAAAAAAATGTGATAATGAGCTTCAGAGTCACAATTTAGAACAGATCCACAGAAAAAATTACAGGTGCCCTGGTGTAAGGAAGGCACAGTGCTGATGATATGAAAATATGAATTATTTATAGCTTCTTTAAATGTAGAATGGAAATTTGTTTTGAGTTAATTTCTGTTGGGAAATCACCACACAGTAAACACGACTGTCTCAGGGTAATATTTTTCCTACTAAATTTTATATTATTATTTGGTCATTATTGTCATTGTTTGGGGAGGAAGAGAAGATGAAAAATATTCATGGCTGTAAGCCACAAAGTTATGGTTACACGGGAAAATGAAGTCCTTTATTTCAAGCAACACATAATCTCGACAGTTACAAAATGATTCCCCGTGCATTACTCTCCAAAGGATATACAAACCGAGTCTGCAGAGTTACATTTAGATTTAATTTGCAAAGTGATTTTTAAAATATTTACAGATATTCATAGACTAATATTTTTCAAGGAATTTGCATTCCTGTCCTTCTGAATTGAGAGAGTAGATATCTTAACGTAATCGATTGCTTCAGAACTTAAACTGTTGAAAGTTTATAGGAGATCTAAACTTGGGGGTTTGGGAAATAGGTCAAAGTTATCTAGTTTTCTGTAAAACAGATATATGTTGAGCAGATATGGTCCCACACAACAGATCCCAGTGAGGATCATTAAATTGGGAATGAGCTTCAACCATGTATCAAAGCAAGCTGGAAAAATGTATAGAGCACATGGCTCCATGCAATGGAGTAGAGATGGGGTGGAGTAGTTGCTTTTCTGGAAAATAATTCTATTTCTTGCTGAGTATGGCTGCGCAACATGCTTACTTACCGCATGTTGGCTACCCTATGACTACTGGGCAAGGACTCATGGGGAAGTATGCTCTTATTTGTTTAGCTCAAAGCCCAACACCCAAGGTATAATAGGGTGAACCAGTGTTTGGGAATATAGTTTGTAAGTAGGCAACAGGCAGACTTCTGAAGATAAATCATTTCAACTGATTATATCTTTATATTCACACAATTAATTGACTAGATCTGTAGAAAACAGAAAAAAACTTGTTTCTCTTGTTGGTTGATTTTTTAAAAAATATAATGCAATAGAACAAAATATAATGTTAAGGATTGTACACCAAGGTTACAGAACCACAGAAGTGTGAGAATTGGATAGGATGTCACTGACCCTCTAGCCCAATCCTTCCATGAAGAGAATGCCTTCTATGAGCTCCCCTGACATGGTGGCCCATGCAGTCTGCCCTGGAAGATCTCCAAGAAAGGGCTTCCTTCATCCGAAGCTGATTAGCCCACTTTGGAACGGGTCTAATCCTTAGTGATTTTTATTTCTGAGAAGAGCCCTAAATTGTCCCTTTTTTTTGCCACTTCTTCCCATTGCTCCTGGTTCCACCTTCTGGAACCAGGCTGAACAAGCTTAATCCTTCCTCCACACATCTGCAATTTCCTTAAAATAATCCCCATGCCTTGAAGACTAAAGTCCCATTGCAATCTGGTTTAATCTCTTCAGAATGCTTTCTAATTTATCCATATCATTCTAAATTGTGGCCCCTATAACTGAAGTCAACTCCAGATAAGGATGAGTGAGGACAAAATACAGAGGTTTCCCCTCCCACATATGCTGAAATCACTTGAGATCCTATGCTAGGCACAGTCAGAAACAGAACTTTGTTCAATGAGACATCAAGTATCAATGGCCAGTGAGGTTTCAAACCTCATAGGTGATCACTAGCATCATGGAGCATGACTCGCTCAGCAAATAATGTCCATCACAAGGGACGTGGTAGTCAACAAGCTTGTATTACATGTTATTATTGTGTCATGTACCTTGCTAAGTGCCGAGGATTCAAGGAAAAGCAAAACAACAACTTGGTTCCTGCCCTCAAGGAGCTCACATATTAATTGGGAGGAGAACATGCAAATAACTGGGATGGATAATTAATACCTGAGGGAACAATCCAAATTATATGATTTATTAACAAAACAGGCATAAAAAATGGGTCAATGAATGCCCCAGTCAGTCCAAAGACCCTGAATAGAGTGAGACAGATTTTTACATAAAAAATATTTAACCAAATAAGTCCAATTAATTAAAGGAAGACAATTAACCAAGATACAAAATTAAGTAATCTTATTTCTAATTGGAGCAAAGATCAGTGACTTTTCAAGTTAGGAAGGGGAAAGCAAATAGTTGTAATCCCCTGAAATCAGAAAAGGAGGTGTCCCATTCCCCCCAAGTGTCTGTATTCAATCAAAAGAACACGAAAACAATATCTAGTTGATGAGTATGGGGCCAGTTTTTGGGTAAGATATATGGGTTGTTTGGAATGCATAAATGTGAGGAAACTTGCCTCAATATTTGAATCTGACTGGTTTGTGATCAGCACAACCTAGTCCCTTAGTTAAAGTCTCTAAGTGGCAAGTAGAGGTAGTCCAACTTTCCAGACATGTGGGGTTTGGTTCAAACAATGCAAAAAATTTCCCCTACAATTCCGTAATTGAATAAAGTTTTCTCACAAGACAGAAATTAGACTAGACTGATAACTGAATAGAAAAGGAACTGAGCTAGATCCAGAACTGAGTCACAAGATGGAATCATTTTGGTTCACTCAGTTCCCATGGTACTCCCAAGACACGTGCAGTGTTACTGGGAGAGAACAAAATCCTCAACAACAATTATAATATCTGGTATTTGTGTAGTAGTTTAAGGTTTGTAAAGCACTTTACAAATCTTATCTCATTTGATCCTCGCAATAACCCTGTGAAGTAGGTGCTATTGTTTTCTCCATTTTACACATGAGGAAACTGAGATAGACCGAGATTATGTACTACACAACCCTGGGTTACACAGCTAATATGTATCTGAAGCAGAATTGAATTCAGGTCTTCTTGACTCCAGGTCCAGCATTCTATTGCACTCTGTCACCCTCTTGCTGAGTCTTGAAGGAAGTCAAGAAGATGAACATTTTGGGCATGAATGACAGCCAGTTCAAAGGTACCGACTGGGTCAGGAGATAGAGAAGAGTCTGTGCAGAAGAGGTAAAAGGCTGATGTTGATAGATTGTAGATGATGTGGAAGGGAGGAAAGTATCAACAAACTAGAAAGATGTCAGAAATGGGTCAGGTTACAGAGGTCGACAAATGCAGAACAGAGGATTTTCCATTTGCTCCAGGCACTGGAATTTGAGTAAGTGGGATGATGTGGTCAGCAGCCTTGACCTTTTGGAAGATCCCTTTGGCAGCTAACTGAAGGAAGGACTGGAGTGAGGAAGATCTGGGACAGGGAGATCAACACTGAGAACCCCTGAGTTATCCAGTTTTTGGTTCTGGGCATTATATTTTAGAAAGCACATTGAGAAGTTGAGAGCCCTTTGAGCAGAATAGACAGATGTTGAAGCCACCAGAGACCACACTCTTCAAGGATATTGAAGAAATCGGGGGGGGGTGGTATTAGCTGAGGATTGTGAAGACTCAGTGTAATAAATTGTGATAAACAGATTTGATAGCAGTCTTCAAGTATCTGAAATGCTATGGAGATGAAGAACTAGAAAGACATCCTGCTGGATCCCAAGGGAAAGTAGGAACAATGGGCAAAAGTTTCAGAGGGGGTCGTTCTAACTGGATAGTAGAAAAACCCTTCCTACCAGCTGGAGCTGTCCAAAAATGGAATGAGTTTCCCTGTGAGTTGGTGGCAACCCCTCACTTTCAACATATATTGTAGAGTAGAGTCTTCTTCTTTCTTGAATAAAACCTGCCATGCCTCAGCTCTGGGAATTCTCTTTGGCGGACTTCCTGCTTGGAACACTCTTCTTGCTCTGCTCCAACTATTGATTGGCTTCCTTTAAGTCTCAACCAAAATCCCACCTTCTACAGGAAGTCTTTCCCAAATCCACTTAATTAATTCCAGTGCCTTCCCTCCATTAATGACTCTCTATTCTCTATGCAGCTTGCTCTGTATGTATTTGTTTGCATGTTTTCTCCCCATTAGTATGTATGTTCCTTGAGGATAGAGAATGTCCTTTGCCTCTTTTTTTATCTCCTGTGTTCATCCTGGTGCCTGGTATATAACAGGACCTTAATGAATATTGGTTGAATGGTGCCACTTGGATTATACGACCTTAAAGTTTCCTACCGATTGACATTCTGTGAGGTGAATGGAGGAAGAAAATGACACCCAAATTTCTCTCTGGCTCCCTTTTTATGGGTCAGTATTCCAATGAAATCCACAAACAATCCTACATTAAGGAAACTTCCCCCTAAACCCCAATAATGCAGTTATATTCTGTCAGAGGTGCACAATTTACAACCTAGATCTGACCTTTATAAGCAACCAAGTTGACCTAGAGTCTGCTAGACTGGGCCACCTAATTCTCTAGCAGCAATAGCCAACCTTCTTTCTTCTTCTCAGATGCCTCAAGCTCATGGCATCTCCACATAAGTTTGACTGCTTCTAAAATATCTCACTTAATCCCTGCTTTGTCACTAGGAATGGTATATGCAAACTATATCATATTATCACTGTACAGAGTGTTGTCAAATGTACCATCCAGGGAATCTGGGGTTAGAATAGTTGGGAAGGCAAGGGATGGATAGCTATGGGATGCACTGGAATGCATAAAATGTTAAAAATGAAAGACCTTACACCCATCCTCTATTGGTCAATATCTATCACCTAACATATGCAGGAGTTCATAACTATTTGGAGGCTTGCTCCCTTTTGACAGTCTGGGGAAGCCTATGAACTCTTCAGAATTATATTTTTAAATGCAAAAAATCATACATGGTATTGAAAAGGAAACAAATTATATTAAAATAGATTTATCAAATATTTTAATTTTATTAAAATTTGATTAAAAGTCAATTTATTAAAGTAATTTCACAGACATAAGATTACAACCTCTGTTACAAAGGAGAGAGCTATTGGATCACAGTGGAAAGAGTAGTGACTTGAGTCAGAGAGCCTGGGCTCAAGTCCTATGGCTATGACTTACTATTTGTATGACCTTAGGTAAGTAACAATCAACCAACAAGCATTTATTAGGCACCTACTATATGCCACTCTACCAGATTGTGGCCAGTCTAGTTCTAACTACTCAACTATCAATGCTTAAGAGATGATTCAGACCCCAGGTCTTCACTCTTTCCACTATAGTAAACTGATCTTTACTAAATAAACAAATAAATATTTGAAAGGCATCTTGGCAATTGTGGAGTCAAGGATGCTTAGTTCAAATCCTGCCTCTAAAACAGAATAACTGTGGGATCTTGGACAAGTGATTGCATATCTCTGGACCTTGATTTCTTTATCTGTAAAAAGAGAGAAACAATATCACTAGTGATCACTTGCCAGAGTCTTTAAGCGATACAGCGAGATACTGTACTTAAAGAATGCAGATCTTAAAATGCTATGTTTAAAAAATCCTTTGGACTGAGATTTGATTGGCATAGAGAGTTTGCAATGAGGACCTTTCTCTGTCAAAGCAAGTCAGCAAGTTTTCTTCAACTGACAGTCTTAGAGAGCTCTCTGGAGAACCAAGATGTTAAGTGACTTATCCGGGGTCACACAGTCTGGTGTGACAGAGGCAGAATTTTAATCCTGACCCTCTCTCTCACTCCATTAGGAAATGCTGTCTTTCTAGGGATGCATAAATATCAGATATGTTGTACTCACCTACAAAATTCAAGATGCTGGGATAAGCACCTGGGCTCATAGAAGTCTAGCTTTGGAACTGGGAAGGACCTCAAAGGAATCTACTTCAATCCCTTTACAGTTGAGGAAACTGAGTCCCATTAGGATTAGTGACAGGGTCATAGTAGATAAGGATAAGAATGAAGCAATCCTTACCTTAAATTTGATAGAACATCTCTCTTATGTATGTTTCTGTGATGCTAAAGGACCACAATGAACCAATGTTAACTTTTTCTTTGTTATTTGGAAATCTTACTCTGAGCATCTGTTGAGGATTTGGTCTGTCATTGCACCGAATGACACCATGATGCTCATCTTTGGGAATTCTTATTCCCACTTTTCCTCATTTTTCTTATCTCCCACCTTGCTGTCCCATCATCACTTGTCACTTTCAGTCACTGTTGTCAGTATGTTGCCTAATCTCTAAACTTCTGCTTTCATTCTCTTGTGAGCTTAGAAACTAGAACCCACACTTGAAAGAACTGTGTCTAAAATGGAAGTGCTTGGGTTCTTAGTCTGAACTGGGGGGAGCCCTCCTGGAAGCAAAACACTTGGAATTTAATGCATGTGTTTTGTGACATCTGTTTTGATTGCTCAGATATCTTTTTTGTTGTTTCATTTTCTAGTTCTTATGTGAGCTATGGATAACTGGGATTTCTAGATAGCTGAATTCTGGGTGAAGCTTCAGAAAAGCATAAATTCTGGATAGAGAGAGTTATTGTGTGTTGCTTATCTTTCTTCCAAAAATAGGAATGTGGTTGCCAAATATTTTGTTTCTTTCTTGTCAGAATAATAACTCAAGGGACAAATATTGAGAAAGAGGAATAGGGGATGGGAGTAGATGTGAAAAAGCATCACCCTTGCCTCCTGACCCAGGAGATCAACAGCCAAACACTTCCCTATTTGGGAAGAGGCATTGTGGTGCAGTGAATAGACAGCTGGTCCCAAAGACCTGTGTTCAAGTCTTGCTTGTGAGACATAGTGGCTGCATGATTCTAGTGAAATTATTTAACCTGTCAGTGCTCCAGACAACTCTGAAAGACAATAGTTTGCAGGGATGTTGGCCTGCATTGGTAGAAGTTGCCTTCTAAAAGGATTTTATTCCTTCAGATGGAATTGACACATTTTGCTGGTGACCCCCACCCCTTGACCATTCATTCTTGGTTTCAACTCTTTCCTCCATGCATTTGAGAACCTGAAAATTAATTACACTTTTCAAAGTAACTCTTGCCTTTTAATTAAGAACTACAGGGGAAAAAAGAACCTAGATAGAGACAGCATTTCTGGAGCTGCTTCTTTGAGAAGCTGTGGCCCTCCCTCCCTGGTATCATGTTCCATTCAGCCTGCTCACAGCTCAGTCCCGGTGGACAGATGATAAAAGGGAAGGCATGAGTGTTTCTGCCCGGATTCTTTTGGAAGCCTGTTCTCCCATTTGCTGCTGTTTCCTCTTCATGGGCCATTAGCAGCTTCCAAAGGCAATATCCTTTGACTGCCACACTATGCCATAGGGGGCCATTTCCACAACTTCAGACGAGGGCATTAAGTACGATTCTGGACGAGAGTCAGAGCATAACCAAATAAAAATAATAAAGGAAAAGCTTGTAAGAGCTATTTGGAATGCTGTCCTGCGTTGAATTCATTTGCAGCTTAGCAGAAACCCACCCATCACCGGTGATGAGCCCAGTGCTTAGCTATACCTTATTTAATTGTGAAGTATTTCATATCCTCCAAAATATCCCAGCTCATTTACTTTTCCTCTTTTGGTGATTATCCTAGTGGAATGCTGAGACACTAAGCAGTGGGAGAGGGAGGAAATGCACTTTCAGAATTCACCAAGAATAAACCTGAACTTCTCCTTACTCCTCTCGTGACCTCAGACACACAGAGGACCATTCTATGCATTGAGGAAACAATCTTGAAAACACGGCACAGAGGTCCAAGGGTGCAGGTCAGAGGGTGGTTTGGGCTGATGTGGCTTAACCTCTCTAAGGCTGGAGAGCACATCTCATGTCAGTGGGAGATAGTACTGAACTGCACCTGTCCTCCATGTAAAAGGTGGTTTAGGAAGTGAGGGAAAGGAAGGATCTGAGAACCAATTGTTCTGGTTACCGCTGAGAGCTAACTGTTCTGAGAGAATAACAAACTGTCCAATCAGTGCCAAACTTTGGTCTGAGGAAGAAGGCTCCTGTCAAAGTGGGCTCCACAGCACGAGCTTTCTCTAGTCAGGGAAGAGATATTCCTCTTCAACATTATCTATCTATCTATCTATCTGTCTGTGTTTATCTATCTACCTATTTCTCGGTCCATCTCTCCACTCATCTATCCATCCATCCATCCATCTTTCTATCTTTTCTTTCATCAATCCACCTACCTGACAAATATTTATTTAACACATACAGTATGTAAGTCACTATACTAGGATCCACAGAAGTGATAAGAAAACATGTGAGGACTGCAGGCTGCAAGAAGCTCATGCCCTTATCAAGAAGTAGACAGTGAAATAGTAATGAAGAATCCATGGGCTCAGACACAATGTCTGTAAGGCATAACTGGGGCTAAGCATCCTGGACAGGTGAATACAATCCATGAATAATGGCAATTGATAATTCCCTGACATTTGAAAAGTTGCAACTCATTTAACAGCACCTGTCTCATTTGAACTTCAGAACAACGCTGAGGTTGATGCTTCTGGCATTATGGCCTTCACTTTCAATGGTTAGATCATACAGCTATTAAGTGTCAGAACGGGAATCTGAACTCAGTTCTCCTGGACTCCAAGTCCAGCATTCTATCCGTTCATTCATATGGCCTCTAAGCTACAGACAGTTAATACACAAAAGTGTACCCAGTGCATCTAGAATAAAACACATACTCCTCTTTTGGGCATTTAAAACCACTCCCAATCTGGCTCTAGCCTTTCTATCTAGACTGAATCCCCATTACTCACTCTAATGAATTCCATGTGCCAGCTGACCTTGCTTCTCCCTGCACATTACATGGAACTTTCCATCTCCTATTTCTTAGCCTTGACACATGATATCCTGTCTCCCCCACATGTAAAATATTCTCTTTCCTTACTATCATCTCTTGGAATCTCTTATTCCTCTTCAAAATTCAGCTTAAGTTATCTCTCCCCCTCCCATTACTTTGGACTTACATTGCAAATATTTTGTTTTAATTTCTGTGTGAACATTGCATCACCTTAGTAGAATATATGCTCCTTGAAGGCAGGGTTTGTTTTATTTTGGCCTTTGCAGCAGGCACTAGAACCTAGAACAGGACTTGGGTAGTGGATTTGTGGAATGAGAGGAAGGAAAAGCAAATTTGGAATTCATCAAGAATAAACCTAGCTTTCTCCATTCTCCTCTTCTTAAGTTAGACACACATACACACATAAATGTAAATAAATATATATGCAATATTAAACATACATGCATATATATACACAAATGTATATGCCTATGTGCATATATGTGTGTATGTATACATATGTGTGTATATTATATATAATAAATTTTATATAATAATTATATATATATATACACGAATAAAATAAGTTGGTCTAGTAGGCATATGATTTCATTGAGTTATAGATTTCTTTGTGTGGATCCTTGCTCTAGCGTTGGATATCAGCAACTCTTTGGTGAGTTGCCTGTGGCCACTGAGTGAATCACAGACAAGAATTGGATGGAATCTCTGAGAGCACCTAATCCACCCTTGATTTGAGAGATGTGGAAGTGGACATCCAGGGCATTAGTAGCTTGCTAAAGCTCATATGGCTAGACTTTTGACTTTTTCTGGGGCAAGGATTGATATCTCCCTTACTACAAGGCCAACCCTCTCTCCCTTTTGTGTCCATGCCCTCCATCTTGTATACAACAAGTACTTAATAAACACTTGAAATTCAAGACTATAGAACCAAGATTCCCCAATCTTCATGCTCTGATAGCTGCATATTTGCTAAGCATCTTCATTGGAAATGGTGCCTTCTCTTCCTATGACTCCATTGTGTTTGGCATCTTCATGCTGATGGTATCTGTTGTCAGGGTTAAGGTCCATTCATTGGACCACTTGATGGGGCAATTATCTTTTCATCCAGGCACCCTGCCCTGGGACCTTAGGAATTCCAGCACTTTGCCAGCCCTGGGTAGCTTCCTGGGATGCTTTGTGCCCCAGCCCAGCCCATAAGTTACTTCCTAGCTAACATACCAGAGTAGGAAAAGAAAGAAGAACTCTCTAAAACTGCTGGACTGAAAATGAAATATGCCATGGCTGCAGGCTATGTTTTTTCCTTTACTGGGAAGCTTCTGCCATGCTAATTGTTTCTACAAAAAGAAACTACAACTCTGGCAAAAAAAAAAAAACACCCAACACCCTCTGTTTGCTTGAACCCGCCATAAACCATTTGCTGGCAATTATGGGCGCCGATTGCACAGCAGCTTAGCTGAACTTAATTGGTGATTTTTTAAAGCTGCAGCACCATAAAAATAGGAGCAGCTACGTCCCAGCTTCTTCGGGATGGTACATTAAGCTTTAGTGAAATGTCAAAGATCTGGACAGGCTGCCAAAGGTGTGGGCTTGTAACTCATTGCTGTCAGCTCAGTTATTTAAACCCTGGCTTCTCTCACTTCTGCTTCCTCCCTCTACCCCACACCCAGTGCATAGAGTTTGGTGTGGGCTTTGAATCTGTCATTGTTGTGCAAGACTTGAAATGGATAAGGAAATAGACCATATGAGCCGATTTTGAAACACAAGGCTTCTACATGGGAAAAATATAGTACATGGGAGTGAGGCAGAGGACCTGGGTCCCATTGATGTCCGCCATCTTTTGGGGTCCATTCCAATGCATTCTGAAGTTCAGCGTAGCTTGGGTGCTAATTTCTGATCACTACTTCTGGAGACAGTGGCAGTGGTGTTACAATTCTCATTTTACAGATGAGGAAATGGAGGTTAAATGACTTACCAGTGATGGTATGGTTACTAACTATCAGAAGTAGCAATAGTGACTAACTATTTGAACCCACTTCTTTGTGACTCCTGGTCTAGTATTCTAGCTTCTACTCCAGGCCACCTCTAATCCACAGTTAATCAACAAACATTTATCTCATGCCTATTATGTGCAAGGCTAAACATACTTACTCTAGGTACCATTGTCCTGGCTGAGTCATTTGGCAATTACACCATTCCTGAATTATAAAGTTCCTGAAAGCATACAATTCTTTGCCAAGCAGGAGATTTTTTTTTCTATATACAGGAATTCTGGAATGGATAAAGGATGTGTGTAAGATAGGGGAAATTGACTGAGAAGGTACGTGATCCAGCATCTTGCTATTATCACATCAGTTAACACTTGTTCATTCATACATGATGCAGTAAAAAAGTGGAAGAGGGTCTGTTTCAGGTTAAAGGGACAGATTCTTGTCATCCAGGGGATTATAATTCAGTGCTTATTTATGCAATAAAAGACACATACTTCATTAACAGAAATATCATCGTAGAGAGCAGAAATAGAAGAAATATTGGGAAGTGGAAAAGAAGCAGATTTAGACTCAATCTAAAAGAAACTTTATAACAAAAATACTATTTAAAAGTGGAATGGGTTGCCCAGCAGGCAGTGAGATCTTCCAGTGAAGGCTGATGATCATTTACTGGGTACATTAGTGAGTGGGTTCTTACCATGGCACAGGCTGGACAAGTCACAAACTAAATGCCTTTTCAACTCTGATATTCCATGATTCTGAAGTCTTTAGACTCATCCATTTTGCTGCCTTCTTTTCTTTTCCAAAAAAAGGGCCCCTAAGTCTGCTTAGTTCTATGTTAGCCTAAACACAGCTTTCCTGTGACATTGCCATGCCCTCTGTCTATCATGCTAACCTTTTCTCTATATGCCCAGCTTCCCTATAGGGTCATCTACACTCACTGCATCTATTTTCTCACTACCCACTCCATCCTCAAGTCCTTGTGATTTGATTTCTTCCACGAACATTTTACTTAATTAGCACCTTCCAAGGTCACTAGTGATCTCTTTATTTCCAAACTCAATGGTGTTTTTCTGTTGTCATCATCCTTGACTGCTTCATGGCATTCAGTCTGTGGAACACATCCCTTTGACCCTGTCTCCTTTCCATCCCATGATACTTCTTCCTCATGGATCTCCGCTTATCTTTTGGAGCATTCCTTGGCTGGTCTCTATTCTCCTGCTGCACTGACATGGGTTTTCCTCAAGGTTCTCTTGTAGGTCCTTATCTCCTCCTTTAAAAAAAGGCAAGTTAGTATCATGGAAACAGCAATCAATTTGGGTTTAGAGGAAATGGGTTCAAATCCCACCACTGCCACTACCCATGGGACCTCTAGGTATTTTCTGGATCTCAGTTTCTTCTCCTCTAAAATGAAGTGCTTAAACTCTATGGCTTCCAGATCTCTTCTAGCTCTACATTTAGGATATCTCTCTAGACTCTGTGCCTTGGAGATTTAATTCATTTCCAACACTTCCAGTGTCACCTCTACACAGATGACTGTCAAGCCTGTATCTCCACCCCATAGCCTCTCCTTATACTGCCAGCTGCCTATTAGATACCTCTTCCTGGATAGTGCCTAGAACTAAATGCACCTGAAACTGAAACACTCTCTTGTTTAAACTTTCTTTTCACCTGTAACTTATTTATTCCTTTTAATGATACGACTAATTTTCCAGTAACTCAGGATTGGAAACTTGGACTCATCCTTCTGGTCTTCCCCATGTGTCCTGTGGAAAATTCTTTCTCATCTGGGATACTCCAGCTTCACCATACTCCAAAGGTCTCTATCCATTCTTCCCAAAACCCAAAAACACTTAGTGTATGATGCTGCATTGACATGCTTACTTTAATTAATCAATGAGAGGACAAAATTACTTTCAATTAGGGAACAAATAAAAGGAATTTATCAACCAGCATAATTAAAATGTAACAATAGAGTATTTTAATCATAAGCTTAGGGCACATAGTCCCACAAATTTGCATCCTAGTAGTAGGAACAGTGGACGCAATTAGGGAACATATCTGGCTAGGATGTTGTTGTTTGTCCATCATTTCTGAAGAGAATTGATGGCATCATGGGTTATGTCTTGACATTTGCATGAATTGGATTTAAGTGAGGCAGAATTGCACAAAGTCATCATTCTCACTCTCTCCCCCTGAGTCAATGAAGTTCAGTCCAAGACAAAAGTAAAAAATGACTGGCAATGACCTGGAATGCAACGGATGACCTTGGTGTCTTTAATGTCTGACCAAACTCTAAGAGCTCCACATCACTTGCTTCAGCTGGCTCCATGGCCATTGGAACAAATTGTTCTTGTCTGCCAATTTCACCAGGGGAAGTCTTCACCTGCTTGGGGTAGACATCCTACTAATCACCAACAGTTTTGAGGCCCATGGGTTACCTTCTACTTGGTTTAATTGGGCTGCCAAGATGTTTTACCAGGGTGTAGTTGCTTAGATGCTACCACTTCTTGGGGGCACAGGTGAGATTTGAGAGCCAGGTAGAAATCCAAGGTGGATGAATGACCCTGAAAAGGGCTCAGCAAGTCCTCAAGCCAGAGAGGCTAGTTCTCCTAGAATGTCCCATTTGTCCCAATGTGACTAGGGTACGCATGGGAAAGAATGCACATATGGGGGACATAGTACAGGGCCAGGGGTGTCTTCCAGTGCCATTATTCCATTACCACTAATCTTCCTTCCTGTAGATGGGTCATGAGACCTCTTTTGGGCAGGACTCTGCTGGTTTCATGGTCACAACCATATGCTCTCATGAGCATATGGCTGTGGGTTTCTACTACTAGTATCTGGCTTTCAACTATAATCCTCAGCTCAGGGACTATTTCTTCCCCATAAAAAGAAGAGTAGACTCTGCCAATCTCTCCACATTGAGTGAGATTTAGATTCTTTCAGTGAGGGTGGCAGGCACTTCACACAATCATCAGACTAAAGGGAATTCTCAACTGCCTTCTCAAACACAGTATCTGGCAAATAGTAGGCATTAAGTAAATGCTTGTTGACTTAGAAGAATCTGTAAACTCTCAGAGTTTTTGTTGTATATGATTTTTCTCTCTAGAAGAAGCAATTTGCCTCCAAGGGCCAAATTCTCTTAAAACAGAATTACTCAAGTAAATAGAACTTAAAGTAATTTAATTTTGAGGAGCCACATCAAAATCATTTTTAGAAATTGCCTTTCAAGCAATCAATGAAGGCTATATAGATTTCGGGTGCTTTTGGTTTTCCTCAGTACCCCCCAAATTCTATGATTAGTTAACCAGTCAACATTTATTAAATGCCTGCTCTCTGCAAGGTACTCTGCTAATTGCTGAAGATAGAAACACAAAGAATGAAACAGTACCTGGTCACATGGCCTCTTAAGAAAACAAAATAGAGAACTAAGAGGGTAAGTGAGATTCAGGATCTCTCAACCAGAATGTGTTAGAGGCAGGACTGGAACCCAGGTGTTCCTAGATTCTAGATCACCTCTCACTATGCAACACAGATTCTCTGTTCTGTTTGTGTGTTAGTATATGTACCCATACACAGATATAATATATGCATACATGTATATATATATATATATGTACACACACACACACAAATATTTATACACACACTGGTATATACACATACATATATGTATACATATATATGTATATACCAGTGTGTGTATACATACACACACATGCACACAAGTATATGTGGATGAACACAATTGATATAAAGTGAATAAATATAAAGTCATTCAAGAGAAGGGATTTTGGAGGGGGGGGCCTAGTAGTTATGGGGATCAGGAAAAATTTCATGGAGAAAGTGGGGTTTGTACTGTGTCTTAATAGGAGGGAGGGCCTCTATAAGGGGTAACTGTGGAGGGAGTGCATTCTAAGCATGGAAAGTCAATACAAAGGCATGGAGATAGGAGATGGAGTATTCCATGTAAGGAAGGTAGAGAGAAACCAATTTGACTGAGTCTAAGAATGTGGGAGAGGGAATAATGTCCAATGAACCTGGAAGGACATACTGGAATCAGGTTGGGAATGACTTTAAAAGCTAAATTAAGGAGTTTAAACTTTATCCTAGAAGCAATAGGAAGCCATAGCAGCTAATTGAAAAAGGGAATCACATGGTTAGATCTATAGTTAAAGAAAATGACTTTGGCACCAGTGTGTAAAATGGACTGAGATGGGGAGAAATGTGAGGCCCAGAGGCTTATTGGGAGACTTGTAAAAATCTAGGTGAGAGTTGATAGGGGCCTGCACAGCGTGGTCTTCATGTGAGTTGAGAGAGGGACTGAACGTGGGGGATGTTGTGAAGGTCGAAAGACCAAAATTTGGTAACTGACCAGGATAAGGAGTGTGAGAAGTCCAGAGTAACACTGAGATTACAGACAGGGAGATTAGCAAAATGGCAGGACCCCCACCAGAACTGGTAAGTTTGGAAGAGCTGAGGTTTGGGGGCACAATGGTGCGTTCAGTTCTGAGCATGTAGATATGGAGATGTTTCTGGAACATCTAGCTTGAAATGTCCGACACATAAATGGGTGATTCAAAACTGAAGGTCAGAGGGGAGAACAGGCCTCAGTCTGGGTGCCATATTCAGAGAGACGATAGTCAAATTCATAGGGTCTCAGGACTCACCAAAGGTGACAGTAGAGTTTAGGAGAAGATGGCCTAGAAGAGAGCTCTGGGGAATACCAAGAGTTGGGGGAGGACTTGATGTGGATCATGAGTCACCTGGGATATTGGACAGGAAGACAGAGGATTGGGGGAGAAGAATATCACGAAAACTCAGAGAAGAGAGCATCACGAGGAGGAGTCAAATGTAGAAGACAGATGGAGAAGGGTGAGATCTGAAGAAAGAGAGTGTATTTCGACAATTAAGAAATGTCCAGCAGCTTTGGGGGGCAGGTCATTGGAGTGATGAAGACGGAAGTCAGAATACAAAAGGAGTGAATGAGAAGAAAGGAAATGAAAGTAGTGAGTGCAGGGATTTTTTTTTTTAACCAGAAGGGCAACTATGTGGCACCATAGTGCACCGAGTTTTGGGTCTTTTTGAGTTCAAATCTGACCTCGGATACTTATTACTATGTGATCCCACGAAAGTCATTTAATCCTGTTTCATCTGTAAATGAGCTGGAGAAGGAAATGGCAAACCTCTTTAATATCTCTGCCAAGAAAACCCAAATGGGGTTTCATAAAATCTCACACAACTGAAAACGACTGAAGGACAAGAATGGCTGAAGAGGGAGGAAAGATAAAAGACAAGAGTTTGAGGAGACAGTAGGGTTTAGTTCCTACTGAATGGCTTTCCCTTTCTCAAAGTGAATTCCTCAGCTGAGGGGGAGGAGAGGAACATTGCAGGGGAAATACTGGAGGACAGCAGAGGTTTGGAATAGCTTCAGTGAGGTTATATGGATGTGTGTTCATCCTTCATTGCCGAAGAAGACCATGCCATCAGAGAAATAATGACATGACTTGCACTTGACTTTGTTTTGAGGGAGGGAGGGCTGTGCAGGTCACCAGCTTCACTTCTCCTCCAGAGTCATCTGAATCCAAAGACCAGATATTCATACTGATTAGAGAGTAGTAAAGAGATGGCCTCACTTCAGTGATGGTCCAATGGATGCTGAATAACACACATTTATAAAGTACCCAATCAGCATGGCTTTGAGACTTCTTCCAATTCAGTTCAACAGCTTGTGAGTAGGAGCAGAGCAGAGGAGTGGTACTTAAGGGCTAATGTTTGACAAGAGAAAAACAACCAAAGGAAAGGATGGAAGGAATTCCATAGCAGAGGCAGGGCAGAGTTAAATACTTATGGTGTCAGAGTTGGGAGGGGAGAGAAGCAAAGTCAGAGCTTGGGTCTAAGAAAGCACTGAGCGATAGAGGGATTGGAGATTTGACAAAGATGAAGATTAAGTGTAGAGGTGAGGCCCAGAGAGGCTTGGGCTGATAGGTTATATAGGATAGGGAACTGTCCGAGGTTCTGATAAGGCAGTGGCCCTCTTATGGGTAGTTGTATAATCTAGTGTGTGTGACAATTCCTGTGTGTGGCAGAGGCAGAATGAATGAATAGAGCATGGGGTTTATGGACATTAAGGGAATAAGGAGTTGAGTTTGAGAGAATCTGTGTGGATATTAAAATCTCTGGTGTAAGGTCAGGAATTGGAGAGAAGAGAGCTCATGAGAAGGGAGGGAGAATGAGTCAGGGCTTGCTTTCTTACAACTGCTGTGATTTGCTGTATTTCATGTGTATGAAAAGGAGATGAGCATAGAACCAAGTAAGAAGCCAAGGAGAGCACCATGGAGGCATTGAGCTTCACCTAAACCCTTTGGTCCAAAAGTGTGCTTTTACCCTTCATGCCTGGTCAGCAATAAGTCTCTTGGACTCTGAGCTGCTATCACTGAATTACAGAGAAAGGGCCTGGGAAGCAGAAATCTGCCAGCTGTAGGACAAGTGAGAACCATCTGAACAGAGCTTCAGCCCTCTTGTGTCCTGTGATGATTGGGAACATGCTAGTATAGGAGTTCATGATGTCAGGTCTCATTTTTTTCCTTTTAAACCCTGAATGCATTGGAGAAAGTATATTCTGATATCAAGTATCAGGGTAAGCAAATACTCTATAATCAAGTCCACTAGGCCCCAGCGGATTTCTAAATTGTGTCAGTTCCTTAACCTCATTCAAATACAAATTGGAGTCAGTGGCATCCCAAGGAAAGAGGAATGAATTTGACATGAAGACTTGGGTTCAAATCCAGTTTCTTCCATTTACTACTTTAAACAAGTCACTCTCTTGGATGCATATGTATAAAAAAATACTTGCAGCATCTTTTTGTTGTAGTAAAGAACTGGAAACTAAAATAATGATACAATGTCTGGACAAAATATGGCATATAAATGTAATGTAATATCATGCTGTAAGAAATGAAGGGAATGGTGTCAGAAAAACCTGAGAAGACATGTATGATCAGATGCAGGGTGAAGTGAGCATACAGAGGAGAACAATTCATAAAATAATTTTGTTAGGACAAACAGCTTTGACATACATAAGAAGTCTGAATAATACAATGATCAACCCTCATTCCATAAGATCCTTAATGAAGCATGCCCATTCTACACAGGGTATATGTACAATGAAGGCACACATTATCAGACCCAACCAATGGAGGAGTTTGTTTTGCTTGACGATACATATTTATTACTAGATTTTTAAAAATTGTTTTTTCCATTGGGAGAAGAGGTGAGAGGGAAAGCAAATGCATGCTTGTTAAGTGTAGAATTAAGAATAAAAATAAAATGAGGGGTTTGACCTAGATGACCTCTAAAAGAGGACAAAGAAAGAAACATTGCCTCCAGCAGACCTTGGCTATGATAACTGTGCTCAACTTGATAGGAGAGCCACTGAGTGCTAGCAATTGGCCTGATCTGATACCTTACCTAAAATTAGTTTTACCCTGAAATGCTGGACAAGTTTCAATATCTGTGTTGAGGGGTGGAATAGAAGTTGGACTTGAGGGAGAAAAAATTTTGTAGCAACAAGTCTTTAAAGGCAGGAGTAGTATATGGGACAGCCAACAGAGTCAGGCTTGGATTGGACACTGGTGGAGACTCTTGGCATTAAAAATAATGAATAGTGGTTGGACCAGGGATGGCAGGTGCCCAGGTACCATGCATTAAGGAAGGATCAAATAAAATAATGGATTCAAAAGTTCTTCAAAGCTTATAAAATACTACACATATCTGTGGAATTATCATTTTAATCAATAGGTGGCACTGCTACCCACTAACCTGATCCTATTCACCAAAAAGGACCTGGGCCTGGGAAGTCACTCTGGGGATTTGTGTTTCTCCTCAGAGAGAGAGAGGCTCAGAGAAATGTCAAGCTCTTTATGATTCTTAGCGCCTGGGAGATCTTTTATACGAAGAGACTTAAGGTTACAGAGGTCATGATTGACACAGTTGATATTCAAATCTTGCTTCTCTGATTCATATCCAGCATTCTTGACACTCTACTATGTTGCCCCATTTTTGGATTTTTGGCTATCCCAAACTACAGTGAAGGAGAGTAAAAATCTGAGTCTCTACTTTTCTCTGAGTGGCCATGCCATTTCATTAGTCTATAGTCTTTGAGAAGACCATGCTGTCAGAGAAATAACGACATGACTTGCACTTGACTTTGTTTTGAGTGAGGGAGGGCTGTGCAGGTCACCAGCTTCACTTCTCCTCCAGAGCCATCTGAATCCAGGGACCAGATATTCAACAGGATGACTAGAGATGACCCAAGATGAGTCAATTGGGGTTAAGTGACTTGCCCAAGGTCACACAGCTAGTGAGTGTCAAGTGTCTGAGGTGAGATTTGAACTCAGGTCCTTCTGACTCCTGCACTGGTGCTCTATCCACTGCACCACCTAACTGCCCTTGCCTATGGGTAATATGGATTTGCCCAATCAGAATTTTTCCTCAGTTCTCCACCTGCTGGAAAACTTGGTCTCTTCTCTTACTCTTCTGTAATTCACTGAGACCTAGTCACCTGACCTTGGTGTAATGGAGCTCATTCACTACTAATTCGTACAATTATGTAGCGATTTTACTTCTTCCCTCAAATTGATTAAAGAAATGAGAATATCTAATAGAATTTCTATCATATCATGTGATTGTGCGCTCTCAGATCTCTTCGAGATCGAAGGCAGCCCCCAACCACAGTACAGAACCTAGGAATTTTAGAATACACACAGTTCGAGTGTCCCTTCTAATATGGGTAGTTTTGAAACACAATTTTGTGGATATAGTTTGGAACCTTAGCATAATTAATTCCCTGCATATCAGGGACATTAAATTGATTCCTATCTATATGGAAGCTCCTGGTAGTTACAAGTGTAAGACAGATGAAATAAATGTGACAGAAAATGAAAATGGAGTGAGAACAAGAAACCCCCAGGTTCTAGTCCTGAATTTGCCACAGACTTCCTGTGGGGGAGGGGGAGGGTGCTTCAGGCAAGTTGCTGGCTTCCTTTGGTTTGTCCCTTATTTTTTTTACCTTTAAAATGAGTAAATTTTAGTAGATGAGGTCTTATTTAGTTCAAAATTCTGTTTAATCTGAGGAACATGATCTTGCCCTCCATCTAGGATTAGGGGTGGAAGGATGTAAGAGAACTGGCCGTGGTTCGTTCACCTTTCCAATCTATTTGATTGGTATGTAAATAGAAACACAACCCCATCCCACCCACCTACCACCCTAAGGGCACTAAAACTTTGCCTACATTTATTGAGTTTATGAATCCATTGAACTTTAGGGTACTCAAGGAAAGACAGCATGGTGCCATGGATAGAGTGCTGAACTTGAATCCAGGTAGAGCAGGATTCAAATCCCACCTAACATACTTATTAGCATTTCTCTGGGCTACAGTTCCTCATTTGTAAAGGAAGGCAGTTGGACTTTATGACTTCTAAGGTCCCTTCCATCTCCAAATTTAATCCCATGAGAATATGGCCTGGGATTTGGGATACAAAGTGAAAGTGATAGTACTCCATCTCATAGTAAGGGGAGAGAATGGGTTGAGTATGGCAACACACTGTATGGGAGCATTTTCTTTCTGAGTGGGCCCATCCTGCCCATGATCTCTGTGCATGTGTATGCTGCAGGTCATTCCTTGGTGATCAACTTGATTCCCCAGAAGAATTTTACTCCAGTTTCTGGGAATCAATGAAGTCACTGTGCTCTTGTTTAGTGGTAATGAGGCCTTGGTACAGTGAATGGGATATAAGATTTAGAGAAAGAGGACCTGAGCTCAAATCTGGGTTTTGTCACATGCTATTTCTGTGACCTTGGGAAAGTCATTAGCTTCTCTGGGCCTTAATTTCCTTGTCTGTAAAAATGGAGGGGTTGGACTTCATGGACTTAGGGGTTCCTTCTAGCCCTAAGGCTATGACTCTATGACCAGCTTTCCCTTCTACTCCACAGAATATAAGCCCAATGACATCAAGGACACCTGTTTCTATCTTCATATCTCAGGGCCCACCACAGTAGAACATGTATTTAATACATTTTGTGGAATTACACTGTGGTATAGCATTTCAGGGAACTGATTTTTCTTCCCAGGTATTCTGACATTCAGGTACCACAGCAGCTAAGAGGAGCAATGGACAGAGTCCTGGGCCCAGAGTCAAGAAGACCTGAGTGCAAATCCAACTACAGATACTTCCTAGCTGCGTAACCCTAGGCAAGTCACTTGATTTCTGTCTGTGTCAAGTTCCTCAACTATAAAATGAGGATTATTATAGAACCAAGGATTGTTTTGAGAATCAAATGAGATAACATTTGTAAAGTGTTTGGCACATAGTAGCTACTATATAAACACTTATTCTCTCCCCCTCCACACCTGAAAGAATGTCACTATAATCTTAAGCTGTATTCTTACAGTCAAACAAGTAGGCTTAGCAGATGGATAGTCAATACAGGTTGAGGGTGCTTCAAAATATAGCTTAAGTTGACAACTAATCGACAGGATCTACTTGCATCCAAAGCTGAGATGACTGGGCCAATCATGGTCCTGTTTTATCTCCTCATTCTTATCTTCCTTTCTAGCTCTGCATTTTAAGTATTGGCTTTCTTCCTGTTTCTAGCAGTCTTACACCCTGGGTCCTAAAAACATTCCTATTTTCTGACTGACTTTGGTTACTTGCTATCTGAAATTGCTCATCTAATTCAGAATTTTTGCTATAGATATAAGTAAACTAAGAAACATTTCTAGGATTGGAAGCTAGGAATCCTTCTATGGAGAATCCACTTGACTGTCCTGCTGCCATTGACCGGAACTTGGGCAGAGCTGGTGTGTATCCTGAGACATATGGGATAGTAGTCAGGGACTCTGCAGGGAAGGGGAAGAGCTGCGTACAGCAAGAGTAGAAGAAGCAAGAGCTCCAAGGGCAGGTTACATTGATGGACTGCACCTAATAAGGTAAAATTGAATAGGAGAAAATGTCAAGTATCACACCTGGGTCCAAAAAATCAACTGCACAATTTTATGATATAGCAGACATGGCGAAGCAGCACTTTTGATGAGCAAACTGATTTAACTGGACTACGAATGTCCTCTGAGTCAACACTGTGATCTGGTAGTAAAACAAAACAAAACAAAGTTCTACTTCTTCACTGAGAAATAAAGTCAAGTTAACAAGCATTTATTAAGGATTAATATGTGACAGTTGTTATTCAGTTATTTCTGTCATGTCAGACTGTGATCCCATTTGGGTCGTGTACGTATGTGTGTGTGTGTGTGTGTGTTTGTGTGGCACAGATGCTGGAGTGGTTTCCCATTTCTTTTTCTAGCATATTTTGTAGGTAATAAAACTGAGGCAAACGAGTTAAGTGACTTGCCCAGGGTCACATAGCTAGTAAGTGTCACATTTGACCTCCAGTCTTGCTAATTCTAGCACTCTACGTACTGTGCCACCTGTGCCCCTCTATGCCAAGCCTGATGCTAAGTGTTGGGGATATAAAAACCCACCACCATTCCACCTCTTGCAAAAAGCCCCTGCTCTCAAGGAGTTCACGGTCTAATTGGAGGAGACAATGTGAAAGCAGGCATTTTGAGGAATTAAGTTGTACAAATGCCAACTGACTTGACCCTTAGTTGAGAAAGGGACAGAAAGCTTTCCTTCTCCGCTCCCAACTTCACAGGCCTGATCCCACCATAGTAGAAGGGAAAGCAGGAAGGGAGAGGCAGCCAGGTTTATAAGATTTGTGCTCTCCCACCTAGGGATGGAGAGGTATTGAAAGGATGGCAGGCAGGACCAACCCTAGCCTGCTGCCTCTGCCCTGGTCCTCTGCTCCTCCCACAAAGAGGAGGAGCAGTGCCCCAAACAGAACTCATCCTCTCCCCGTCACCCTTCTCATCTGCAGTCAGCAATTCTTCTAAACTTTGCTATGACCAACGAGGGCACTATCATTTCCTCAGTTACCCAGGATTGTCATTTGTGTGCCATCCTTGATTCTCCACTGTCACTCATACCATCTACTCCATCCATTGCTAAGACTTCTTGTTTCTGCATTCACCATCTCTCAAAGACATCCCCTTTTCTCTCTACTCACTACAATTCGAATTCAAGACCATATCTCCTCTCATCTGGACTATTTCTGTAACCTTTCCACTAAGTCTCTTTGCCTCATCTCTACTCAAACTGTCCTGCTCTCCACTCACAAAGTGGGTTTTCCAAAACGTGGGTCAGACCCTGTCCTCTCCTCCCATGTCACTTTTAAAAGTTTAAGCCAGAGGAATGTGGTGGTGGGAGGGACGACAGGAAAGCAGTACCATGGGTTAATGGGGAAAGACTTTATGTGGGAGCTGGTAACTGAGGGGAGCCTAGAAGGAAACTAGAGATTCCAAGACTTGAAAGTGAGGACAGAGTGCATTCCAGGCTGGGGGACAATTTGTGCAAAAACGTGGAGGTGGGAAATGGAAGGCTTTGTTGGGGAGGATAGTGAGGAGGATAGTTTGGCAGGAACATTGAGTATGTTATCATCTCATTTGCATGATAATTTGCAATCATTTCCTCCCAGTTCTCATTGTGTTTTTCTGTGAAGATATGTCTCATGCACATTCCGTTGTTCCTATATTTCCTACACCCTTAATGCATGTGCATTTATTTTCCCCATGAGGTGATTCTGCCATCAGGTGAGGCAGGGACTTCCCATCCCACTGTCAGTGAGCCTGGGAGGAACATGCATTACCCTAGAAATCTGGTTTCCCTTTTTCCATCCTGGGGCTAGAAATCCTCTTATCTGGTGGGAGTTTCCATGCGCAAACTGAAAGAAGAATGTACCCTTCAGTGAAGACACCATTATCAGCCTTTCCAATAAGGCTCCCCTCTACAGGCTGGTTCACCTGCTTAATGACAAGAGAGAATATTTCTGCTTTCATAAACTTACCTGCCTCTGTCTCCCAGGTTTGTAACCTTAGCATTATTCTCAGCTTCTTCTCACTTTCCCTCAGCCTACGAATCCAGTTCATTTTCAGATCATGATGTTTCTTCTCCCATTTACATATTTCTAACATTTGATTCCCTTCCCTCCCTCACACACTCCCCACTAGAGATCAGGGTCTCATGACCTCTTGCTTGGATGTTTGTGACTGCTTCATAATGAGACTCCCTGCCTCAAGTTTCTCTCTCCCCCCTCCAATCTGTCCTTCACACACTGCTGTCACCAGGATTTTCCTTAAAGGCCGATCTGACTGTGTGATTTCCCTAGTCAATCAACTCTAGCTGCCATTGTCCCAAGGATAAAATGTCAACTCTGCTGGCTGGTTTTTAAAGCCCTTTCTGACCTGATCCATCTACATTGTCATCCTCATTGGATATCCCTCCACTTTCCAAATAGCAAATCAACCAAAATTTCCTTCTTTGTTACTCACAGAGGACACTCATCTTCCATCTCCAAGCCTTTGCACTGGCTGTCCCCCATGCCTGGAATACTATCCCTCCTCACCTAAACCTCACAGAGTCCCCTTTCTTGAAGATATAGCTCCAGAACCATATTTTGTACAAAATCTTTCCTGATCCTCTTCAGCTCATATTTGACTGTGTTGTATATATTTGTATTGTTCACTTTATATTTATGCTATATGTTTTTTTATTTGTAACACATTATCTTACTAGGATGCAAGCTCATTGTGAGTAGGGACTACTTCATTCTTTGCTCTTGTATTCCTAGTGTAGTAAAGTGCCTGACACAGTAGATGCTGAATAAATGTTTGCTAATTAATTTATCTCTGGTGTTTTCATGTTTCTTAATACAGAATCTGGGATTCAAATCCTACCAGAGATACTTACTGTGTGACTCTGTGAAAACCACTTAACCTGTGCCTCAGTTACCCCCTCTGTAAAATGATGAGATTTAAGTGTGTCTTATGGTCCTAACTCTCTGGTGCTATGTCCTTGATAAGAAGAAATGTTAAGACATATGTTTTGCTGTTCATTCCCTGGATGACCTTGGGAAAATCACTTCTCTGGGCCTCAGTTTCCTCTTCTGTAAAATGAGGGGGTTAGAGAAGATGGTTGCTGGGGTCTACATCCGTGGTGCAGACCCACTGCATTTTCTGTGGAAGAAGGTGGGAAGAAATACTTGTTTTCTTTCTAGGAGGCACAGTGAATGGCGGCATGGACTTGGAGTCAGGAAGGCCTGAGTTTGAATGCTCCTTCAGATAATTTTTGCTGTGTGACCCTAGATCATCTCATTCCCTTTCTATGTCTTAGGTTCCTCATCTCTAAAATGAGGAGTTTAGGCTAGATGATCTGTATGGTCTCTTCCTGCTCTCAACCTGTTGATTGATTAAAAAAAGCAGAGGGCTTTCTGGGGAAGGTTTCCCTGGCTGGAAAACCCTGGCTGACAGGGTTGTAAATGATTGGAAAAACCCTAGCATACGTGGGCTTGCCTTGCTGGAAGGGCCTGGAGGGTAAGAGGTCTGAGCAAGAAGAGGAAATGAGAGTTAGGTGGAGGGGAAGCTAGGCTGAGGGCATAGACATGGTCTATTTCAGAGATGGCATGGTGGTTGGCAAGGCCAAAGCACAAATCAGGAGGGAGAAGGGCTGGTTGGTTCAGAAGATTGGTTTGGCTTTTGGGGGAAATTGACACTTGGACTTTCCATCCTCAGCAACTCAGACATTCTGTGATCTCTGACTTGGTTTGATTTTATTTTTAATCTCTCAAATGCCTGTAAAAGTCAGCTCTACTTTGTTTACTCTAAGGGAAGGAAAGGTCACATTTAGAACCACAGAGGGAGAGAATTGGAGAAGCCTGAGGAGCAGCTAAAGACAGATGGCAGTGGTAGAGAGATACAGAAGGGGACACCTCAGTTATAATAGGAGAAACCTGCCAGGATGGAGCAAGGAAGGAAGAGGACAGAACACAGGGAGAAAACATCAGGTGGGAAGGATATGAGTCAGGCTATTTTCTGCCTGAAGTTCCCCTTCACCTCAGAAAGCCACAGGCTTTTTCTGAAGCTGCTTTGGATGTTTGCTCACCTTTTCTGCTGGGTGTGGAAAAATACAGTTTACCTGAGACTGGGGAAAGCTGGACAGACACCTTGGCAGCTGGGGAGAGTTCTGCTCTCTCCTGTTGAATGGATATTCTGTCCTGGGTGGAGGTGAGATCTTCTGAGTGGGTGGATTGTAAAGGGAAATCATGGCACTTTGGGAGGGAGGGATCTGACTGGTGATTTAATTGGGGTGGAGAGATCCTGATTAGAATCACCCTCTCTCAGTGAATGAATGAATGAACCATTGACTGATGTTGCATTATGATAAGTGCTGGAGAAACTAATGTAAAAAAGATAGTCTCTGACTAAATTCCTATGACAAATCATTAACTTTTTTGCAGGTCTCCCTTTGCATCCCGGACCATCTCCAGTCATCCTGATGAATATCTTGTCACTGGGTCCAGAGTGATCAACAGGAATAAGTGAAGTTGGTGACCTTGCACAGCCCTCCCTCTCTCAAAACAAAGTCAAGTGCAAGTCATGCCATTATTTCTCTGATATCGTGGTCCTCTTCAAAAATGAAGGATGAACACAGTAACACAATGATCTCCTGGTTCTTCTCATTTCATTTCGTATCCGTTCAGATAGGATTCCCTAGTTAGAAGTTTTTCTAACTTCCTTCTTAACCCACCTCATCATTTCTTATAGTTTGATAGTACTCCATCACAACCATATGCCACAGCTTGTTCCACCATTCCCCAACTGATAAGCATCCCCTCATTTTCCAGTTCTTTAATACCTCAAAAAAGAGCAGCTATGTTTTTTGGATATATACATCCTTTCCCTGTTTATTTACTCTTTTTGGAGACCTAGTAGTAATCAAATGCACAAAACAAAAGCACAGTTTTAAAGTCCTTTGGCATAGTTCCAAATAGTTCTCCAGAATGGTTCGACCAGTTCACAACTCCAGTGACAACGAATGAGTTTATCGACCAGTTCACAACTCCAGTGACAACGAATGAGTTTATCGACCAGTTCACAACTCCAGTGACAATGAATGAGTTTATCGACCAGTTCACAACTCCAGTGACAATGAATGAGTTTATCGACCAGT
>CM053772.1:16075653-16108586 GCA_028658325.1 Potorous gilbertii
ATCTGTTCCATTCTAATTTTGAGAGAACTATTTTCTTCAGTGAGCTTTTGCACCTCTTTTTCCACTTGGCTAATTCTGCTTTTGAAAGCATTCTTCTCCTCATTGGCTTTTTGAATCTCTTTTGCCAATTGAGTTAGCCTATTTTTCAAGGTGTTCTTTACTTCAGCATTTTTTTTTGGGTCTCCTTTATCAAGGTATTGACCCATTTTTCATGTTTTTCTTGCATCTCTCTCATTTCTCTTCCCAGTTTTTCCTCCACCTGTCTAACTTGATTTTCAAAATCCTTTTTGAGCTCTTCCATAGCCTGAGTCCATTGGATATCTATTTCAGATGTTTGGGATACAGAGGCCTTGACTCCTATGTCTTTATCTGATGGTAAGCATTGTTTTTCCTCGTCAGAAAGGAAAGGAGGAAACATCTGGTCACCAAGAAAGTACCCTTCTATGGTCTTATTTTTTTCCCCTTTTTTGGGCATTTTCTTAGCCAATTACTTGACTTCTGAGATTCCTCTCCACCCCCACCCAGATCCACCCAGCTAGTGCTTGGGGTCTGAGATTCAAATGCTGCTCCCCAGCCTCAGGGCTTTCAGCCACGGGCACAGGTGCTATTCAGTGTGAGATTAAGTTCTGGTGTTCAGGTGGGGGCAGGGCCACCTCCCAGGCTCAATTCCCTCAGGGGGTTTATGCTGAAACGTTCAGTAATGGATCTGAACTCCTGCCTGCTTGGGGAGCCCAGGTCTGTTGCTGTCCCTGTCTCCGCCACTGACTCCTGAGGGGCCCTGAGTTATGGGGATACCCGGCTCCCCTCTCGGCCAGCCCAGAAGTCTCTCTCACTGACCTGTGTGCCCGTGGGTGGAGGGACCTTCCTGGCCACTGGAGATTCCGTCCCTGAAGCCTGCTCGGATCTGCTCCTCTTGGTGCTGCACGGCCAGGGAAGGGCTAGGCTCCACTCCCATCAGGTGTGCGACGGACCTTTGGGATCGGTTTTTCAGGGCTTTCTGGAACAAAAATCTCCTTCACTCTGTTGCTGCATGGCTTCCACTGCTCCAGAATTTGTTGGGAGTTCTTTTTACAGGAAATCCGTGGGCTGTGGGTTCGGAGCTAGCATATGTGAATCTTTCTACTCCGCTGTCTTGGCTCTTCCCCCCTTTCCCATTTTTATGATCTCTTGGGGTACAGACCTAGAACTAGTATTTTTGGGTCAATAGGTAAACACATTTTTGTGGCCCTTTGGACATAGTTCCAAATTGCTTTCCAGAATGGTTGGATCAGCTCACAGCTCCAACAACAATGAATTAGTGTTCCAACTCTCTCCCATCTTCTCCATCATTTATCATCTAACTGTTCTGTCATGCTGACCAATCTGATAGGTGTGATGTGGTATCTCAGAGTTGTTTTGACTTGCATCTCTCTAATCAATAGTGATGTAGAGCATTATTTCATGCGATTATAGGTATCTTTAATTTCTTCCTCTGAAAACTGCCTGTTCATATCCTTGACCATTTATCAATTGGGGAATGACTTGTATTTTTGTACATTTGACTCAGTTCTTTATATATTTTGGAAATGAGGCCTTTATCACAGACACTAGCTGCAAAAATTCTTTCTCAATTTTCTGCTTCCCTCCTAATCTTGGTTTCATTGGATTTTATTGTGCAAAAACTTTTCAGTTTAATGTAATCAAAATTATCCATCTTGCACTTTCTATCTGTTCTTTAGTCAAAAATTCTTCCCTTCTCCATCGATCTGATAAATACACTAGTCCTTGATCCACTAATTTGTTTATGGTATCATTCTTTATACCTAGATCAGGTACTCATTTGGACTTTTTCCTTGTGTATGGTGTCAGGCATTGGTCTGTACCTAGTTTTTGCCACACCGTTATCCAGTTTCCCAGCAATTTTTATCAAACAGTGAATTCTTATCCCAGAAGCTGGAGTCCTTGGGTTTATCAAACGATAGACTGCTATATTCATTGTCTTGAGTATCTAGTCTATTCCACTTGTCTACCCTTCTGTTTCTTGGCCAATACCAAATGGTTTTTATAATTGCTACTTTATAATACAATTTGAGATCTGATAGAGCTAGGTCACCTTCCCTAGCATTTCTTTTCATTAGTCCCCTTGCTACTCTGGAGCTTTTGTTCTTCCAGATGAATTTTGATATTATTTTTCTAGTTCTAGAAAATAATTATCAGATAGTTTGGTATGGTGCTAAATATGTAAATTACTTTAGATTGAAACAGCATTTTTGGTATATTAGCTGTGCCTACCCACAAGCAACTGATATTTTTCCACTTACTTAGGTCTCACTTTATTTGTGCAAAAAATGTCTTGTAATTGTGTTCATATGGTTGCTGGATTTGTTTTGGCAGGTAGATTGCCAAATATTTTATAGTGTCTACCCTCGCATTAAATGAGATTTTTCTTTCTACCTCTTCCTGTTGGGCTTTGTTAGCAATATATAAAAATGCAGAAGATTTGTGTGGCTTTATTTTGTAACCTGAAACTTTGCCAAAGTTGTTTGTTATTTCAAATAGTTTTTTACTTGAATCTCTGGGATTCTCTAAGTGTATCATCATGTCATCTGCAAAGAGTGATAACTTAATTTCTTCTTTGCCTATTCTAATTCCTTCAATTTCTATATCTTCTCCAATTGCTATGGCTAACATTTCTAGTACCATATTGAATAATAGTGGTGATAGTGGACGTCCTTGTTTCACCCCTGATCTTATTGGAAATGCACCTAGTTTATCTCCATTGCATATAATGCTTGCTGTGGGTTTTAGATAGATATTGTTTGGTATTTTATGGAAAGTTCCCTTTATTCGTATGCTTTCCAGTGTTTTTAATAGGAATGGGTGTTGAATTTTGTCAAAAACTTTTTCTGCATCTATTGAGATAATCATGTGGTTTCTGTTAGGTTTGTTGTTGATATGATCAATAATACTAACAGTTTTCCTAATATTGAACCAGCCCTGATCTTAATGTACTATTCTCATGATAAGTTGCTGTATTCTTTTTGGTAAAATCTTGTTTAAAATTTTAGCATCTATATTCATTAGAGAAATTGGTCTATAATTCTCTTTCTCTGTTTTGTCTCTCCCTGGTTTAGGTATCAAAACCATATTTGTATCATAAGAAGAATTTGAAAGGACTCCTTCCCCATTTTTCCCAAGTAGAATATATACTATTAGAATTAACTCTTCTTTAAATGTTTGATAAAATTCTATCTGGCCCTGGAGAAATTTTCCTAGGGAGTTCATTGATGGCTTCAATTTCTTTTTCTGAGATGGGGTTGTTTAATTATTTAACTTTCTCTTTCATTAATCTGGACAATTTATATTTTTTAAAATAATCATTCATCTGATTTAGATTGTCGAATTTATGAGCATAGCGTTGGGCAAAGTAATTTCTAATTATTGTTTTAATTTCCTCCTCATTAGAGGTGAGTTCACCCTTTTCATTTTTGATATTGATCATTTGGTTTTCTTCTTTCTTTTTTTTAATCAAATTGACCAAAGGTTTATCAATTTTGTTGCTTTTTTAAATAAAATCAATTCTTACTTTTACTTATTAGTTCAATGGTTTTCTTAATATCAATTTTATTAATCTCTCCTTTGGTTTTCAGTATTTCTAATTTGGTATTTACTTGGGTATTTTCAATTTATCTAACATTTTCAGCTTCATGCCCAATTCATTGATCTCCTCTTTCTCTATTTTATTCATGTAGGCATTCAAAGATATAAAACTTCCCCTAAGAACTGCTTTTGCAGTATCCCATAATATTTGGTGAGTTGTCTCATTATTGTCATTCTCTTGAATGAAGTTGTCGATTGTTCTCGTGATTTATTGTTTAACTCAATCCTTCTTTAGGATTAGATTATTTAGTTTCCAAATAGATTTTTGTCTATCTTTCCATGGGCTTTTATTTCATTTGATTTTTATTGCATTATGATCTGAGAAGGATGCATTGACTATCTCTGCCTTTCTGCACTGGATTGTGAGGGTTTTATGGTCAATTTTTGTATATGTGCCATGTACTGCTGAGAAAAAGGTATATCCTTTTCTATCCCCATTTAATTATCTCCAGAGATTCTATCATATCTGGATTTTTATTCACCTCCTTACCTTTTTTTTTGTTTTTTTTTTAAGGTTAGCTTTATCAAGTTTAGAGAGGGGTAGATGGAGGTCCCCACTAGTACAGTTTTGCTGTCTATTTCTTCCTGTAACTCCCTTGACTTCTCCTCTAAGAATCTGAATGCTATACCACTTGGAGCATATATGTTTAGTAATGATATTGTTTCATTTTCTATGGTGCCTTTTAGCAAGATATAGTTTCTTTCCTTATCTTTTTTGATTATATCTATTTCTGCTTTTGTTTTGTCTGAGATTAGGATTGGTACCCCTGCTTTGCTTACATCAGCTGAAGCACAATATATTCTGCTCCAACCTTTTACCTTTACCCTGTGTGTATCCCCCTGTTTCAAATGTGTTTCTTGTAAACAATATGTTGTTGGAGTATGACCTTTAATCCATTCTGCTATCCATCTCTGTTTTATGGTTGAATTCATCCCATTCACATTCACAGTTATGATTCCTATCTATGTCTTTCCCTCCTTCCTCTTTCCCACTGTTTGTGCTTTTAGTTCTCCCTTCTCCCTTCCACTCCACGATAGAGTTTTAATTTTTTACCACCACCTCCCACAGTCCTCCCTTCCTTCTTTCAGCCCCCCTCCCTTTTATTGCCCTTTACTCTTACTACTTCTTCCCTTCCTTTTAACCTTCCATCCCCTTTCTTTCCCCCTTCCCCTCCTATTGCCTATAGAACTAGTTAGCCTAATATACTTAAATTTGTTATTCTCTCCTTGAACCAAAACAGATGAAAGTACCTCTCAAACAATGCTCATCTCCCTCTCCTCTTTATGTCTGCTCTAATATAATTTTGTACTTCTTCCTCTGATGTAATTTGCCATTTTCTGCTTCCTTCTTTTTACATATCCTGTTACATTCCTTTTGCATGCTTAAATCACATTTTTAACATCACATAATTTACTTCACATCCATTCCCTTTATCTCTGAATATCCCTTTTATATTTCATTTTAGATTGGGCAGCTGGTGCAGTGGATAAAGCACCAGTGTAGGAGTCAGTAGTACTTGAATTCAAATATCACCTCAGACACTTGACACTCACTAGCTGTGTGACCTTGGGCAAGTCACTTAACTCCAATTGCCTCATCCTGGGTCATCTCCAGTCATCCTAATGAATATCTGGTCACTGGATTCTGATGGCTCTTGAGGAGAAGTGAGACTGGTGAACTGTACAGCCCTCACTCACTCAAAATAAAGTCAAGTGCAAGTCATATCATTAGTTCTCTGATGGCATGGTCTTCTTAGGCAACAATAGATGAACACACAACAATATATTAGATATACAATTCTCTAGATTAACAAGTATCATCTTCTCCTTATAGGGAGGTAAACAATTTGCTCAAATTGAGTAACAAGTTTTCTTTTCCCCTGTTTACCTTTTTATGCCTCTCTTGAGACCTGCGTTTGGAGATCGAATTTTCTATAAAGTTCTGGCCCTTTTCAGGAAGGTCTGGAAATCCCTTATTTTGTTGAATATCCATCTCCTTGCCCGAAATGTTATGTTGAACTTTGCTGGGTAATTGATTCTTGGTTGTAGTCCCAGATCCTTTGCCTTGTGAAATATCATATTCCAATTCCTTTGATCTTTTAATGTAGAAGATACAAGGTCCTGTGTGATCCTAACTGTAGCTCCTTGAAGTTTGAGTGGTTTCTTTCTAGCTGCCTGTAGTATTTTCTCCTTCACTTGACAGTTCTGGAATTTAGCAACAATATTTATTGGTGTTTTTAGTTTGGGGTCCCTTTTGGGAGGTGAATGGTGAATTCTTTCGAGGACTATTTTGTCCTATTGATCTAACACTTGTGGTCAATTTTCCTTGATGATTTCTTGGAAGATATTGTCCAGACACTTGTTTTCATCATGACTTTCTGGTAGGCCAATAATTCTTACATTTTCTCTCCTGGATCTATATTCAAGGTTGGTTGTTTTTCCAATTAGATATTTTACATTTTCTTCTGTTTTCATTCTTTAGATTCTGTTTGACTGACTCTTGATGTTTCATAGAGTCGTTAGTTTCTACTTGTCCAAATCTAATTTTCATCATATTGTTTTCTTCAGGTAACTTTTTCGCCTCCTTTTCCATCTGTCCAATTATTCCTTTTAAGGAATTATTTTCTCTAGTTAGTTTTTGTACTTCCTCTTCCATTTGTCCAATTTTCCCAGTTAGGTATTGTGCTTCCTTTTCCATTTGTTCAATTTTCCTTTTTAAAGAACTATGGCCTTCATTGAATTCTGTTTTCATACTGTTAAAATCATTGGCCATTTTCCCTCTATTTCTCCTTCAGCTGTTCCAGGAGAGCTGTTTGTGTATGCAAGCAGTTCATAGTTCCTTCTGAAGTTTCAGTTGGGAGTACAGGAAGAATCCTTGGGTCCTTGTCCCCATAGAAAGATTCCATGGTCTTTTCCTTCCTCATTTGCTTCTTGCTCATGATCTTGAGGCTCTGTGTGTTTTGACCTCTGGTTCTATCAGCTAGACTCTAAAGAACTTGGTGCTGAACTGACTGGTGTCAGAAGCAAAGGCAGGTGAAAGCTGTATGTTTCCCCAGATTAGCCCTGGAACTAGCTTATTAAGTGTAGGAGAGGGGTGGTCTATTCATGGAAGATCTCCTCAACTGAGCTACAGTAAAGGCAAGCTCAGTGCTTGGTGATCCCGGCTGTCTTCCCATTTCCCCTGGAGTGCTTAGGCACACACACTCTGAGTGTGAGGCTCCATACCTCTGGAGTTCCAGTTGTCTGGGACAGCTCTGTTCCTCAGTTACAGTAAAGGAATATTTCTTTGCTATTTTCCTAGCCACACGTGTTATGAGACTGTTTGCCCCTTCTGCTGATCTTAGTGATCCAGGATTTTTCTGTGTAAATATTTTATGGCTCTTTCAAGGTCAACAAGGGGAAGGGGAGAGAGCATTTACCGATCCCTCTGCCATTTTGGCTTCTGGAAGTTCAAGTAGGTGACTTACAGACATTTAATATGCAGGCTGAAAGTCACCATGCAGCTGCTGCAGACACCTGGGCCTCCTTCCGCAGCTCCCACTTGCTCAGCTCCACTTGACTCTCACCCTGAGCTGCTATCCTGCCTTGCTGCCAATTCCTCAGGTCTTCCTGGGGCTTTCCTGCTCAGCCATGGAATAGATTCTTCCTGTTGATCTGCCAGTCTGTCATGGGCTGTAAAACTGCCACAGTATGTCTCCTAGTGGATTCTGTACAAAATTTGGTCAGATTCTCTTTTTAGAGATATATGACAGAGTATGTCTAAAAGCTTAGGTGAATAGTTGCTCTCACTCTGCCATCTTGGCTCCCCCAGGCTTCCCAGTTTTCTTAACTAGCACTGCATTCCAGGAATAAATCCTACCTGATCGTGATGTGTTATTCTTGTGATAAGTTGCTGTAATATTTTTGCTGATATCTTATTTAAAATATTTACATCTATATTCATTAGGGAAATTGATCTATAATTTTCTTTCTCTGTCTTGACTCCTTCTGGTTTAGGTATCAGCACCATACTTGTATCATAAAAAAAAAAAATTTAGGAGGACTGTTTTTTCACCAGCTTTCCCAAACAGTCTATACAGTTTTGGAATTAAGTGTTCTTTAAATGCTTGATAGAATTCACTTGTAAATCCGTCTGGCCCTGGAGATTTTTTTCCTGGGGAATTCATTTACAGTCTGTTCAATTTCTTTTTCTGAGATGGGATTATTTAGGCATTCAGCTTCCTCTTCTGTTAATCTGAGCAAATTATATATTTTAAAATATTCACCATCTCACTTAGATTGTCAAATCAATGGGCATACAGTTAGGCGAAGTAATTTCTAATTATTATTTTAATTTCCTCTTCATTGAAGGTGAGTTCACCCTTTTCATTTTTGATACTGGTAATTTGGTTTTCTTCTTTCTCTTTTTAAATCAAATTGACCATTATATGGAAGTGATTATAGAACACTGAAAACACAATAATAAAAAAAAAACAAACTGACCAAAGGTTTATCAATTTTATTGGTTTATCCCCATAAAACCAACTTTTAGGGTTTTTTTTATTAGTTCAATAGTTTTCTTAATTTCAATTTTATTAATCTCTCTTTTGGTTTTCAGTATTTCTGATTTGGTATTTATTTGGGAATTTTCAATTTGTTCTTTTTCTAGTTTTTTCACCTACATGCTCAATTAATTGATATCCTTTTTCTCTATTTTATTCATGTAGGCCTTCAATGATATAAAAATTCCCCTAAGAACTCCTTTTGCAGCATCCCTTAAGTTTTGGTAGGTTGTCTCATTATTTTCATTCTCTTGAATGAAATTGTTGACTGTTTTTATAATTTGTTTAACCCACTCATTCTTTAGGATTAAATTATTTAGTTTCCAATTAATTTTTGGTCTATCATTCCATGGCCTTTTATTATACATTATTTTTTTTTTACATTTTTATCTGAGAAGGATGCATTGACTACTTCTGCCTTTCTTCACTGGATTGTGAGGTGTTTATGCCTTAGTACATGGCCAGTTTTTGTATATGTGCCATGTACTGCTGAGAAAAAGGTATATTCCTTTCTATCTCCATTCAATTTTCTCCAGAGATCTACCATATCTACCTTATCCAGAGTTTTATTCACCTCCTTTACCTCTTTCTTGTTTATTTTAAGGTTAGATTTGTCAAATTCAGAAGAGTGATAGGTTGAGGTTTCCCACTAATACAGATTTGGTGTCTATGTCTTCCTGTAACTCCCTTAACTTCTCCTCTAAGAATCTGGATGCTATACCACTTGGTGTATATATGGTTAGTAATCATATTTCTTCATTGTCTATAGTGCCTTTTAGCAGGAAGTAGTTTCCTTCCTTATCTCTTTTGAGTAGTTCTATTTCTGCTTTTTCTTTGTCTGACATTAGGATGCTACTCCTGCTTTTTATATATCAGGTTAAGTAAAATATATTCTATTCCATCCTTTTACCTTTACCCTGTGTGTTTCCCCTCATTTCACATATGTTTCTTGTAACAACATATTTTTGGATTATGGCTTTTAATTCATTCTGCTCTCTGTCTCCGTTTTATGGGAGAGTTCATTCTATTCACATTCATGGTTGTGATTACAATCTGTGTGTTTCCCTCCATCCTCTTTCCCACCATTTTTGCTTTTATTTCTCCCTTCCTCTCCACAATAGAGTTTTAATTTTTGACCACCACCTCCCTCAGTGTGCCCCTCCTTCTATCAGTCACCCTCCCTTTTATTCCCCCTTTCCCTTACAACTTCTCTCTCTTTTAGTCTCCTATCTCCTTTTCTTTCCCAATTACCCTCCTATTGCCTATAGGGCAAGTTAGATATCTATACTTAACTGAGTTTGTTGTTCCCTCCTTGAACCAAATCAGATGAGAGTAAATCTCAAACAGGGCTCATCCTCTTCCTCTCTTTCCCTCTAGTGTAATATATTTTTGTGCCTCTTCTTGGGATGTAATTTATCTTTTTCTGCCTCTTCCTTTCACATCTCCCATTAGAATCCCTTTGTACCCTTAAATCACATCATTTTATTTATCATCACATCATTCAGTTCACATTCACTCCCTCTATCTATGTATATCTTTTTCTGGGCAGCTAGGTGGTGCAGTAGATAGAGTACCAGTGTAGAAGTCAGGAGGACTTGAGTTCAAATCTCACCTCAGACACTTGACACTTACTAGCTGTGTGACTTGCTTAAATTGCCTCATCCTAGATCATCTCCAGTCATCCTGATGAATATCTGGTCACTGGATTCAGATGGCTCTGGAGGAGAAGTGAGACTGGTGAACTGCACAGCCCTCCCTCACTCAAAACAAAGTCAAATGCAAGTCATGTCATCATTTCTCTAATGGCATGATCTTCTTCAGCAATGAAGGATGAACACACACAGGTATATCTTTTTAAATATCATAATAAATGTACAGTTCTCAAGATTAGCAAGTATTATCTTCCCGTATAGGTATATAAACAGTTTGCCTATATTGAATAACAAGTTTTATTCTCATGTTTACCTTTTTATGCCTCTCTTGAGACTTGTATTTGAAGATCAAATTTTCTATTGAACTATGTCCTTTTAATCAGGAAGGTCTAAAAATTCCTTATCTCCTGGTCTAAAATATTGTCCTCAGTTTTACTGGGTAATAGATCCTTGGTTGTATTCCTAGCTTCTTTACCTTATGGAATATCATATTCCAATCCCTCCTATATTTTAATGTAGAAGATACAAGGTCCTATGTGATCCTGACTGTACTTTCTCTATATTTGAATTGTCTATTTCTGCCTCTTTGCAATATTTTCTCCTTAACGTGATAGTTCTGGAATTTGGCAACAATATTCCTTGGTGTTTTCAGTTTGGAATCTCTTTTAGGAAGTGATTGATGCATTCTTTCAATGACTATTTCGCCCTCTGGATCTAGGACCTCAGGGCAGTTTTCCTTGATGCTTTCTTAGAAGACATTTTCCAGGTTTTTTTTTCCGTCATGGCTTTCCAGTAGACCAATAGTTCTTACATTTTCTCTCCTGAATCTATCTTCCAGGTCAATTGTTTTTCCAAAGGATATTTTACATTTTCTTCTATTTTTCATTCTTTAGATTCTGTTTGATTCTTGATGTCTCATAGAGTCATTAGTTTCTACTTGCCCAATTCCAATTTTTAATAGATCATTTTCTTCAGCTAACTTTTACATCTCCTTTTCTATTTGCCCAATTGTTCCTTTGAAGGAGTGATTTTCTCCAGTTAGGCTTTGGACTTCTTTTTCCATTTGTCCAGTTTTCCTTTTTAAGGAACTGTTCTCTTTGGTGAATTCTTTTTTCATATTTTTTAAATCGTTGGCTATTTTTTCTTCTATCTTTTTAATTAGGCTTTTGAAATCCTTCTTGAGCTCTTGCAAGAATGCTCTTTGGGCTTGAGACCAGTTCATACTCCCTTTGGACGTTTCCAATGGGAGTATAGTCTCAATCCTGCCCTCTTCAGTCTTCGTGTTTTGATCCTTGTACCCATAGTAAGATTCCATGGTCTTTTCTTTTCTGATTTCCTTCCTGATCATGATGATTACCTTCTTCCTGGCTTTCAACGTGGATCTCTCCTTCTGGGGCACAGGAAGTTCTGTCCTATACTTCTTATGGTTGGAACTTGAGGTTTTGGGTATTGTGACCTCAGGTTCTTTTCGCTAGAAGCTAGAATGCTATGGCTTATCTGGTATTGAGCTGGCTAGTGTGCCAGAGTGAAGTTTTTCTGAGTTTCCCAGGCGTGTACTGCATGAAGTATAAGGGAAGTGTGGTCTGGCTGCAGGAGATCTCTCCTGAGCTAGAGCACAGGTAGGCTCAGTGGTGGGTGTATCCCATCTGCGCTAGTGTCTTCCTGACTCCTCTGACTGTGCTAAGGTATGCCTGCAGTCTTGGTGTTAGTGTTTGTGCTTACAGGGCTCCACTCTCCTGGGGCTCAGGATCTCCTCCTGGGGTCTCTGAGGTGGGGCTATCTGGGACAGCTCCCATCCTGAACTGGTCCTTTTCAACCACAGCAAGAGGGATCCCCTTTTGTTATTTTCCTAACTTTACAGGCTAAGAGACTGTTTACCCCTTTGGCTAATCCCACTATTCCAGGATTTTTCCTGGGGAAATATTCTCTGCATTTTTCCAGGTCAACAAGGTAAGGGAAGAGCATTTACAAATCACTCCACCACCTTGGCTCCTAGAAACTCAAGCTTTCAATATTTACTTTATGCTTTGGTTTCAGAATGTCAGAGCAGTTTTCCTTGATAATTTCTTGAAAGGTGATGTCTAGGCTCTTTTTCTGATCATGGCTTTCAGGTAGTCCCATAATTTTTAAATTGTTTCTCCTGGACCTATTTTCCAATGAGATATTCGTATTTCCAATGAGATATTTCACAATGTCTGCTATTTTTTCATTCCATTGAGTTTGTTTTATAATTTCTTGATTTTTCCTGAAGTCGTTGGCTTCTATCTACTCCATTTTAATCTTTAAGGAGTTATTTTCTTCAATACACTTTTGGATCTCCTTTTCCACTGGTAAATCCCACTTTTTAGGGCATTTTTCTCCTCATTGGCTTTTTGGATCTCTTTTGTCATTTGGGTGAGTCTATTTTTTAAAGTGTTATTTTCTTCAGGATTTTTTTGGTCACCTTATGAAGCAGTTGACTCATTTTTTAAATGATTTTCTTGTGTCACTCTCATTTCTCTTCCCAATTTTTGCTGTACTTCTATTATTTGATTTTCAAAATCCCTTTTGAGGGGTGGAGTCAAGATGACAGAGTAGAAAGACGCACATACATTAGATCTTACCCTACAACCCATCAAATACTTGTAAAGTAGAACTCTCAACAAATTCTAGAGCAGCAGAAGCCACAGAACAATGGAGTGGAGGAGATTTCTAGCCCAGAGTGACCTGAAAGGTTGATGAGAAAGGTCTATTGCACCAGATGCAGAGCAGAGCTCAGCCCAGCCTTGGCCACAGAGCACAGAGAGGAGCAGATCCTAGCAGGCTTCAGGGACAGAATCTGCAGCAGCAGCATGGATCCCTCAATCCACAGGTACTAAAGGTCAGTGAGAGGGTCTTTTCAGCTGGCCAAGAAGGGAGCAGAATGCCCCCATAAACTTGAGCCTCCTCAGGTGGCAGCAGTGGAGGCAGCAGCAAACAGGGGTTCCCAAGGCAGGCAATAGCCTACATCCATTGTTGAAAGTCTCATTTTAAAGCCCTTGAGGGATCTGAGCCCTGTGTGGTGGACCTGCCCCCACCTGAGCACCTGATCTTAATCTCACACTGAATAGCAGCTCTGCCCCTGCCTAAAGTGCGGGGTTTGGAGTTTGGAGCAGCTGATCTGAAACTCAGTCCCCAGTGCTGGCTTGGTGGAACTGGAGGCGAGGTGTTTGTGGAGAGGAAATTCAAAAGTCAAGTAACTGGCTGGGAAAATTCCCAAAAAAGGGGGAAAAAAATAAGACCATAGAAGGTTACTTTCTTAGTGAACAGGTGTCTTCCTCCATCCTTTCAGATGAGGAAGAACAAGTCATAATATCAGAGGAAGTCAAGGCGCCTGCCTCCAGGGCCTCCAAAGGGAACTTAAACTAGCCTCAGACAATAGAAGAGCTTAAAAAGGGAGTCAGCAACTTGCTAAAGACAAACCAAAAAAAATGCTGAGGAAAATAACAGCTTTAAAAGGAAGCTAACTCAATTGGAAAAAAGAGGTCCAAAAAACCAAGGAGGAGAAGGAGGCTTTAAAAAGCAGAATTAGCCAAATGGAGGAGAAGGTTAAAAAACTCACTGAACAAAATAATTCGTTGAAAGAGAGAATTGAGTTCAGGGAAGCTAATCTCTATGACATTAACCAAGCAGTTAAAAAACAAAACCAAAAGTCTGAAAAAATAAAAGATAATGTAAAACATCTCACTGGAAAAACAACTGACCTGGAAAATAGAACCAGGAGAAACAATTTAAAAATTATGGGACTATCTGAAAGCCATGATAAAAAAAAAAAAAGAGCCTAGACATTATCTTCCATGAAATTATTAAGGAAAACTGCCCTGATATTCTAGAACCAGAGGGCAAAATCAATATTAAAAGAATCCACCAATCACCACCTCAAAGAGACTAGAACAGAGAAACTCCTAGGAATATTGTGGCCAAATTTCAAAGTTCCCAGATCAAGGAGAAAATACTGCAAGAAGCTAGAAAAAAACAATTTGAATATTGTAGAAATACAATCAGGATAACACAGGATCTGGCAGCTTCAACATTAAGGGATGGAAGGGCTTGGAATGGGATATTCCAGAGGTGAAAGGAACTGTGATTGAAACCAAGAATCACCTACCCAGCAAATCTGAGTATAATACTTCATGGGAATAAATGGTCATTCAATGGTATAGAGGACTTTGAATCATTCATACTGAGGAAAAGAGCAGATCTGTTTAGAAAATTTTACTTTCCAAGACAACAATCAAGAGACTATGGACATGTATAATAAAAAAGACTCATTTGGGACATTTCTCAAGTTTTGAAAATTTTGTGAGTATAATTTTTTTTTTTGTTTGATAGAATGGTTCTGTGAATCCATCAGGACCAGCGATTATTTTTTCTTTGGTAGTTCCTTTCCAACTAAATTTATTTCCTAGTTTGATACTGGGTTATTTAAGATCTTCAATTGGTCTTCTGATAGTTTGAGTATTAAATATTTTTGAAGGTATTCCTCTATTTTTTTTGTGGTTTTAGTTTTGTCTGCATATAACTGTATATAATGTCCTGACTATTATTCTTTATTTCTTCTGGTGTTGCTGTTTTCCCTTGTTCATTTGCTATTTCATTGATTCATTTTTCTGATCTCTTTTTAAAAATTTAGATTAGGTAAGGTTTTATTGATTTTATTAGTATTTTCAAAAAGCTAACTTTTAGTTTTGCTTATCATTTCTATGCAATTTTTATTCCTAATTTGTCTATTTTACCTCTAAATTTTAATATCTCTTCTTTTGTGATTATTTATATTTGTTTATTTGTTGGGTTTCTATTTTTTTGAACATACATATCCAGTTAGTTTATTTTGCATTTTTCTATTTTGTTTAATGTATATTTGTAAAGATATTTTTTTCTCCCAAGCACTGCTTTAGCGGCATCTCAGAAATTTTGATATGTTTTTTCATCATGATCATTTTATTTTACATTGCTATTGATTGTTTTTAGGATGTTCTTTGATTCACTAATTATTTAGGATCTTATTATTGAGTCTTCATTTTGGTTTGTATTTTTTGTTTGTGGTTACTGAACCATTGACTATTTTTATTATGTTATATTCTATAAAGGATAGATTAGCTATTTCTGCCTTTTTGTATTGGTTCTTAATACCTCTATGCCCTTGGACACGATCAATTTTTGTAAAAGCTTTTTGTGTTACTAGGGAGTATGTATATTCTTTTACATTACCATTTAGAAGATGTCAAAACTCCTTAACTTCTAAATTTCTCTAGTAATTTTTTCAGTTCCATATTTTCCCTTATGATTATCTTTCTGTTAGACTTTCCTAAAACTGATAGAAGGCTACCATCACTATTGTGTTACTATATGTGTCCTCTTGTAGCTTGGATTTCCTTTAAAAATTTGGATACTAAGTCATTTGGAGTAAATAAATGTGTTACTGAGAGTGTAAAAAGAAATGATGAACAGGAAGACTTCAGAGAGGCCTGGAAGGACTTATCTGAACTGATGCTTAGTAAAGTGAGCAAAACCATTACACATTAACTGTCATAGTGTATGAGGACTGTTTCTGATAAACTTAGCCCTTCACAGCGATGCAAGGACCTAAAACATTTCCAAAGGCCTCGTAATACAAATGCCATCCACATCCAGAGAAAGAACTAAGGAATCAGAATGCAGAATGAAATAGACAATTTTCTTTCAAAAAAAAAAAGAGAAAGAGATATACATTATCAGCCAAAACCACTCTTTCAATTAGTTGTTTTTTTTTTTTAATTCTTTTGGGTAGAGAAGACTTGGTGTGTTTTTTCATTGGGATGTATCTGCTTTGTCAAAGCAAATAAAATATAAATATTTAAGGAAAATAATCCTTTTTGAGCTCTTCCATAGCCTGAGACTAATTCATATTTTTCTTAGAGGCTTTGGATGAAGGAACTTTGACTTTGTAGTCTTCTGTTTGTATGTTTTGGTTTTTCTTGTCGCCAATGTAAGATTCTATAGTGTGATTCTTTTTCTGGTTTTTGCTCATTTGCCCAGCCATTTACTTGACTTTTGAGCTCTTTAAGCTTCCAGTGGGGGTGGGGAGCATACGGTCAGCCACTTGATTCCCCCACAGTCTGTGGGCCTAGAGCTCCAAAAACAGCCACATCTGCTGCCCATGCTGCTGTGACTGCCACAGGTTCCTCTATTTCCTGCCCCCTCTGCCTCCCTGGGGCTTGGACCAGACCATTCTACTCTCATACAAGTCCTACAGGTTTTTCTACTGACCTTCTAATTTGTCCTTGGCATTTGGGGGTCCTAAAGTCTGGAAACCACCACAGGTGTGAGAGATTCAATCCCCCCCAAAGCCTGCTGTGGTCCCCTCTGTGCCAGCATGGCCTACACTGGACCAGGTTCTACTCCCAGCATGGTATGATAGACACTTCCCAGAGACCTTCCAATCTGTCTTGGGCTGGAGATTTGCTTCATTCCCTCATTCTGTGGTTTCCTCAGCTCCAGAATGTGTTTAGAGCTGTTTTTAGAGGTATTTAGCTGGGCTTGTGGGAAGTGGTCTAGAAAATCCATACTGTTACTCTTCCATCTTGGCTCTGCCCTGGCATGAGGTGTGGGAGAGGGGTGGTCTGACCACAGGAGTTCTCCTCCTCCCCTAGGACTGAGTTACAGCACCTACAGGCTCAGTGGCTGGTGAACTGCATCTGCGTTGGTGTCAGTCCCATTTCCATGGCTGTGCTAAGGCATGACTGGAGTCCTGCTATTGGTGCTTGCCCTTGGGGCTCAGGCTCTTCTGCTGATCCACTTAGGTGGTATTCCTTGGAGGCTTCTGGTCCTGCACTTGTCACCTTCAGCCACAGCAAGAGGGACTCTTCCTGGTGGTCTCCCTAACCTCTCAAGTTAAACGACTATTTATCACTTATGCTGGCTTCACTATTCCAGGATTTTTCCTGGGGCAATATTATCTGGACTTTTTGAGTTAACAGTTCACTCTGCCATCTTGGCTCCCAGAAGCAAGTAGGTGACTTTAAAACATTTAGTTTGTGGGCTGATTGTGCCGGGAGTGGCTGCAGCTGCTGTCATGGGCCCTGCTCTTCTCTCTCACTCAGTTCCACTGGACTCCCATCCACTGCTGAGAGGCTTGAGAATCTGCACTGCTGCTTCTGATTCAGTCTGTCTGGGGCCATTCCCGCTCCAATATGACCAAGTCTGTGTGCAACCTTCATGCTCTGTTCTCCCTTTCCCCCATCCTGGCGCAAGAGATTCTTCCTGTCAACCTTCCAGGCTGTCCTAGGCTGGAAATCTGCTGCACTCTCTCCTAGTAGATTCTGGCACTCTAAAACTTGTTCAGATTCCCTTTTTAGAGGTATCTGTAGGAGTCTGTGGCAGAATTCGGATGAGTCCATACTTCCGCTCCGACATCTTGATTCCCCTCTGTCCTCCACTCTTTTAAGATGGAAGCTGATAAATCTTATATGATCGTGACTTGTGGCTTCATAATATTTGGACCATTTCTGTTTCTCTGCTTGCAATATTTTGTCTTTGACCTGGGAGCACTGAAATTTTGATATGATATTCCTAGGCGACTCCATTTTGAGGTCTCTTTCAAAAGGTGATCAATGGGTTATTTCAATTTCTATTTTGACCTCTTAATCTAACATAGGAGGGTAGTTTTCCTGTACACAAATTTCTGGAAAAAAAGGATAGGCCTTTATTTTTATCATGATTTTCAAGCAATCCAATGATTCCTAAATTATCTCCCTTCAATCTATTTTCCAGGTCAGTTATTTTTCTCACAATATATTTCACATTTTCTTACTTTTTAAAATTCTTTTGTCTTTATTTTCCTTAATGTCTCATGGAGCCATTGGCTTCCATTTGCTGAACTTTTGAGTTTTTAGGAGTTCTTTTCTTCAGTGAATTTTTTGTGCCTCTTTTACCATTAGTTTAATTTTGGGTTTGTTTGTTTGTTTGTTTTTTTGATGTAGAAACAAAGTAATTTTTTTGTTTATTTTTTTAAATTAATTAATTTTTAGTTTTCAATTTTCATTTCCACAAGATTCTGAGTTCCAAATTTTCTTCCCATCTCTCCTCTCCCCACCCTAAAGCACATGCATTCTGATTACCCCTTCTCCCAATCTGCTCTCCCTTCTATCACAGTCCTCCTTTCTGTTATCCCCATCTTCTCTCTTTTCTTGTAGGACAAGATAGATTTTTATACCTCGTTACTTGTATGTCTTATTTCCCAGTTGCATGTAAGAACAATTTTCAACATTCGTTCCTAAAATTTTGAGATTCAACTTCTCTCCCTTCCTCCCTCCCATCCCTCCCCACTGAGAAGGCAAGCAATTCAATATAGGCTATACATATGTAGTTATGCAAAAGACTTCCATAATAGTGATGTTGTAAAGGACTAACTGTATTTCCCTCCATCCTATCCTGCCTCCTATTTGTTCTATTTTCTCTTTTGACCTTGTCCCTCCCCTAAAGTGTTTGCTTCTAATTCCTCCCTCCTCCCATTTGCCCTCCCTTCCATCATCCTGCCCTACTTATCCCCTTCTCCCCTACTTTCTTGGAGTGTAAAATAGATTTTCATGTCAAATTGAGTGTGCATGTTTTTCTCTCCTCAAGCCAGGTGTGATGACAATAAACTTCGCTTTTCCCCCTCTCACCACCCCCCTTTTCCCCTCCATTGAAAAGCATTTTCTTGCCTCTTTTATGAGAGATAATTTGCCCCATTCCATTTCTCCCTTCTACTCCAAATATATTCCTCTCTCACCCCTTAATTCTATTCTTATAGATATCATTCCTTCTGAATCAACTCAACCTGTACCTTCTATCTATGTGTATGTGTGTATAATCCTTACAACTCCCCAAATACCAAGAAAAGTTTCAAGAGTTACAAATATTATCTTTCCATTTAGAAATGTAAACAGTTCAACTTTAATAAGTCCCTTATGATCTCTTCTTTCTGTTTATCTTTTCATATTTTTCTTGATTCTTATGTTTGAAAGTCAAATTTTTTATTCTAGTCTTTTCATCAAGAATGATTGAAAGTCCTCTATTTCATTTAATGACCTTTTTTCCCCTTGAAGTATTATAATCAGTTTTGCTAGGTAGATGATTCTTGGTTTTAATCCCAGTTCCTTTGACTTCTGAAATATCATATTCCAAGCCCTTTGATCCCTTAATGTAGAAGCTGCTAGATCTTGTGTTATCCTGATTATATTTCCATAATTCTCATACTGTTTTTTTCTGACTGCTTGCTATATTTTCTTCTTGACCTGGGAACTCTGGAATTTGGCTATAATATTCTTAGGAGTTTTTCTATTCGGATCTCTTTCAGGGGGTGATTGGTGGATTCTTTCAAAATTCATTTTACCCTCTGGTTCTAGAATATCAGGGTAGTTTTCCTTGAAAATTTCGTGAAAGATGATGTCTAGACTCTTTTTTTGGTCATGACTTTCAGGTAGTCCCATAATTTTAAAATTGTCCCTCCTGGATCTATTTTCCAGGTCAGTTGTTTTTCCAGTGGGATATTTCATATAGTCCTCTATTTTTTCATTCTTTTGGTTTTGTTCTGTAATTTATTGGTTTCTCATAAAGTCATTAGCTTCCATCTTCTCCATTCTAATTTTTAAAAATTATTTTCTTCAGTGAGGTTTTGAGGGTCCTTTTCTATTTGACTAATTCTGCTTTTTAAAGTATTCTTTTCCTCACTGACTTTTTGGACCTTGTGCCATTTGAGTTAGTCTATTTCTAAAGGTGTTATTTTCTTCAGTATTTTTTTGGGTCTCCTTTAGCAAACTGTTGACTCACTCTTCATGATTTTCTTGCGTTGCTCTCTTTTTTCTTCTCACTTTTTCCTCCACCTCTCTTACTTGATATTCAAAATCCTTTTTGAACTCTTCCATGACTTAAGATCATTGCATGTTTATTTTGGAGGTTTTGGAATGCAGAAGTCTTGACTTTTATGTCTTCCTGTGATGGTTTGCATTATTCTTCCTCATCCAAAAGGATGGAGAAAAATACCTGTTCACCAATTAAGTAACCTTCTATAGTCTTATTTTTTCCCCTTTTGGGGCATTTCCCCAGCCAGTTACTTGACTTTTGAGTTTTTTGTCAAGAGGAAGGTATACTCTAGGGATCTGTAAATTCTCAGTTCCTCCAAGTTGGTACAATTAAGGGAGAGGTGTTACTTCTCTCCTGGCCTGCACGCTGGTCTGGGAGCAACCACAAATTTTCCTGCCTAGAATCTGTGAGTAGAATTCCCTCTCCAGAGCTTCCACCAGCTCCATTAGCCAGTGCTCCTCCTCACTCCAGGACCACCACTCAGGGCTGAGATCCAGATTGGCTGCTCAATTCCCCCAGGGTCTTTAGGCTAAGTGCTCCAGAAATGGATGCTACCACAGCCTGGGATCAACTGGGGTTGGGGCTAGGGCAGTACCCTACTCTCTTCTCACCCAGGTAAAAGAGCTTTAAAGCTGTCTTTGGCATTTGTGGGTTGAGTAATCTGGGAATCGCAGCTGCCACCTGAGATTCCCTGCCCTGAAGCCTGCTCCAGTCCTGTCTTAGCCTCTCTGCATGGCCAAGGCTGTGTTGTGCTCCATGAGCTGTGCTCAGCCCCAAGTCCAGTGTGATAGACCTTTTCCATCAGCCTTCCAGGTCTTGAGTTGGAAATATCTTTTACTCTATAGTTTTGTGGCTTCTGCTGTTCTAGAATTTGTTTAGAGTCATTTTTTACAGATATTTTATGAGCAGTGGTGGGAGAGCTATTCTACCATCTTGCCTCTGCCCCCCTAATTCTGGTTTTTAAAATATTTTCTTCAGCATTATTTTTGTGCCTCTTTTACCAAGCTATTTATTCTTTTATCAAATTTTTCTTGAATTACTCTCATTTCTTTTCCTAAGTTTTCTTCTACCACTCTTCTTGCTTTCTTTAACTCTTCCAGGAATTGTTGTTGGATTTGTGTCCAGTCACCATTTTTCTTTGAGTGTTGTAGTGTGCCTACGGTTGTAGGTGTTTTCACATTTTTTGTCTTCTTCTGAGTTTGTGTATTACTCTTCCTTGCCCCTGAAGTATCTTTTTGTGGTCAATTTCTTTTTGTTGTTGTTTGCTCATCTTCCAGTCTACTTCTTGACTTTCAACTTTATACTAAATTTGGACTGTGCTCACAGGGGGATAGGGAGCCCCTACCCCAAGTCCCAGTCTTTTTCTTGCTGCTGTTTTGAGAGCTAGTTCTGGGGATCTCTTAGTTTTTAGTGTTTACAAGGTGGTGTGAAGTGAGGAGAGGTGTGGTTATTACCTTCCTGGTCTGTACTCCAGTTTTTACCGAGGCAAGACCCTTACTCTCCTGAAGCCATAAGCATTAGCACTCATCTGGGTCTCAGAAATGTCACTGAGGCTCCTGCTCCCTTGAGATTACAAGCGTTCTTTTCTGCGATGGAACTGTAGTCTGAAACTTCATGCTTCAATAGAATTGCCAATCAGAGCCAGTTGGACCTGGTGCCAGCAAAGGACCCCTTCTGATCTCTTTCTGACCAGTTGTCTTTCCCTCTTACTGTCTTTGGGCTAAAACGTTCTGAAGATTCTGCTGTTACCACCTTAAAGACCCTGTATTGGTGCTTCTGCCTCATCTAAAACTAGCCCCTGGTGCTGCCACTGCTTGCACTCCAGGCTGGCACCCACCCTGTTGTCACACATCTCCTGCTGACCTTTTAAGTTTTCCCAGGCTGAAAAAATGTCTTGCCTTGAACTTTTGTTGGCTCTACCACTCCAAAATTTGATTTAGGGTATTATTTTAAAGTTGGTTGGAAGGGAATTTTGAGAGAGTTCAGCTGGCTTGCTGCCTCTAATCTACCATCTTCTTACAATTTAAGGTCTTGGAGTGTTGCTTGGGATACTCAGGGGTTGAACTCAAGTCGTTCTGACTCTGAGGCCAACTCTTCATTCACAGTGCTGGGCTATATCTCAAAAACTGCTTTTCTCTTTTAATATTTATTTCCAGTCTGAGGCCCATGGCTCATAAGGTCATGAATCTGAGACTCGTGGCTTATAAGCCAACATAATGTAGTAAAAGGCACACTGAGACTTGGGCTCAAATCCTGCCTATGATACCTTTGCTCTGGGTGAACTTGGTTAAATGGCTTTCCACTTTTGGTGCTTCAGTTTCCTTCTCTGTGAAATAAGAGGATTAGACTTGATTACCTTGGCCATCTCTGTTCCTTTTTGTTGTCTGTCTTTGACTTTTCTCATGTTTCCTGTCCTGTGATTACGTTCTATAAAACACTTTTACCCAGAGATGGTTGCCCTTCCTTCAGACTTGGGTTTTGTTATTCCCTTGAGGATAAAGGGAATTAGCCAAGGGGGAATGAAAATGAAATGATGAAACATTCCAGATCTATAGGAGCAGTCCATTAGGGTGATTATCCGATTTATCTTATAGATACAGATGCCTACATTGGATAATTCAGGACTTGAGAGAGAACACATAAATCATGTACAGTTGATGTTTCACTATATAATTTTCTCTATGTTGAAACTTCTCACTGCCATCACAGATTGAAACTTCTTGGAGGCTTAGGACACATTATTTGTAAGTAACCATAGACAAACCACTCTGATTTTGAGCTTCTCTCAACTTAGCTGGATTTGTCTTTCAGTAATTGGCACATAGATCCTCCTTGAACCCCTGCCAAAAGGACTGTAACCAGGACAGGGCAATCAGGATTTTGCCACAGGCTACTGACATTCAAGGCAATATGCTTCTTGCCTGATGCTTCTCTAGCTGAAAGACTGCTCCCTTCAGCTCTCAGGTCCACCGATCTTGTGCCATGTGGTGTTCTTTTAGCTCATCTCTAGCATCAGCAGATACTTGCCAGGGATCCTTTCTCCAGTCCTTTCTATCTGTGTATTTACACAACACAAGGATAAGGGAAGTGCCTTTCTTCACCATTCCAGTTATGTCTTCGAGGTGTTAGCTTTGCTATGGAGACATGGATCATACTCTATGGGGGATGCACTGCTCCTCTCACAGTGTGACTGACCATGACACAAATGATTCTCTCTGGCACCCTGTGCAGGTTGGATCCTAAAAGCTACTTCACCACAGCTAGCAGTGACCTCATGGCCCCTGCAAATGATTTTCCCCCACCCCCAATTAGGTGTCAAATTTTTTTTTTTTAGCAAAACATGGATAGCACAAAGCAATGCGTAATCAAAAAATCATTTGTATATTATTGGAATAGAGTCATCCATGTGTATATAGCAGCATGTACCAAGACCCATACTCCTCTGGATTCAGCTTTTTGGCTTTCACTTGCCTTATTCTTGGTGTTTTTGTAGCATTACCACCATTCTTGACCACCTTCTCCTGAACACTCTCTGATCTCTTCTGGTTTTCTTCCACCTGTCTGATCACCACTTCTCAGTATCCTTTGAAGGATCTTCTTCCAGGTCTTTTCCAATAACTATAAGATTCCCCTAAGGCTCTGTTGTGGGATCTCTTCTTCCTCTGTCCTGTCTCACTTGTTGATCTCTCTGTGTTCCAACTATCATTTCTGTAAGCATAATTCCCAGATATGTATATCTAGCTCCAGTCTTTTTCCTGCACTCTGGATGTACTTGACCAGTTGCTTATTAGACATTTTGAACTGTGTGTCCCATACTCATTTCAAATTCAGCATGTTAAATCAAAAAGCATTGAGTAAGTGCCTACCATGTGGCATGTATTGTGTTTTATACTGGGGGATATAAAGAAAGACAAAAGACAGTCTCTGCTTGTAACGAGTTCAATATAATGGGGGAGCCAACATGGCAAACACTATGTATAAACAAGATGTGTACAGATAAATTGAGACTAATCTTGGAAGGAAGCCATTAAGCATAAAGAGGGATTGGTAGAGGCTTCTAGTAGAAGGTGGAGTTTTAGCTGAGATGAGCCAAGGAGGAAAAAAATCTCTAGTCATGGGGTACAGCCAGTGAAAATGCAGAAATATGAGTATTTTTCCAAAAGAAAACTCATCTTGTCCCCAAATCCTCCAACTTCCCTATTACTATTAGGGCACCAAGTCAAGGTGGCATCCTGGATTTCTCACTCTTGTTCATCTCACATAGTAATCAATTAGTAACCAGATCGTATCACTTCTTTCTCTCCAATATCCTTTGCATAAGTTCCCTAGCTCCACTCACATTACTATTGCCGAAGTTGAGACCCTTATCTCCTTGTCTGAATGACTGACTTTTACTTGGTTTCCATACCTCAGATCTTTCCTAAATCCAATCCATTTTCTACATGACTGCCAGAGTGATTTTCCTAAAATGTTCATCTGCCCATGTCACAATGAATGTCCATGGTTCCCTATTATCTCCAGTATCCAAAAGAGACTCTTCCACTTGGCATTTAAAGTTCTTCATAGTTCTGTCCCTTCCTTTCTTTGTGGTCTTCTTACATGTCATCTCGTTATGTGCTCTATGAATTAGCCATACTGCCTTACTTGTCCATTGAATGCTTCATTTCCCATATCTGCTCCTTTGTTCTGGTTACCCATGCCTGAAATATCCTTTCCTCTAACCTCTATACTACAGCTTAGATTTCTTGGCTTCTTTTTTAAAAGTCAGCTCAAATAGCACCTCTTACAAGAGACCTTCCCTTCTAATGTGTCATGGATCCCTTTGATGGTCTCATGAAGGCTATGGAACACTTCTCAGAATAATGGTTCTAATGCATAAAAATACATAAGCATCACAAATGAAATTAATTATATTGAAATACAGGTGTATTTTTGCCCTCTCCCAGTTCATGGATGGGATGCACTGAAATCTCTCCCTGGTTCTGTGAATATCAAATGTTCTACTACCCATGTGTTAGAGCTTTCCCTTGTACTCTATATGTCTCTTATGTGTATTATCTTTTGGACATGTCTACTCTTATTAAAATATAAGATCCTTGATGGCACAAATAGTTGTCATTGCCCTTCTTTGTATCCTTTCCCCTTTGCATTCCTTCTCCCTTTGTATCCCTTCTCTCTTTGTATTCCTACACTTAGCACAATGGTTGGTACACAGTAGATGTTTAATAAGTGCTTCTTCACTGAATAATTTATTCTATTGACAATGTACCAGCATTCAAATAGGAAGTGAAGGGGAGAGAGCTGGGGCTCAACACAAAGAATTTGTCAGTGGATTTTCCATTTTGTGACAGTGCAGACTCTTTGAGGACAGGTATTGTTTCACTTTTGATGTTATATATCCAATGCATAGACCTGAAGAGATTTTGCTATGGCTAAAGCTTCAATCACTGGCTTTGATTCTCCATTCTACTGAGTGAGGATGAGAATAATCTTTCCTGATGAGTAGGATAGGTGAGAGAAAGAATATACTTTGTCCTTTCAGTCTACGGATATGGGAATATCCATCCAAGAGAAGAGAAGACTTGGGACTGAGAGGGGGAAGGAGTTGTGATAGCTGTCTTTTAGGATTTAAAAGGCTGTTATAGAGAAGATGATGGAGATTGTTCTGCTTAGCACCAGGGGCAGAACTAGGAGAAACAGAGTGGGGGAACTTCCAAAAAGACAGAGTCAAAGTGAAGGTTAGGAAAATTTTCCTAATAATTCATAGGATCACAAATCCAGAGCTCAAGGAAACTCAGAGGCATCTAGTCCAACACTCACCTACATATGGGGAAATTGAGGTCCATGGAGATTTTGCAGCTTGCTCAAGGTCACACTTACAGTGTCAAAGGTGGGATATTAACCCTGGTCCTCTAGCTGCAGGATACTTTTCTTTCTATGACACTATACCCATAATAAATATTTATTAAACATGGAGAACAAAGAAATAAACCAGAAGTGAAAAAGAGTACAGAAAAGAAATTTCTCTGATTGCATCACATTTTTTGTCTTTTGCATTTCATTTCCAGGCTCAGAGAACATTAAAAATCACTGGAAAACAGGGGTAGGTGGATGTCTCTCTTTAGCCAAATTGATTTGCTCTTCTCTCCTTCACCTTGTGAACAGACACTAAAGAGAGAGATGATTGACTCATCCATCCCATCACCAAGCTCAACAGGGAAGCCTTGTAGATTTTTCTTTGACAGTCTCCAGTGGGGCCTGGTTATTAGGGCTCAGTTTAGGCTGGGAAATTGTGTGCAGAATCTTAGTGAGAGGCTAATATTTGAATGAAACCTTGGGTAGGAAGTGGGCACCGGCTGTGTGACCCATCTGCAGTGCCTGGAGAGAGAGCAATCTCTCTTGAAGGTGGTCAGGAATGGTATGCTAAGATGGGAAAACCAAGCCCCTCTTGGCCACTATTATACAGGTACAAATGAGAACACATGACCCAATGACTAACTGTGCATTTGCTAAATATAAACTTCCATCATTTCAAAGGGGGAAGGATAAGGCAGGGAAGCCAAGTCTCTCATAATGAATGCAGCCTATAGCTTTTAAACAGGGCTAACATATGGGCCACTAATGGGAATGGGAATGCAAATTAGAGATTTTTGATTGCTTGAAATAAAGTCAGCAGAATCAGAGCCTCAAAAAGCAAATGGTGCAGCTTTAACTACCTGAGTGCCACTGGCAGAACAGGGTCCCCCAATGGAGTCCCAGAAAACCAGGGGATGGAGCAGAGATTTTGCTAGAGATCTGTCTAGGTCACATAAAGGAAGGCACAGACTCCTTTCCTCAAGTTCCTCTTTGGTGATTCATTTTTGCCTTTACTGGGTCATAGATTTAGAGGTAGAAGGCCCTTAGAAATCATGGCTCCAAATAAGAGCTAACCTCTAAGTAACATGTTAAGGTTGGCAGCTTGCTTTCTATCTATTCTCACACCTGATCATCACAACTCAACGTGGTTTTCACTATCCTCATTTTCCACATGAGGAAACCAAGGTCTAAGGTAGTCATATTTTTCCTCTCTCAAATCCATCTTCCACCTGGCTATCAAGGTGATTTTTCTAAAGCAAAAATCTGACTGTGTCATTTCTCTGTTTAGTAAATTTCAGCCACTGTGGCACATAGCAAATGCTGCAATGTGTGTGTTGAATGAATGAAAGCACTGAGGAGGAGGAGTGCAGAAAAGGAGTTTTTGTCATCTTTTTGTTCCTTTCCTCAGAGAAGCAGGAACAAAGATTTAACCCGGTCTTCTGATTCTAAATCAATGACCTTTCCCCGCTCCTTCCTTCTATCTTTCCACTCAAGCAAAATCAAAGGAGATCTGGTTTACCTTGAATTGAGAAGAGATACACTAATTGGAGGGTATCTTGAGAGCACCATTTTATTTATTTTTATTTTTCATATGGAAAGGCAGGATGACAGTCAGGAAGACCTGGGTTCAAATACTGTCTTTGCCACTGGTTGTATTCCTGGCTGCGTAAGGTAAATATGTTTGCCCCCAAGTGGCTCTCTGGGATTGGAAAATGTGATTGGCATTAGAGGAAGGAGTTTCCATAATAGAAGTTCCTAAACTGAATGGTATTATAGCTCCAGATCATGATAAACAAACATCACAGATGAACCAACTCAGGCTCTGAGAGGTTTATTATCTTGTTAAAGGTGACACACTTAGCCATTGGACAAGAGATGGGGGTAGGATTTGAACCCACCAAGAAAAAAGAATGGGAAAATCACTGGCTCTTCAGACAAGAAGATACCTTAGGTTCAAATTCTACCCTTGTCCCTTAAGGTCAGACCAGGTCACTTGTGACTTTGGGCAGAACATTTACATCTTTAGGACTCGGTTTCCTCTTCTGCGTAAAAGAAAGGAATAGAGTAGATGATCTCTAATGTCCTTTCCACCTTTAAATATTTAATTCTATCATCTTATGATATGGGTTAAATTACAGGGTAGGATTTGGGATGTTTTGTCTGCATACTTGTAAGGATTCTTTCTTTTTTTTAACTTTTAAAATCCAATGCACTCTAATAGCATGCTTTATGTGCCTGCTGCATGTAAAGCCATGCTGGATGCTGGCAATACAAAGGCACAAATTTTAAACCATGAGTTCATGTCCATTGGACACAATAATTGAAGATCCCAAGTGTGATGTTTCTGCCTTCATCAGTATTGTCAGGACACTGATTAATTCCATCTGGTTTTTATCCTCTCCTCTTTTATTAACCATTCATTAATTCATTTATTCAACAATTGTCTATTTTATACCCAGTTGATCATAAAAGTACCATTGCATCTAGCCCCTGAAAAAATATCTCAGCTATGCAAATTATTTGAAATCCCATCTCATCATTAAGTCTCTTGAGGGTTTCCATCATTCTTACTTCAATACGGGTATTGGAAGATGAAATCTACCAGGTCCATTATAGTCAATATAAGTGTTACCAATAAATTTCCTCAATAAATTCCATTGCACTCTGGATGTAAGTGTGAAATTATAACACAAAATAGCTACTCCATGCCGATGTTTCCCAATTTTATGTAATATGGTGCACAGAGATTCCCTATGGATCACAACAGAAAAATAGCTTCAAGTGACACTCCCCTTCCTTATCAAAGAGAATCCATCTGACATGACATTGAGAGTCACTTTAATTCCCAAATGCTAAAATAATTCAATTAGAAGAATATCAAAACCTAGCTAATTCTGTTTTATTTTTCAGTTTACCAAGCATGTTGAACAAAATTATGCCTGTAAGAGAACTTTAATTAATAAAACCAAAATGGTGGAATGACACCTACCCATCTGAAAGCAGGGTTCCTATACACTTTAGTCTCCTGTGTAAATGTGCAAAGATAAATTATTCAGCAACAAACATTTATTACCTGGAGGTTGGTTCTCAATTTGTTCCTTTGATATTTGCATATCAAAAGCTTTATTTGTTTCCTTGCAGAAACACTTGAAAATGTAGGGAATCAAAAATATATTTTCATCATCTAATATTGTCTCCAGGTTAACTAAGCAGAAGATTCTGGGATGAAGTTCAATATTCCTCTATTGGCTATCTATTATATTCCTGTTTTTTCTGTATTTTCTCATGATCAGTGATTAATCCTGTGAATTTAAATTGGGACACCTTATTAAATGATACTTTTCTTCTCATCCACTTGTAAATTATCTTTTCCATCCAGATGATAGAGTTTAATGACAATATATCTGGGTGAATTGTATCCAGTGAATTTTATAGATCTGTTTGTAACATCTTTCAAAAATCTTTTCTCTTCATGCACACAATTATCATGCTCACTGAGGTTCTGATCACTTCATGGATCATGTCTAATTAGATTTTTTTCATCAATTCTCTCCCCCCTCAAGATCCATTCTTCCTTCATCTGCCAAAGTGATTTTCTAAAAGTTAAGATCTTGTCATATCACTCCTTTACCCACTTCTGCTGAGTTACCGTTCAGCATGAAAACTTTCATTTCCTACTGATTTCACATTTTCATTCAAACTTTCCACCAATTCTTCCATGTAATTGAGATTTATTTGTCTTGGAATTCCACTGATTCTGTTGCTCTTGATGACGGAGCTCTCATTATGGTGGTCCTATCTTTTCAATTGAATGCCACATTCTCTAAAAGTAACCATGTTGTATGGAATGGAGAAATTTGTATTTATGCAAGGGGTACATGGTTTTGAATGCTGCATCTGCCACATACCATCTATATGATCCAGGTCTCAGTTTCTTCATATGTAAAATGAAAAGGTTAGACTAGATACCCTCATGTTCCTTCCAAATTTACGACTCTTCTTTTTCCTTTAATGTATCTATTATTTAATTTGTTGAGTCTAATGAGTCTTTATTTCTTAGATTTAAGAAATTTGAAAATATTTTGTTTTGTTTTAGATGGCTTCTTTTTGGGAGATTTAAATCTATAAATTTTGCTCACTGTGTTGGAATATTTTTCCTACTATTTGCTCATTTCCTTTACCTTTCCTTTTTCCTATCTAGAATGCTATTTTCTTTGAAGGCTTCTTGGTCTATCTCTTTTTTTCCTCTTGTCACATTCTTTACAGATTTGTGGATGTTTATACAATAATAACTATTAGTCTTTACATGGTATTTTAGTTTGCCAAGTGATTTACAAATATAATTTTATCTTCACAACAACCTTGTGAAGTAATGCTGTTAATATCACCATTTTACACATGAGACATGAAGAGGTTAAATGACTTGTCCAGTGTCATATAGCTAGTAAATGTCTGAAGCTGGATTTGAACTCATATATTCTTGATTCTAGACCCAGTGCACTGTTCACTAGGCTACATAGCTGCTTATTCATCTAATCATGACTGGGTGGATTGAGGAGCCAGGCTCCAGACTTCTCACTTTGTCACTAGAACTTCTGTACACATCTTTAATCTCCAGACTCAAATACCTGTGGCCACATGTACAAATGAACTATAAAAGCCAACTTTTCCACATTGGGAGCTAGTGAACTTCCAAGTACCTATGAAAGGTCATTGAAATATTATTAAGACGTTCCCTCCCATTTTCAGATTTTTAAAGCTGCAATTTACCTTTCATGTTTTTCCTGATTAGTGGTTATTTAAAAGTTTCAGTTTTTTTCTCTAGCTCAGGGACAGACAATAAGTTTTCAAAATTTCTCTCACATTTAGAGACATTCTCCTCACTCTCACCTTTAGTTACCTTCTGGAATCTTCCATTTGTCACTACATTAAGTTGTTCTGATCTTGGCGGCAATTAGGACACTCTTTCCAAAATCCTAGATCTCTAAGAGCCACAACTCAATTTTCCTAATATTTCATTGGATTCAAACCAACAATCCAGTTATTTTGCTTAGCTGAAGGATCAGAAAATCAGTCCTGGAGAATACAACCTTGTAGCCTTTGAACATGCTCACTAACTGTCATAGAACAGGGAAATTCACATTCTTGGCTCTCATTCAGAGCCTGCTGCTTCCTTCTTTCATTAAAAGTCTTACAAAAAGACTTCCAAGCTTCCTGGCTTTCTAGCTTACAGCAAGATAGAAATAGCAAACTAGTCAATGGGGGCAGAATAGAGAACTTCAAAGCACAGATGCCCTCCTGGTAATGAGAGATGCCAGGCAAAGATGCAGTAGTATCCTAATGACAATGTTATAGAGTCTTCTAAATCAGATTGGCCAATCCACTTGGTGCTTCAGCCAAACTGATATTCTTGTTTTCCATCACATCCACCACATCATCTCCCTTCTCCATGACTTCGCATTGACTTTCCACTAAGCTTGGAATGTACTTCCTCCTTACGTCTAGAGAATCCCCCATTTCCTTCAAAGCTCAGCTCAGGTATTACTTCTTACATGAGGCTCTTCTGACCTCCCCTCACTAGAAGCTAGTGATGCCTCAAATTGCCTTTTCTTAACATTGTATATATTTGCCTGTGTAAATATTGGTTCCCTCAATAAAATGTAAGTCCTTAAGGATAGGACCTATTTCCTTTTTGCCATTGTAACCCCCTTCCCAGACACACATAGTGGGCACTTTTTTGCTGTTGTTCTGTCATTTCAATTATGTCTGAACTTTTGTGATCTCATTTCAGGCTATCTTGGCAAAGATATTAGAATGTTTTGTCATTTCCTTTTCCTGCTCATTTTACAGATGAGAAAATTGAGTCAAACAGGTTTAAATGAGTTGCCCAGAGTCACACAGCTAATACGTGTCTTAGGTCAGTTTGAACTCAATAGTTCAAAATGCTTATTGATTGATTTCTACATAGTAAACACCATGCTATTACACAGTGTGATATTCTTGATAAAGATGATGGAGAATCATCATGGATTAGTCTGAATATTCTTCACATTGTCTACCAGGAAAGCAAACACTGCCTCATATTTTTCAAAATCTCTTTACAAATGGTTTTTAAATGAAGACCAATGGATGTTGGTTGATTTAAGTTATGGGAAAGCAAACTTATTTGATTTTCACCTCATTTTCTGACAAAAGATGGATTGCTCTACTTCTCTGTAAAACATAAAGCAGAGTACAAATCGTAGGCAGTCTTTATTACTAAAACCCCACTAACTCCCTGGGCTATTGTAGCGAAGCACTTTAAAACCTTAAAGTTACATAAAGGTCAACGAAAAGCAGCTACGTGGTGCAGGGGATAGAGTCCCAAGCCTGAAGCCGGGAAGACCTGAGTTTGAGTACAACTACAGACACCGACTATGTAACCTGGGCAAACCACAATCTAGTGACCTCCATTTCCTCAACTGGAATTGGGGTGATAATAGAGCCTATCTCATAGAGTTTTTGTGAGGAACAAATGAAATAAAATTTGTAAAACACCTAGCATAATACCTAGCACATAGTAGGTGCTTTATAAATGTTTCCTTCCTTTCCTTCTTTCTTTCCTTTGTATAATGATTTTTTTCTTATTTAGACAGTCCCCCATAATTTGGACGGATCCTGGGAAGTTGGTTAAAGTCATGTCTTTTCATTCCATGGCTTATGAGGATGACAGGATGGGGGATGGGACTGGTTCTTTGATATTCCTCACTCACTCCTGTCTTCACAGTTTTGTCATCTTGAACCAATTACTTAACATCTCTGACCCATAGTTTTCTTATGTGAAAACGAGAGATTGGAGGATTGAGTGGGCTGTCACTGGCATTGGGAACTCTGGGATGATTACTGCTGGTTGGCACTTTCTCTGTAACTTGTCACTGTGAGTTGCCAGAGCACAGGGTCCCACTTCCAGGAGGTTTTCCTGGCTCTAAGGCTAGCTTTCTGTCTAGAATACTACATCACAGGAATAATCTTTCTCCTTGTCCTGCTTCCTGGCTTCCCTGGCTCCCTTCCAGTCTGCACTCCAACCTGACATTGTACAGGAGACATTTCTCAGTCTCTCCCTGCACTCCCTCACCCTTTCATATAGCAGACAGACTAGACTTGTTTTTGTCTCCTGAGGGAAGGACAAGGAGTGAGGGTTGGAGTCACACAGAGCTAAATTTCAGTTCATTGCAAGGCAAATCATGCTCATGATGAGTTTCTCAAAAGGGGAGTGGGCTCATCACACCTATAAGATTGGCAAATGCGTCAGAACAAGAAAATGATAAATGCTGGAGAGGATGTGGGAGAGTTGGAACACTAATTCATTGTTGGTGGAGCTGTGAGATCATCCAACCATTCTGGAGAATGGTTTGGAACTATG
>CM053772.1:16109086-16134220 GCA_028658325.1 Potorous gilbertii
GGGGGGGCAGGTGTGGGGGTATAAAATCTTAATTTTAAGGAAGTGATTGTAGAACATTTATAAATAAATAAAATAAAAATAAAAAAAAAAGGGGAGTGGGCTGCTCCAAGAAGTAATAGGCTTTCTCTCCCTCAAGGTCTTCAAGTAAAAACTGGATGGCATTTGTTGAGGTCTCTAGAGAAAGTCTAATCCCTTGAGGATATCACAAAAACCACTGCTTTCACAGATGAAGAAATGGAGACTTAAGGAGATGAAGGGACTTGTCCAGGGTCATGTGGCTTAGACAAGATTTGAACCTATGTTTATTTCTTCTTTTATTAATTTATTTGTTTTCAGTTTTCTACAATCACTTCCATAAGTCTTAGATTTTCTTTCCTTCCCTTCCTCTCCTTCCCCGAGACAGCATGTAATCTTCTATGGGTTCTATACATTAAACACATTTTCATATCAATCATGTAACATTGAAGAATTAAAATGAATTGGAGAAATCATGAGAAAAACCAAACCAAAACATAACACAAAGGAAAATATTCTGCTTCATTCTGCATTCTAATGCCATAGCTCTTTCTCTGGATATGGATGGCACCTTGCATCATGAGTTCTTTGGGAATGTGTTAGGTTCTTGCCTTGCTGTGAAGGGTTAAGTCTATCAGAAACAGTCCTCACACACTGTGGCTGTTACTGTGTATGACTGAACTCAGGTTTCTTCTGACTTGAAGTCTGGCCTTCTATTGACTATACCACCTGCTGCTTCTGTTTAGATAGCAATTGAACCAGTAAACCTTTGAAGTCCCTTCCATTTCTGACATTCTGTGACTCTCTTGTAATGATCATTAAGAGCCCAGTCAATTTGGACACATGTAGCATGCTCTGGCTCTTGCCATGGAGTATGTACAGATATTTTATGACCATGGAGCTAAGAGAACTGAGTACAATAAAAGATATTAATTCACCAGCCTCTGGGTTTGGGTGGGGCTTGGGGCACTCTCCTACCTGGGGGTACCACCTCTTGGGTTTGCCTGAGTCTGGGATAGGGGTCTGTTCCTGCTTGTGTCTTTTTACCTTTGGTAGAGGGCTTCTTGAGACTTTGAAAGGTCAGAGAAGCAGAGGTCCACTGATTCAGGTCTATGCCAGAGTGTGGTAATAACTGATCCCAGGGAATACTGACCTGCTTGATTCAGTGGCACAGTGAATTGATGGCAGTTAGGACCCTTTGCCCAACAGTGAACAACATCCCACCAAAAAACTAAGAAAAGGAAAAACTAAAACCAGAGGTAGAGAAATTTCCCAAATTTCAAAGGCTCATTTTAAAAAATTCCTCTATAAGGTGATTCACATATAAAGTAGATGGATTCTGCGGTTCCTTTTCTCAATTCCCACTTGTACAGTCATGTCAGGTCCCCGGAGAGCTAGCTATGTCTTCTAAGAGTAACTCTAAAGGGTTATGGAGTTTTTATCCTAATATCAGCAACTGGAGGTCCCTCTTTGGTATGGCCTCTCCCTATCATTGGAGATCAATGTTATCATGAATGCCATTAATTAGCACCCACCATCAGTTTGACTAGTCAACATCAGTGCTGTTTTGTGAACACTAAAAATATAGAGAACCAAATTTGCAGAGCATTTCTTTCAACCCCATGGGCACATGTTTTCTATTAGCACTTTGGACCTTTGCGAGAGTGAGCTCAAACTTAAAGTATTTTCTACAAAGCATTCACTGCAAAGCATTCACCCTATGAAGTTTTCACCTTAAGCTAACATTGCTGTTGAGCAAATCACCATCATTCTATAAAACATGGGTCTTTGTTTCTGTCAATTCATTGCCACATGGGGTCAAAGAGGTAACTCCTCAGCAGATCTGAATCCCAGCAAACTCTAGCAGAGGCTGCTCTTACAGGATCTCTGCTCCTCCTACCTCTTGGAATTTCACAAAGCCCAGTAACAAAGGAAAACAGACACCAACAGGAGCTGACTTCATGTCTAACACAGACTTACCATAAAGCCATACTGCTTGCCAGCTTCATGATGACTCGAGACAGGAAAGGGCCAGAGACTCTCTCACACACCTCATCCAGAAGTTCTGAGCATTCCCCTCACTCAAATGTAACCAGGAAACACAAAGAGATTGATCTGGTGAGTTAATGCCTTTATATGCATACCTGGCTATAGATGAACAGCCAATCAAAATGCCCGTCTTTGCTTCTGAAAGTCATAAAACAATCATGCATGCTCTAAAATCTATGTGGGGTCTTCTATCTGTTAGTAGGTGTTTGAAATGACTAGGCTCTCATTAGTCAGTTCCACATACTCTGAAGAGTGAGTAAAAGGAATTGTGAATTTTAAAGGCAAGATCAATAAGGACTATTCTCTGAATTGAAGAGAAAAGTAAAATAGCAGTTTGACTACTTTCTTATGGGAGAGACTCAGTGGAAGACAAATGAGAGTATGAGAGGAAAGGAGATCAGAACCTAGATTGGAATTTCAGAATGTCCTGGAGCAGACATGGTGAATCTAGGAAGCTGAATACAGAGGAACACACTGAAAATGAAATGCTTAGAAAACATTTGGAAAGGACTCTGAATGAGACCGTCCTCATATGGTTCTCATGGGCATGCACCATAGTCATGATTTAGAATAAAATGATCTGCTCTCTGTGGAATGTTGGCCAAATCACTGTGTTCTCTGCAACTCAGGGTCCTCATTTGGCAAATAGGGGGATGGACCACATGACCTCCAAGGTTCCTTCTGGCTCTGGCTCTAGGATCCTATAATGTAAACTGGCCATAAAAAATAGCTGTGTGAAACTGAGAATTGGAGATGTGGCAGCCTCCTTTCCTGTAGCTTTGATTTGACTGGAATGTGCCTACACTTGCCACCTATTTCATTTGTTTATTTTTCTCTTTAGATGAGATGGGCTGCCTGCTGACCCATAGCTGCTTGGAAATCCACAGGACAGGCCTGTCAGAAAATGTCTGTGTCAGCAGCTAGCAGCTGTCCATTCAGTAAAGACATAAAATAATAGGGGAGAAAACACGACAAAACAAATGGAAAACCCAGCCAGAGATTTGTAACCCAGGGCTGACAGATTAGGCTGGTGACATGGAAAGGAATCCCAATATGTGAAAAGCTGAGGGTTCTAAATGTGTCAGAATTAACACAACTCTGATGTTTCATCTCCTGAATTTTAATGGAGTTGTCCAAGAAATAACAACTTGTTATATTTTTAGAAGAGTGGTGACTTTCAGCTAATGCAATTTAATCTTTGGTGTATGAATAAAAATGTTCCTCCAGAAAACAGAAATTAAAGTAGTAAATGGTTTATCCATTGATTTGTATGAGAAGGCAGGTGTGTGTGTGTGTGTGTGTGTGTGTGTGTGTGTGTGTGTGTGTATGAAAGACAGAGATAGGCAGGTGACTTACCAGACTCTCTGTTTTGGATCTCAGTTCCTCACCCCAAGGCTTAGTTTGGCATCTTGCATGTAATTAAATTTCAGGTGTAGTAAAAAAGAGCATGAGGTTTGTAGTAAAAGGATATGGACTCCATTGTTTATTAACTCTCCTAATTGAAAGTGTTACCACAATCACAGAGAATATACCCAACAGGGTCTAAATGAAGAGGGCATCTGTAATTGATGAAGTTTTCTAAATGTCCCTATTCGTGGGTAAGAAACTTTTGCTGCTAATATTCTTGTGTTGATTTAACAATATCACACAGGTCAGCCTCAATGAGACCCAGTATCATTCAAAGATATCAATTCCTTAAAAAAACTAACAGAATTAATAAAATATTGTTCTGACTGTGAATTATGGTTGATTGGCCAGCTTTTTGAGTTAGCATATCAGTATATATATTTGGGATACGATGCAGTTGGATGACGAATTTGGACCCAGAATTGGCAGCTGTATCACACACTGGACCGGGGTCTAGAAGACCCAAGTTTTAATCCGGTTTCACTTATCTGCTCTGTGCAAATTATTTAATCTTGTCTACTTTGGTTTCCTTGTCCATAAAATAAGGATGAAAGCAATTTCCCAGGGTCATTGTGAGGATAAAATGAGATATTAATAAAGCATATTGCAAAATAAATTAAAAATGAAATTAAAAGCAAAATATAAATGTTGGTTATTGTTGTTTTCGTTAATATTGTCATTATTGTTGCTATATTGAAGGAGAAAAGACGTGGAGAGTTCTAAATTCCAGTCTTGCCTCAGCAGCATCCAGTTTGACCTTTCCAACCCAATATTCTATTACTACCTCTAACTCAACATCTTCCAAACCAAACTCATTATTTGCTCCCCCCAAATGTATGCCCTCTTCCGAAGTTCCCCATTTATTATGTGAGCACCAGCATCCTTCCAGTCATTCTGGTTCACAATCTCAGAGCCACCCTCTACTTTCAACTCTCCTTCGTGCCATGTTATCTCAATCATTTTCAATCCTACCACCATGATACCTTCTTCATTCTACCCCCCCCCACCCCCCACATGACTTTCACTTTACATCTGACCTTCTTTAACACTGACTTCAACTTTCTCAATAGCTTTCTCTTTGGTTAGTCTTAACAACCTTAAATCATTCCCTGATCCTATTCATTTTCCAGGTAGTTCCCAAAGTGATTGTCCTAGCACACATCGGACTTGGTGACTCCCCTGCTCAAGGAGCTCTAGAGTCTTGAGTATCAAATACAAAGCTCTTCACAGCCTGGCTCCAATGAACCTTTCCAGTTATACTATATATTATATATATGTATACATATATATGTGTATATATATATATACACACACATATATATATATACTATATATTATTCCCCTTCATATGCTTCATAGTCAAGCTAAGCATCTAGATCTATAAGTCCTCTCCCGTGACATTCTATATCCTGTGTCCATCTCTTTTCTTTGACTGTCCCTCATGCCTGAAACACCCTCTCCTCTGCAGAGTCAGTGACCTCTGAAAATCTGTGACAAATAAGGGAAATGGGTGAATATAGCTCAATTTTTTAAAAGATAAGAGGATAGGCTGGTAAATTTTACATTGAATCTTGTCAAATTCTGGAATGTATTATTAAAGGGATGGTCTATGAACAATTAGAAAAGGAAACAGTGATCATTTGATTCAGTTCTCTCCATATTGCAATACTCCATCCTGAGCCTTCCTTTCTTTCCTGCTGACTTTTCTCCCTACGGCTATATTTAAGAAGGACCTTAGCTATGCTTCTTTTCATTCTTACTTCAATTCTCTCCCTCTGACTCTCCCATTTGGGTTCCTTTCCTTCAACTCCCCTATTTCTGTTGTCTGTCCCCATAATAGTGTAAGATATATGTGTTTGTTTCTCTGTCACCTAACACCAAGCCTGGTAGACAGTGGATCCTTAATAAATGCCTCTTGATCAATTGCTTTCATAAAGAATCTAGGGCTAAGCTAATAAACTAACCTATTCCAGATAAAAGTGTAACCTGAGTGCCATACCTTGACTTCTGGCATAACATATTGAACTTAATCTTGGTAGTTTCTCTCCAATGACTTCAGAAGTTCATATTCACTTGGGGCCTCCTATGGCAATAACAGAATATGGCTTGTATCTCTCTAAAGGCTTTTGGTTATCCTGAAAGCATCCAGGCTAACAAAACATTCAACGTAGGACAGCTTCATTGAAGGCAGTATGAGACCCCCAAAAGACTAACATCTGAGCCCTCATTAATAAAGCATATTGCAAAATAAATTAAAAATGAAATTAAAAGCAAAATATAAGCAATAGAGAAGCCTCTTCTCTCTTCCCACTTCCCTCCTTGAATGTTCAGTTTACTGTCTCATTTCTCAAACTTTCAGACTCTTGTAGCAAGGACTTTGTATGTGAATGGAGTTGCTCCTCCAGAGCCTGGTGTAGCTTTGTTGTTGGCTGTCAAGACATGTAGGTGCTATCTGGTCTACTCCAGATACACATAAGGCATGCCAGATGAGATGAAAAAAAATCCCAATATTCAACATGCCTGATTCCAGAGCTTGGATGATGATGATGATGATAAGTAACATTTATGTAATGCTTTAAGGTTTACAAAATGCTTTACAATTATTTTCTCCTTTTTCATCCTCACATCAAACCTGGGAACTAGCTGCTCTTATTGTGCCCCTTTAACAGATGGGAAAACTGAGACCAAGACAGATTAAGTGGATCATACAGGGAGCATCTGAGTCAGAATTTAAATTCGGATTTACCAGGTGTCAGGTCCAGCTCTCTCACCACCATGGATCTAGCTGCCTCAGTTGCTAGTGCCCAGCACATTTCCTGGCACAATAGGTGCCAAGCATTTGCTGAATTAAATTGAGTTCAGGAAGACTTGTCCCTTAAGTCATATTACAAAACTGGGAGCCAGAGTTTCAGGAGATCCCACACATATACTATGAAAACACCCAAAGCTATGACACGCCTCAATTGAATTTCTCTATACTAGACTAGTAACATCCTGGGGTTCAATTCAATTCAATTTATAAAGCACCTACTATAAAGCCAAGATTTTTCACTGAGGGTGAAGCTTAGCCTAATTTCAGCAGCTGAGGAGGTGGGAAGCATTTGGTTGGGATCACAATGATCTTGAGCAACGTGGGAAATATTCAGATGGGCTGAACATAGTGTAGCAAAAAACCTGCTGGATTTCTAGTTTAGTGACCCAGGTTCAGATCTCAATGCCATTATTTATTACTTATATGACCTTGAAAAAAATCTAACTTTCTCTGTAGAATTAGGAGGCTGACTTCTCATAGCATAGTGGAAGGTGACCATGACCAGGGCAGAATGTTGCATGTCATCTCAGATAAGGTCACAACCATGAGAATGTTTTTGCTTAAGTATTTTTCTTGTTTCCAAGGAGTGATTTGATATCAAAGAGAGAGTTTCTGTATTTATAGAAATGACTGAGAGAGAAAAACACTGAGCAGTAATTAAACTTATTTAAAAATAATATAAGGGAATTGTCTCCATTGTCTCTCAAGTCCTTTTCCTGCTCTGAATCTATGATGCTCTGATTATTGGAAGCTGTTGATAAGAGCAAATTCAACATGAATGGGTCAGTTCCAGAGAAACTGACCCTACTCCTGGCTTTCTCTTTTCTTGATTTCATACCATATGAAGCAGCTATGGGCACACAATGCTACCAGAACCTCCTAGGCATCCAAAATGAAAAGAAGACACAGGTATCTGAGAAGGGACACAGATCTGGAAGACAGGAAGGAGAGCCTGCTCTGGCATCAAATCATGCCCCAAATGGCTGTTCAGTTTAGCCCAAGCCCTATGCCCTAGCCTTTCTTTCACAACATGTGAAATGATTATAGTTAGCTATAATCTCTAGGGGCAGCTATGTGGCACAGTGGATGGAGTGCCAGTTCTGGAGTCAGGATGACTCATCTTGCCTAGTTCAAATCTGGCTTCAGTCGCTGACTAGTGTGTGACCCTGGCAAAGTCCCTCAACCCTTTTTGCCTCAGTTTCCCACAAGTAAAATGAGCTGTAGAAGGAAATGGCAAACCAGTCCGGTGTCTTTGCCAAGAAAACCCTAAATGGGGTCATGAAGAGTCAGACATGACTGAAACAACTGAACAGCAACAGAAGTTCTCATCCCTCAGGTGTCTTGTAGCCCTATGATTTTATTGAATATGTCTCCACTCTCACTCACTCTTGCTTTTTGGGGCCTCTAGGTTTCTTTGAGGGCAGTTCAAGGGGCACTGCTCACTTTCTGACTTTCCTAATTCCTAAGGGTGGCTACTGGGTCACTGCTCCAAAATGCCTTTGCATTTATTTTCAATTGACTTATCTGTGTACACCTTCTACTCCTCCTCCTCCCTGCAAAGGAGCCAATATTACTTGATTTGGGTCTTTGTGCTCCCAACCACACAGTAGGCTTATTAAAAATTGGATAACTGCTTATTGAACTGAATTTAGAAGGACAGTGAGTACTCAGAAGAAATAGGTCTGAATTGTAAATCCAAGGAACTGGATTCAAATTCTAACTCTGAAACTTACTAATTACATAACCCTAGGCAAGTCACTTAACTTATCTGTGCCTCAGTTTCCTCAACTTTAAAATGAGAATAACGGTAATGCTGTGAGGATCAGATGAGCCAACGTCAAATGCTTTGCAAACCTTAAAACATTATTATTAAGTCACCTCCTAGGATGACAGATTTAGAGGCTTTTGAGTCTGATCCCCTCATTTTACTGATGAGGAAAGTGAAGCAGACAGAAGTGAAGTAGCCTGCCCTGTAAGTCCCTAAGGCAAGATTTGAACTCTGTTCTTCTTGAGCTCTATTTGCTCTTTCTTGGTCTCAGTTTCTACGCCTGGTCTGAGTTCCCTTGTAGCTATGACCATATGTCTTCTAAGATTCCTTCACAAATGTGGATCTGGAATCCTAAATCTGTGAGCTTACGAATTGTCTAATTTGGAGGCAGTGGTGAAGGCCATCGGGGAAGGAAGTCGATGGCCTCTGGAGGTCTCTTCCTGCTGGGAGATTCTCTCTCCGTCTTTGAGAAGGTGAAAAGACTTGTCTCATTCACTGCATTGACATTGTTGAGGGATTACTGTGTGCAGCATGCTCCCTTTTTACCAGCAAAGAGACAATGGGTCCTTTGCCCTCTGATGGGCTGGAGATCTCCCTTCAGTCACAAAACGAAGCCATTGTATTCATTCTCCTGTGTTGGGGAAGGGGGGAGGTAAGGTTGTGTGTTTTTAATGGTGTTACAATAATTTATTACCTTCTCTTCAGCAGCACTAGTCTGGCTGGTAGCTCTAAAAACCCCTACAGTCAACAAGAGAGCAGTCAACAGAATTATTTTCAAGAGCAGATGGGATGTACCTTCAAAGAGCAGGATTGTCCCACTGAAACTGGGACATCTGGCAACCCTAAAAAAGCCCAAACTAGATGGAATAAAAATTATGAGATGGAGAAACAGAAAAATATGTCTTTGCATTGATGAGCGGGGTAGGCCACTAATCTCATCAACTCCCTTTCCAACGTTGTGGTGTAAAATAAGAAGGAAGGGCAGGTTCTCCCTGCTCAAGAGAACTGGATGGGAATTCCAGAGGAGGAGGAATTTGGAAACTTTCAAGTACTACACCCCCTTCTGATCAGACTCATTTAGGGAGTTATAAAAGGCAGGAATAAACTTCCTCGATCCAATGCTTGGCTGATGAGCAGGGCCAGCGGTAGGAAGAAGGGAAGACAGGAATCCAGCCAAGTTTACCATTTTTTTTCTTGAAGAAATTGTGGCAACAAATAATCCTTCCCCTCTGAGGCTTCTCAGCAGAGAGGGCAGTGCCACCATGGGCTCACTGACCTCTTTGTAGCTTCTGTCCACCGCTCTTACTTGTGCCCTCTGGGAGCAGTCTGAACAAGTCTCATCCCTTAGAAGCTATAAAACTCCCCCCTCCCCCACCAGATATACACACACTTGGCCAATGAAGAACAGTGGGAAACTCTACTAGGGTTGACGTCAGCAAAGACTGGTCTTCAAAATCCCCTCTTTGGGCTCTCTGGGTATGTGACCATAGGCCAGCTATTTAATCTCTGAATCTTGGCATTCTCATCTCTAAAATGGGGGCTATACCCACTATCCAGGGTTGTCATGAAGGTCAAATGGCACTTTTCCAACCTTAAAGCATGAGAAAATGTCAGCCATGAATTTCCAGTCTTTTATTTATGGGGTGAAATTGATTAGCAACATAGAAAGGCCATAAAAATAGAATTAGGTGGTATATTGTAGAGAGTGCTGGACTGGGAGAAAGACCTCAGTTCAAATCCTGCCTCAGAAACTTACTAGCTGTGTGACCCTTGACAAACCATTTAAACTCTACTCCTGTTTCCCCATTGGTGAAATGGGGATAACATTCGCAGCTACCTTACAGGGTGTTGTGATGATTAAATGGATTTAACATGCATCCCAGGCTTTGCCACTTGTAAAGTGTTATAGACATGTTGTTATTATAACTGACATTTATGTACTCCTTCCATCACGATGCCTCAGGATGTAGAGGGAAAGAAGTGGAATCACTTTGGAGCCAAACTGTAACGACCATTAAAATGCTGAAGCCTATAGATGACAATAACTGAGGTTTACATGGTATTTTAAGACGTGCTAAGCATCTTACCTTCATTAGCTCACCGGGTCTGCCTGACAACCATGGAAGTTGACTGACATTCTAATCCCCATTTTACAGATAAAGAAACTAAGACTCTGAAAGATGAAGTGCTCCCCATGAACCCTTGCTTAATAGATGTCAGAGGTGGGATCTGAAGTATTTTCTTTACAGTATGGCTGTGTTAGTGATAAATAGATGTCAGTAACAAAAAACAGAGGTGGCAGAGGGCAGGATGACCTCTCTGGAATCCCTGGAATTCCAGTGAAGGGGAGGGAAAATGAAAAAAAAAAATACTGATGACTCTTCCAATGTGTGAAGACAGTTATCATAGGAAAAAAGATACAAAGTGAACCTGAGTCTGCAAAGCAAGGAGTCCCCTCTACCAATTCAGTATTTTCCCTGCAACTGACAGTCTTCAAGATTTGCCTGGGACACTGAGTTTAAGTGACTTGCACAGGGTCACGCAGCCAAGATGTATCCAAGACAGGATAAATCCAGGTCTTCCTGGGTCTGAGACCAGCTCCCTATCTGCTATACCCTATTGCCTGCCCTAATCTCTTTCTCAAGCTGAACATATCCAATTCTAGTTCCAGTTCTAGGACACAGAATCAAATCCCTTTCTTTAATGGATGATGAGTCAGACTAATGCAACCAGTAGTCCCCTCCTTGGTTAGCAAAAGGAATTTCTACCCTGCTCATGTGAGTTCATTTCTTTTTGAAAATTATTTTTATTTATTTCATTAACTATTTGCCTGCTACAGTTAAATTATTTTAACAATCATTTTTAAAATTTGAATTCCAAATTCTCTCCATCCTTCCCACTCCTCCCTGCAATTTGGTATCAATTATATACATGAAATCATGCAAAACAGATTTTCATATTAGTCATGTAGCAAAGGAAAACATAAACAAAATAAAACAATCAAAATAAAAAGAGTAAAAAAAAGTCTGTTTAGATCTGCACTGAGAATCCCTCAGTTCTCTTTCTGGAAGCAGAATAACATTTTTCATCATGGATCTTTTGGAATTATCTTCAGTCATTTTCTTGATCAGAATAGATAAATCTTTTATGTTTGATTATGCTTATGTTTTTGTTACTGCATGTCCAGTGTTCTCCTGCTCCTATTCACTTTACTTTCATGAGTTCATATGAGTCTTCCCACATTTTCCCAAAAACATTCTGCTCATCATTTCTTTATAGCACAATAGTATTCCATCACATTCATATACCATAACTTGTTCAACCATAGATTGATTGATGGGAATCCCTTAAATTTCCAATTCTTTGATACCACCAAAAGAGCTGTTACAGATATTTTTGTATGAAATAGGTCCTTTTCCCTTTTCTTTGATCTCTTTGGGATACAAACTTAGTAGTAATATGGATGGATCAAAGGGTATGCACAATTTTAGAGCCCTTTGAACATAGTCTCAAATTGTTTTCCAGTATGGACTAGTTCACAATTCCACCAACAATGCATTAGTGTCCCAATTTTTTCATATTCCCTTCAGGATTTCTCATTTTCTTTTTCTGTCATGTTAGCCAGTGTAATAGATGTGAGGTAATTTATTTTGCATTTCTCCAATCAGTAGTAATTTAGAGCATTTTCCCATGTGACTGTTGATAGCTTTGATATCTTCTTCTGAAAAATGTCTGTTTATATCCTGTGATCATTTATCAATTGGGGAGTTACTCTTATTTTTATAAATTTGACTCATTTCTCTATACATTTGAGAAATGAGGTCTTTTTCAGAGAAAGTAGCTGGAATATTCTCAGCTTTCTGTTTTTCTTCTAATTTTGGCTGTATGAGTTTCATTTGTGCAAAAGTTTTTTAATTTTGTGTAATCAAAATTATCCGTGTTATATCCTGTGATGCTTTCTGTCTCTTGTTTGATCATAAATTCTTTTCTTTTTCAGGCTAAAAATCTCCAGTTCTACTTCCAGTTGCAGGACACAAGGTTATCTAAGTCTTTATATAAGACTTCCTAGGAGGAGAAATCTGCTTCCTTCTAAGGCAGCCACTTTGGGACAGCTTTAATAACTTTTTGTAAGTTTTAATAAGAATTTTCAATAGAAAGTCTTTCTGACTTCCGGTTTATCTTAGTAGCAGGGCCAAGGAAAAAGACAGGAAGTTGAGTGACTTTAGCCATTTACTTATGATATTATCATTTATGTCTAGATTATTTATCATTTTGACAATATCTTGCTATACTGTGTGAGATGTTGGTCTATGCTTAGTTTCAGCCAAAGTACTTGCCACTTTTCGTAAAAATTTTGTCAAATATTGAATTTTCACTTCTTACCTCAAAGTTTGGCTCTTCAGGCTTATTAAACAAAAAAAATTTACTATGGCAATTTATTACTATGAATTGTGTACCTAATATATTCCATTAATCTATCACTCTATTTCTTAGCCAGTACCAGATTGTTATATCACTTTACAAAGAGGAATTGCTAGGTCACCTTCTTCCACATGTTTTTCATTAATTCCCTTAATATTCTGGACCTTTTGTTCTCTAGATGAATTTTTGTTACTATTTTTTCTATATAAAAAATTGTTTGGTAGTTTCATTGGTATGACACTTAAAAAGTAAGTTAACTTAGGTAGAATTGTCATTTTTATTGTATTGGCTTAGCCTACCAATGGACAATTCATATTTCTCTAATTGTTAGATTTGTCTTTATTTGTGTGACAAGTGTTTTATAACCATGTTTGTATAATCCTTGAGTTTGTCTTGGCAGGTAGATTAGCAAATATTTTATTTTGTTTACAGGTATTTTAAGTGGAATTTTTCTTTCATTCTCTTTAGATTTTTTGTTGTTCGTAGTGTGCAGAAATGCTGATGATTTGTGTGACTATATTTTATACACTGCAACTTTGCTAAAGTTGTTGATGGTTTCAACTAGTTTGTTAATTGATTCTCTAGGGCTGCCTAAGTGTACCACCACACTGTCTGCAAAGAGTAATAGTGTTGTTGCCTCATTGCTTATCTTTCTTCCTACAATTTCTTTTTTCTTGTCTTATTGCTTTAATTACTATTTAATAATGGCAATGACAATGTATACATCATTGCTTCACTCCTAATCTTACTGGGAAAGCTTCAAGTTTATCTCCATTACAGATCATGCTTGTTTTTGGTTTTGTATAGATACTACTTAACACTTTAAGAAAGGTTCTATTGATTTCTACGCTTTCTAGTATTTTTAAAAATAGCCATGGGCATTATATTTTGTCAAAGTCTTTTTTCTTCATCTAATGATATAAACATATAATTTTTGTTGCTATTCTTACTGATATGGTTAATTATATACTAATAGTTTTCCTAATATTGAACCTGCCTTGTCTCCATGGTATAACTCTTACCTTGTCATGGGATATGATCTCCTTGCTAGTATTTAAACTTTTTGCTTTGATATTCATTAAAATTGGTCTGTATTTTGCTTTCTCTGTTTTTGTCTCTCCCTAATTTAGTTATCAGTACCATATTGTGTTAGAAAAGAAATTTGGTAAGATTCATTGGTTGCCTATTTTTTTCCCAAATAGCTTATGTAGCTTCAGGATTAATCATTCTTCAAATGTTTGGTTGAATTCACTTGTAAATCCATCTGGTCCTAGGAATAGTTTTTGGCAACTACAATGTTAGCTTTTTCAAGTAACTTTTAATCTGTGCTTCAAAGGCCTTTTATTCAAAATTTTTATTTCATTGTGGTCTGAAAAGAGTGCATTTTATATTACTGCTTTTGTGCACTTGCTTGTGAGGTTTTTATGTCCTAATATATGGTAAATTTTTTTGTGAAGGTGCCACGTATGGGTGAGAAAAGGCACTATCCTTATTCAGTTTTCTGATATTATCGTATCTTTTCTAAGTTACTATTCATCTACTTGGCTTCTTTCTTATTTATTTTATATTTAAATTTGTTTATTTGTTTCTTTATAATAGAGGAAGGTAGAAGTTCCCTACTAGTATAGTTTTACTGTCTATTTCCTCCTAAAATTCATCCAACATTTCCTTTAATAATTCAGATGCTTTGCCATGTGGTATACATATATTTAGTATTGGTATTACTTCATTGTCTATGTTTCCCTTTTAGCAATATATTGTTTCCTTACTTATTCCTTTTCATTAAGTCTATTTTTGCTTTTGATTTATCTGAAATCATGGTTAATACCCCTTGCTTTTTTTTACTTCAAATAATGAATAAGAGACTCTACTACAATCTCTTATTTTAACTCTGTGGATCTCTCTGTTTCAAGTGTGTTTCTTGTAGACAATATATAGTTGGATTCTGGCTTCTAATTCATTCTGCTATCTAATTCTCTTTTATGGGTGATTTTATCCCATTTACATTCAGTTATGCTTACTAACTATACATTTCCCTCCATCGTGTTTTCTTCTGTTTATCCTTTCACTCTCTTTATCTTGTCCTTTCTCTCAAGTCTATTTTGTTTCTGACCACAGCCTTCTTTTCTTCACCCTCCCTTTTATCCCACCTCTCCCTGCATTGTCCTATCACCTCTCCTACTTGGGTAAGATAGATTTATATTACCAGTTGAATACACACACACACACACACACACACACATATGTGTGTGTGTGTGTATAATATGTATATACATACTTATGTACTATGTATGTATGTATTTTCCTTCTTTTAACCAATTTAGATGTGTGAGGTTCAATCTCATCCATTTCCCCTTACATTGTAAAAGCTCTTGTATGCCTCTTTTATGTGACATAACTTTCTCTCTCTTCTTTCCCCTTTCTCCCAGTGCATCCCTTTCTCACTTACCTGTTTTTTAAAACATTATCCCAATAAAATTGACTCATTCCTACACCCTCTTTCTATTTAGAACATTCTAACTATGCTAATAATGATAAAGTTCTTAGAAGATGCATGTCTCATCTTACCATATTGAAAGTAAACAGTGTAATCTTATTGAGTACCTTATGATTCCTCTTTTATGCTTATCTTTTTAAAGAAAATTCTCTTGAGTCTTGTTTTTAAAAGTTAAAATTTCTATTTAGCTCTGGTCTTTTCATCAGGAACACTACATCTTCTATTTCATCAAATATTTATTTTCCCTTAAAGGATGATACTCATTTTTGCTAGGTAGGTTGTCATCCTAGTTCTTTTTCCATCTGGAATATCATATTCCAAGCCCTCTACTCCTTAATATGGTTGTAGTTTAAACTTTTGTTAACCTGACTATGGACCCACATTATTTGAATCATTTATTCTGGTTGCTTGAAGTATTTTTTTCTTTGAACTTGAAATTCTGAAATTTGACTTTAATATAGTTGGCCATTTTCATTTTGAGATCTCTTTCAGGTCATGAACAGTGGATTCTTTCAGTTTCTATTTTACTCTCTGAGTCTAGGCAGGTCTAGGTCTGGGCAGTTTTCCTTGACATTTTCTTGAAATGTGATGTCTGGGCTCTTTCTTTGATCATGACTTTTAGGTAATCTGGTCATTCTTAAATTATCTCTCTTCACTCTATCTTCCATGTCAGTTATTTTTCTGGTGAGGTATGTGAAAACATTTTCTTCTATTTTGTTCACTTTTTGACTCTGTTTTATTGTTTCTTGATGTCTCACAGAGTCATCAGCTTCCACTTTCCTAATTCTAATTTTTAAGGAATTAATTTCTTAAGGAAACTTTGTACTTCTTTTCTCCTTTGAGTAACTATTATTTTTAAGGAATTTTTAAAGGAATTTTAAGTGAATTTTTGTACCTTTTTAAAAAATTTTGGCCAGTTCTGTTTCCTAAGGTGTTATCTTCTTCAGCATGTTTTGTGTCTTTTATTAAGCTTTTAATTTTCTTGTCATGATTTTCTTTTTTTGCTTTCATTTCTTTCTCTAATTTTTTGTCTACCATTCTTCTTTGATTTTGAAAATCACTTTTTAGCTCTTCCAGGAATTCTTGTTGGACTTATGTCCAATTCATTTTTCTTTGAGACTTTAAGTATTGCTGTTTTGACTTCATTGTCTTCTGGGTTAGTGTTTTGATCTTTCTTGTCACCATAGTAACTTTTTATTATCAGGTTATTTTTTATTGTTTGTTTTCCCCATTTTTTCCCCTCCCTATTTTTTTAATTTGGAACTTTTATGTTAATGTCAGGCCCTGTTCCTGATGTGGGTGGAGGGAGTGCGCTATCTCAAGGTTTTAGGCTTTTTTGCACTACTGTTTTTAGAGCTAATTCTCGGAGTTTTCAGAGCTATTTCTGGGCTCAGTGCTTCGAAGGCAGTATGATCTAAGGACATGTGTAGTCGCTGATGTGCTGGTCTGCACTCTGGTCTTTGCTCAGGAAGGGCCTCTATTCTGTGAGGATTGCAATTAATACTGCTTCTGCAGGGGCCCTGTTCCCTTGGAACTAGAAATAATACAGTTCCTCGGGGTCCCTTATCTCTTAGGACTAGAAGTTATACTAAGGGTTTCCTCTCCCTCTTAACCAAAAGGTCTCTTCTCCACTCTTGAACTATGACCCAGAAGTAGGTGTCAGCAATAAGGCTGCAAAAAGCATCTGTTCCTATGTCCAGTGCTAGCACAGGGGCTCGTATAACCTCTTTCTGACCAGTTGCCAGGTTCTCTTGCCATCTCCAACTTGAGAAATCCTGAAGCTGATGCTGTTGCTGTGCCACCACTCACATTTCTTTCATGTGTGCTTTAGGTCAGCCTCCTCCCCTGAATCACAGATATCTCTTTCTGAATTGAACTAGAAGAATATCTCACTCTGATCTTCTGTTTGCTCTAGCCCTCGAGAATTTGATTTGAAGCCTTATTTTCAAGTTGTTTGGAAGGAAATATTGGGAGAGCTTGGCTGAGCACTTTCTGTATTGCACCATCTTGGCTCCACCCCCAGAAGTACAAAATAACTATGTTTGCATGCAAGTTCCTGTCAAGAAGGCAGTACCAAGTTATGAGGAGGCCACTAATGTCTTCATTGTCCATTGGTAGTTCTGCTTGGTAATTTGAAGTGTGATGCCATCATGTTTATTTTAAGGGATTTACAAAATATTTATTTTTATTTTTCATCATTCATTTTAATAAAATTTGAATTTTAAAATTTCTCCCCTCCTTCTCTGCCTACAAAAGATGGGGTACAATCTAATATAGGCCATATATATATACAATCATATTAAACATATCTCCATAGTAGTCATATTGTAAAGAAGAATTAGAACCAAGGGGAAAAACCATGAGAAAGAAAACCTCCTCTCTCCCTTCCCCCTCAAAAGGCAAAATAGTATGCTTTGATCTACCTTCAGATTCTGTAGCTCTTTTTTCTGAATGTGGATAGAATTTTCCATCATGAGTCTTTTGGAATTGTCTTAGATTATGGCACTGCTGAGAAGAACTAAGTCTACCAAAGCTGGTCATTGCCCAATGTTGCTGTTACTATGTACAATATTTTCCTGGTTTTGCTCACTTCTCACAGCAGCCTGCTCACCCTTTCTGATGGAACAATAGCATTCTGTTGTGTTCATATTCCACAACTTGTTCAGCCATTTCCCAATTGATGGGCATCTCAATTTCTAATTCTTGGCCACCATCAAAAGAGCTGCTATGAATATTTTTGTACATGTGGGTACTTTTCCCATTTGCATGATCTCTTTAGAATACATACCTATAAGTGGTATTGCTAGGTCAATGGGTATGCACAGCTTTATAACCTTCTGGGCACAGTTGCAAATTTCTCTCCAGAATGGTTGGATCAATTCACAATTCCACCAACAATGTCATCATATTTATAAGCACAGCACTTAAGGCAATGGTGAAACTCTGTCGTGGCAACATTTGAATCCCTCTGTCCAGAAGGTTTGTGTTTCATTTAATTCTTTTTTACTAAATTAAATTCTATTTTATTTTCAGATTTATATCATCTTTCTCCCATCTCTGCCTACCTTTGTTGAGAAATCAAGAAAGATAAAATCCTAATTACAAATGTATGCGCTCAAGAAGAGGACAGTAGGGGAAAAGAAATAAGCATTTATTAAGGTCCTACTATGTGCCAGGCATTGTGCAAATATTATCTTTCTTGGTCAAGCAAAGCAAATTCCCACTTTGGCCATGTTAAAAAAAAATAAACGTATCAATCTGTATTCTGCATCCATTACCTCTCCATCAGGAGGTAGCACGACTTTTCATCTTGAGTCCTCTGGAATTATGGCTAGTTATTTCCTTGATCAAAATTCCTAAGTCTTTCGAAATTGTTTATCTTTATAATATTGCTGTTATTGTAGAAATTGTCTTTCTGATTCTCTCACTTTATCCTGCATTCTTTCATCCAAGTCTTTTTGGGTTTCTGTGAAACCATCCCCTTTATCATTTCTTGCAGAACAAAGGTACATGATGGTGCAGTGGATAGAGCTCTGCTCCTGGAGTCAGGAAGACCTGAGTTCAAATCCAGTCTCAAATCCTTCCATGTGACCCTGGGCAAGTCACTACACCACCATTTATTTCCTCCACTGTAAAATGGGACAATAATGGAATCTACCTCACAGAGTTGTTGTAGCAAATGAGTTACTTATTAAAGCACTTTGCACAGTCCCTAGCACACAGTAGGAGTTGTATAAACATTTATTCGAATCCTCTCTTCCTTTCTGTCACATACATATAACTTAACTTATTCAGCCATCCCCAACTGAAAGGCACTCCCACCCTGTTTCCAATCTTTGTCACCACAAAAAAGAACTCCTCTAAATATGATGAGTCCTTCAGATCTGAAATGCCCGCTCCCTGAAGGAGCAGAGCTGTTTTGCTGCCTCTATCCCCATTCTTGCCTTGCCTTTCTTATTATCTTGGCCTTTTTTTAGTCCCTTCTGGTCTCCCTGCCTCTGGCCTTCCCAGAGTTTCCTGGCTGCACAGCCCTCCCATCTGCCCCTCTCCCCATCTGGTCCTGCCTTTCGTTGCTCTGAATTCTCTCTCTCTCTTCACAATTAAAAGCAGTGTTTTCTAACAAGATTTGAGGTGCCCAGGGGTAATGGGCTTTCTTAATGTGGGCCCTTTTTTAGGCCAATGAAATTACAGGGCAGTCCCTATCTTCCTGCCACCTTGCCATCACTTTATGACCCTGATTTCTTCTAAGTGGTTAGGCCTTACCTTGATGTAGTTTCTGACCATGTGGGTTAGTGTCCTTTGATGGTGGGACACTTCATATTATTTCTAGAAAGCCATAAAGTCCAAATGAAAGAGGGCCTGAAATGGAGCTCTTTAAAGTTCTACTATTTTACTAATAATAGGTGGTGTTACCTTGGGAAAGTCACTTCTCTCCAAACACTGGTTTCCTTATCTGAAAGTGAAAGGGCCTGATTAGATGATTTCTAAGGCCCCTTCTAGCTTTAAAACTGATTTTGCACGGGAGTGACAATCAGAGATGGTGAGACACAGGGACAGAATTTTGTTAAGAGCTGAAGATACTGAAAAAAGGGAGAATGCTCAAGATAAAAAGATTTCCCTTATCAAGTGAATGCAAGATAGGGGCAGTTTCATTTTTGTTTTTCTCTCCAGCACCTTACGTATACATTAGGTGCTTTATAAATGCTTATTGGTTGATTGGCTGGTGCAGAAAATATATTATAAAGAGGTCTTCATAAATGTCTTATCAGTCATTAAAAATGGGGAAAAAACATCCTCATAGGCCAGAAATAGCTCACTACCTGCCCAGTTTCTTCTGCCCATCTCTTGGATGCACTGGGGCTTTGGAGGTTGAAATAATTTTTCCTAGACCTGGAGAGACAGGCAGTCAGGCTTCTTTGGAGTGTAGACACCACTGATTTATTAGTATATGCAGTAGCATGAATGAGGGAAAGGACTCAGCTCAGGAATCTGGAACAGCCGGACCGGCTGCTGCCAAGTGGGGAGAACAATTTTAGGTCTACCCAGGATCTGACTGCTGTTCCCGCCCACTGCCCGCCTTCCTCCTTCCTCCTGTCCTTGAACACACAGATGCCACCTTCCGCTCCCTTGCTCACCAGTTTCTTGAATTTCCATGTTTCCTGGCACTAGTTTTCCTCACTTCAGATTCTCACCTATGTCTGGTAATTCCTTTTCATCCCCAACTCCATATATATATTTGTATATATTTATTTATATACATGTGTATATATTTATTTATATACATATATATATATATGTATATATGTCACTCTGTACCCCAGTTGACCTTTCCTGGATTTTTCCTCTTTCCCTATGGGTTTAGGAGGGGATGGGCTTCAAAAATCTCACATATACATACATATATGTGCATACATATATTCAGACATATAAATAATATGCATATACACGCATAATACATGCTGTACTTGGTATATGGTAAGTGCTTACCAATGCCTTTTTGTTTAATTAGACACTTAATGTTGGGCATACAGCAGACCTGCTTATAGATTAGCAGCACTGAATGACCAGATAAATCATCCCTGAGGGCAAGAATTACTTCATTCTTTCCCTTTGCTGCCTCAGGGACCTTGCCATGGGTCTGAGATTTTCTCAGTATAGCTATTCCCACTCCTTCCAATGATCTCATCCCATCTATAGGACTCTTATTCATGTCCTTCTACACATTTACCACAGGGCATCTGGAGGTCATCCTTTTCTTCCTCCAACATGAAGATACTAATAGAATTCTTAGGATGTTTGCCTGTTATCCCTCACCTATACCACACGACTAGTGGGTTTCGACCCTATGGCTCTTGACAGTGATAGTGGGAGAAGGGGGACAGCAGATGCTAACAATCACAGTTTGCTTTGATAGACCATCTGTAAGCTTTAACTTGGCCTTATATACTGTATGCACTTCATATATATTTGTTCAACTGTCTTTAATTGACTACAAGGCAGACTTGGGTTTTTCTCTCAGTTTTGCCATTAGTTAATGACCTTGGGCCAGGCATTTAACCTCTGTGGATTTGTGTTCTACTCAGTAAAATGAAAGGGTTGGTGTACATAATCTCTAAGGTCCCTTCTAGCTCTATAATGCTGTAATTTTCTCTGATTGATTCCTGGCACAGACATAACCTGTGACGGTATCTGGACTGCTGTGCCCAGTTTTCTGTTTCTACTTCGTTCCTGCCAGGTTGTCTTTGCATATTAACTTTCTGTTCTTCCATTGCTGTACAGGCCAGTTAGATGCAGGGTCTCATCCCACAACTGACTCAACTACTTTGGTCAATTACCTAGATTCTGCTTTGGCTGAAATCTAAATCATGTCACTTGGACTGTAATGGACCCAGAGCAGCACAGCCTGCTCATTCGCTTCCCAAGCTCTATTCCCAAGTAAAAAAGAAGCAGCCCATATTTTTCCCAGAATTTTAGGGAACTTGATGGAATTTCAAAGCATACTCATGGAAAAGTATTTTCTCCTCAAAGTTTTTGTGAGTAGATTTTCAAGCTTTTCTCTGGAAAACTGGATCTCACTCTTCCTAATGATCCTGATTTCCTGGGACCCTCATTGGAGGTGACGTCACATACCAGAGAAGTCCATTGACGCAGTGAGTCATCATGACAGAACTCTGGGCCTGGAATTCTGGGTTCTAATTCTGTCTCTAACATTTGTTAGTATAGTTCACCTGGGTCAAAAGAGACTCTGCCTGAAAAACCTGTGGGACCTAAGGGTGGGAGCGAGGTGGGAGTGAGGGCAGGGTGAATGTGAAGGAGAAGCTTGGGAAACCCATTCCTGGATAACAGAAGTTACATATTCGTCTTCTCTGGATGTTTAGTCAGTACTAAAAGACCTGGGTTTTCTATTCTCTGTTGAAGTAACAGGGGCAGCAGCTAGCATTTATATATGTTTTATTATTTACAAAGAATTTTATATATATATATATGTTATATATATAACATATATATATATATATATATTTATATGTTATATTATTTGATCCCTACACTGACCCTGTGAGGTAAGTGCTATTATTATTCCATTTGGCAGATGAGGAAACTGAGGCTGGATCATATAGCCCTGGGTCACATAGCTAGTAACAGGGCAACTAGGTGGTGCAGTCCATACAATGCTAGGTCTGGAGTCAGAAAGATCTGAGTTCAAATGTGACTTCAGATACTTACTAGCTGCATCACTCTGATCAAGTCATGTAACCCTGTTTGCCTTAATTTCTGCATATGTAAAAGGAGCTGGAGAAGGAAGCCTGGAGAAGGCAAACTTTCTTTGTCAAAAAAACTCCTTATGCGATCATGAAAAGGCACATGTGACTGAAACAAATGAACAGCAATAACAAAAAATGCCAGTAAATATCTGACAAGAATTTAGATTTAGGTGTTTCTGACTCCAGACCTGTACTCTGCTCTCTGTCCCTTCACTACCTCTCTTCATTGTCAATCTGACTGTGGGTCAAAAGTTTACACCAATGGAGATATCAATACCTGTCCTACCTGTCCCCCTCCACCCAAGATAGGTGGAGACCAGTTGGAAGACTGAGTATCTAAGACACCTCAATCCAATGATCATAGAAACAGTGTGGGAAAACCATGGCCTTTGGAGTCAAAGGATCTGGATTTGAATCCTGTTTGTGTCACTTCCAAATAGTATGACCCTGGGAAGTCACCTAAATGATCTGGGCCTCAGTTTCCTCATCTAAAAAAGTGACAGGGATTAAACTAAATGACCTCTCAGGTCTCTTGTAACTCTTGATTTTGTGATCTTATGATGCAGTAATTGGGCATTTTCTTCACAGGAGTGATTGCTGGGAGGAGTACAGTTGAAGCTTGAATGCCTGAGAACCCAGATTCCTTAATTTCCTTTATTTGCCTGCCACAAGGTGTGTGTGTGTGTGTGTGTGTGTGTGTGTGTGTGTGTGTGTGTGTGTGCGCGTGTGTGCGTGTGTATCTGTCTGTCTACAAGATCTGGGGAGGGTTTGAGACTGGGGAAGAGATCTGTATTCATAGTATTGATGTATGTAAAATTTGGCACAGAGAATGGGGTCTTTTCTTATGGGAGGGAGGACGTTGTAAACTCTGATATGGTTGAATAAATCCATGTCAAACCCCTGTGGCTCAAGCACTTAGGGTCACCACTTTCAAAAGGTTAGGGAGATTGAGCAGCTAGCTCTTTGAGAATCAGACTGAGCTTGGTAGCCCCCCAGCCCACCCTAAGAGGTACTCCCAAGATTTAGAGATCAGTATCTGTCAGTCCAGTGGCTGACTCAATTAGAGATCTAGGCTTTGCTCCAAAGCAGCCCTTGGCTGTGACAAGCGATACAAACCTAGGCAAATCAGTTAATCTCTTTGAGCCTCAGTTTCTTTATCTTTGCACTGGCCATATCCCAAGGCTAGAACATTCTCCCTCCTCATTTCTATCTCCTTTTTTCAAGAGTCAGATCTAACACATTCTTTTGCCAGACACTTATCCTGATCCACCCCTCCGGGTTCGTAGTGTTCTTCCTCCCAAACCACCTTGCCTTTATTTCCATTGATTCTCTTTTATTGTGTACATGCTTAGAGAAATGTGTGTTATCTCTTCCATTAGAACAGAAATCCCTTGTAAGGATTAATCCAGTTTGACCTTTGTAGGCTCAGTGCTTAGCTCAGTACCTGACACTAGTGGGCACCTAAGAATGCTTGCTGAGTCATTGATTAATCTTTAAAATGGTCATAATACTACTTTCAATCCTTCCTTCACCACGTTGTTATGGGAAAGATGTTTGTAAGATGTTTTGAAGGCTGGAAGTTGACTGCATAGACGATTACGATACCATTACTGCTGCTATTGTTACAAAATTTAGAAGGTAGTTTAATTGTAAGTCAAAACTCAAGGACCTCCAAAGATTTCTGAAGTCTTTAGAGTTTTGTGTACACACACACACACACACACACACACACAGTCACACACACATACATATATACACACACACACATCTTGAAAGGCAGTCTGGAGGAAAGTGGATTTTATTTGGAGAGCAGAACTCCTTAGCATCCTTCTTCTAAGGCAAATCTGATTGTTTGGGTTAAGTCATCTCAAATATCCCTCTAACTCAAAACTCCATCATCCTGTGAGTCCTGGATATAGCTGCAAATCAACTTTCGTGAATAATATAGACAACTTTTACAGACACTTTTAAAATTAAACAAAAATATGAATAACATTTCTCTTTTTCTAAAAATGAAAGGAAGGCCTGCCTTGGGTTCTAGGTCATCTTAGAATTCTTCAGGACCATCTGGAACATTTCACCCTTTCTCCTTTACAATTTCTTTATGCATTTTTCTTTAAAATCTTTTGCACTAAGAAAAATATCCCCAGAAATTCAAGCCAAAAATCCATGTGAATCCCATCAGCAGACTCCAGAATGACAAGTGGGAGGAGAGAAATGGAAATGCTGTCGTTTCCAAAAGCATCCAATGATCCATCTTTCATCCGGAATTCACTGACTCCTTAGCCCAGCTTAGCTTGTGAAGGGAGGGCTGCGGAAGCCAGGGCATGTGGGCTTTCCATCTCAGAGACAGCATGCTGGCATCTCTCTGCCTATCCATCTATTTCAATGGCTCAGGATTTGGTGACCTTTAGGATTCAGCTCAAAATCCAGATGTTCAATCTGGCTTTTAAACCACCAGGGGGTCTGTTATTGGAGGATCACAGAGGTGGAGGGAGAAATGTAAAACTCAGCAGACTGGGTTAATAAGGATGGAGTGGGGGGGATGAAGAATGTTGGGAAGGCGCCCATTCTGCCTCTGTTAAATGGGATGCTTTTTGCTGTTTATATTAACTTTCCATAAAAAACAAAAACAAAACAGATTCTCAGATGCCTACTACTTGCTAATCATAGATTCATAACAGAGTATAGTACTTTTAGGAAGAGATGAATAAATACACAAATATTCAGGTGCCCTCCACTTTAAGAAAGATTGTCATTGGAGGGGCGGAGCCAAGATGGCGGAGTAGAAAGACTCACCTATGCTAGGTCCGAACCCACAGCCCATAGATTTCCTGTAAAAAGAACTCCTGACAAATTCTGGAGCAGTGGAAGCCGTGCAGCAACACAGTGAAGGAGATTT
>CM053772.1:16134720-16189821 GCA_028658325.1 Potorous gilbertii
GCTGCGGTGGAGCTCCTGCCTGCTCTGGGGGCCTCTGGCCGAGCTGCCTCTGCCTCTGCTGCGGCCGCTTCCCAGGGGGTCCGAGTCCTGGAGATACCCCGCTCCCCTCTCAGCCCATCTCTCTCACTGACCTGTGAGTCTGTGGGTGGTGGGACCTTCGTGGCTGCCAGAGATTATGGTCCCTGATGCCTGCTTGGGTCTGCTCGCTCCTCTCAGTGCCGCGGGGCCGGGGCAGGGAGGGGAGCGCTCCGCAGGGCAGGGCTCCACTCTCATCCTGGGTACCTTTGCGGTCGGTTTTTTAGGGCTCTCTGCAACGGAGGTCTCCTTCACTGTGTTTCTGCATGGCTTCCACTGTTCCAGAATTTGTCAGGAGTTCTTTTTACAGGAAATCTATGGGCTGTGGATTCGGACCTAGCATAGGTGAGTCTTTCTACTCCGCCATCTTGGCTCTGCCTCTATCCTACCCATTTCTAAAAAAGGGAGGGATAAGAATCAGTTCAGGTCAGGCATCAGGGCTTTCTAACATCCATCCTTAAGCTCTGGAGCATCACCGAGTATATCCACCACTTCCTTTTTAGTGGACACTGGTAGATTCCTCTCCCTCAGTAAGAACATCAGTTTGAGGTGGAACTAGGGGCATCATCTCTGGTGGGGGTCCACTCTCTTCCTTAAGGTGGCCTTGATGTAGATGACGAAGACAGGACAGCTCTCTCTCAGGTGGCTGCTGCCAACTGTACCACGGATACCAAGAAGTACCTGCAGCCAGGGCAGAAGCCACCGGGGTACAGCCCACAGCCCCATGGGAATTGATGAAATCAGTATCCCGTGGCTGTACCTGTGGGATGTGGGTAACTGAGAAGACCATGGTCTCTGGCTTTCAGGATAGCCGCTGTCAGCTTCTTATGCTGCTTCATACAGACACCTGTGTATGGGGCATGGAAGATGACACCTGTGAGCACAGACAAACTGCTCCAAGAGCTTCACATTTCTAAAGTCCACATGGAGCTTCTGATCCCGGCAGATAGGGCAAGGATTCCCAGCAACTTTGTTCCCTCGAATGCATGTCTTACGGGTTCGTTGGGGTGGGATACCACCTTTGTGATTTCGTCAATAATCAGCCCAGACTGGACGGGAGCCATATCGAGCCAGGTATTCTTCTGTCTCTAGATATTCCCAGGGAGCATCCTGATAGAGGGAGACAGGAATGGCAGATTCTTCCTCAGGTGGAGTTTGGTGCAGAGAGCCCAGGGAGTAGCCCGCACCCAGTAGACCCCTCTGACAGGCATGAGGCCCGAGAGCAGCCTAATCAGAAGAGTTAGGAGAGAGGTTGCCATCTTGGTGTACGGCTAAGGGAGGAGAGGATCAAGAGCTTCTTGAGAGAAAGGACTATTTGTTACCTTTCTTTGTATTCCTAGAACCTAGCACAGTACCTGGAACATAAATATTTGCTGAGTAGGGATTGGGGGCAATGAGAGGAGTTTGGAATTTGTCCTGAAAGAAGATCTCAACCAAATGAATTTTGGAAGATAGCTCCTTAAATGTCTGATATGTCATTGATTGACTGAAATTAACTGCCCAGAAATTGACACCATTGTTGTTGTTGTTTTCAATCACGTCTGACTCTTGGTTACCCCTTTTTGAGGTTTTCTTGGCAAAGATACTGCAGTGATTTGCTATTTCCTTCTCCAGTTTCTTTTACAGATGAGGAAACTGAGGAAGACAAAAGTTAAGAGACTTCCTCAGGGTCACACAGTTGGTAAGTGTCTGAGACTTTCAACTCAGGTGTTTCTGACTCTAAGAGTGGCACTCTATCCACCATGATACCTAACAATGAAATTAATGTTCAAACATATTCCTTTATAAACTGATTGTAAATAAATTATAGGGGCAGCTAGGTGGTGCAGTGGATAGAGCACCAGGGCAGGAGTCAGGAGGACCTGAGTTCAAATCTCACCTCAGACACTTGACACGCCCTAGCTGTGTGGCCTTGGGCAAGTCACTTAACCCCAATTGCCTCATCCTGGGTCATCTCCAGTCATCCTGACGAATATCTGGTCACTGGATCCAAATGGCTCTGGAGGAGAAGTGAGACTGGTGACCTGCACAGCCCTCCCTCACTCAAAGCAAAGTCAAGTGCAAGTCATATCATCATTCCTCTGATGGCATGGTCTTCTTCGGCAATAAAGGACGAACACACAAATAAACTATAATCAAAACTGAAGCAAATATCCATTTGATCCCCACATCATGAGAACACTTCCCAAACCTCTTTCACAGGCTTCTTGCCATGCATGAGCTCCAGGAGCAAAGAATCTAAAGCTCTATCCCTGTGCTCAGCCATTCCTTGGAATTCTCCAAGGTATACTTTTATATCACCATCTGCCATTGAGGTCAGCTTTTTATCTGCTTACTTTCACTACAAAGCCATGGAAGGCCTTCTGCTAGGAAAATAATGGGAAGGCCAGAATTCAAGGGAAGAGTTTCCGTCCATCCACAGGGAAAATAAAAGATTTGTGTCTTTCCTACTCTGAAAATGTTACCTGGAGAAAGTCAGAAATGAAGTGGAGCTTTCATTAGCAAATGAGGAAGAGGTGAGAAGACACACGACCAACTCCTTCTTTCAGAGGTGGGGGATTACGGGTGTGGAGTATTGCATAAACCCTCAGATGCAGTTAAAATGTTAGTTCATTAACTGCATTTCTCCCTTCCTCCTCTTCTTTGTTCCTTGATACAAGGGATGGCATGCTGGGTAGGGGAGAGAAAGAGAAGAACATGTTTGGAAATTAAGGTAATGTTTAAACTAACATGCCAAAGTAATTTTAAAATACAAAACCTGCTTTGTGCACTGTGCTAGGCTCTAGGGTTTCAAAGACAAAAAAGAAGTAGTCTTGTCTTCAAGGAGCTTGCTTTTCATTGGAAGTGCCTACAGGGCACCAATGAGTCAATATAACATACCTGCAAAGCGATTTCCACACTGGAAGAGGAGGCCAACGACTGAAAATCACAAGAAGCTTCTTGAATGAGCTTCCAATCCCACCTTGGGAAGAATGTCCTTCCCAGTGCTAAGTCCCTTCCCTCAGAATTTGCCTTCCATGTGCACTGTCTACATTATTTATAGACATGGTTTTGTAGGTTAAATATGATTTTTAAAGGTTCCAAGAAGTGGGTTATGAGGAAGGGTGTTCCAGGTGAGGGGTACAGTTTGGCAAAAGCATGAGGAGGAGGAATGTAGGGACATGTATTAGAAATGGTAAGTACAATATTTTGTCTGGGACATAGAGTATATGTGTATGTGAGGGGAACTCTATCTTCAGTCTATGATGGAAAGATGGCACCTTATTAAAATAATGTCATTTATATTAATATTACAATATATTTATGTATTAGACAACATATTCTATGATATATTACAATGTATATATATATATTGCATTATATTTCTACATGACAATTATATTAATTTTGTTAATGGTTATATTAATATTACTTCCCTTTCAACCACCTCCGTCCTCAGGAAAGCTAGGCTGGAGGCAGATTCAGAAAGACTTTAAATGGGACTTCTCCCTGGGTTTTGTTGATGGATTTCAAAAATATCTTCCGCCAGGGCTCAAGGAAGGGGATCTTTTCTCTTTACAATATGTTGTCTTCCTCCTCCCCCACCAATCACTAGAAGGGTAGCCCCCAAAGCCTCATAAGAAGCTGGTGTGTGAGCAGGGTTAAGGTCAGTTTCTTCTACTTCCCCGCCCTGGTCCCTCAGCCCCTCACCAGATTGCTCCTGAAACCTAGTATCCATTCCCATGGCAACAGCCGGGGCCACTCTCTAGATAAGGCAGCAAGGAGCTCAGGGTGGCCACAGCATCCAGAGAAGGGTCCAGTTCAGTGAGCTCTGCCTCCATCCCTCTGACTCTCCACCCAGTCCTAGTACTGCTTGGTAAGTACCAGTAATTTTTCATTCAGCAGCTTTTGTAGTGGAGAAAAACATTCTTCACTTGAGTTGCTCTGTTCTGCTTTACAAGGGATATTTAGAGCTGGTAGCAGCCCAAATGTTTCCTTGGGAGTGGTGCTAGGATGGAGGTAGGAGGAGAGACTGACACAGTCTGAACAGCTTTTTTTAAAGAAAAAGTTATTTATTTGTTTGTTTGTGTGATATATATTCCTAAAGGGAATCAGAGGGGGACAGACATGACTGTTGGTGGACAGTGTCCAAAGGGCCAAGTTCATAGTGTAGAAGAGCTTTTCTAACCAGTCCATTGGCCTGGGGGAAATAAAAGATTATTTATATGCTCATCAAAAAACAAATTGCCCCATTCCTTACCTTGTGGTAGCTTGTTCCAGATAAACAAACCATGAGTTTTTAAGTTGCAGAATGAACAAACATCTTTTTAAAACGGAAGTGTCATTGATGTCCGATCTCCAAGGTGGCCCAACAGAGAGCTGTATTTGGAGCCATGAAGACCTGACAGGGTTAATATTTACGTCTGACACTTCTTGGCTGGGAGACTTTACACAGTGCCGTCAAGCCCTGTGTGTCTCAGTTTGTCTGGGAAGTGCTGGCCTCTCAGGTTCATTCTGACTTTCAATCTAGCATTCCTTGTCATTATAGCTTAATGACATGTAAGCCCCTTAGCAGAACAGATATTCCTTTAAAGCAAGGACTGACTAATTTTTGTCTTTGTCTTGCTAGCACTTAACCCCGTGCCTGGCACACAGTCGGTAACCACTGAGTTCATGGTTTGGGAATTCTATTATTTTGGATTAAATTGCATTGCATAATTTGGGATTGGATTGCATTATACTGAGCATAGACAGTACGAAGTTTAGGAGAAAAAGTCTTATCAAGTGACTATGTAAATCCATGCTTAAATTACTTTGGAAGAAAGGAAAAGACCAAAGAGAAATGACTCAGTGATACCACTGTAATCTGGTGGAGGGGGACCTCAGGGGCCAGACTAAGTGTGGACATTTCTATGCAGCCCTTCAGAGTCTACTAAGAACTGTACATGCATTAGCTTTTGTGATCCACACAATATTACCTCAAGGGAGGCACTGCAGAAAATCACCATCACCATTTTAAAGATAAGGAAACTAGAACTCAGAGCTTGGGTGGCTTGCTCACATTCACACTGCTAGAAATTTTCAGAAGCGGGACTCAGACTCAGGGATCTCTGCATTCCAGATCTGGTTGTCTTTCTTTTCCACCTCACTTCAGCTAGGTGAACCCCAGCTAGGACAATAAGCCCATCCAGAGTAGACCCAGTAAGTGAACATTCAGGGTGATGTGGCACAGGGTGACAAACACTAGGTTTGGAGGATGTGAGTCCCTTTCATTGTTCCCTGTGTGGCACTGAGCAGGTTTCTACCTTTGCAAGGCTTCAGCTTCTTCATCTGCAAAATAAAGGGTCAGTTCAGCTGCTTGCTAAGCTCCCCTCCTCCCATATGGCCCCTGTGATGTGGGTTCAGGTCCTGGCTCTGCTGGCTAGCATCTGTGACCCCTTACACTAGTTACTTTACCTCTCATGGTCCTCTTGGAATCAGTGACCTTAGAGGTTGCTTCCATCTCCACATTTGCAACTCCATGGAACTCTGTGGAAGATGCTTGTGTTTGTTAGGAATCATTTCAGCTCCAAGAAGGCCCCCTGCTCGTTCTAAACCCCTCTGTCATTTTTCATCTGAGTCCCATCCACATTTTCTCACAATGTCTCCATTGTGTCCAATTGCCACATTCAAAAGATGGTGGACAAGGGATGAGGATATCATCTATTCAGAAGGAACAAGGGCACTTTATGATTATAATATTTGTATTAATTATGCCAATATTGGAGTATAGCATGTTTTACATGTTATAGTATATTATACGCTATATATTGCAATTATGTAATACATATATACATATATATAATCATATTATATATAATATGATTATATATATCATATATATGATCATCATATTATATATAATCATATTATATATATCATATTATATATAATATATATTTATATATTTAATATATATTTATATAATATATAAATCATATTATATATAATATATATACATATATATAATCATATTATATAAGTAAATATAAATATAGTATTTATATTACATATTTCCATTGTAATTATATTAATTTTATTCATGGCTATCATAATATTGATTATATTGCTTTTTGTTAGTATTATTATACCATAAGGGGGTCATCATTTCTTCTTAGTAGATGACAGCCTCCTCTTCCATCCACCACTTTCCAAATGTGAGCATTTGGTCACAGGGGAGAGACATTGTGAGAGAATATGGAAAAAATAGTAATATTTTCATCTAGTTTTTTAAAGTTTGAAAAGTATTTTACATAAATCATCTCATTTGATGATCACAGTAACTTTGTGAAGTAGGTATAACCATTACCCCCATTTTCCAAATGAGGAAACAGACTCAGTGATTTGAATTAACTTACCCGGGCTTACACAGCTAGTTAGGATCTCAGGCAGCCATTAAAAGCTGTCTTCCTGACTCAAGGTCCAATACTCTGGCCACTAACCTGCCTGGCTGCATAAGGCAGAATTCATTTTCTCTTGGCAGTTCATTGATGAAATGTGTAATATAGAGACATAGTTGTTTTCCTATTAGTAAAGAAAGATCGAGTCTCTCTGTGAAACTGTCGTTTAGAAAGGAGAATCCCTCAGTACATGACTCTCAATATATGTTGGAATTGAGTAATTTCTTGATCAAACAGCATCCCTTACCATTCATTTTTATGAAAAAATCCAAAATTGAGCATCGTCAGATTCTGCAGATTTGCAATTCAAGCTGAGTCTTTGTAAATGGATTGCTCTTTTCCTGCCTTGGAAGAAATTTGAGAGCTCTGACTCTTATGCAATACCATGTCTACTCTTTAGAACTCCCAAGAACGTTCTTCAAAGCTCCAGTTTCACAACTGGCCTTAAACAGGTGGAGGCTTAAAGGGACAGCATGCATTTCTCTGGTTAGGAGATTCATATCTATCTTTTGGGAGCTTTCAAACTGGTTGGAGTCTGCTTAGGCCAGAGACACAACAGAAATTATTAACATGCCTTGCCTTAGAAAATGCAACCCACAATATTGATGGTATACATCTGTCCATGAAATTGTCAACTGTAATTTTTATTTCTATTACATTTACTATTTAATTATGTCATTCATACAAAATGGCAGGATACAAAGTAAGTTCACCAAATTCAACAGAATTCTATATGCAGTAATAACAAAATCCTGGAGAAAATAACAGAAAAAGAAGATTGATACATTCCAAACAACTACAAAACGCACCAGATATCTGGGAGTTGATCTTTTGAGGCACAATCAAACCCTGGACAGACGTAATTAGATAATGCTCCATAAATAATGACAAATAAAATGGACTAGCATTTGTATAGCATCTTACAGCTTGCAAAGCACTGTGCACGTTACCTCAATTGATAGTTACAACTCTGTGAAATATTTTTATAGAAAAGGAAATTGAGGTAAGAGAGATTAAGTGGCTTGCACAGAGTTACACGGTTAGTAAGTGTCTGAGGTGGAAGGTGAATCCAGGTTTTCCTGACCCAGAGGACAACTCTCTCCTCCACCATGCTGCCTTTCACGTAAACACACTTAATAAAAGCTCATTGAATTGAAGCAAAGGCTTTGTGAATCTGCTGTTCAATAGAAAGGTGAAAATCCGGAAAACTTAATCAACTACCCAAAAACTACTATGTTTCTAATTATTCCTATATTTGTCATGGTGTAATCAGGCTGTAAATCAGTGTTTAAATTTGTATTCACTTTCAGATATCTGCTCAGTATAGTGTAGATAGAATCTCAGGTTCTTTGATTTTACTGAGAGGCAGAAAGAGGAGTAAATTGAGGAAATTTGCTTCACTTTGGGTTTCTCACAAGGGAGAAGGAAAGTTCCACTGCTCTGAATCCTAAGCTCAAAGTATGATTCATATATTCAGAGCTGGAAGGGACCTCAGAAGTCATGTAGTCCTGTCTTCTCATTTACAGATGTGGAAACTGAGGCACAGAGCAGTTAAGGGATTTATTTTCCAATTCATAGATTTAGAGCTACAAGAGGCCAATTCACAGGCTTCATAGCTGAAGAAACTGAGTGACTTGATTTTTAAGGTCACACAGGTAGTATATATGAAAACGAGATTCAAGCTCAGGCTTTAGACCCAAAGGCTATATTCTTTCCAATATATCATGATACCGCGTTATTCTCCCCAATCTACCAACCAGTCACCCAATAACCACATTTTAAGACGCTATTGTTGTCTTGAGTTCCCTAATTGGGTTAGCCATCCTTAGGTTCCAGCAGTAGGCATCTTTTAGATCCTTTAAGTTAGTAACAGCTTCATTGACAGAAAATGGTGACCTGAAGTGAAAACTGTTGGAGAAATTGAGACTGCTGGGCCAGCTGAGGTTGACTGTCAAAGCCTGACTTGGGGGGAACAGTTAATGATCCCATCTGTTTGGCAATGATCTCATAGGCCTCTCCTCTCATGGGGGATATTCAACCTTTCCAAGTGCCTGGAGTATACTTCATCAGGCCATCACACTACTGTGTGCTTTTCTAGAGCTCAGTTGCCTAGGAAGCCTGGGATAGACTATGGTCCTTAAAGAAGAGCCCTGGGATCACTTTGTTTCCAAAACCTGCTCTTCAGTGACCTGGATTTTCATGGAGTAGGAGCTTTTTCTGCCCAAACAGAGCATAACTTCTCTGGGTAATGTTAGCCAGGGCTCAAAAGATCATCCCTCATCCCACAGCTGACCTAAAGCTAAAGGTCTCTGGCTTTGGAAGGGCTTTCTCTGTATCTGAACAGACCACTGGTAACAGCATGGAAAGACCAGAGTTGGGGTGTTCAGGAAAATTCTGGTAGGAGGTTATATCACAATATTTAGGAAAAGCAGAGACCCTAGGGGCCACCAAGCCCACCTTCCTCACTTACAGAAGAGGAAAGATCTAGAAGAAGCCAATTCTCAAGTCCATATCACACCTAGAGTTGGAATGAACTTTGGTCCAATCCCCTGATTTCACAATTGAGCAAACACTCAGGTCATGAAATACTCAAAGTCGCATAGATCTTAAGAAGGAGACCCATAGAGAGAGTTGAGAAAATGTGACTGTCTCCCATCTTTACAAAGGTAGAGAACCACAGGTGTGGACTTTTGGGCTTCCAGCAGGCACCACAGTGCACAGTGCTGGTCCTGGAGTTAGGAAGACCTGAGTTCAAATTCAGCCTCAAACACTTAATAACTATGTGAATCTAGCCGTCACCTTACCTCTATTTGCCTCAGTTTCTTCATCTATAAAATGGAGATGATAGGAATAGCATCTACTTCCCAGAGTTTTTATGAGGCTCAGATGAGATCGTTGTGAAATGCTTGATATGTAGTAAACACTATATAAACGTTAACTATTTTAGTGTTATCCTGATTGCCCATACTTGTAAAGTGACAAGTTGTTCAGTTCATTGGGTTTTGGTTTTGTGGCTTCATTTTTTTCTATTTCTTTTTTTAATCTTTTTTAAAAGAGATGGCTTGGGGTGAGACGAAGGAGGGAAGCCTATATTCAGAAATGAAAGCAATATGGAGAAATGTCCTTTTTGGCTTTAAATTAGTGGAACTAAATTTTAAACTGAGATTTTCTGATCCAAGATATAGCTCTCCTTTTCCTGGACCATTTCAGATTTTAATAGTGGGATTCTCCCAGTCCCCAAAAATGCAGCCTCTGAATTGCCTATGAAATTGTTTAATTGTCGTAACAGGCATGACGAGCTGATGCGCATTTGTGATGCTCTTATCATACCTGGTCTCATTGGAACATGACAGGGTGGGACCTTGGGAGGCAGATCTAGGCATGTACTTGAACAAGCTCTTGATTCTTGACTGATCAATGTTTGAGCTTGAAATTAGCAAAGGCTCCAGATTAGGGCATGATTTAGTATTTTGTGGGTTGTCTAGATTCTAGATAGTGATGGAGAAAATGGTGATAATGTCAACATAACTTCAGAGTATCTCAGGCATATATGACTTTTGAAAAGCAATTATTAAACAACAATCAGCACACAGAAATAGATTCTTTAGGGACTGTACCCATTTTGTTAATGAAGAAATAAAGGCTCAAAGACGTAGGCTCAAATAGGATAACAAATGACTGAATGTTCAGCACAGTGCCTAGCACATAGTAGGTCTTATGTAAATGCTATCATCATCATCATTTCTGTTATTATGAAAGTGGCTTCTGTTATCATATATCTAGCAAGTGCCAGAGACAAGATTGAAAAGGCATTTTTTCCATTTACTACAAATTACCTTACCCCAAAGGAGCACAATAAAAAAGAGGAAAATTCCATAGGGCAGAAAGAGAGGGAGGGGAAGATAGGGACAGAGGGAGGGGGGAAGGGAGAGGGAAACAGGGAGAGCCACAGAGAGAGGGAGGGAGAGAAATAACACCTTCAGTCTATGTCAATATGGGACTTAAAACATGAGTTTAGAGACTCATTGTGCCTTGGTTGTGAGAGCAGACATAAGGAACTTCAGGGATCATTGAGGGAAGACAGAGCAGTAAATGTACTCAGTCCTGGATTTGGAACTCAGGCTCAAATTCAAACTCTGATGATGTGAAGACCAAAGGAGATGATGTTTGTAAAAGTGAGTTTTCAAGTCTTATGGTTCTATATAAATGTTCGTTATTATTCCTACTCCCCGCGTGACCTCGGGGCCACAACTGTCAAATAAAGCCAGGGTCAAACTAGAAGACCTCCAAGATTCCATTGTTCTCTGTTGCTTACTTTTGTGTCTTCCCTACCATGTAATCTCTTTTGTTGCATTTTTTTTGAAAGTGTAAGAATGGAGAATCAGGACCTATAAATTTCTTTTCATAGAGGACTGCGGGTAAGGGTAAAGAAACTCATAAGACAGTTGCTTCCTAAATGTCTATTAAGTAAATTATTAAATGAGTGAATGAATGAATCATATACTGGCTGCTTCTCACTCTTCTGTAGCTTTGGATAAGCTCCTTTTCAATGATGTCCACTGATCGGATCCAGGCATGCAAGCTCCCAGAAGATAGACTGGACAAACGAGACACACGAAGCAACCACTTGGGTAAATGTCATGGGGCTGATGTCAATGGCCATGGTGGGAATCAGCGGTCTCTTCTCCAGTTATAAATGCTGCCCATTGGCAGCTTTCAATGGAAGAAAAGTGAGGCCCTGTGAAACCTGATAGACTGTGCCTTCTGGTGACAGAACCATTGCCAGATGGACAGACAAAAAGTATTCGCTCCTGCTGGGTTCAGCATGTAAATATTAGCTGAAGCTCTAGAGGGAAATTAATTAGAGGCAAAAAAAAAAAAAACCGAAGAAGAAGAACAAGGCATTGTTCTCCTCTCTGATCAGAAAAGAGTCACGGTCTCGGCATTTGTAAAGCAATAAACCGAATGTGGCGTTATAGCCTGCTTCCAGTATTTACTTGTATGCATGCACCCCATGTGCAGTTTCAATAAAATATTTCAAATATCTCTTTTTGCCTATCAAGACAGAATTTTAAATAGTTTTTTTCAGCTTTATTGTCAATCTGTTTCCTTTCCAGAACTGACTTTTTGCATAACCTTTGTAATGAAAATACCAGAAGCATCTCTGCCTCTACCCATTTCTAAAAATGAGATGCTCCCACTTTTGATCGATGTGCCTCTTGCATATTCATAGTCCTTGTTTATGCTCCTCTTTGGTTATTACACGCCTCTGCCCCTTCCTCATTTGCCATCAAGATAGTTTATGTTCAGAGATTTCTCCAAAATTGGAAACCACAAAAGGCGCAATTTAAGGAAAAGTCAAAATTGATGCAAAATCCAGGCTCTGGAAAAACATCATGGAGGCAATACCATTCATGGATAGGGGTCACCTGGGTCAGTGCTCGCTACCAGGAGCCACTGATGGGGTCATGTTCCTTGTTCATCTTGAGGACACTGGCTAACAACCACAGTCTTGTAGCATTATTCATGAAAGACATAATGTTTTCTAATAATTATGGAAACCATCAAATCTGAAAATAGGAAAGACCTTAGTGGCCAGCTAGTACAACCTGAATCAGAATAAGAATTCCTACTAGAGCGCTCCTGACTAGAAGGCCTTCAGTGGTTGGGAACCCAGAATCTCCCCAGGCAGCTCACTCTACTCTGAGATACTTCTATTAGGACATTTTTGTTTCTGTTTCTGACATCAAGTCTCTGTGTGTATGTGTATGTTTGTCTGCTTCTCTGTCTCTCTGTTTCTCTATCTGTCTCCTCCCTTCTTTCTGTCTCTGTCTCTCTCTGTCTCCCTCTCTGTCTCTATCTCTCTCCTCTCTCTCTGTCTCTCCTTATCTTCCTCTGTCTGTCTCTGCCTCTGTTTCTCTGTCTTTGTCTCTCTGTGCTTGTCTGCCTCTCGTCTATCTCTGTCTCTCCTTCCTTCTTTCTTTATATCTTCTACCCATTGCTCTCAGTTATCTGGGACTAGACAAAAAAGGCAGAATTTCTTCTTCATATATCTGATCCTCAGATACTTGGAGCTAGCTCTATGTCTCTTCAGAGTTTTCTCCAGGCTAAATATACCCAGCTCCTTCAGTCAATCCTTATATGACCTGGACTCAAAGCCTTTCGTATTCTCACTGCCTCCTGGGCTGCTCCAGAGCTTATCAACGCCCTTTTGAAGCCGTGGCACACAGCACTGAACACAGTACTCCAATTGAGACCTGATTAGGGTCGAGTACTACAGCAGGACTATATGTCACTACCCTGTTTCTGAAAGCTCTTTCCACTCCTTTTTCAGCTGCACCTTCCCTCTGACTCAGAGTGAACATTGCAGTCCACTTAAGCCTCCAGATCTTTTTTCCAAAACAATCACTATCGAACCATGCTGCCTCCAGCTTGGACCCATGGAATTAGTTTTTGGAGCCAAGTATAAGACTTTATATTTACCTCTACTCATCTCTACTCAATTTCCAATTCAGTCCAGAGTTCTTGCCTAGACCTTAAGATACTTTGTACTCCTAAAAATTATTGAAGACCTTCACCCAAAGAAAGAGTTTATGAGAGTTATACCTAACTAGATTTACCATATTAGAAATTAAAACATCTTAGTATAATTATGAAAATAGTATTGAAATCATGGCCCCCTTTGAAGGATTTCAGCTATGAGAGCTTCTATGATAACTACTATTCTAGCCTAAGGAGATCTTTTTTGTATCCAACTATTACTTAGAAAGTTACATATACTCTTCAGCTTTGGATCATTTACAAAGAGGATGAGCATGCTAACTATTCTCCTAGAGACCTCTATTAGACTACAAACTCCTTGTGAAAAATTTTTTGCCTTTCTTTGTATCTGCAGCACTTATCCCAATGCCTGACATATAGTAGGTGCTAATCAATGATTGTTGACTTGACATTGATAAGTGAAGCATTTGTAACTAGTTTTTGAGTGTGGCCATTGGATCATTTCTAAATACAAGTCTCTTCATCATCTCCCAGTGAATAACATGAGAGTCTTTGTCAAAGGTTTGTGAAACATCTATGTAACAAAAAAAAGATTAATTAGTATGCCATGCCTTGTTCTTGATGAAGTCATCTCTGTTTCCCTTTCTACATATTCACCTACTATCTCCTTAATGATCTATTCTATAATTTTTCTCTCTCTACTGTCTCCTTGTCTGTCTTCATTTATTCTCAGGTCTAGGGTATCCAAGAAAGAAAGAAAGAAAAAAAGAAAGGAAGGAAGGAAAGAAAGAAAGAAAGAAAAAAGAAAAAGGAAAAAAGGAAGAGAAATCTCTTGATTTTACCACCCTCTCAAGCTTTATCAATCCTCTCCCAGTCCTCCCTTTCATTACAAGTCCCAAATTGAGTCTTCTACCTCCTCACTTCCATTCCCCAGGACCTAACCATCTGACTTGCATCTCCCAAATTCTACCAGGATCTCTCTGAAGTGGGTCCTCAATGACTTCTTAACCACCAAACTTACCACCCTTTGATTCATTCTCGTTATGATCTTTATTTGTATGAAAATTTGTCTTAGGGACCTGCCCACTGCTCTTGCCTGTCAACATCCTGACTATCTTCTAATGTGTATTTCCCACCTGTCCTTCCCAGCTTTATGCTTCTTGCATATTTGATATCCATGACCACATCATGACATCTATGACCTCATCCAACTTATTGATGAAAATACTGAATGGCACAAGGTTAAGGATGTATTCCTGGAGCATTCCTCTATAGCCTTCTTCCCTCCATTTTTCCTCCTAGTCCCTGCTGGCCAGAGTTTACGTCATGCCATCAATAACTACACTTTGAGTTAGGCCATTCAACCAATTCCAAACCATCTAATTGTATTGTTATCTATCCCACATTTCTCCATCTTGTCCACAGTGGTATCAGAAGTGACTTCATCATTTGCTTTTCTGAAAGTATCTGACAAATGCTTTCATCACTGACCTTTCTAATCAATTCTACATATAGCTTCAAAGTCATTCCTCCAAATGCATTTGTCTGGCCATCACCCTCTATGGTTCAACAGTTTTCAATGTTTCCCCAATGCTTAAGAAATAAAATACAAACTCCTTAGTCCAGCATTCAAGGCTGCCCACGTTCTACCCCTAGACCATACCACCCTTATTTCATGGTAGGCCCCAAACACTTTATGATATAGCCATACTGGCCCCTTAGTTACTCCTCAATCTCATCTGATGCTCTTTTTCTTTCATGTATTTGCTCTGGTCATTTTATATGCCTGGACTGGAATATTCTCCCTTTAATCTCTGTCTGATGTAATCGTGCACATTCTGGCACATCCAGTTCAGGTCCAAACTCCTGCGTAAAGACAAAAGTCATCACTCTTTTGTCAAATTTCCCTGAGCTCTTTGCCTCTATTCTTCCCTCATCTCTATTACATATTGATTAAAATATAGTTTGTTTTGATTTTATTGAGGTATTGGAGTGTAACAAATGTAGAACTCTTCTCAGAGCCAGGAAGACCTCTGAGTGAGACCACAATTAGCATTTATGAGGCACCAACTATATGTTGTGCCCTGGCTGTGTGACCTCTAAGTCCAGCATTTTATCCTCTATGCCACCTAACTTTATAAATGTTTAAGATAGGCTGGTCTAGACATTATAGGTTTAAGTTGGCAGAGAAGAGAGAGAAAAGCATTCATATTCAGAAAATGACATAAGTGTGGCACCAGGGCCCAGGAATGTTGAGATTAGGTTGAATTCATCAGCAGTGGAATCAATTCATGATTGGCCTTAAATGGAGAATGGGAGAAAGGGGCTAAAAAGGAGTAGGGAGACAGGTTGTCAAAGAATGAAATTTCACAATGAAAAAGAAGAGATTAATCTCACATTTCTGCGTCAGATGGATTGATGGAACCATCATTAGTAACAGAGTACTTACACAGACAAGAACCACAGGGTAGATGCCAAAACTATCACTCAAAGATTAGCTCAGTTAAACTCAGAAAGGCCAATCAGGACATTAGGCCAAAGCAAGTCATGAACCCATTCATGGGACTCATAAGACTACAATCTGCATCCATGGAGGGAGTATGTCCACTATTGAAATCTCATCTTTGAAACATTAAGATAAAAAAACACAAGTCCAATCAAACTACTGATGTTAAATGTCCTCTCAAGTTAGTCCTGATTAAAAATGGTGAGTATCAATTTGGTGCCAGTTACTAGAACTGACCTAGTAACTAGTGGGGAAGCACTTATGGTCATGGTGATACCATTTCTTATATGTTAGCTCTATGACTCCCTGGGGAGCTCTATCTAGTAGAGTGAACTTTGTGTCCTTTAAGGAGAGTTAGGCTCTGGGGAGCTCCCTAATCTCAGCTGTCTATGAAATATAGAACTAGACCGAATATGGAGATATTGATTATTGCTTGACAATCACCTGTGAAAGTAAGATTTGTCCCCAGGGAACTCTGTATAAACTCAACTGAGACATCAACCCATTTATAGTAAGTGTACATTAATAAGGAAACCTGACAAACTGGAGACAGGCAAATCAATTAGGAAGTTATTTCAATGGTCTGAGCACAAAGTAGATCTGGGATTAAAGGACCTGGATTCAAATCCTGTCCTTCACATTCACTACCTATGCATAGTGCTTGTCACATAAATGCTTAATAAATTCTTTTTGACATTCTGGGAAATTGAGCAAGTTACTTCAACTCTGTGCACTTCAGTTTCCATATCTGTAAAGTCAGAGATTTGACCTATAAAGTCTAAGAAATAGGATTTAGTGCCTGGTTATATACAAGGGATGAATTAGGAAGGAATTAGGAAGAAACATATATATGTATAAATATATATATTTATATATATATATATAAATATAAATATATATTTATATATATATATAAAACATAAGGTGATTTTATATATTATACCTTTTATGTACATTATGTCTGACATAAGATAATTTTTTAAATTCTTCACTTACCACAAAAAAGAAAAATTAGATTTTCCATATTCACAGTACAATAAAAAGTGATTGTATATGAATACATGAATCTCTAATGCTTTTTAAAAGGTCTATGACAAATTCATCTTGTTACTTTTGAAGTTGTCCTGCTCATCTGTGCTTCCTTCTGAGTGAACTTTTTTTAAATTTTCAATGTTTATTTATTAATTTTTAGTTTTCAACATTCATTTCCACAAAATTTTGAGTTCCAAATTTTCTCCTCATCTCTCCTTTCCCCTACACCGCAATGTCTTGCATAATAATTACCCCTTGCCCTCCGTATGCCCTCCTTTCCATCACAACCCTCCTTTCCTTATCCCCATCTTCTCACTTTTCTTGTAGGGCAAGATAGATTTCTATACCCCATTACATGTATTTCTTATTTCCCAGTTGTATGCAAAAACATTTCTAAACATTCGTTCCTAATACTTTGAATTCCAACTTCTCTGCCTTCCTCTCTCCCCACCCATCCCCACTGAGAAGGTAAGCAATTCAATATAGGCTATATATGTGTAGTTTTGCAAAAGACTTCCATAAGACTAACTATATTTCCCTCCATCATATCCTGCCCTTCACTCTATTCTCTCTTGAGCTTGTCCCTCCCCAAAAGTGTTTACTTCTCATTACTCCCTCCTCCCATTTTCTCTCCCTTCTATCATGTCCCTACCCCACTTGGCCCCTTCTCTCCTACTTTCCTGTAGTTTAAGATAGATTTTCATACCAAATTGAGTGAATTATTCCTTCCTTAAGCCAAATGTGAAGAGAGTAAGCCTCACTTTTTCCCTCTCACCTCCTCCCTTTTCTTCTCCATTGAATAAGTTTATTCTTGCCTCTTTCATGAGAGATATTTTGCCCCATCCCATTTCTCCCTTTCTCCTCCCAACAGATTCCCCTCTCACCCCTTAATTTTTATTTTTTTAGATATCCTCCCTTCTTAATCAACTCACCCTGTGCTCTCTGTTTATATATATACACATACAATTACCCAAATACTGAGAAAAGTGTCAAGAGTTACGAATATTATCTTTCCATGTAGGAATGTAAACAGTTCAGCTTCAGAAAGTCTTTTATGATTTCTCTTTCCTGTTTACCTTTCCATGCTTTTCTTAATTCTTGTGTTTGAAAGTCAAATTTTTCTTTCAGGTCTGGTCTTTTCATCAAGAACTGAGTGAATTTTTATAGAAAGAAAACTGCTGAATGCTCCAGAGCCCCAAGTGCTGCTCCAGGAGAAGGCAATGAGAACAGTCAGATAAAGAATCAGTGACCATAAAGAATGGAAGCCATTCTTTCATCATGTAGTTAATTACATCTTCCAATCATAATCTTTTCACACCGTTCACTTTCCTTTGCACCCCACCAAAAACCCAAAGGCAATCTAAATGAGAGTTTCCTGTCCCATGTTGTCAATTTTCACATTGTGGCCACACTTTTACAGGATTCTATGTTTCTTCTTTCAAATGCAGATGATATTTCAGAGCAGTTCATTATGAGTTGTGATATTAAAAAAAAGTCAAGGAATGGAAAAACCATTCAGGGAGCCCTAAATCCAGATCTGGAGCAAAAAAAGCCAAGGAGAAAAGATACACCTGCACTGCACATTCCTACTTTTATGACAGGTGACTCAATACTATCAGTTGTTCACTCTGTAAAATGGGGCTGTCTTGATGCTAGAGAATACTAGTCTTAGGTTTCCAGATCTGGCAGATGTGGGCATGAAGTGGGTACTGTGGGAAAAGAGAGGAAGCATAGAAACAGAGTTGGAGCTGCTGGGGCAGCTTTATGTCTTGGATCAGACTTCAGGAGTATTCATGCTTCTGGGACTGAAAGGGAGGGGAAGGGCCAGAGCAAAGTGCAAGGATTTGGGTAACCAATCATGGGATCGCAGATTAGGAGCTCAAGGTAGACGAGGAAATCAAAAGGTTAAGTGATTAGCCCAGAAAATGAGGCAAGATTCAAACCTAACTCTTCCTGCCTCAAGCCCAAAACTCTATCCATGAAACCATTCTGCATAATATAGTAGAAATAGTGCTGAATCTAGATCTGAGGACACAAGTCTGAATTCTGATTCTACCTGTGTGACCTTAAAGAAGTCCCTTAACCTTCATTTCCTCATCTGCAAAATGAAAATGTTGGGCAAGATCAAGGGACCCTAGCCTTTTGTATATTAAGGATCCCTTTTGAAGTTTGGTGAATCCTATGTAACATTTTTCAAAACAATGTTTTAAAGTTCATAAACTAAATGCATAAGATTATAAAGGAAAAAATTATATTGAAATATTGTGAGCAAAACTACATTAAAAAAAATTTCCAGACTTTGAGTTAAGAACTCCTGAGCTAGAAAGTTTCAGAGTTTCCTTCTAGGTCAGTATCTCTGCATCTGTCATCTTATTTCTAAGGGTTTGTATGTACATGCATGCGTGCGTGTGTGCTTGTGTGTGTGTGAGAGAGAGAGGAGAGAGACAGTGTGTGTGAGAGTGTGTGTGTGAGAATGTGTGCAAGAGAGAGAGAATGTGTGTGTGTGAGTGTGTTTTTGTGTGTGAGAGAGAATGTGTGTGTCTGAGAGAGAATGTATACGTGTGTGAGAAAGGGACAGAATTCTATGTGTGGAGGGTGCATCAGAGGTCTTCTTTGGGAGATCATAGGGACTATTCTGAGTACATCTCTGAGCTACTTTGTGTGCATCTATGTAGGTCTTTGACCGTTTCTCCTTCTCTGCACCCTGACCCATGCAGGTGTTCTTTCTGAACATTTAACAAAAAGATGCGACATCAACGAGAATCCACCAAAGGGCAAACTGAGTCCAGCTCTTCATAACAGTGACCTGGAGCAGAAAAAGCCGAGGAGAAAGGACACACCTGCTTTCCACATGTCACCTATTGCTGCAGGTAAAAGAGCAGAGGCAGGGCATTTGAAAGGTGAAAGTCACCAGCCAGTCAACAGCCTGACCATCTGGAGAGGACAGAGACACAGCTTTCACCCAGGGTTGCAGGGGCAGAGGTCAGGGCTGATCCCTGCAGAAGACTTTCCTCTCCTTCTCTATTTGTGATGGACAGCAATATGGTACTGACTTTACCCTAGCTTTTACATGGGCTTTGGCTAAAGATAACTAGTATTTTCTTATGTTATATAGAAAGTTGGGGACTTGTAAAGCTGCTTATAAAAAAATTGACATATGCATATATATGCCATCCATATACACATATATAGATATTCATAAACAATTTTACAATGTGCCCACCATTCTATAAAATGAGAACACATACATATATGTTTACTCTATATATGTAACTGTACACATATACTATTGTCAGTGTTCAATCATTTTTCAGTCATGTGCAACTCTTTGTGATCCTATCTGGGGTTTTCTTGGCAATGATACTAGAATGGGTTGCCATTTACTTCTGTAGCTCACTTCATAAATGAGAAACTGAGGCAGACAAGGTTAGGTGGGTTACCGAGGGTCCCACAGCTAGTAAGCGTCTGAGTTCACATTTAAACTCAGGTCCTCCTGACTCCAACCTGGATTCTCTATTCACGGCAACACCTCCTAGCTGCCCTGTATATACCATTACTACTACTACTGAAAGCTTTGAAGTTTGTCAGTGATTTACAATGTGTTATTTTTACTTGACTGTATCTCACTAGCTGGTATAAGGATAATCAATCAAACCTTCAAAGGTCCCAGCAGTTGATTTTCCCAAGATTCTCAGATGGCTTTCCCATATCCTGGAAGTATTTATATTTCCATTATAACTACTCAGATTAGTGCCCCTGTCTATCAATAAATCTTTATTGAACCATTTTCAGAGCACTGTGCTAGGATCTGTTGGGAAAGAGAAGGCTCAGTATCAAAGACATTTAGAGCAAGCCCTTCTTTTTAAAGGTGATGTAACTGAGATCCACAGTCACACAGTGTCTGAGGCAGGATTTGGAATCCAATTTTCCTGACTCCAAGTCCAGTGTCTATCCACTATGCCATGCTGCCTCTAGGGAAGTTAACTGATTTGCTCAGAATAACACACAAAGAAGGTATCAGGGACAGGACTTGAAGCCAGATGTTCATGATCCCAAATACAACACTTTCTACCCACCACATAGTCTATTTTTACCTTCATCTTCATCTCTCTCTCAATACAACTTTGGATTTTGCCCCTGGTATGGCAGGCTCTGATGGGTGAGCTTTTGTCTTATTTTGCCCAGAACCAGACATCTACGAAACCAGCTTTCCCCATATCATACTGTGATAAGAGGTGCATAATCCATCCCATTGCTCATATCTTGACCCTTCGTGGGTTTTCTTTCCTCATCAAAATACGAGGTCCTTGATGAAAAAACTGTCTTATTTGCTTTTTTCTGTGTTCTGAGCACTTGGCCAAGTGACTAGCAAATAATAAATGTTCCCTACCCACCCTTCTCTTTGTCTGTCTCTTCTTTCTGTCTCTTTTCTCTCTTTTTCTCTTTGAAATTCTCCATCTTTCTTTGTCTCACTGTGTGTATATGTGTGTATCTATCCAGCTATATACTAAACCCACTGTCTTTTTTAGAGATTGCCGAGTGAAGGTATTATGGGATTGAAGGTATGAGGGTCCTGTAATATGGCAGGAGTGGTTGCAGGTTCTCTGTCAAGTGTTGAATTTAAAGTACATAGGGACACCCAGTTGGATGACATTTCCCATCTAACTTAACAATAAAAAATTGCAGCCAACAATATCCTGCTTCACCTATTCCCAATAGAAATCAGGCACAATTAATTCAACGCAGAGGCTCAGAGACAAAAAGTCAGAAGGTTTCTTCTTCGATACAACCTCCTTATTTTACAGATGAAGACATGAAAGCTCAGAAGTGATTTGACCAGGGTCTCATAGACTATTTCAGAGTAGGTATGGGAGCCTTGGTCTTCTAAGCTCTATCCACTATGCAACGCTAACACCACAATTCAATCAATTTGATTCAATTCAGTCCAATGTGCTAAGGAATGGTTGGTTCCTTTAATTGACTCCTGTAGCACTGAAAGCTTATTTGAAATATCTTTTTAAATGTCTCCTAAAGGAGAAGAGAAGTAAAGTCATTCCATTCCTTTAATTAATGCTGTACTGTAGCCTGTCTTTGGCTGATGGATTTTTCAAGGTTTTATAGGTTGCAGTCAAAACTCTGAGCAGAATACATTGATGGAATGGGGCTTATGATGGTTATTGTGGTTGGTCTGTGAATTCCATGATTTGTAGGATACTGTAATAGAGATTCTTGTTCAAATCCAGGCTGAACCATATGGATACCAGGTTGAACTGAGTGACCTTTCTGCTGCAAGATTCTCTGGGTCTGTGACATTCAGCCAGATGGCCTCAGACACCTTACACCAAAGCAAGCTCCTTATCTTTCCCTCACCCCTCCCTCCTCCTGACTTCAGGCTTTCTGCCTGTGGCTCCACCATTCCTTTAGTCTCCCATTTTGCTATTCTTGGGATATCCAATCAGTTACTGGGTTGTGTCACTTTTCAACCCATCTCTTTCATCTCTCTCCTTCCCTCTGTTCTCACTGTCTTCCCCACATCCCATCCCTAGTAAAAATTCTTGATACCATTTTACTATTGAAATAACCTCTGAACAGAGATTATACCACCATCTCCTCCCTCCAGTTCATCTTCATTTAACTGCTAGAACGATATTTTTAAATTTATTATTCTCAAATCACTCTTGGGCTCAAAAAGCACCGAAACTCAGTCGGAATTGAGGACTCAGTGCTCTGCTGCCTCCCAGCCTTTCCAGCATTGCTGTATATTGTTGTCCTTGCCCTTTCTAGGAAGAGAGAACTTCTGATTTCAGTGGTAAAGGGAATTCCCATTACCAATACAAGTCTGCATCTTCTCTTTTTAAAAAAATTCACTTTATCTTTGATCTATGGAACAAAACATGCATTTCCATAGCACAATATATTTTTTAAAACAATGATTGTACATAAAACTCCAAAACTATTGTGTACAATTTGCTATTCCTTTTAAATATATAATAAAGCTACCATGTAAATTTCTTTTTTTCCTTTTGTTCTTCCCTCTCTTCCCCTCTTGCCTTACAGAAAGATACCATGAGACATAAATGTGTGTGTATGTGTATGTGTGCGTGTGTGTAAAATCATTCTATACATCTACTTATTAATTCTTTCCCTGGATGTAGATTGTATCTTCCTTCCTGGGTTCTTTGTAGTTAATTCAGGCATTTATAATAGACAAAATGACTTAGTTACTCAAAATTGTTCTTAGAATATTATTGCTATTGCTGTAGACAATGTTCTCTTGGTTCTGCCCATTTCACTCTTCATTATTTTGTGCAATTCTCTCCATGTTTTTCTTAGATCATTGAGTTCATCATTTCTTATAGCATAGTATTCTATCAAAGTCATATACCACAACTTGTTCATCCATTCCCCAATTGATGTGAATGCCCTCAATTTCCAGTTATTCACCACCACAAAGAGAGATGTTATAAATATTTTAGAACACATAGGTTCTTTTCCCTAATTGTCTTCAAAAGACCATTCCTATATATCTCAAACAAACCCCTGCAAGAAGAGATAGTAAGAGATAGACCATTTAAAATAGCTATAGACAATAAAAAATACCTGGGAGTACATCTACCAAAACAAACCCAGGAACTATATAAGCAAAATTATTTTTTTAAAATGTGCAAATAAAAGCAGCTTTAAATAATTGGAGAAATATTAATTGTTCATGGGTAGGCAGAGCCAATATAAAAAATGACAACTTTACCAAAACTAATTTATATATTCAATTAAATCCAAATTAAATTACCAAAAATTATTTTGATGAATTAGAAAAAATAGTAACAAAATTCATTTGGAAGAACAAAAGTCAAGAATGTCAAAGGAACTAATGAAAAAATGTAAAGGAAGGAGGCGTAGTAGTACCAGATCTTAAACTAAGACAATAATCATCCAAACTATCTGGTACTGCCTAAGACATACAAAGGGAGATCAATGCACCTGATAAATATAGTAACTTTGCACCTTCTCTTCAACTTAAAAGTCTCAGCAAGTTGCCTGGGGCACCGAGAGTTTAGGAAACTTGTCCAGAGTCACACACCCAAGAGATGTTAAAGACAGAATTTGAACTTGAGGCTTTCAGACCAGTTTTCTAACCCATATCACAGGCCTTACTAGGTTTCCTCTCTCACAAAGGAGACACAAAATAAATGTTTGTTGGATGAAGAAAGACACAAACGAATGTCAAAAAAAGATAAGAAATGGCACATTAGATCTGACTAAAGACAATATCCCCTATTTCTATGACAGGGTAAGATTTTCAGAATCTTTTGCTTCCTTTTTCTCATTGGACAACATCCCCTGAGATAGGTGTTAGTATCACCAGTTTAGTGATAAGGAAATGAAGGCCCAGAGAGGATTGGCAGCCAAAGACATGTAAGTCGTACCATGGTGCAGAAGCTTAGGGCTCTAAGCTTTTGATTTCAAGACTTCAAATACAGCATCAGATGTTTTCTAGCTCTGGGACCCTGTGTAAATCATTAATTTTGTTTTTCCTCTGTATGCCTCAGTTTCCTCATCTGCAAAATGGGGATAATATGAGCACTTCCCTGCCAGGATTGTTGAGAGGATGAAGTGAGATAATTGTAAAGTACTTACTGCATGTGATGTCTGGCACATAGTAGGGGCTAAATAAATGTCAGTCATTGTTATTACAGAAACATTGGTCTCCCTTGATTCTCAGGCCATTCTGTTTCACCACATCATGCCACTTGAGGTACCTCAACTTCTATCTGAAATCACCTTTTTTCACCTCTCCCTAGTTTTGCTCAAGTGAATGAATTCCAATTATGTTACTGAAAGAAAGCCCTAAAGAATGGTGGAGAGGGCTGATATATCGATCACACAGGATTGCCTCCCCCCAAAAGGGAAACCCATTGTTCTTCTGTTTTCTTTCCCAAGCAAACTCATTGCAAGTTAAAGCAGAAGGCCAAGTAACCTTAATTCCTCCTTCCCCAGCCACCAGAGTATTCTGCTGAGGGAGGAGCCTAGCCTTCCCTGCACTCATATGATTTCTTTATCACATTGTTAAGGCAGTTAAAGCTTCTCTTGACTTCAGGAAGGTGACTTAAAAGCCCCAGTAGGGAAAACAAAATAAGCTAATTCTCTATGCTATGTATTATTTATAACACACATTATATAATCAATAGCCAATGGCTCCATGCGGCTCGGCACTTTTTTCTTTTTTTTCCTCTCTCAATATAATACAAGGCAAAAGCCACCTTGTAAGTGTCCAATGGATGTTTAATATGGGGAGCTTTGCAAAGAGCGAAACCAAACAGTCCTTCCCTTGAAAAACATATTCTACCTGAGAGAAAACAAATGTACACTCTCTGTGTACACGTAGATGCAATATCTGTATATTTGGGGTTTGGAGGGTCAGAAAAAATTTATGTACAGGTGATGCCTGCCCTGGGCTAGGATGGAAGTTCATGATTCTGTGAGGCAATAGTGGAAACTGAATTCTGGAAAGTAGAAACAGGTCAGACAAAGGCATGGAGGTGGAAACTTGATTGTCAGGTATTGGGGACAGCTAGGAGGCCAGTTGGCTTGAAGGAGAAATATGTGAAAGGGAGGAATATTAAAAGAAAAAAATGTCACAAGAGTAAGGAGGAAGATTGTGGAGAGATTCAAAACTATACAATGCAAGGACCTTGTTTCCAGACTTAAGATCAGGGGACTGTTTTCATATTTGCTGGCACGTAGTAAGTTTTTAATGAACAAACGTTTATTGAATGAATTGAATATTTACTCAGAACAGGGCCAGCATTTGTCGATGTGATATCAGAAAAGACTTTCTAATAATTACAAGCATTCAAAACTAGAATGGACCATAGCAAGGTGGGTTGGGGGTCTGGGTTCTCCCTCACTGGAGGCCTTTAAGGAAAAGCTGCATGACCACTTGTCGGCTATGTTAAAAGAAGGATTCATATTCTAATACGGGTTAGACAAGATGGCCCTAGAGTTCACTTCCATCTCTGAGATTCTAAGATTTTGTCACTTGTTAGATATAGCTCTGTTTGAGATGTAGAGGAGGTAATCTCACATCTCTAAACCCCAGTGTCTATTTGTGAAAATTAGGGGGTCAGATTAAATGGTCTCCCTGGGCTCCCTTCAGACAGAACAAATGGAATTCTAAGACACAAAGGCTTTTTTTTTCAAAGGATAATATCCTCACAGCTGGACTGTGTCTCACCCCCAAACCATCCTAGGCTCTGATTGATCAACTTTGACTTTCTATTGCCCATAATTCCCCTTTATGTGCTCTCTCCCTCCTGTTTCCTTGAGAACAGGAGGTGTATTGTTTGCCTCTATCCATACCCCCAGCAATTAAACATAATGTAAGTGCACAAAAGGCTGTATCTACCCGTCTATCCATTGTTCTACCTATTTTATCACATAGTTATGTACTTGTCTATCATCTGTCTATGTTGGTTGGTTGGTTGTTGTCTTTCATCTTCAAAGAGGATCAAAAGACATTGCCATGATAAAGTGAAATTTCGGTGTGTTTGACTATGACTGATCAGACTAATACAAGCTTGGAATACTCTACTACAGGTTGGGCACAAATAGTCCATATGAATATTTGAGGTGGATAGCCCAAATTTGGCATCTTGTGCTTACTTTGTGTTGTCTCAATTTTGTTTTGCTCAAAGAGCACAGCATCCTTTCTGATGTGGGCATGACATGCTGAGCAGTCCTGTGCCAATGTCTCCCATGCTGTACAATCAAATCAAAAGTTCTCAAGAGAGACCTTAGAGTGTCCTTGTATCTCTTCTTCTGGACACCATGTGATTGCCTGCCCCATTCGAGTTCTCCATAAAATAGTCTTTTTGGAAAGTGTACATTTTGCATTTGAACAATGCGACCAGCCCATTGGAGTTGTGCTCTCTGAAGCATAGTTTGAATACTTGACAGTTCAGCTCAAGCAGGACTTCAGTGTCTGGTACCTTATCCTGCCAGATGATCCTCCAAATCTTCCTAAGACATTTCAAATGGAAGCAATTCAGTTTCCTGGTGTAGACTGTCCATGTTTCACAGGCATACAACAATGAGGTCAGCACAACAGCTGCTACAAAGGAAGCTCATGATTCTGAGAGGCAAAGGTAGATGCTGCATTCTGCAAATAAGAGACAGATCAGGCAAAGGAGTGGAGGTGGGACTGTCTAGCCAGTCCATTTGACTGGCCTTTGTGTGTTGTCTTCTTCCTGTCTCCTAGAGAACACGGTATATTTTGCTTGCTTGTATTTGTGCCCCCAGCAGTTAAGCATAATGCCAGGTACAGAATGAGTGCATAAAAATGCTGTATATAGCCATCCATCCATTTATTTTTCTATCTGCTTATCTATCAATATATCATCTAGCTATCTTATCTGTCTATTATAAGATGATATTTATACCTAGAAGCATTTTGAGATCATCTAATCCCACCCTAAATTTATATACTAGTTGTAGTCATAGACAGTTAGAACATTTTAAGCACTCATTATGTCAGGCACTGTGCAAAGTGCTAGGGATGCAAAGAGAGGCAAAAGATAGTCCTGAGTTTCAAAGAGGTCCCAATCTAATAGGGTAGAGAACATGTAAAAAGCTGTACAAACAAGCTATAGACAAGATAAGTTGGGGATAGTCACAAAGGGAAGGTTAAGATTAAGGACTGAGAAAGACTTCTTGCAGAAAATGCCTGAGATTTGAAGGAAGCCATGAAAGCAAAGAGGAGATGAGGGTGTAGAGCATTTCATGAATCTGAGGGCCCTGTAACTCCTGCACAATTGTCAGGGCTCTGTAAATATCTAGAGCCCTCATGTGGAGGGGGGCTGCTTACTCCAGCATGAAGAAGAGGAAGGCAAAGAAGAGGAGGAGCAGCATGTTCCCATGGCTAGATCCAGGGCTGAGTATGCCTGGATCTCCACCCCAACCCCAACCTGGACCATCTAAAGCAGAAATTACTTAAAGCAAATAAATGCTTCTGGCACCTTCCAAAATTTCAAATGCCTTTAGCAGAAAGGTCAAATCCTTTCCCAAGGTGGAGATTTTGCTATCCAGAGGGCTTTTTTTCCTCTTTCTCATTATAAAAATCTACTGATTCATGGAATTCCATAGTGTCCATTTCCCTCTGTTGCAGCATTCCCACACATCCTTGGCAGTAGGCACTGTATCACCAGTGACCCACCCAGATATTTTTATAAAGCATAGAGATTGGATCTAGCACATACATACACACACATATATGTATATATATGCATATGTGTATGTATATACATGTGTGTATGTACCAATATATACTAATGTATATATGGCCAGTCTATATTTATGCACATGCAGACATGAAAGGGATCAATAGTTTCTACATTCTAGACTCCCAGTGTGGAACTACCATCCAACAATGCAGATCTCAGCCCATCTATGACTTAGTACAGGAGTTCTTAACCTGGGGTCCAAGAATTTACTTTTTTAATATTTTGAAAACTCTATTTCAATATAATTATTTTCCTTTGTAATCTTATATACTTTATAATGTGCATTTTAAATATTATTTTGAGGAGGGATCCATAGGCATCTCTAGATTTCCCTAATCCATAGACTGCCTCAGAGCTCCATGACACAAAAAGGATTAAGATCTCAGACTCAGAGCTGCCTTGAAGACATTAGAGTGCTGGATTTTGAAGTCACAAAGACCTGGGTGTAGGATCATGGACAAGTCCCTTGGCCTCTATGTTTCAATTTCCTCATCTTTAAAAAGAGGATTCATACAATTTTGTAAAGACAAAAGATTTTGAAAGATTTGAGAGCTTGATTCCAGGAGTTCAGTGGTAAAGCAGGCTATTTATTTCCTGACAGAGAGGCCATGGACTCAGGGTACAGAAGGAGAATTTCTGGAGGAATATGGCAGATTGGGGGATTTATCCTGTTTGACCAGAGATGTTTGTTGCAAGGATTTTGTTTTTCTTTCTTTTTTTTTTCCAATGGAGGTTGGAAAGAGGACAGAATAGAGAGGAATGGAGGTATTTTTTTAACTGAAAATATGTTTTTTAAATGAGAATCTTGAATTTGATGATCTCTAAGGTCCCTCCCAGATCCGAATGTAACTAGTAGGTGTTCAGGGTCATATACTTGGTAAGAACCAGAGGTAGACCAGGAAGCTAAGATTCAAAGCATACAAACCTAAGATCCCATCCGCTAGATTTCCTTAGTTCTTCATTTACACACATGAAACAAAATCCCTTGAACCAGCACATTTGTATGCATAGGCAGACACAGTTCTATTTATTTATCCATACCCATTGTTCTATGATCCTAGTTTCTATTAGCATATGAACTGAAGTATTGTATTTTTGAGGAGCCTCTGATTTGGCAGGAATGGAGTTGCTGGCAATAATGTCCAGAAAATGGCCTGAGGCAGATGCTCAAAGAGTTGTCCATGGGTTCTAACAAGGGTGCAAAGAAGAACTCAGAAGCAAAAACACTCCAGAGACGCCTCCTCCTCGTTAGCCTTCAACAAACTGAAAACAGGATGTGGATTCCCCTTCACCCATAAATCTCCTGCTAAGTACCCTTATTTTACAGGGCCAATGACCTTCCTCCCAGCTGGCCCCCTCCCTCTCATCTCACACTTCCCAGAATACACCTCCCCCAGTCACACATTGTCTCCAGATCTTGGGCCAAGCCAAGGTTTGTCCCCAAAGGCCTCCAGCTGTCTCCCCTCCCCATCCTGATGAATAAGACATATGGCACCCTGCTCTTAGTAAGTAGCTGCAGTTCATCTGATCTAGTCTGCTGAGCACAACTCAAGGGTACTTTCAGGCTCTTGGATTATTCTTCCTGGGGCAGAAGGAATCAACCCAAGATGAAAATCTTTGATTAGATCTACGAGGGTAATAGTAAGCCTTTGGAAATCTCAGCTGAAAAACTTAGAATTTCCTTCATCCCTCTCTACTTGGAAAGCTAAACATTCTTAGACATCTGTTTTAAATTAATGTTTTACTGAGCCTTTAAGAATAACCTTTATCACTTCCTTAAGATACCCTCTCCCATAACAGAATCTTCTCTTATAACAAAGACATAGAGTCAAGGGCAGAAATCTCTCACATTGGCCATATCTGAGAACCTATGCCTCGTTAGAAGCAACATCTAGATGAAACAGTGAACAGAGTGCTGAGGTTGGAATCAGAAGACCTGAGTACCAATAGTGCTTCAGACACTTGCTAGCTAGCTGTGTGACCCTGGATGAATCATGTCACCCCTCTGTGTCAGTTTCTTTATCTATAAAATGGAATGATAACAGCACCTGCCTCTTAGGGTTCTAGTCAGGATCTCATGAAAAATGACATGTAAAATGCTTTGCAAACCCTGAAGTCCTAAATAGTGTTAGCTATCATCCTCATCTGAGGCTCCAACATCTGGGCCAATCGTTGGTCTGATCATTGATCAGAGTTCGAAATAAAGTCTCTCGCTGTTGTTTCCTTCCTTTCTATTATTGTGGTCATAAGTTGTTTTCTTGGTTTTCTCTATGTTGCTCTGTGCCGGTTATTTCTCGGAAGTCCTCATGCTTATTTTTTCCCTTGTTGTTGCTCAGTATTTTCAGTCATGTCGGATTCTTTGTGACCCAATTTGGGGTTTTCTTGGTAAAGATATTGGAGTAGTTTGTCATTTCCTTCTCCAGCTCATTTTAACAGGTGAGGAAATTGAGGCAAGTGGGGTGAAGTGACTTGCCCAAAGTCACACAACTAGTAAGTGTTTGAGGCCTGATTTAAAGCCAGGTCTTCTGACCCCCAGTCCAGCACTTTATTTACTATGCCAGCTGCCCAATAGTGTTCCATTATTACTATATGCCACGATTTGATCAGCCATCTTCCCACTGATAGATGGATGGGCACCAACTTTGGTGCATACAGATAAAAAATGCTATTGTAAATATTTTTGGGGGGGTGGAATTTTCTCTCATTCTTTGACTTCCTTGAGTATATATTTAACAATCTTATCAATGGGCCAAAGAGTATGTAGAGTTTAAGGACCATCCTATGTGAATTTCTGGGCTTTTTCCGGAGAATGGTCAGACCAATTTACAGCTTCTACAGCAGGGCACTAGTGGCCCTGCCTTCCCACCATTATTTGTACTAGTTTGATCCTTTTCCATCTTTGTTGATCAGATGACAAAAATTGAAAAAAAGAGTTGTTTAATTGCATTTGTTTTGTTATTAACAGTTTGTAGCATCTTTCATACCTTGATCATCTGCATTTCTTCTTGTGAAAACTACCTAGTCATATTCTTTGACCACTCATCTATTGGGCACTGAGCATTTTAAATAGGATGACAGTTTGCATTTGCTATAAATACAGCTGAAGCCTAGAGTTTACAAAGTTGTTTCCTCACAATAATCCCATGAGATCAGCAGTACAAATGTTAACCTCTTAATAAATTGCGGCTTAGAATAGTATGACTTGCCCAAGGTAAAGTTAACCTTCAGCCCTAAGTCTCCTCTTTCAGTGTCCATTGTGTTTTTTCTACTCTGCCATGAGGAAGCATTCTGGATTTCCATTAACAATAGGATGAAAACAAAATGAGTTGTCATGCTGATACTAGTAACTGACTTACAGAAGAGTATAGCCTTTGTTTTCCATTAATGATGTGTGGTTGTAGGAGGGATTTTGGTACACTGGAGAGAAGGCAAGATTTGGAGGAGTCATGGTAGTCAAAGACAAGTCTCTTTTTAAAATTAATGTTTTCCGTTTTCTACAATCACTTCCATAAATTTTAGGTCTTCTTCCCCTCACTCCCCTCTCCCCTTTTCCTCCTTTGCCCATTCCTCCGAGACAGTGTGCAATCTTATATGGTTTCTACACATACATTCTTACTAAATACATTCTCACCTTAGTCATGTTGCATAGAAGAATTAAAATGAATGAGAGAAACCATAAACAAACAAAACAAAACAAAACATAACACAAGAGAAAATAGTCTGCTTCATTCTGCAATCCAATTCCATATTTCTTTCTTTGAATGTGGAAAGGATTTTGCCTTGAGTCCACTGGGAATTTTTTAGGTTCTTGCATTGCTGTAAAGGTCTAAGTCTACCAGAAAAATGCCTCATGGATGTTACTGTGTACAAAGTTCTCCTGGTTCTGCTCCTTTCACTCAGCATCAGATCATATAAGTCCTTCCAGCCTCTCTGAACTCTTCCTGTTCATCATTTCTTTTAGCACAATGGTATTCCATTACATTCATATACCACAACTTTAAGGACAAGTCTCTTAACTTCTTTAGTTAGCATCCATTTCTACATTTGTAAAATGAAGGGGTTGACCTCTGAAACACCTTTAGCTCTAAAATTATTTTGAAAAAAAAGATAATTTTAGCTTAAGGTGAGGAAAAAAAATTTTCTAACCATCAGAGCTACCTATGGGTGAAATGAGCTGTCTCAGATTCTTCTTCTTCAGAGTGGAGCTCAATGCAGTGGTTTGGAGGATGGCCAACCAGATAAGGATGAGGAGGAGTGACTGATCCTCAGGTCTCTTCCAACTCTGAGACTGATTCTGTGAAGGCCCAATATGAGCAACAAGGAAAATAGTCTCCATCTAGGAGTCTAGTGGCAGGAGAGAATGATGAGAAAGTATCATAAGATCATGGGATTATAGAGTTCTCTAGATCTTACACAGACCTAGAGCTGAAAGTGACCTCTGAGGTGTTTGAGTTCATCTCCTTCATTTTATAGAAAACAAAACTGAGGCCAACCACGTTAAATGATCTACCTGAGGTTGTACAGGTAGAAAGTAACAGAAGCAAGATCAGACTCAGGTGTGAATGTCTCAAGTAAAGAATTCCAAATTCAGCCCCCTTTTCTTGTACTGTGCTATCTTCCTTGGCCTAAGACTAGACATAAATACAGTATGGAAGAGAGGTCCTGCCTCTCCAGGTCAAGGTCACAGGGGTCAGGGACCAAGTTTTCAGCTCTGATTCCATACACACATCACAGGTGAGTCTGGACTTTGGTGGTAAGTCAGAGGTGGCAGTCCTCAGAAATCTAGGACCTGTCTTCTATGATGGATTACCTGGCATTGTGCATCTGATGAGCTGAACTGAGGGGAGAGTCCAGAAGGGAGGAGAAATGGTGAGATAGGACAGGTCTGCCATCTTCCAGGATTGTGTGAGGCAGCCAGGTAACACGGTGGATAGAGCACTGAACCTGAAGTCAGGAAGAAGTGAGTTTAACCTTGCCCCAGACACGTGGGCCTCAGTTTTCTCATCTCTAAAATGGAAATACTTATAGTAATAGCACTTGTCTTCCAGGATTGTGGGGAGGATAAAATGAAATAATGTTTATAAAAGTACTTTATAAATCATAAAACACTATTTAAATGTAAGCTATTTTCATCATCTTCATCACTGTCATCCTCCTCTCTGGTTTCCAAAGAAAGTCTAAGTCACTTTTCACCTGGCACCGATGGGAACTACCTCCCACTAGGTTCCAAAACCAAATTACGTAGAAGCTTTCATTTCAGCCAAGCTTTTGAAACTGTTTTTCTTCTCCAACAAATATCGGCTAATTGGTAAAGATCCCACATGAACCAAGCAGGGACAGAACCAAATGGCTCGTCATTAAGGTAATCTGGCAGGTTCATTAATTTGCTTCCACTTTGAATGGAGTCCAGTGTTGAAGGAAGGTCTCTTGTGGGGTGTGGCTTCTTTGTTCAGTTTCAGATATTGGAGAGATGATCCAAGCACTAAGAGACCTTGAATCATAAAAAGAGAAAGGGAAAAAGGCAGCAGTGCAGGTGGAGAAGAAGGAGGGATTTGGCAGCGCATCAAGTGACAGAGAGAAACATCGTGGATGGAAATACAAAGCCTTGACCCCCAGTCAGTATCCCTGATCCTGCTCTCAGATGCATTTTCCTCATTCATTGGGAGTGGCAAAACACAATATGGCCCCTTGGCTGACTTCTAAGATGTTTCAGCACAGCAAAAGCTAGAATCGTAAAATTAGAGCCAGGAGGTACAGTAAAGATGGTCAAGGCCAAGCCAATCATTTTTACAGGATGAACAAACTGTCAGTCAAAGAGGACAACTGACTTGCCCAGGAACTAAGATTGGCAGGGACAAACTTAAGATCTAAGCCTCTTGACTCTGGAAGGTTAGGCTTTCTCTGACGCCAAGCTAAATTTGACCCCAGGCCTTTGAGTCCAGATAGAGTTAACCCATCTTTTCAAATAGCAAGTGTTCTTGAAAGTTTTAAAAGACTATAAGTGCCAAAAATCAAAGATAGAAATGGTAACCATGCACCCTGATGCCTTATGCCTTGTACAGGCAGATGTCTAAATATATCCGATTCATCTCTGTGAGATGGTTGGGAAATAAACAACCAAATAAATCTCTTTAGCTGAAAGCAGCTAAGTAGTCCAATGGATCAAGTGCTGAACTTGGAAGCAGGAAGAACTGGGTTTACATCCTGCCCTAGACAAGTAGTTGAGTGGCCCCACTATCCAGGATTGTTGTGTGGACAAAATGATATATTTTTAAAGTACTTCCCAAATCTCAAAGCACTGTGTACTAGCTACCATTATCTCTGGACACTAAGTTCATAGAGTGAGATATAAAAGGGATCATAGAGGTGATCTAGTACACATTCTCATTTTATGGATGAGGAAATTGAGACCCAGAGAAGTTATGTGAGTCACCCAAGGTCAAACACTTGATAATTGTCAAAACCAAGATTCAAACCCAAGAGCTCAAAATTCTTTCCACTGCCCCAAGCTGTTAAGTTGATAGACCTACTGAACTGATTTCATTTTTGCATATTATTCCATGTGGCCTCTCAGAGATTTTCTAATTTATTCATAAAAGATCCCTAATCCCAGATTGCTTTTTGTGTTGTTTTGTTTTTTAGGCGTTATTCTTCTCCAAGAAGAAAGGCATAAAGTGATTATGGAAGATGAAGAAATGGATGGAGAAAAGATTCCTATTTAAAATACTTTTCCCTCTGAAAGTTTTCATGAATTGGCTAAAATGGCTTTCAGTAGTGACCTGGTGTACATACATATCTTTCTTTCTACTCCTATTTTTCCATAGTCAATCTATGCATGTATGCACACATACATGCACATATATACACACATACATATACATATATATGAGTACACACATGTAAGATGGAAAATAATTCTAATTTTCTTTTTTCTATCTTTTCTATCTTATTCCTCAATAGTATTTTCATACCATTGTGTAGACCCATGATAAGTCCTTCCTGACTTCCAACTTCCCCCCAATCCCATCTCCACTTATTAATTACCTGTTAATCAATATGACTTCTTGTACCTCATGGCAGTTGGGGGAGGGTAAAATTGTGGTCAGTTTTGCTGCTGGAGCATAGACCATTCAACCAACCTGCCATCAGACCAAGTTATGAGCCAAAATGAGAAAGATCCAATGGACCAATTGGAGCTTGCTAAGACACATACATGAGTGGTTGGGTTGGTGTTTTAACAATGCGGTGAGTTCACATATCTCATCTTTGGTGTGGGGGTGGGGATCCTGCAGCCTCAAGGCCCACATGCGACCCTCTCAGTCCTCAAGTGGAACCCTTTGACTGAATCCAAATTTCACAAGGCAAATTTTTTTATTAAGGGAATTTGTTCTGTGAAGTTTGGACTTAGTTGAAGGGCTGCACTTGAGGACCTGGAGGGCCACATGTGGCCTCAAGACTTCAGGTTCCCCATCCTCAGCTTAGAGTGTCAACTTTATGATGGTCAGACAACATCACTTGACTTTAGAATTCAACTCTACAGACATGAACTTTGTCCTCACTGTCTTTTAGGCCAGGAATGTTCTCCTCCCTTACCTCTGCTTCTTCATTTCCTTGGCTTTCATCTTGTGTGCATACATCTGGTGTGTCTTTAGTTATTAGCATATTGTCTCCTCCATTAGAATGTAAGCTCTGGGAGGGTAGGGACTATTTTTAATTTCTGTGTGCCCCATAGGGCTTACCATAATATCTGGTAAATAGTAGGTGCTTAATAAATGAGTTTTGAATGACTAACAATATGTGATTAACTTCATAAAATAACAGGTTTTATAATCTCAGCCTAAGTTCACATCAAGAGGAAACACTTGATCAGTTAAAGGCACAAAAGACGTTCCCATGATTTATTGAGATCATTCATTCAATCAATGTCAATTGAGCTCTAAATTCTTTCCAGAGAGTATGTGCTGCATTAGGGGATATGCTGGCACATCCTTGTACTCATATAGGACATGGTCCTGTATGATCTCTAAGAGATCCAGGGGATACAGAGAAGAGCAAGAAATGTCCTCCTTAAGGAGAAGATAAGACATATACAAAAAGAACTCTTAAATCCAATTTATGTGAAAAAACTAATGAGAGAGGGATAGAGTGCCCTGGAAATTTAGGGAAGGAAGAAATGTATACCTACTCTATTGAACCCGGTAAATCAAAAGGAAGCTGCTTCTACTCATTGGTTACTCATTTCTGGATAATGAAAATGAATGAATGAGCATTTATTAAGCCAAATACTGTGCAAGGCACTGGAACAGGTGAAACTGAGGCTAAGGCATTAAGATGTAAATATGAGCTGTCATTATTACAGTCATTGGAGATGAGAAGCACCTTCAGAGATAATTTCTCCCTTCATTTTAGAGCATTTCCTAAAAAGAACACCCACTGACATCAAAGAAAACTGTATGTGCTAGTTCATTCCAAAAGAAACCACTACATTAATGAAAGCAGCCCCAAGTCTAATTGGCCAACTAAAGGAAATTGCTCACCACACTTGGGTTTCCATGAGGACAGAAGACAGGCAATTTGTGAGACTTTGCTGCACTTCAAAAATGCCAAGGAACTTTCTAGTCCTCGTTTGAATCCAAGCTCCCTTTCAAAGTCATTGGCAGAGATCACAGCAGCCAACTTCTGATGCCTAATTATCACTTAGGCAGAATAGAGTTATTGTGGGATGAAGGACTCAAGCAGAGTTTTCTTTCAAATGCAATTTCTTTTAGATGCTGTGTTGCTGCTGATATTGTCTTAAGCCAGAATAGATTGGGGGACCATGTGGTTTTGAAAATTGAATGCAATTATTTCTGTTAACTTAAAGTTGCCCTTTTGTAATTAATATTCTAGATTCAATGCCACCCTTGGACCAATGATGTGCTCAGACCCCTTGAAAGTCATGGATGTGCAAATAAAATTCAGAAAAATCCCATGATACATATATACATACATACATACATACATACATATATATATATATATATATATATAAAATCAAAGACACAGTTATATATCAATCTAAATTATCCCTATTCCATTACTCATCATGTGAGAGAGGTTTTGACCTAGGTTGACAGTATCCACAGAAATCCAAGATTCCACACAGATCAATTCTATTTGCCAAATATTTACCCATCCATCTTTGAAAGACAATATAGTTTGTAATTGCTTTTAATCAAGTTCAGCATTATTTTTAAATCTGGTACTAAATTAATGTATTCAGTATGAAATTAAAGAAAAAGCAAGAGATCATTTATCAGCATGTTCTTCTGACTATGTGAGAAGGGAAAATAGGTGTTCCTCCCCATACTCAGTAGATATAGCCCTGGGAAAAAAAGATACAAAATGTAAATAATATATCATAAAAGCACTCTTTTAAAAAAGGCTTTGGAAATCAAAACCTAACCTTAGCTTACTTTCTTTGTAAATCAGTACTATATTTGTTTAAGGAACACTTGGAAAGCCCCTATCTTTCATGGTGAGCCCCTCCTAAAAGCTTCCCCTAGCTCAAAAGTTCTCTATGATTTAGTAGCCAACCAAAACCTTATCTCATGAGCTCCCATCCATGTGTTTATTTTTAATAGTCAGTCAGTAGACGCAATTAGTTCCAAGTAAAGACATTTAATGAAATAGCATAGTAATAAAAAATTAGGAGTATAATGCATCCCCCCAGTCATAATCCTGGGTCACATTCTTCCACAAATTCACCATTTATAGTTAATATACGTAGAAATTACACCTTCTCTGTTTGTAGAAAACATATATGGTCAGGTTATGCATGTGAAGAGGTAACTTGTGCCTGTGATATTGTAGAGGCACCAACGTCTTCTGGTAAGACCATTTCATTTATATTGCACCCCACTGAGCATACCACTGACCCTACTCCCCGTTGGGCATGGTAAAACTTTTCCATGCTTGGATTCATCCATTGTTTCACAATGAACTTCAGCCATATTCCTTGGGGAGATGCTCCATCTTTCCTTGTAGGAGAAGAAAATTGTTCTTTTGGATAAGTTTCCAGACAGAAAGTTTCAGGGTTTTTTTTAGAAGTGTCTTAATACCCCTAATCAACATTTTCATATATTACCAACAGAACCCAGGAGGAGGTGACATGAAAGAAATTTTATTTAAAATAACTGTAGATATTTTAAAATACTTGGGACTCTACCAGACAAGACAGGACTATATTAACACAATCGCAAAGCACTTTTCTTATAAATACAGATCTGAACAACTGGGGAAATACTAGTTGCACATGGGTAGGCCTCGACATTTCTACCTAAATTAATTTACTTATTCTATGCCATAACAATTAAACTACCAAATAATTATTTTATAAAGCTATAAAAATAATAGTAAAATTCATCTGGAAGGATAAAAGTTCCAAAATACCAATGAAATGATCTAGGAATGGTCCAGGAATCAATGTGAAAAAGAAATGTGAAGGAAGGTGGATTAGCAGTACCAGATTTCAAACTATTGAACAAAATGGGTAATCAACAAAACAATCTGGTACTGGATAAAAAAATAGAGTTGGATCACTGGAATAGATTAGGTACGTGACATATAATAGCAATCAACTGTAGTAATCTAGTGTCTGATAAATAAAGATCCAAGCTTTGGGGCCAAGAATTCAGAATTTGACAAAAATTTCTGGGAAGAAGCTTGACATTAGTCAACATTCACACTGTACACCAAAATAAGGTCAACATGGATGTATGGGTACATAAAGGGAGATGTCATGAGCAAATTAGAGAAGCCTGGAAAATTTTACCTCTTAGATATTGGTAAAGAAAGAATTTATGACTAACCATGAGACGGGTCGGCAGGAGAGAAAAAGGGTCATTATAATTGCATGAAATCCATTTTGCACAAACAAAACAATGCAAACAAAATTAGAAGGAAAATGGAAAACTGGGGGAAAAGTTTACAGCAAGTTTCTCTGATTAGAAGCTCATTTCTCAAATTTATCAGTGAAATTCATAAAAATAAATGCCATTCTCAAATTGACAAGAGGTTAAAGAATACAAAAAGACAGTTTTGTAAAGAGCAATGCAAAGCTATCAATAGTCACATAAGAAAGCTCTAAATAACTATTGATTAGAGAAAAACAAATTAAAACAGTTCTGAGGTACCACCTTACTACATATTCAGATTGTCTAACATGAGAAAAAAATGACAAATGTTGGAGAGAATGTGGAAAAATCAGGACACTAATGCATTGTTGATGGAGTTGTAAGCTGACTCAACCATTTTAGAACCAGAACAATTTGGAACTGCAACCAAAGAGCTTTAAAACTGTGCATACTCTTTGACCCAGCAGCATCACTACTATGTCTGTATCCCAAAAAGATCAAAAAAGGAAAATGCCATATCTATACAAAAATATTTATAGCAGTTCTTTTGTGGCAGCAAATTGGAAGTTAATGGGATGACCATCCGTTGGGAAATGGTTAAACAAGTTGTGCTATAACAGTGATGGAATACTAGAAGAAATGATGGATGAGATGGCTCCAGAAAACCTGGTAGGACTTATATGCACTGACACAAAATGAAGCCAGCAGAATCAGGAGAACATTGTACATAATAAAAACAATATTATAATAATAGACCCTGAAAGACTTAAATACTCTGTTCAATACAATGGTCCAAGACAGTTACAAAGGACCCAAGACGAAAAATGCTATCTACCTCCAGAGACAGAACTGATGAACTCTGAGTATAGATTGAAGCAGATTTTTTTCACTTCCTTTATGTTTCCTGTTCTTTATTGGCTTTATTTTGTAACATAACATATATAAAAATATATTATAATTGATGCAATATTGATTGCAATCTCAATAGATGAGGTGGGAAAGAGGGAGAGAATTTGGATCTGAAAAGTTTTTTTTAAATGAATGTTAAAAAGAAAGGAGGAAAAGAAGGGAGGTTGGAAGGAAAGAAAGAAGGAAAAAGAAAGTAAAATGAGGTAAAAGAAAGTAAAGAAAAAAAAGAAAAAAGGATGATACCTCTGCAAGGAGCCCACCCCTTTCATGCTTAAGTAGCATATGATGAAATAAGGATTGCGTTATTAAATTGGTGACCATTTATCAATGTTGCCAGTTTCCCTGCTCTCTTCTTTTTAAATTATTTTTGCAGTCAACCAAAATCTTCCTTATCTCCCTTTCACCTCCCTTTCCCCCACCTCCAACTAAGAATGTAAGAAAAACAAAATTCCCATTACAAACATGTAGTTAAGAAAAATCATTTCTATATTCACCATGTCCAAAAAAAAGTCTTAATCTGCCCTCTGAGTCCTTCACATCTCAAGAGTAGAGGTAGCATGTTGCATTGTAAGTCCTCTGGAATTATGGTTAGTCATTGCACTCATCAGATTTACTAAGTCTTTCAAAGTTGTTTATCTTTATCCTTGTGTTGTTATTGTATAAATTGTTCTCCCAGTTCTACTCATTTCATGATGCATCAGTTCATACAAATCTTCCTAGTTTTCTCTGAAACCATCCCTTTCATAATTTCTTACAACAAAATGATATTCACATAACTTATTCAGTGGATAGAGCACTGAGCTTGGAATCAGGAACTTATCTTCATGAGTTAAAAGTTGGCCTCAGACACTTACTACCTGTGTGACCCTAGGCAAGTTATCTAAGTTTGTTTTACTCAGTTCCTCACCTGTAAAAACTGAGATGGAGATGGAAATGGCCAACCGCTCCAATATCTTTGCCAAGAAAACTCCAAAATGTGGTCAAAAAGAGTCTGATAGGAGTGAAACAACTGAACAACAACAACAAATCACTTGTTCAGCCAATTGTGAGGATGATGATGATGACTAATATAAGAGAGGATGTCCTCCTGAGTCTGGAACAAAAATCTAGAGAGACCAAAATGTATATATTGAAATGTAAAGGAGAAAGACTTCAGATGCAAAATAACTTCCCCAATGTAGAAAAGAGCAGAAGTTTGAGAACCTCAATTACATAAGAAGAGACCTGTGAGGAAATGGAGGAGTCTAGTGTCCTAGGTGCACACATACTGTTTCTAGCCATTCACCTTCATAATATTCACCAAAGGGGTATAGGAACTGAAATTGGTTGAATTAGGACTGATTGCCCTGAAGCCATATGGTGTGTCTTACTGAGAGAAGGGGCTTTTGAACCAGGAAGGACCAAGAAGAGAAGCCAGAAATCCTACTTAGAGGTAACAAACCTCAGAACTGGGGGTCTAAAGGGCTCAGAGAAGAGGGTATCTTGCCAATCTTCAAGCCCTGGCTTGAAGAACACCATAACATTGCATCTAAAAAACACTTAATGCATCAGCCAAAGTGAAGGAATAGCACCTAGCCAAACCAATGGCTGTGATGGAGTTATGGGACCTGAATTCCTAAAAGGAAAAGACTATGTCTTTGAAAGCAATCCAGTATCTGCATTTTCCCCATGTACTTGTAATGTTAATTTAAATGGGAAGATCTTTCCCATTCATTAATAGGCCCATGTGACCTGCTTAAATCACATGGAAGCCTGTCACATGGGGAAGGATCTTGCTAAATGGGTGGAACAGGAAGGGTGGAATAGAACTGAGAGGGAGTGAATGATAGTAGTTAGGGCAGAGAGAGAGAGAGTGCAGGCAAGCAGACAGCTAGACTTGGGCGTGTTTGTTTGTGGGAAGGGACGAGAGGCTTGGGAATGACTTTGTCCCCTGCAGTGCTAATGTGTATTGACTTCTTCATTAATATGATAGATTTGGCTTCCTGATATCTGAAAACATGTTTTTCCTCTGCCTTCTATATGGAGAGTCTGTTGTACTTTGTGATTCAGAACTAAGCTGGCATTTTCATAGTTGCCCTCAGTACTATGAATATTGCTTAGGCAATACAACACTTCAGCAGCCTACCTAGACACTTGGCAATCCTTATACAGTCACTCTTGTCCATCTCCTTGTACCAATTCTTAATCCCATCCAGATCTTTTCACTGTCCCTTTTTTGTATCTAAGCATCAGTCACACCCCCATTAAGCTGAAGATTCACTAGAAATCCAGCCCATGCTATTGGCATTACCATAAACTTTGCTACTTTGATCAGATGACAACTTGGCTACATGAATTCTTTCCAAGCAGATTCCATCCTGTACCCTGATATTTCAGGGTTCCCAGAAACCCCAAACTGCATCATACTAGACTGACCCTAGTAAGAAGTAAATGCAACAGTCAAGTAATCTACTTGCCCAAGTTAAAAGAGCTTCTCATCTAGGGGAGACATAATGGTTGCACAAGGAGTCAATCCAACTGAGCAGCGGAGAGATGTGTCTATCACTGGTACCATACCCCTCAACCAAATTCTTTATAAGTCTTCAGAGAAAGAAAGGACCTCAAGCCCTTAAACCTCTGGATTTGTGAATTGCTTGTGTTTCCTAGCAGCTAAGTGACACTATAGTAGATAGAGAGAATCCTGGGCTTGGAGTCAGGAAGGCCTGAATTCATGTCCAGCCACAGACATTTCCTAGCTGTGTGACCCTGGGCAAGTCATTTGATCTCCATCTGTCTGTTTCCTCAACTGTAAAATAGAGGAGACAGCAGCACCTTCCTCCTAGGGATGTCATGAGGATCAAATGAACTAATATTTTTAAAGTTCTTAGCATGGTGTTTGGCACATAGTAGGCACTATGTGTAGATGTGTATTATCTTACCTTTTCTTCTCTGAACATATGCTTCACTATTTCAGTACTTTCTACTGATACTCAATTCTCCTTCCCTCGGTACCCACTTCCACCAGACTCTACATGTATTTGTGTTTGCCTGTGGTTTGGAGGAAATTACTTTATAACCACTAGCTTTGCTATGCTAGTAATGGCCTTTACCAAAGAAGTAAGTTAACTGACTATTTTGTGGATGCACATTGGTAGAGTCTTTTCCACTAATGTGAGGACAGTCACTCACAGGGTTACCCCTCAAAGTAGTAGCAGCTGCCCTTCAGGGCTTAACCTGACGTTGTTGATATAGATTGGTGGAAGAAACCTAGAGATGGGTAGAAGAAGAGGAGGAGGAGTGGTGGTGGCAGTGGTGGTGGTGGTGATATTAGTAATAACTAATAAGAATAAAAGATGAACCGTGACTTTCTCATGGCAACTTGGCACAAACTGGCCCAACTGACCCAACTGACTTTTCCCTTTATGTCCAATTCTGTAATAGTTTCCATTCTAAGGGATTTTAGAATATGATATGGATCCCAGAAAGCCTATTTTTCTCCTAATACAAGAAAAGTTTGTTTTTGCCAAAAAGCTCTACTCTGATCTGAGACCTTTCCATATTGCCATCAACTCAGAAGGAACTGAAGTCCATCCCCCAAACTCATATTCCTATCTGTCCAGAGGAGGCCCCAAGCCTCTCTCACCCATTGACCAAGAAGCTGTCCTCCTTCTTGGGGTCTTCTAGGTGTGAGCATCCATGCATTAACTCAACCCCTAGCCTCTCATGTTTAACTCAATGAGTGGCTGTGTGTATGTGTGTGGGTAATGGATGGGTTTTAATATGAGATGTTTACACTTTCAATCTGGGATGTACTCCATGCCTGCTAGAACAGGAATGAAGTCTCCCACGACTCCTCGAGCCGAGCAGAAGCCAAATCTCAGCCAGGATTCTGCGGCTCCATGCCGAAATGTGGCAATAAAAAACAGACTAGCAAATCAGCTGGGTGCAGTTCTAAACAAATCCACATTCATAATTTGTAACTGCCTTCATTACAAAGTCCCTCCTGGCGTGCAGTGCCAACCATGGAAGAGAGGTTGTTATTGAGGACTTTGGTGAAGGATCTCTCTACCTGGGCCAAAGAAGAACACATTTTTGCCTTGCTATTTTCAATACAATTCAGCTCAACAACATTGTTTTGGAAGCCGTTGAATATCTGAACCCAGTGAGCGGTCATGAATGACTCGTTTCAATTCATTTCAATGTTTCATTTTCTGCTCTTTGCATCCCCAGTGCAGAGCACCGTGCATTGCACGTAGTAAGCTTTTAATAAAGTCTTATTCATTCATTAACTCATTGATTCACTCGTTTATTAAGGGCCTGTTATGTTCCAGGCCCCCTGCTAGGAAATGGGGGTCACAAAGGCAAAAAATGAGATACATTTTTACTATAGAGGAGCTTATGTTTCATGGGGGAGCAATGTGTCAGTGAATCACCCAGCACATATTAAGTGCTTGCTTTCTTTTAAGTAAGGACCTTGCATGTGCTTAACACCAGGGTTACCAAGAGGAAGATAAGACAATCCTGCCCTTGAGGAGTTCATATTCTATTGGGGTGACAATTTGTATAAACATATTCAGACAACATACAAAATAAATTCAAAGTAATAGGAATTTCTATTCTGATGATGCCCAGAGATAAGGAAATTAAAGGGTTTTTTTGAGGATTTAGGGAGGCCTAACAACTGTGGGGAATCAGGGATATCTCAGTGTAGGGCAGGGGTGGGGAACTTATGGTGTCAAGGCTGTCCCTGTAGGTCCTCAAGTGTGACCCTTTGATTCAATCCAAATTTCACATAACAAATCCTTTTATTAAAGCCTTGAGGCCACAAGTTCTCCACTTCTGGGGAAGGGAATACCACCTAAGTAGTACTCTGAAGGAAGTTAGGGAACTTATGAAGAAAAAACAAGCAGATAGTGCCTGCCAGGAATAGGGAACGGAGGGAAGAAGTAGAGAATCATGGGATCATAGATTTTGGGTCAGACCCAAAGACCTTAGAAATTGTCTAGCCCAATTCTCTCATTTTACAGATGAGGAAACTGAGGCCCATAGAAACTGAGGGACTTGTCCAAGGTCCCACAGATAGAAATGGACAAATTAAACTTAAACTCATTGTTTCCAAATCTGGTGCTCTTTCCCATGCTCCCTCAGGACTCATATAGGAGGTATATTTTGATTCTGTATTTTTGTCCTTATTTCAAGTGAAAAATTGTTACTTAGGGAACTATACCTCACTGGTCCTACTAAAGATGGCCCTTCACCTAAATCAACAATTAACACACTCTAGTTTCCTAAAGCAAAAGTTCAGTTTCATTCTACATGAAGTCTTTCATGAGATATGCCCCCTTGAAGTTGCTAGTGTGTTCCCACTAAATTCACCTTGTAGTGATATAATGCCTGCCTATAGATGCACCTCCTAGTAAGTTATAAACTCCTTAGGGGTAGGGACTTTTGTCACTTTTATCTTTATATCCTAGAACCTAGCACAGGGCTTGAACTAAACAGGAGCTTTACCACAATTAAAGAGAACTCTTGATGAAAAGAGGCTACCAATGTCCTAAGATGTGAGGGACTCAGAGGCAGACAGACCTGGACAATGGTGTGATTTCTTTTGTTTGTAATGTGGAAGGTGTTTGTTTTTTTTTCTTTCACAGAGAAAAAGGCAAGAGGAAAAAAAGACAGATTTTCATTTAGTGAGAAAAATTAATTTTAAAAATGCTCATTGATTAATTTGCTAAATAAGATTCCCTTCCAACAGAAATAATGGGTGGTATTCTTGGCTTTACACAAGAGGGTTACAAGATCACTGGTTCTGCCAACCAATTTGCATTGATTATTTAATTCAATTTGTCAGACTATTAGAAATGGCCATTAAGTAAGGAGAGAAAAATGTCTAAAGCCATTTCATCTCCAGTGAATAGTGCAAGATCACATACAGCCCCAGAAAGTGGATCAGGCAAGATAAAAGAGAATACCAAAGGCCAGGTCTATACCTGTCAGGAACAGAGGCTAACATGAATTATTCTCTGTCTTATGAATAATCCATCCATTTGTGCCCAATTATTTGGACCTTGAACAAGTTTGGATGGAAGAAAGCAGAAAATGCAGAGGTCAGGGCTTGTAAATATAAATCAACCAATGGACGTGCATTAATTATACGTTTACTCAGTGCCATGCATGGCAGATGGGGCCAAAGGCATATTTGTGGGCCTTAGACTACAAGCAGAGTAGTCACAGTGTTCTAAGGAGTGTGGTGCCATGACAGGTATGAGAAAAGAAAGTTCCTCCTCAGTCATATTCAAATGGAGGCCTTGTACTTCTTGATTATACTAAAACAAAAACAGCAAAAGATCCTATTTGACTTGCCATTGCACCTCACTCCTGGACTGTTTCAATAGGATCTTCCAAGGTCTCTACCCTTCCAGCTTTCCTCAATACTACCTGCCCTCCACAAGCCACAAGATTCATTTTGATGAATGGGGATTCCATTAGTTGGCTCATCATTGTCTTCATGATCATTTCCCTATACAGACACCTTAAATGATTCCTCATTGCCCTGAAACCCTAAGCTTCAACCAGGCCAGTCAATCCCTGTCCCTCTGGTGCCAGTGACTTTGGGGGAGAGGGCACTTTACATCATTCTCCCACCCAGAACCCTGGGACTTTTCTTCTCTCTCATTCTTCAAGGTTCAACTCAGATGCCATCTCCTTATGAACTCTTCCCTGGATCTTCCAAGTCCAAGCAATCACTCTCTCTTTCTCTACTCATTGGTCACCCAGATCACAAGAATAGTTGGCCTTCATACGCCCTTCAAGTTTGCAAAGCCCCTGGCATACATGATCTCACATGGTCCCATAAAAAAGTCTTGTGATACAGACCCTAAGGTTATTGCTATCTTTTTAGTGTGATAGTAATAGCCAACATTTATGGAGTCTTGAAGGCTTGCAAAACACTTTACATGTTCCTTCCTTTAATCCTCACACCAATCTGTGAGGTAGGTGCTATTCTCCCCATTTTGCAATAGAGGAAATGGAGGCAGAGAGACGTGAAGTGACTCGCCCAGGGTCACACAGATAACAAGAATCTGAGGGAGGATTTGAACTCAGGTCTCTCTTGACTTAAAGTTCAGTGCCGTTTACCTGTCTCACAGAACAGAGCACAGCATAGTGCCTTGTCCCATAACAGCTGTTTGATGTGTGTTGAATTGAGTTGTTGTGATGATAGAACTGAGACTCAGAGAAATTTTTCACACAACTAGAAAGAGTCAAAGTCAGGTTTGAACACAGAGGTTTCCTCCTACTGCACTACACTGCTTCTCAATACGTAGGAGTTCAAATGTGAACAGGAGAAATATCCACTGGTTTCACATCACTGGAAGGTGAGTCTTTTTTTTCCTGTGAATCTCTCAGTCCCCAGAAGCAGCTGCAATGGCTCTGCGTCTGAGGAGGGGACTCTGCAGTCTGTGATACAAACTGGGGTCACTTTGGTTCTTGGCACTTGAACCTCATTCTCATAGTTCCTTTCGTCTGTTTAAAGCTATATCCCACTTCTCGTTAAAGTCACTGAGTATCAAGGTATCCATAGAAGGAAAACTCCTTGAAGAGACTGGTTTTTGTCATTCTTGGATCCTCATCACCCAGCTAATTGTTGTTCAGCCATTTCAGTTGTGTCCGACTCTCCATGACTCCATTTGAGGTTTTCTTGGCAAAGATACTGGAGTGTTAGCCATTTGCTTCTCCAGCTCATTTTACACATGAGGAAACTGAGGCAAACACTGTTATGTAACTTGCACAGGGTCAAAACAGTTGGTAAATATCTGAGGCTGGATTTGAACTCAGGTATTCCTGACTCAAAACTTGGAGCTCTATTCATTGTGCTGCCTAACTGAGTGTAGCATAGTGTTTTCTTTTTCAGTTTTATTTATTTTATTTTGAATTTATGAACTAAAACAAGCATTGCCATAACCTAATAGAATAATGAAAACATGATTGCATGCAAAACTGCAAATCTGTTATGTACAACTCGCTATTCCTTTAAAGATATAATAAAGTTATTATGTGAATTTCTCTTTCTTCCCCAGCCTGGGGATGATGATCACTGCGCGCGCATGCGCACACACACACACACACACACACGTATATATGTATACACATATTGGCATGTCTGTGTATTTGTGTGTGTGTGTGTGTGTGTGTGTGTGTGTAAAATCATTTACACTTCCATTTATCAGGCCTTTCTCTGGATGCAGATAGCTTCTTCCTTCATATGTCCTTTGTAGTTAATTTGGTGCCTCTCATACTCAAAATGGCTCATCTGCTCAAAGTCATTCCTAAAACAATATTCTTGTTACTGTATACAACATTCTCTTGGTTTTGTTCTTTTCATTCATCATCGTTTCATGCAAGCACAGTGTCTTCAATGTGAGTGCCTCCTAAATGGATGTTGTACTGGATTCAACAGCATGGTAAGTTTGTTTGGAAGACATTATTAAGACGTTAAGACGCTTTTGGTAAAATTTCAATCCTATATTTTTGAAGGATTTTGTAGAATTCCTTTTCAACTAGTGCTAATGAATGAACTTAAAATTATCTTCATGATTTTTCCCTTGGTCTTTCTCATCATGAGCATGGCCAAGCTCCCTAGTCAACAAGGTCCATTCTGGGACAGCAACCCTGAGATAGCAGGTCATTTCCATGACAATATTGGAAATCTTAGCTGAGCCCACCAGCCCATGAACTCCTCTGACAATCTTTAAGAGTTCCCAGTCACTTCCATGCAACATTGAAGCCTGGAAATACAATTCAGAGGGGGAAGATTCTGCCTTCATCCTTCTTCCATTTTGTGTGGCTCACCTGGGCGGATTGTGACAATCTATAAAGATCTAGTCAGATCCTGAGAGTGGCATGTAACTTATGAATGTGACCCCTCCTAGCTCTGAGTCATGAGAAACCATCAAAGCCTTTATCTAACCATGAGTATAAAATGTTGAATGAAATGGGTGAATGGGTGAGATTTCCTTTCTTTCCCTCTCCAGTCAAATGAGGTTGAAAAATGAGAAGCAGACAAATCTCCCATTCTTCCTTGAAATCCACTTTATACATGAAGTGTTCACCATGGTTGGGGTCTACAGCACTATAACAACAAACGGCAGGAAATGCACCCTCATTTCAGAGACAAGGGCAGGGCAAAGGAAGAGCTTATGCCAACCTGGCATCTGGAAGCTACCTATTTCATCTAATTATTCTTGTTAACTAGGCATCAAATTGTATTGTGCCATCAGCTCCCATGGGTTCAATTATAATCTTTATGCAGATAATACCCAGATCTCTGTATCCAGCCTCAGTGTCTCTCCTGAGCTGCCATCCACTATCACCAACCAGCTACTGGACATATCACACTGGATGTCCCAGAGCCATCTCAAATACACATTCAAAATAGAATTCATCCTCTTCCCCTCCCAACTCAGCATTTTTCTGTCACCACTCTCCCATTCTCTCAGATTCAAAGCTGCCATGTCATCTCCAACTCCTCTCTTACATTCGTAACACTGAAGACAATATTAAGATGCTAAGATCCAATCTGTTGCCATATTTCATAGATTCTGCCTCCTCAGTAGAGCTTACTTAAATTTCTTCTTCTCTGCTCAGACAGCCACTACTCTCATTCTGGTCCTCTCTAACTCTCACCTGGATGCCTCAAGGCTCTCCCAAATCCCATCTACCCTCTATCTACTCAGCTACCAAACTGGTCAGGCACAGATCTGATTAGGTCATCCTCCCACACTCAACAACCTCCAATGATTCCCTGTTGCCCCAAGGGTCAAATACCATATTTCTCCCCTGTTTGCCATTTTAAACTCTTCACAAACTGGATGGTTCATGGATTCCAAGTCTTCTTATACTTTATGCTTTTCCATGAATTCTACATTCAGCCACACTTGCCTAACCATTCTACACATTTCTCCATCTCCTAACTCCATGCCTTTGCACTTACTGTTCCCCTTGCCTGGAGTGTTTTCCCTCTTCACCTCTGCCTCCTGGACTCCCTGATTTCCTTCTAGGGCCACCCACTCAATGAAGTTTTCCCAGTCTCCCCAGCTCCTACCCAAACAATCTAGCATTTGTTTATAGAGATTATGTTAGTATATGTTGGCCTTTCTCCCATTAGAATAGAAACTCCTTCGGGACTGCTCAACTTTGACTTTGCATCCCCAGAATAAGAGCAGTAAGCTGTACACAGTAAGTGCTTAATGAATACACACTGGTAATTGCGTTGCTGAGCAAGTGAGTGTGGGGTCATCAGCTCCCTCAGAATTCCATGCCCTGGCATACCTCCAACTGTCCCACTCTATGCATGTATCTGCTCACAAAGTCCAGTGTTGTTGTCTTAGATCTGAGATCCCCACAATTCTGAAATGCTTCTAAAATAGACAAATTCATTTCAGTTCCTGAAAAGGGAGTAAGAGATGGGGCCCTTGGAAAAAGGGGCAGAATCAGGATGTCCCACAGGGCAAGGAGACCTGGTGTCAAAACTGATTGGGGAAACTGATTCCATGATATAGAGAAAAGGTCCCTGCTGGCCCCAGACATAGTGATTGACCTTACCCGTATGAACTCTGTCCTGCCCAAAACAGGCAAAGAGTTAGGAGGATGTTTCTCTCTACTACTTTGTAGTAAGGAGCAAATGTCGGAAATCAGACATTTACTGGAGTGTACCAGCAAACAAAGGCATCATCTGAAAGTGCTTTGACCAAAGGTCCTGGCATTTGTCTTCAAGTTTTAAAAGATTTCTTCTGGGAGAGGAAAATCAAGGCAATCACCCAGAGGCAAGAGCAGGCTCTTGTGAAAACAGAGAGGGAAAAAAAGGCTGGGGTTTCCCAAAGAGAGAAGCTCCATTCTGGCCCGGAGAGAAGGCAAGACCAATGAAGATAGTAAGTAAAGGCTGCCCTAACCCCAAGCTCTGGGAATTCATGCATGCACTTCCTGGCCTCCTGGCTCAAAGTGAGAACAAATGGCTAGCCCAAGGAGATCCTCAGAAATGACCCAAAGTACAAATCTTCCTTTGTCCTGGTGCTACCTTCCAGGTGCCAGCTGCCATCTTCCTGCCACACTGGGGGCTTAGCACTTGATGTAGCTTTCACTTGATGAAGATTTCACTTGATGTAGAGCTTCATGAAAAGGGCCAGGGTCCCTCAGGGCCAAGGAGCCAATTGTTCCAGCCTAGCACAGGTGAGGAAATAGGTCCCTGGACCAGACTCGGACAGTTCTGAGAAACACAAATATCAGGTAAAAACTTGTAGCAAGTGTTGTTGCTATTCAGTCATTCAGGCATGCCTGACATTTGGGGACCTCCAAGGACCACAAACTCTACGAGATTTTCTTGGCAAATATAATAGAGCGATTTGCGACTTCCTTCTCCATTGGATTAAGGCAAAGAGAAGTTGTGACTTGCCCAGGGTCTCACAGCTAGTAAGTGTTTCGGGCCAGATTGGAAATAGGGTCTTCCAGACTCCAAGTCCAGTACTCCATCTATGTAACTGCCTCCTGACAGGACCAAGTGACCAAGTGTCAATTTCCATTAAATTAATATTTACTAAACATTTATCATTGTGAGAGGAGTGCCATGGAGCAGTGGATGGAGCACTTAATAGTGAAATGCTGGAAGGGACAGTAAGCAACAAGGAGTGTGTCTATCCCTCCTCTTCATCTGGAGTGTGTATGATTGGGGGAAATGGGACAGTATGGGGGAAGGAATGAGAAAAGGTACACCAAGAACTAAAGAGAGTAGGCAGAAAGAATGCAGCATCTTTTGGTTGGATGAGGTCAAAATGATGGAAGAAAGATGAGAAGAAAAGGGCTAATATCAATGGAATTTTGTTAACAATAGAACAGCATTCCAGAGGGCATCATGGAGGGAGAGGAAAGATCAGGACAGGGTCTCTGGAGAGGTGGGACTGAAATGGACAGGGATCAGAGAGTGGTGGCAGTGGAAAACAGCTTTCTCTAAGGCTGGGGAAAGGAAATGGAGAAATTGGAACAATCTAGGATGATGGATGTGCAAACCCTTGTACCCTCTGCATCCCCAGCCTCACACATTCACCTTAATTGAACTTTCTCCCGACATCAGAATTCCTAGTTTTGACTCTGTTGCAGCTTTGGGGCTTGTAAAGATATGGTGGGGGTACAGAAAGACCAATCACAACAGGAATAAACCCAGGAGATCAACACATCATTGTTATCGTGGCTGGGATCAAATGCATCCTAAAGGCCGGGGCCACATGAATCATCTCGTTCTCCAGACCAATCACTGCCCTTAATAGACTGAGTATAATTTAGAGATAAAAGTCGATATGCCTTGAGGAGAATGTGGAAAGAGTCTGCCTGGTGGTCAGAAAAGGCATCCATTCGATTTGTCCCCTTCCTCTCTAAAATGAGCTGTCTGTTAGAGGAGGGAATATTTCTACCCACAGAGGACAAGCTTTATTCTCTCACAAGTCTTGAGCTGAGTCCAGTCCAGCTTTCCAAGCCACCACTGCCACCTACTGGAAATATTCTCAAACTGCCTACTCAGGAACCCTCCACACCTTACTATCTATCTGTTTGGAAAACTCATGAATTTGGATAATGGGATCAGATGATCTTTCCATACGAACTGAAGATGAAAGCAAGGACAGGCCACTGAGGACTAATGGAAGACCTTGGCATGATTCAATAAAGATAGTGTCAGAAGTATTAAAAATGTACTCAGGATAATACCCAGAAATATTGAGAATGAGCCAAGGCTGGGGAGAGAAGTTAAGGTCAATGAGAAAGTGGCTTTAGCTATTTTTGGAGGAGAAAATCAAGGCAGATAGGATGATGATAAGTGATCATAGACATAAAGGAATTGTTAGTTTGCTTCGGTTTTCTTTATCAAGGGGGATAACCTTTGTCCCAGGAAGAATGGAGGGGAATGGTTGACATTTTGGGGAGTGGGTGCCCATGAGAGGAATATAAACAAAAAACTTTCAGCTGCTCTTGGTTCAAACAGATGAAGGAGATCTTCATGTTCTGGAAATGCTGACAGATGTGTTGGCTGAGTCACTTCCTGTGACATTGGAAAGATTACGGAGAACAGGAGAGAAACAAGGGGACAGGAGAAGGGCAACTGCTCCAGTGCTTAAAAAAAGCAAAGAGAAGATGCCTTATGAGTCATAGGCTTGTGACCTTGACTTGGAACCTGGGAGAAATGATGAAAAAGATCATCAAATAGATAGTTAATAAACTTCTACACCAAAGGAACAGCATCCCCCATCCCAGATGGTTTTATAAAGAGGAGCTCACAACACACTAATCTTACTTCCTTTTTTGGACAAGATTATTAACTTTACAGGTCAGAGAAACATATATGTATACATGCATATCTATATGTATACATTACACACATGCATGTATGTGTGTATTTATATATACAGATAAACATGCAAATTAAATCATAACAATGTTAGATAGATTCCAAATATTTTGAATGGTTGGATTCAAGAGTAGTCAGCAATAGGTCGGCTTCAAACTGACAGGAGGTCTCTAGTGGAGGGCCCCAGGGATCTGTGCTTGGTTCTGTGCTGTTTGGCATTTTTACCATTGATTTGAATAAAGGTATAGATGGAATGCTTATCCATTTTGCACTCAACTGTGAGGGAGAACTAACACATTGGATGATAAAGTCAGGTTCCAAAAAACCTTAAAAGACCAGAGTATAGAAATCTAATGAGGTTAATTTCACAAGACCAAATGTAGAGTCTAACATTTTAAAAGCTCCATAAATTTAAAATGGGTTTAGATATTGTCTAACAACAATTATGGAAAAGAGCTGGAGGATTTTAATAGACTACCAACTTCATATGAGTCAGTAGTCACTCCCCCTGAACTTTTATTCACCTCGGAACAAAAAGCAAACAAATAAACCAGTGATCTCTTGAACTGTATTGAGAGGGACATAACTACCAAGGAATAAAGAGATGCTAATCTCTCTTTACTGTGTCCTAGCCAGCCTACTTCTAGAGGACATTAGTCATTCCTGGATGCTGCAACATAGGAAGGAGATTTATAAACTGATGAGTGTCCAGCAGAGGGCAACCAAGAGAGTGAAGTGTTGACTGTATATGAATCATATGAGGATAGATTGATGAGGATGTTCAATCTGAAGAAGAGAATACTTAGTGGGGGACATGAGAGGTGGCATCTTGTCCTTGAATGGCTATTTTGTGAAACTGAGATTAGACTTACATCAGTGGGTGCTGCAGGCAAGAAAAGGAGCAGTAACTGGAAGTTTCAAAGAGACCAATATATGCTGAAAAAAAAAAGCCTTCCTCAAAATGAGATCTGTCTCCAAATGGAATGGCCCTAAGAGGCTTTCCTGGAAGGTCTCTGGGCACTTGCTAGATATATTATACTAGAGAGTCCTTTCGTACTTTAGCCACTGAACACCTGGTCAGGAAGAGAATACCTGAGCTAACATTTGACACAGAATTGGGAACCATGTCTCAACTCATTTGTCCATTATTCAGTTCCAGGGCAGTGAAGAGTTCTTATGATCACAAGAGATGAGGGTCCCTACCTGATTAAGAACCAGAATATAGACCATAAGATCAGTGATCATACCTTTTCCTGAATTAGTCCACCTTAGAAGCAAATTTACAAGAATACAAGTCATTTTCCAATTGATAAATGGTCAAAGGATATGAACAGACAGATTTCAGAGGAATAAATTAAAGCTAGGGAATGGGAGGGAGGAGCCAAGATGGCGGAGTAGAAAGACACACATACACTAGCTACTGAACCCAAAGCCTATAAAATACCTATAAGAAGGAACTCCCGACAAGTTCTGGAGCAGAGGAAGCCATGGAACGACAGAGTGGAGGAAAGCTCTGTTCCAGAGTGACCAGAAAAACTGACGCTGGGGGTCCATTGTGCACCAGATGGGAGTGGAGCCCAGCCCTACCCTGGCCGTGTGGCTATGGGAGGAGCGGATCTGGGCGGGTTTTTGGACAGAATCTCCAGCAGCCACGTGGTTCCCTCGGCCCACAGGTGCAAAGGTCAGTGAGAGGGCCAGTTTGGCTGGCTGAGAGGGGAGTGGGGTGTCTCTATAACTTGGGCCCCCTCAGGAGGCAGCAGCTAACAGGGGCTCCCAGAGCAGGCAAGACCTCAAGTCCATTGTTGAAGGTCTCCGCATAAACCCCCTGAGGGAACTGAGCCTGGGAGGCAGCCCTGCCCCACCTGAGAACCAGAACTTAAGCTCACATTGAATAGCAGCCCCACCCCCGCTGAAAGCCTTAAGGCTGGGAAGAAGCATTTGAATCTTAGACCCCAAGTACCATCTGGGCGGATCTGGAGGGTGTGGTGAGGAATCTCAGAAGTCAAGTAACTGGCTGGGAAAATGCCCAGAAAAGGGAAAAAAACTAAGACCATAGGAGGTTACTTTCTTGGTGAGCAGATGTTTCCTCCTTTCCTTTCTGATGAGGAAGAACAAT
>CM053772.1:16190321-16277635 GCA_028658325.1 Potorous gilbertii
AAAAATCTAAGCTTTTTGATAGTGATTGTAGAACATCAAAAATAAATTTAAAAATGTAATTTTTATTGCATTATGATCTGAAAAGAATATTTTAATATGTCTGCTTCTCTGCTTTTAATTATAAATTTTATGTACTAGTATGTAGTCAATATTTTTAAATTGATAAAAAGCATCTGTCTAAAACTACTTATTTGTGAATTTCTCTTCATCTTATTTTTATTCCCTATTTTCCTTCTCAGGCTCTTTTCACTCTATCCCTGGTATCTCTTCCCCCTTACCCTCTTATTCTTCATTTTAACCATCCCTCTAAAAGTCCCTTCCTTATCTATTCACCCAAGTCTCCTAATCTTGATGATATACTCTTTTAAAAGTCCCTTTCCTATTTTACCCTTTCAGTTTTCTCACCTCTCTAGAAGTTCAGAAAACTTGTAAACTTCTCTATATGTATATGTTGTTTCCCCTTCAACTCAGATGAGATCAAGATTCAAATATTACCAGCCTTCCACCCCCACCTACATCCTCTGTGTTAGTTCCCCCTATCATGCCCCATTTTTGGAGATAATTTCTCCTTCGGAGATAATTTTAGCCTTTTCCTATACATTTTGTTTTTTGAAATCACTTCATTATACACAGCTCAACCCCAATAATTCTTTCAAACTACCCTAGTAATGAGAACAGTTTTAAGAATAGTATTACTAATTACTAATATTAATAACATTTTCATATATCATAAGTAAATATTTTGACATTAATCAGTACCTTATATTAAGTTTTTAATTATTTCCTCATATTTCTTCTGTATGTTTTATATCAAGTTTTCCATTGAGTTCTGGTGTTTTGTTACAAATACCTAGAAGTTTTGCAGTTCATCAAATGTCCCCTTTTTAAAATCAGACTTATACTTACCTTTGCTGGATAAGTGATTCTTGGATGCAACCCCAGCTCTTTTGCTCCTTGAAATATAATGTTTGAAGACCTATGATCTTTTAGTGTAGAAACTGCTAAGTCTTGTGAAATTCTGATTATTTTTCTGCAGTATTTAAATATTTTTTGTTGTTGTTTGCCATATTTTCTTTTTAACCTCGAGATTTTGAAACTTAACTGACATTCCTGTAAGTTTTCTTCCTAGGATCTCTTCCAACTATTCCTACTTTACTTTCTTATTCTAGAATTTGAGGGCAATTTTCCTTAATAATTTCTTGTAATATTGTGTCCATATTCTTTTTTGATCAGAACTTTCACATAGTCTGACAGTTGTCATGTTGTTTCTCCTTGATCTGTTTTCCAGATCAATTATTTTTCTAATGAGATGTTTCAGATTTTCTTCTAGTTATATTTTAGTGTCTTATAATGTCATTTGGTTCTGCTTACCCAAATCCATTTTTCATGGAATTATTTTCTTCCTGAAGATTTTAAACTTTTGTTCTAATTGGCTAACTTTCTTTTCATAATTTTCTTGGATTGCTTCTATTTTTTCCTAATATTCCCTCATTCTCTCTCATTTCATTTTTGAATTCTTTTTTATTTTTTCCTTATGATTTTGTATCATTTTTCACATTGGTTAACTTTCTTTTCATAATTTTCTTGAATTGCTTCTATTTTTTTCCTCATTCTCTCTTATTTGATTTTTTTAATTCTTTTTAAAATACTTCCAACATTTTTGGGGGGCTTGTGTCATTTGACATTGCTCTTTAGGGGAGGTAGTGGCTGTTTTTTAACTTCACTATCTTCCTCTTAACATGAACCTAGATCTTCTTTTACACTAAAGTAGATATTGATGGTTGGGTTCTTTTTCCTTTGCTCATTTTATTTTTAAATTGTCTTATTTTATTTTTAACAATTTAATACTACTATTATCAAGTTGTAATCCCAACTTGTGAGTAATGTCCTAGACCTCAGGTCCTTCTTATTTTGTTTTCAGGATTTTGTCCAGAGACTCAAGCTCAGGGACTCTTCTCTTTCTCCCTTAAGCCCCAGCCACGCTATCCTGAAAATGTTCATTCTCCCTTGGGTGCCGCACTCACCAGACTTGTACTTGCTTCTCCTCACCCACAGCTATAGAATGTCTGTTCAGCACTGCTAAGCCTTGCTTCCAGAAACAACAGTGGATCCTTGAATCTTCCCTTACTAGATGAAAGTTTCTGAGGTAAAAGTTTAAGAAGTGAAAGCTTCTGAGACCGTGAACTTAAAGTTCCTGAGGTGAAATTTCTTGAGGCCCTGAAAGATGTGAAAGTGGAGGTGAAATTTCTTGGGGCCTGGTCTCCTTCCCGCAGGGTGCACTGTTTGTTGATTCAGTGGAGCCCAGTTAGAGGTATTTACACTTCATTCAGACCAAACCTCAGTCTCTGAGGTCCTTCCAAGGTGTTTTAGGAGGACAAATGCTTTACCCCTTTACCTTTGCTTCTCCACATTCATTTCATGTCTATGAAAGAAATTTGGAAAGCCTGGAAATTCCTGACCTATTCTACCACATTCCCACAGTGCTCATTTTAGCTCTTTTGGATCTATCTTATTACCTTATTCCTCTGGTTTTAGGGCCTGTACCCACTCTTAACTTTGAAATACTACCACTAGGTTCAGAAAACCTCTTCGATTCACCTTGGATCTATGACCTTAAACTGGGTAGTTAAAAAGAAAGCTGCCAGCTGGCGCCTTTTCCTTCACCTGGTATATGATTAAGTCCCTTTCTGAGGTTCCATAGCTTCTTCTTGCTCCTATATAAAGTCTCAGTTCTCTTTATGTTGACTTGTAACAGAGGTTTCTGAGAAGATGGTGGGGTAGGTCAGAAAATTTCAAACTGTCAGATTTTCCCCCACAGAAGAAATAAACTAGAATCTCAGGGCAAGAAATATAACAGTGAAAATAAATAAGAGTAGGGACAGAACAGTGATCTTCTTGGGACAATCAGAGAAGATCTGAAGAAAAATTCCAGGATGAGATTTCGTACCTATGAAAAGTAAATATTTCCAGGCTAGGGTCTGCTTAAACAATTAGCAGCAAACTTTGGGGTTAGCTGAGTGGGAAGGATGCCTCGGCCCCAGTCACAGGAATTTTTACTCCCAGAGAGTGAGGGGAATTGGGCACCTGAGCTGGGGAAGACCTAGGGAACCTCTGCTAACCAGAAACAACAGGCCCAGATGTGCTGCAGAGACTATGAGGGGTCAAGAAGGAACCAACACACACCTGGTGAGTGCAGAAGTAGTGGGGCAGGACACAGTTGTTGGCATGTACAGGAGATTGGAGGTCTTAGTTTGAGTTCAAGGTCAGAGGGGAGAATTGAAGAGGATCAGAGGCCAGAGGCACCATCCTCCATGCTCCAGGACTAGAGGTGATTATGAAACAAAATTTTTACCAAAAAAAATGCACAAAGGAGAAAGAATCCCACCCTAAAGAGCTATTCAGCATTCATCTTCAGAGGAGGATACTGAAGCAAAGAAACCCTCTTCGATCCCAAAGAATGGCAAATGGTTACCTGCCCAAATGGAATTCACTGAAGAACTTTAAAAAAGACTTAAAATTGAATGAAAGAGAGAGAGGAAAAACTAAAAAGAAAACCAGGACTAATACAAGAAAAGAAGATTATGAAAAAAAGTCAACCAATTAGAAAAGGAGATCCAGAAACCTTTTTTTTCCATTTTATTTATTTTTAATGCTCTACAATCACTACTATAAAACTTAGATTTTTTTTCCTCCTACCTAGCCCCCACTATCACCCTCTCCCCAAGAGGGCATACGTTCCTATTGAATATATTTTCATTACACTCATGATGTGTAGAAGAACTAAAATAAAAGGGAGAAATCATATAACAAATCAAAACATAATATACATACGCACACACACACAAAAATGATCTGCTACATTCTGCAATTGAATTCCATAGTTCTTTCTCGGAATGTGGAAGGTATTTTGCCTTAGAAGACCATTGGGAAATTTTTTTTAATGTACTTGCATTGCTAACAAGATCCAACTCTAACAGAAAAAACTCTCACACACTGTGGTTGTTGCTGTGCACAAAGTTCTTCTGGTTCTGCTCCTTTCACTCAGCATCAGATCATATGAGTCTTTCCAGGCCTCTCTGAAGTCTTCTTGTTCATCATTTCTTATGGCGCAGTAGTATTTCATTACATTCATATACCATAATTAATTCAGCCATTCCCCAATTGATGGGCATCCCCTTGATTTCCAGTTTTTGGCCACTACAAAGAGTGCTGCTATAAATATTTTCCTACATGTGGGACCCTTTCCCATTTTTATGATCTCTTGGGGATACAGTCCTTGTAGTGATATTGCTGGGTCAAAGGCTATGCACATTTTTGTATCCTTTCAGGGATCCAGAATGTTGGATGAACTCACAGCTCCACCAACAATGAATCAGTGATCCAACTCTCCCACATCCTCTCCAACATTTATAATTCTCCTGTTCTGTCATGTTTGCCAATCTTATAGGTATGATGTGGTACCTCAGAGTTGTTTTGATTTGAATCTCTCTAATCAAGTGATTTAGAACATTTTTTCATGTGATTATAGATATTTTTAATTTCTTCCTTTGAAAATTGCCTATTCATGTCCTTTGACCATTTATCAATTGGCGAATGATTTGTATTGTTGTACATTTGACTCAGATATATATATATATATATATATATATATATATATATATATATATATATATTCTCAAAATGAGACCTTTACCCCTGAGATTAGCCATAAAATTTTTTTCCCAATATACTACATCCCTCCAAATTTTCATTGGGCTTGGTTGTGCAAAAACTTTTCAATTTAAGGTAATCAAAGTTATCCATCTTGCACTTCATAATGCTTTCTATTTCTTCTTTAGTAAAAAATTCTTCCCTTCTCCATAAATCTGATAAGTACACTATCCCTTGCTCCTCCAGTTTGTCTATGATATTAATCTTTACACCTAGATCATGTACCCATTTGGACTTTATTCTTGTGTAGGGTGTCAGGCATGGGTCTATGCCTAGTTTCTGCCACACTATTATCCAATTTTCCTGGCAATTTTTGTCGAACAGTGAGTTCTTATTCCAGAACCTGAGGTCCTTGAGTTTATCAAACAGGAGTTCGCTGTATTCATTGTCTAGTGCTTCTTGAGTACCTAGCTTATTCCACTTGTTTACCCTTCTGTCTCTTAGTCAATACCAAGTGGTTTTTGATAATTACTGCTTTATAATAGAATTTGAGATCTGGTAGCACTAGGCCACTTTCCCTAGCATTTCTTTTCATTCTTCCCTTTGATATTCTGGACCTTTTGTTCTTCCAGATGAATTTTGATATTATTTTATCCAGCTCTAGAAAATAATTGTCTGATAGTTTAATTGGTATGGCACTAAATAAGTAAATTAATTTAGGTAGAACTGTCATTTTTATTATATTAGCACGACCTACCCATGAGTAACTGATGTTTTTCCATTTACTTAGATCTCACTTTATTTGTGTAAAAAGTGTCTTGTAATTGTGTTCATATAGTCCCTGGATTTGTTTTAGCAGGCAAACTCCCAAGTATTTTATAGTGTCTACTCTATAGTCTCTATAATGCTACTCTAGCATTAAATGGGATTTCTCTTTCTATCTCTTGCTGTTGAACTTTTTCACTAATATATAGGAATGCAGAAGATTTGTGCGGGTTTATTTTGTAACCTGCAACTTTGCCAAAGTTGTTTATAATTTCAACTAGTTTTTTACTTGAATCTCTGGGATTCTCTAAGTATATCAACATATCATCTGCAAAGAGTGATAACTTAGTTTCTTCTTTGCCTATTCTTATTCCTTCAATTTCTTTATCTTGTCTAATTGTTACAGTTAACATTTCCAGTACCATATTGAATAATAGTAGTGATAATGGACATCCTTGTTTCATGTCTGATCTTATTGGAAATGCATCTAGCTTTTCTCCATTGCATATAATGCTTGCTGAAAGTTTTGGATAGATACTGCTTATTATTTTGTTGAAAGTTTCCTTTATTCCTGTGTTCTTCAGTGTTTTTGATATGAATGGATGTTGTAATTTGTCGAAAGTTTTTTCTGCATCTATTGAGATAATCATGTGGTTTTGTGGTTGATATGATCAATAATGCTAATAGTTTTTCTAATGTTGAACCAGCCCTGCATTCCAGATATGAATTCTACTTGATCATAATGTATTATTTTCGTAATAAGTTGCTGTATTTTTTTTGCTAACATCTTATTTAAAACTTTTGCATCTATATTCATTAGAGAATTGGCCTGTAGTTTTCATTCTCTGTTTTGGCTCTTCTTGCTTTCGATATCAAAACCATATTTGTATCATGGAAAGATTTTGGGAGGACTCCTTCTTCCTTAATTTTCGCAAAGAGTCTATATAATATTGGAATTAACTGTTTTTTTAAATGTTTGATAGAATTCACTTGTAAATCCATCTGGCCCTGGAGATTTTTTCTTAAGGAGTTCATTGATGGCTTGTTCAATTTCTTTTTCTGAGATGGGGTTGTTTAAGTATTCAATTTATTCTTCTGTTAATCTGGGCAATTTGTATTTTTTAAAATACTCATCCATATCATTTAGATTGTTGAATTTATGGGCATGAAGTTGGGCAAAATAATTTCTAATTATTGTTTTAATTTCCTCCTTATTGGAGGTGAGTTCACCCCTTTCATTAGTAATTTTATTTTCTTCTTTCTTTTTTTAAATCAAATTGACCAAAGGTTGATCCATTTTATTAGTTTTTTCATAAAACCAACTACTGGTTTTATTTATTAATTCAATAGTTTTCTTAATTTCAATTTTATTAATCTCTCCCTTGGTTTTCAGTATTTCTAATTTTGTGTTTACTTGGGGATTTTCAATTTGTTCTTTTTCTAGATTTTTCAGCTACATGCTTAGCTCACTGATCTCCTCTTTCTCTATTTTATTTATGTAGGCATTCAGAGATATAAAACTTCCCCTAAGAACTGCCTTTACAGTATCCCATAAGATTGGTAGGTTGTCTCATTATTGTCATTCTCTTGAATTCTCTTGAATGAAGTTGTTGATTGTTTCTATGATTTCTTCTTTAAACGACTCCTTTAGGATCAGATTATTTAGTTTCCAATTGACTTTTGGTTTATCTTTCCATGGTCTTTTATTACATACATTTTTTTACATACATTTTATTACATACATTTTTATTGCATTATGATCTGAGAAGGATGTGTTGATTATCTCTGCCTTTCTGCACTGGATTGTGAGGTTTTTATGTCCTAGTACATAGTCAATTTTTGTATATGTTCCATGTACTGCTGAGAAAAAGACGTATTCCATTCTATTCCCATTCAATTTTCTATATATCACATCTGCCTTATCCAGAGATATATCATATCTATCTTATTCAGAGTTTTATTTATCTCCTTAACCTCTTTCTTATTTATTTCGAGGTTAGATTTATCAAGTTCAGAGAGGAGGAGTTTGGGGTCCTCAACTAGTATAGTTTTGCTGTCAATTTCTTCCTTCAACTCCCCCAACTTCTCCTCTAAGAATTTGGGTACTATACCACTTGGAGCATATGTGTTTAGTAATGATATTGCTTCATTGTCTATGGTGCATTTTAATAGGATATAGTTTCCTTCCTTAGCTCTTTTAATTAGATCTACTTCTGCTTTGATTTTGTCTTGCATTGGGATTGCTACTCCTGCTTTTCTTACCTCAGCTGAAGCACAATGTATTCTGCTCCAACCTTTGACCTTTATCCTGTGTGTATTCCCCCATTTCAGATGTGTTTCTTGTAAACAACATATTGTTGGATTATGGCTTTTAATTCATTCTGCTATCCGTCTCTGTTTTATGGGAGAGTTCATTCCATTCACATTCACAGTTGTAATTACAATTTGTGTATTTCCCTCCATTCTCTTGCCTCTTCCCTCAATTTTCTTGTTTATGCTTTTAGCTCTCCCGTCTCCCTTCCCTTCCTCAATAGTTTTGCTTTTCACCACCACCTCCTTCAGCCTTCCCTTCCTTCTTTTAACCCCCTGCATTTTACTCCCTTTTACCCTTACTGCTTCTTCCCTCCCTTTTAGCTTCCCTTCCCCTTTCTTCCTCCTTCCCCCGCTACTGCTTACAGAGCTAGTTAGGATTATCTACTTAAGTTTATTGTTCCCTCCTTGAACCAACTCAGATAAGAGTACCTCTCAAACAATGCTCATCACCCTCCCCTCTTTCCCTCTATAATTTTGTACTTCTTCCTGCTATGTAAATTACCATTTTTTGCCTTGTACTTTTTATACCTGCTCTTCCAATCCCTTCAAAAGCTTAAATCATATTTTTAACATGACATCATTTACTTTATACCTATTCCCTCTGTGTATATCCATTTTACATTTCATAATAGATGTACAATTCTCAAGATTAACAGGTATCATCTTCCCTTATAGGGAGGTAAACAGTTTGCCCAAATTGAGTAACAAGTTGTTCCCTCCCACCCCTGTTTACCTTTTTAAGCCTTTCTTGAGGTCTGCATTTGTAGAGTGAATTTCCTATTAAGTTCTGGTGTTTTTGTCAGGAAGGTGTGGAAATCCTTTACTTCGTTGAATGACCATCTTCTTGTGTCAAAGATTATGCTGAACTTTGCTGGATAGTTAATCCTTGATTGTAGTCTTATCTCCTTTGCCTTTTGGAATATTGGATTCCAATTCCTTTGATCTTTTAATGTAGAATCTGCAAGGTTCTCTGTGATCCTGACTGTAGCTCCTCAATATTTGAATGGTTTCTTTGTGGGTGCCTGTAATATTTTCTCCTTCACTTGATAGTTCTGGAATTTGGTGATTATATTTCTTGGGGTTTTGAGTTTGGCATCGCTTTCAGGAGGTGAATGGTGGATTCTTTCAATGACTGTTTTGTCTTCTGGGTCTAGCACTTCTGGGCAATTTTCTCTGATGATTTCTTGGAAGATATTGTCCAGACTCTATTTTTCATCATGGCTTTCTCACAGGCCAATAATTCTTAAATTTTCTCTCCTGGATCAATTTTCCAGGTCAGTTATTTTCCCCATTAGATATTTTACATTTTCTTCTATCTTTTCATTCTTAGACTTTGTTTGACTGATTTTTACTGTCTCATAGAGTCATTAGTTTCTACTTGCCCAATTCTAATTTGTATCAAATTGTTTTCTTCAGTTAACTTTTGTATCTCCTTTTCCATTTGTCCAATTGCTTCTTTAAAGGGGTTATTTTCTCCAGTTAATTTTTATGCTTCCTTTTCCATTTGTTCAATTTTCCTTTTTTAAAGAGATGTTCTCATCAGTGAATTCTTTTTTTATACTCTTAAAATCATTGGTCAGTTTTTCTTCTATTTCTTTCTTCAGCTGCTCCAGGAGAGCTTTTGGTGCATGCAAGCAGTTTAAAGTCTCTTCTGAAGTTTCAGATGGAAGTACAGTCTCACTACCGAACTCTTTGTGTTTTGGTCTTTGGCCCCATAGAAAGATTCTGTGGTTTCTTCGTGTTTGTTTTGCTCTTTCTTGTTCATGATGGTGATTGTTTGTTGTGGCTTCTGGTTCTTTCAGTTAGAAGCTGCAGAACTTGGTGTTGAGCTGACTTGTGTGAAAAAGTTAAGAGCAAGTGTCTTTTCATCTTTTTGTTTTGTGTTTCCCTGACCTGCCCTGTGGTTAGTTTGTTAAGTGTGCGGGAGGGGTGGTCTGGTCCCAGGAGATCTCCTCAGCTGAATTGAGGCAAAGGAAAGCTCAGGCAATGGTGATCCCAGCTGCCTTATTGTCTTCCTGTTTCCCCTGGAGTACTGAGTCACGCTTTGATCCTAGAGTGAATTTCCAACCCTCCTGGGGCTCCTGTCCTAGCACTGAGGCTCCTCTGGGTCCTAGTGCGAGTTACCACCTCTCTGGGGCCCCTCTCCTTCTGGTTCACCTCCACCACAGTATGAGGAATCCCTCTTAGCTATTTCCCTAGCCTCAGGTGTTATGAGCCTATTTGCCCCCTCTGCTGTTCTTGCTGATCCAGGATTTTTCTGGGGAAATATTTTATGATTCTTTCAAGGTCATCAAGGGGGGAGGAGAGAGCATTTATGGATCACTCTTCCATCCTGGCTCCCAGAAGTTCAAGTAGGTGACTTACAGTTTAATATTCTGGCTGAAAGTCTCAGGAGCTGCTGCAGCTGATGTGTGGTGCTCGGTGGTTGTCATTCTCTTGACTCTGCTGGTCTCTTACCCTGGGCTTCCACTCAGCCTACTCTGCCTGCTGTTGTCTCGGGTTTCCCTGGGGCCTTCCTGCTCTGCTTCACTGGACACTCTTTGCTGTGGGCTCACCCCCGTGGAACAGATCCTTCCTGTGGACCTTCCAGTCTATCCTGGGCTTTGAATGTGCCACAGTATATCTCCTATTGGATTCAAATTCTCTTTTTAGAGGTATCTGAAGGAGTTTGTCTAAGAGCTTAAGTGAGTCGTTGCTCTCACTCTGCCATCTTGGCTCTGCTCCCTGATCCAGAAACTTAAGGAAGAAAATGACTCCTTGAAAATTGGAATTGGGCAAGGGGAATCCAGTGAAGTTATAAGAGATTAAGAAATAACATATATACATACACATACATACATAGCTATTTATGTAATGAAAAAATAAAACAATGTGAAATCTCATAAGAAAAATAAGTGATTTGGAAAACAAATCAAGAAAAGAACACATAAGAATAATTGGACTACTTGAAAGCCTTGAAAGTTATGATCAAAAAGAGAATCTTGATACAATGATACAAGAAGTAATTAAATAAAATTGTCCTGAAGCATTAGAACAAGAGAGGAAATTAGAAATAGAAAAAATATCCACCCATTACCACTGGAAAGAGATCCCTTGAAGAAAACTCTTGGAATACTATAGTCAAATTCAGAAACCCCCAGGAACAAGAAAAAAAACCAATTTGTATGTGGCAGTAGCACAATTAGAATCACACAAGACCTAGCCATGGTGGCACTAAAAGATTATAGGTCTTGGAATGCTATATGGAAGAACAAAAGAACTAGACTTCCAGTCAAAAATAACATGCCTAGGAAAGCTAAGAACAATTTTTTTTAAATGGACATTTAATAAATTGTCAGACTTTTAGAACTTTGTTTTAAAAAAAGCCTGACCTCAATAGATTTGACATACAACACTTATAACAACCAAGAAAAATGGGGGTGGAGCCAAGATGACAGAGAAGAAAGATGAATATAATCTAGTGCTTCCCCCACATCCCACAAAATACTGAAAAATGATTCTCAACAAATTCTAGCGTAGCAGAAGCCTCAGAACAACAGAGTGAAAGAGATTTCCAACCAAAGGTAACCAAAAGTCTATCCCACGGGATACTGAGTGGAGTGGAGCCCAGTCTTGGTCACGTGGTATGGGGAAGAACAATTCTGCCTCCAAGGCAGAATCCATAGCAAGGAGGGTCCCATGCCCCTCAACCCACAAGATACAAAGAAGAGTTCAAAGGTCAGTGTGGGAGGGCTTTCCCAGCTGGGCAAGAGAGGAGCACAGTCCCCCATCACTGGCCACAGGCGGCAGCAGAGGTGGTGGCAGCAGCAGCAGGTGGTGAGTGGCTATGGTGGCCACAGAAGCAGCCTGAGTCCATTGTCCAAGCAGCTCATCTTAAAGCTTCTGGGGGAATTGAACAGCTGATCTGAACCTCAGCCCTCAGTGGTGAACTCACCCTCACCCAAAGCCTCTGGGGGAATTGAGTAACTGACCTGAATCTTAGCCTTGAGCACAGTCCTGGGAGGAGGAAGAGCACTAAGACCCTCCTCTTGACAAAGGATTCAGAAGTCAAGTAACTGGCTAGGAATATGCCCCAAAAAGGGAAAACGGTAAGGCCTTTTTTGATGAATAGGTATCTCAGATACCTTTCAGATGAGGAAGTACAATGCATACTGTCAGAGGATGTCAAGGTTTTTACCTCCAGTACTTCCAAAATGAATATGAAATGGACCCAGGCCATAGAAGAGCCTGAAAAGTGAGTCAGTAGCTTGCTAAAGGAGAATCAAAACAATGCAGAGGAAAATAACACCTTTAAAAATAAGCTAATTCAATTGGAAAAAGAGGTCCAAAAAGTCAATGAGGAGAAGGAGGCTTTAAAAAGCAGAATTAGTCAAATGGAAAAGGAGATTCAAAAGACAACTGAACAAAATAGTTCTTTAAAAATGAGAGTAGAGTTCAGGGAAGGTAATGAATATACGATAAACCAAGAAGTTACAAAACAAAACCAAAAGATTGAAAAAATAGAAGGTAATGGGAAACACCTCATTGGAAAAACAACTGACCTGGAAAATAGAACCAGGAGAGACAATTTAAAAATTATGGAATTACCTGAAAGCCATAATCCAAAAAAGAGCCTAGACATTACCTTTCATGAAATTATCAAGGAAAACTTCCCTGATATTCTAGAACCAGAGGGCAAAATAAATATTAAAAGAATCCACAGATCACTTCCTGAAAGAGACCCTAAAAGAGAAACTCCTAGGAATATTGTGGTCAAATTTCAGAGTTTCCAGGTCAAGGAGAAAATATTGCAAGCAGTTAAAAAGAAACAATTTGAGTATTGTGGAAATACAATCAGGATAGCACAGGATAACACACTCCCTCCTTAACACTACCTCTTAGAAAGCCTTGCTTCCTAAGCCCAGCCCCACTCTTACCTGAATGCTTACTTACTCTCCCAAGTGGATAATACCTCCTTCTACACTCTGTTACAGTTGTCGTATATATGTATATAGATAGATAGGTAGATAGATAGATAGATATAGATCATATGCATGTTCCCCCTTTTCAATGAATGTAAGTTCATTGAAGACAGGAATTGTTCTTTTTTGTCTTCATCTCCACAACATCTGGCACAGAGGAGGAGATTTTTTTCTTGTATTTTTAATCAAGACCTCATTTGGTGCATGTTCTGGATATTTGAGAAGAGGTCGTGCTGAGGAACCAGGGTGAACTTCCTTCTACTACATCATCACCAAGCTGTAAACATTTATCAGGCATCTAGTATATTTCAGGAACTGTCCTAGATGCTGTTGATACAAAAACAAAATCAAAATTGTCATTGCTTCAAGATGTTCATATTACATCAAGGAGGCAATATGAATATATGTAGGTTATGTCAAAGAAATGTACAATATATAGTAAGTAATCTGGGGTGAGGAAGAGACACAGTTGGGGGAGGGGTGTTGCTCAGGAAAGGTTTTATGCAAAAGGTAGCACTTGAGCTAAATCTTTAAGGAAATTCCAAAGGACATGAAGGGATTTCAAAAGGCAGGGGTGAGGGTGAGTGAGGGAATTGTATCAAAGGAATGGGATGGAACAAGGCACAAAGAGAAGACATGGGTTTCAATGTACAAAGACTGCTAAAAAGGCCAGTCTGGTGAGTCAGTAAGTGTATGGAGAAGAATATTAAGACTAGGAAGGTTTGTTGGGGGCCAAGTTGTGAAGAGTTTTGAAGGACAATTAGAGGAGTTTATGATCGATTTAAGGTAACAGGTGCAACACTTGAGTTTATTGATCAGGGGACTAACATGGTCATTTCTGAACATAAAAATGTTTGTTGAATAATAAAGACTTGTCAACCAATCCAATGACAAGAAAAAATCTCAAGTAGGTTGCTTGGTATTGTTAGATATAAAATTTAATTGAGTGACTTGAATTTTTCATTGTTCGGCAAGTTATGGTGATCTACAGTAACAGCTTTCATGAGACATTTATTTCCATGGCTTATAATCAAATATCTTTAAAATTATAGAATGTTAGTTCTGCAAAGAAATTTATGGGCCATCTAGTCTTGTATCTTCCCCAGCTATTCATGAGGGGACTGTCACTAGTTCCCCTCAAATTTTTTATTGTCTATGGTTACAAAAAAGACTCCTTTGCCTCCATTTTTTTGTCTGCTCCGCTCATCTATTTTTTCATCTTTTTACCTAGCTGCTGGTTCTCTTGACCTACTGGACTTAGATTTAGGAGATCAGAGTAGTCTTTGGTAGAATATCTGAGTGCTTAGCCATTATATAATGTGGGTTTAGAAACTGATGTGGCCCAAGTGTCTTCCTGTGGTCAGAAGTCTCACTGATACCAGACAGAGCAGAGGAGCTGAAATGCAGTTTCTTCCTCCTCACGTTTGAATACCTCTTAACAAACCTAGCTCTCTTTCCTAGCTATTTCTTTTTTTAAAAAAAATTGATTAGTTAATTAATTTTCAGTTTTCATCATTCACTTCACAGAATTTTGAATTTCAAATTTTCTCCCCTTCTCCCTCTCACCCTCACCCCAGGGCAACATGTATTCTGATTACCCTTTCCTCCAATCTGCCCTCTCTTCTCTCACCCTCTTTTATCCCCTTCCCTTTTGTTTTGCCATTCCTTTTTAAAAATCATTTCTACATTTGTTCCTTCATGTAGGAAGGTGAATGAGTGATGTTGCTTTGCATAAAAGGTGACTCATGAGCTGATGATTTGGTGACAGAATTTACATCTGAATAGGATCGCAATTCCTCCTTCCAGAAGTATTTCCATCAAACAGCTCTAAAAAATTTATGGGTAAAATCAAGATTTATTTTCCTGTAAGAACAAAATGGGAGAAAGGAACCACTCAGGTCTCAGTTGATAGCTGAAAACCAATGTGCATGCATACATCAGATGGACCAAATGAAAATAAATGAAAATGACAATTGTAGGAGGGATTGTGAGAGCCCCAAAGTTCCATCCTGGACCCTCTTCCCTTCTTTCTCTCATGGTGACCTAATTAACTCCCATGGGTTTAAGTATTATCTCTAAGTTGATGAATTCCAGATCCTTATCTCCAGCCAGAGTCTTTCTCCTGAGCTTTAGCGCCGCATTATCAACTGCCTTATGGACATTTCCAACTCTGTGTCTTGGAGACACTCAAACTATATGTATCTGAAACTGAACTCATTATCTACCACCATCTCCAGTCTTCCTTGTTTCTGTGCTTTGCTATTTCTTAGAATTGAGAATTTAAGAATTGAAAGGGATCTCAGAACTCATCCAGTACAACATGTACACAAAGAAATCCCCACAGTAGTACATCCAACAAGTGGATCATCCAGCCATTGTCTGGACACCTGCATGATGACTGCAATAATGCAAAGTAAAACCACTGTGAACTGTTGGAACTCTGATCAACTCAGTGCCCAACCATGACACTGAAAGACTGATGTTGAACATGCTTCCACATTTTGCCTAAATTCACAACCTCTCTGAGCAGCTCACTACACTTTGGGGTAAGAAATGGTAAAATGATATGAGGGATGTCTTTTCACATGGATTATTTGTGCCCGACTTGTGGTAGAGTCTTCCAAGCTTATATTGGTCTGATCAGTCACAATTAGACACACTGTACTTTGACCCCAACATAGTGATGTCATTTCAGTTTTCTTTGAGAAGAAAGGAAAACCAACACTTTGGAATAAGTCTGCTTGTTAGGAAGTTCCTTGCAAATTCCAGTCATTTTTCCTAGTTTTTCCTCTAATATCAAATAATTGTTGGGAGCAAACAATATTAAGAACATTGTCATCTTTGTAGTGACACAAGTTCACAAGCCATACATTTCTAAATTCCCCATCTCATCCCACATAGCCTCTTGCTTGACATCTTGTTTTTACCAGCACAATGTTTCATATTTGTCCCCTTCTCTCCACTCACACAACCACCACCTTATCTTAAGCATTTCACTTCATAACTTTATTATTGAAATAGCTACCTATTACCTTCAGGACCAGATATAAAATTTTGTGTGGTATTTAAAGACTTTTGCAATCTGACTACAATCTACTTTTGCAACTTTATTGAACAGTATTTCTCTCTATGCACACCATAGTCCAGTCAAACTGGTTTTCTTAAAGTTCTTTTTCCTTATCACTCACTCCATCTCACTCCTCTGTGCCTGGCATGCACTCCTTCATTACCTCTGACTCAGAACTCCTAGATTCCTTCACAACTCATTTCCATTGTTACTTTTTTAAATAAAAATTTTCTTGATCCCTTCAACTTCCTGTCTTCCTCTCAAATCAACTCACAACCATTTTGTTTATATATGCATACATATACATTATCTCCTTCTACTAAACTGTGAGTTCCTTGAAAGCAAGGACAGTCTTTTCCTTTTTTTGTATCCCCAGCAGCAATAGCTAGCATACCATAGGTTTTTAATAAATGCATATTGACTAATTGATAGACATATTGAAAAAAATTTACACATATACCTCCTGAATTATTTTGCTTGAATATACTCAGTGGTGCAAATGGAGAGCTTCTAATGGGGGAGTAGAACTGGTGGATATAGAGAGGGATACAAAAAAAGAGAGAATAAAACAAAGAATACCAAAGAAATGTTATGTATATGTATGTGTATGTGTATATGCTATGCATATATGTATGTGTACATATATATGTACACATATGAGTGAGAGAGAAGTTTCAATGGGGGACACATAAACCAGGACACATTTTTAAAGTTACCATTTTAAATTAAATAAAGGCTTTAACAAAACAGAAGTTCTCAGTTTCACATAGCCCTGTTTTCTGTTCTTTTTATATAGAAACGTTTATACTTGTTGGTATTTGTTGAGTTCAGAATAAAAGATCAATTGAGAAAACAACAGATTCACACACACTCTTGCTTCCCTTACAGTTTCCACCAGCTGTGACCTTGGACAGGTCCAAATAGCATATCGATACATGAAACATAATTCCTCAGCAGGCAACCGGTAACACATTCCCTTTCATCACCTCCTGAACAATTGGATGGCTCAATCTAACTCCTTCAATATGTTATGTCTGTATTCTGGGGCAAACTTCAATAAAATGACATACTCCCAGAACTGAACCACATCCTTATTGACTTTCTCATGATGAATCAAGCCAGAAGACCTGGTGATCTACATGGACTTAGACATTATTGCTTGAGAATTTCTAATGAGATGAAAAACAATGCAAGATATGAGGGCATTAACACAGAAAAGTTGATTCTTCAAATGGGTAGCTGGACATTCCTGGGAGGAATAAAGACATGTCTAGAACTTGTCGTTGTCTAGAATTTGAAGAAAATACAGGATTTGAAAGTAGAGGGCATCAACAGAAATAGCCTGTCACCTGATGGGGAAGATAAACAACCAAGAATATTTCTGACAGCTAAGGACAGAGAAGAAAAATAGGTATGGAATGTCTGTAGGCTATAATCAAGGATCTCTTATGAAGACCCAACAGGATTGCAGCTTCATGTGCCAGGAAGAATATGACAGAAATGAAGGGCAGGCCTCCAGGAACCTGGTTCTTTTAATGCTGAGGCTCTAGAAATGAACAGTGGCATGTCTATACACTTTCTCCCAGCCCTACACTATCCTACACACAATACCCAAGAAAACTATTCAAATTTCCCCAGGAAGAGATCTTTTGTAAGTATTTGAGCTTCATGAGGGTGGTTAAACAAAAGATAGTTCCTACTCTCAAGGAGCTCAGTCTAATGGGGAGACAACTTACAACCAACTATGCCCAAGTAACACATCAAGGATAATTTGGAGCTTAAGGTGCTAAGAATAAAGAGGACTGGGAAAGACTGCAGAGAAGCTGGGACTTTAAATGGGACTTGAAGGAAGTCAAGAAAGCTCATATGTGGGAATAAGGAAGATGCCTCCTTTTGGGGGGAGGGGAGGTGGCCAGTGAAAAGACTTCAAGTAGGAAGATAAAGGGAGGGATCAGCAAAGAAGTCAGGGTCTCTGGATCACAGCGTTCTTGGAAAGTAAAGGGGAGTGAAAGGAGACTGGGAAAGTAGTAAAGCACTAGGTTGTGAGGGGCTTTAAAAGCTAAAGAGATTTCATATTTGGTCCAGGGACAACAGGGAGCCCATGCAGTTGACTCAACAAGGAGGTCACATAGTCAGGCCTATACTTGAGGAAGACCAATTTGACAACTGAGTGGAGGATGAAGTGGAGTGGGGAGAGACTTGGGGCAGAGAGACTAGTCAGCCGTGTATTGTGATGGCCCAGACAAGGAGTGACGAGGGCCTGCACCAAGTTGGGGACTGTGTCAGAGGAGAGAAGGCAGCACATGTGAGACATGCTACAAAGGTGAAGTTGAAAGGCCTTGACAGTTGATTGGATGTGAAGGATAGAAGAGAGTGATGAGCTGAAGATTACCCCCATGTTTTGAGTCTGGCTGACTAGGAGGGTGGTGATACCCTAGATAGTAACGGGTTAAATTAGGAAGGGGAGGAAGTTGGAAGACAAGGTAAGAAGTTCAGTTTAAGACAACTCTAAGAAGTTAGACATGTTCAGTTTTGAAGGGTGGCACTAATCATTGGATCTGGGGTGAAGTTTTTCCATTGTCTCTTCACCCCATACTAACTCACCACAGTCTAGTCTTAGCCCATCTATCAAGATGACAAATGGCTATTAAATGGCTATGGAAACACATTAGATGGCTGATGTTCCTGTAATGCACCAGATGGCAGCATTGGGCCATAAGAGCTCTCTGCTCCTCAATACGAGATCCATGCTACAGCAAATCAAATATATATTACTTGTAAAGTGTTGCTTGTCGTCCTGGGCTTGTACATGTATGAGTACCCTCTGCTCTGTCCTTTCTCTGGGGAACAGAAATCATAACTACACTTCCCTGGTCCAGTCCAGAGAAGTCCTTGTCTAAATATAACCACAAGGCTCTGAACAGAGGCAAGAAAGATAGAATTCTCCGCTGGGGTGTCTCCAGGGGAGGCACAGTGTTATGGATAATGTTATCAGTTTTCTAATTTCACATGTCACCTATTTTGTCATTTAGGATGCAGTGGTATGGTATCTACATGAGCACTGAGGATATCTCTGATTATTTGTCTAGTTTCAATTCTATAAAGTTATTTCTGTAAACTTATTCAAGCTTCTCAAGTTGGCAGTTTTCCAAGTCGCAGAGTTGTAGCTCACATCACACAAGGTGGGTGAGAACCTTCAGGGGTCGGGGATCACATATGAACCACGCACAAAAAAAGGGGATCAATTCCAAGATGTGGAAAAATTGGTGCTCCCTGTAATGGAGGCATGGTGATTCAGGAAATGGAGCTAGCCTTTGGATTTCCTTGGACTGCCACCAGGTCCTCAGGATGGCTGCACAGCTCCATAGAATCTGACTACAATTTATTGTTCTCTTATCTTAATAAAATAGCAAACAGAGTACCACCTCAGACACACACCCCAAATCCTGTTGCCAAGACTGCTAGGCACCAAGACAAACACTTTTTTAAAAAATCACTGATAGTTTTAATTCTTAGATTATATTCTTTTCTCAAATACACTGCCCTCCACATCCCTTAGCAAGCAAACCTTCTCTTGAAAGAAAGATTCAAAATTAAGAAAACAGTTGAGCAAAATCAACTGGCACATCAACTGAGTCTGATGACATAAATAGGTTTCTGCACTCATAGTACCCTACTTTTCTGATGAATAAAGGAAGTATATTTTCTCCTCTCCTCTCCATAGTCCAGTTTCTTTACCTGCATAATTACACAATGTTCACTGTTTCATTTTTGATCTTCCTGTTTGTGTGCTTGGAGTCATTGAGTACATTGTTTTTATGGTTCTACATATTTCACTTTGCATTTATGCATATACGTATTCCCATGGTTGCCAAATACTAATCTTCGTTTTCTCTGAGCACAATGATGTTGCCTTAGATGTATAGCTCAGAGTGTGTTTAGCCATCCCTCAATCAATGAGCACAGTTTTTGTTTTCATGTCTTTGCTATCACAGAAATATATTCTCCAATATCTTGATGTATAGGGAATCTTTCAATTCTGGAAGTTCAAGGTTAAAAGTGTATGTACACCTTTTTAAAACAAAATTATAAACTGCTTTCCAGACTTGGTGGAACAATTCCCAGGTCTACCAATAGTATATGAGTGTTCCTGCCTTTCCACAGCCCCACCACCTTTTGTTGCATTTGCTATTTTCTGGGTTACAGGTAAAACCTCAGTTGTTTTGATTTGCATTTCTCTTACTGTTGGTGATTTAAAGTATTTAAAGTATCACCTTTTTTCCCCCAAGAATCATTTGTTCGTAACTTATGACCACTAATCTTTTAGGGCATGGCACTTATTCTTGTGTATTTGTGATAGTTTCCTCTCTGTCTTGGACATACCCTTATCAGAGGTATTTCATGTAAAGATTTCTTTCACCAAATCCAAAGTTCTTTTTCCTATACTACCCTTTCCGATTTCATGTCACCTATTTTATCTTTAATGATGTAGTGTGATGATATCTACATGAGCACTGATTCTACCTCTAATTATTTGTCTAGTTTTACTTCTATAAAGAGTATTCTAAGATTGAATTTTTGTCTGGAGTATGTTATGGTAGATTGACTACAGATATTTTATACCTTATGTGATTACTTAGACTGGAGTGGGACACTGCTTTCTATCATTTCCTCTTGGGTTTTGCTGTCAGTGTATAAAAATGCTGATGACTTTTGCAGGCTTATCTTGTATCCTGCTACTTTAATGAAGTGACCATCTCAGTTTCTTGGCTGACCCTCTGGATTTTTCTGAGTAAACCAATGAATGATATAATTGATCAACAAGGATTTACTCAGTGCCAGCTATGATGCTCTGCTTGGCACTAGGGACATGAAGACGAAGGCAAACCAGTGCTTACACTCAAGGAGCTTAAATACTCATGGGGGGAGGCCACAATGTGTATGTGCATATGTGGGTGTGCATACGTATATGTATGCATGTATATGTATATACACACATATGTGTGTGCTTATCTATTCCATATACATTTAGATGTGTGTATATCATATTAGTAGTTACAGTTGTGGTTAGGAATATTCAAGTTCAAATCTGCCCTCTGACACCTCCTGGCTGTATGACCATGGTCAGATCATTTAATTTGTTTAATCTCAATTTCCTTATCTACAAAATGTAGATAGTAAAAGCACCTGCCTCACAGGGTTATTGTGAAGATGGAATTAAATAATAATTTCACAGTGCCTGGCACATAGGAAGCACCATATGAATGCTAGCCATTATTGCTATTGTATATGTGTGTACATTCATATGTACACTTAGGGAAAGAAATCATCCATCCTCCATCCAGCCATTAAAGTGACTCTCTTAGACCAGAGATCTGACCATGTCACCCCTCCACTCAATAAACTCCCGTGACTCCCTATTGCCCTACGAACAAATACAAAATGATCTGTTTAGCTTTCAAAGCCCTTCCTAACCTGCCTCCTCATACCTTTCCAATCTTTTCATACCTTACTTGCTGATACATATGTACTTTTAATTCTGTGACTTGCCCTCCTGGCTGCTCCAAAAGCGAGACCCTTCATCTCTTAGCTCTGGTCATGCTCCCTAGCTGTCCCCAAAACCTGGAACATTCTACCTCCTCCATTCTGACCACTGACCTCCCTGGCTTTCTTTAAGTCCTAACTAAAATTTCACCTTCTGCAAGAATTCTTTCTCAACCCTTTTAATTCTAGGGCTCTCCTCTTCATTATTCCCTATTTATTTGGTATATACTTTGTGCATATTTCTTAGCTTTTTGTCTCCTACATTACATTCTGAGCTCCCTGTGGTCAGAGACTATCTTTTACCTCTTTTTTTTTTATCTCTGGTCCTTAACACAGTAACCGGCATGTAGTAGGTACTTGATAAATATTTACTGAATGATTGATATCTATGTATATCTATCTATAATGTTTCCAGAGTGTTGGTGCTATTAAGTTAAAACTGCACTAAGACTTTGGGGACAGCCTGTATAGAAATGTATACATATATGTGTGTTTATATATATTATATCATATCATATTAATTATATTGTGTTATAATATATTATCGATATTATTAATTAATATTACAATTAATTATATCATAATATAATTAAGAACACAAATTTTAATTATGTATACTTAATATTATTAATATAATATATTATTATATTATGTATATATAAATACATACATACACACGTATCTTGATATATGCAAGACATATAGAAAATGTAACTGAGGCCCAGACTGTGATCCTGCACTGAACCCCTCTTTCTTTCTCCTCCCATGAAGTTCCACATGAATTCTGTTCTTCTTTGTCCTGCCCCACTCTGCCAGGTGGTATCTCCCTCCCATGAATGCTCTATTATGCTATTTGTTTTTATTTATTCTATGGTGAATTTATCTTACTCCACTTCCTGACCCATGGAGAAACTTTGCCCTGGCAGCAGGAAAGCTGAGCAGATGTCCCAGAGTCTGCCTCTTCCCCTCCACTTTCCACTCTGGCCTTTCTGGTACCTTCTAGGAGGCCCACCAGAGCTATGGGGCTATTTGCATGACTGGGAGAGAGGTGATGGAAGTGACAGTACCCTAGTAGAAAGGACAGAGGTAAAGGGGTGTAGTGTTTGTCCTTGGACTCAGAAAGACTCAATAGAAACTACTAGCTATGAGTGAGTTACATTCTGTTTGCACACTGGGCTAAAGAAAATGCAAATCATTTTGGGTCATCCTAATTCAAGGCAGAGTAAGTGCTCTGTCATAGGGGCAAATCCAAAGGGTCTCCCAACTACAGGAGTATCAAGAAATTTTCTTGACAACTAGGCAGATCAGGAGCTCTTAATCTGGTATCCAGTGACCCCCAAGAAGTCCATCAATAGTCTTTTTTCTGGGGGAGGAGTCTATGAACTTGAATGGGAAAAAATATTGCATCTTTATTTCAATATAATTGACTTCCTATGTAATCTTACATATTTTATGCATTTTTTAAAAATTGAGTCAATTGACAGACTTAATATTAAAAAATCTTCTTGAAATGGGTCCCATGGGCTTCATCAGGCTATCAGAGAAGTCTGTGGCAACCCCTGGGGTGGAGGAAAAGAATGAAGATGCTTTGAGTGGCCTGAAGCAGGGTGTCTAGGAAGTCTCAAGCTAAAAGAGTGGATACAAAGCAACTTCCTTAAGGCAACAGCTGCCAGCTATCTAGTTGTCCTGACCTATATCTTGCTACAAGACTGATGATTCCAGAGGAGAAAGTGAGGCTGGTGACTTTGCACAGCCTTGCCTCACTTAAATCCAGTTCACATACAAGTCAAAACATCACCTTCCTGAGGTCACCCCTGGGCATGGAGTGGGGAAGGGGGGAGAATTACTCCTTTGCTGCTTGCTTCTTGTTATGTCTCTCTGCTATCCTATCTTGTTTAAATATTATTTCATGAAATTTGCAGGCCTTGGCTATTCTATTGGTTTAGAATGAACTGTCGGGGCCAGAAGATAAAACATAGTTGAGTGAGATGCCTGTTCCGTTTGTGGTATCATGCTTTCACTCACACTCAGAGTGACTCCATTTCCTTGGCCTCGTCCTGCCCTGGGGCATAGGTATTATGTCCCTTATACATTAGTCAAACAGCTCCTCTGAATCTAAATCCACCATTCTTTCTATTGGATCACCCTGGCAAAGAGAAAAGTGGCACAATGCAGTATTCCCACTCAGGCACATTTTCAGAGAGTGCCTTCATTTTCTGGGGACTCTAAAGGGTCAGTCCATGCATTATGACAAGCCATAGAAAGCTGATTTTATACTATAGATTTTACAAATGAGGGAAGTGATCTCGAGTCATCGCTGAACTTCCCTGAGGCATAAGTCAGCTTTCCTGATTGTTTGTTTCAATATTGCTCCAGATAATGGGCTGAATAAGAAGTAAGGTTCAGCAATGCCTGGGAAGGCCCCGCAGCTTGCAGCAGCCCTGGAGCAGCGACAAGTCCCATAATTACTGATGCTATTTTTCTTTACTGCGCTGATTAGAATACATGCTTTGCTTTCTCCTTTCCTTCCATTTCTATCTAGTGCATGAAGGTGAAGGCATTTGTTTCCCTCAGGTTTATTTGGTGTGGGGATTCTTTTCCCAAGATAAGAATGGAGACTGAGGTTGGGATTTGGGGAACAGAACAATGCAGAATCATGGAAGTTCAGGGCTGGAATACACCTCAGACACTGCCTCGTGGTGATCCCCAATAAGGGGGAATCCCACCACATCAGACTATGAGGAAGTTCTTCCTGATATCACATCTAAGTTGACCTCTCTGTGACTTCCACATTCTGCCCTCTGGATAAGTAGAACAAGAATCATTTTTCTTCCATGAGATGGCTCTTCAAATACTTGGAGGTAGTTATAAGAACATCCTGTGAGTCTCATTTTTCTCTGTCTAAAGCTTTACAAGAGGAGTCAGCTTGCAATCTATGGCATAGCCAAGCCACGGTGAGTGGTCATTCAGCACAGAGCATGGCACTGGGCACAGATTTTATAGGAGAGAGGCAAGGTCAATCCCCAGTAGTCAGTACCATTGTGGTTGAATTGCTCTCCCTTTGCTCAGACTGGAGCCGATGCAGGATCATTTTTGTAAGAATGAAATCGATGATACCAACCACAAAGAATGATCTGGTCGTCAAAATCAAAACCAACCCTCTCAAATGCATTATTATGGGGGATAAATTACGTGGTGATGGATCATCTCCCAGCGACTGTGAATACAAGGAACAAACTGGACTCCAAGGCATTAGAAGTATCCATAAGCCTTTGCAATCTACCTTTGCAAATGGTTAACTATCTTTATGTCAGTTATAATATAGTTTCTTTATTGGAAATAGGAAAATATAATTTGATTGTGTAAACTTGTTAACTGAGCAATCAGAGACTTTGTAAGCTCAGCTGAACAATTGGATTTCCCTAAGTCTTACATGCATAAGTAATGTCCATTAGAGAAATTTCCAGAAGGCTTCCCTTCCAAGTTGGGGATGGCACAACTGAATTTCTATCCCAGGGGTACAGGTTCATACATTTAGAACTAGTAGGAATCTTAGAGATCAACTGATCCAATATTATTATTTCATAGCTAAGGAAATGAAGGTCCAGTGAGTTGAAATTAATCTTTCAAAGAGGTAGTAAGTGTCAGACTTGGAATCTGAATCCAGTTTGGATTGAATTTTAATCCAATGGAAAAAAAACATTGCTATGGTCCTGTTAATCCAGTGGATTTGGATCATTTTTTGGACTTGCTCTACTTTCTTCCAAAGGTATGTATAGACAGAGTCCATTTGTAAAATGCTTGGAAATAATTAGCCAGGGTTAAGCATAAAATCTAAAATTTATCAGGTAATTTTGGGTACCACAGATAATTAGGACTAATTCCATAGAAGCATCTCTAATCCCATTAGCTAACATTTGGAAATAGGTCTGCTATTTTGGTGTATACACCATTTTAATAAAGAATCTGGTGTCCCACGTTCCCATTTAAAAAAGAAATGTTGCACTGAAAATGAGGACAATACTGAAACATGCCTCAAAGGACAAACACTAAAATCAGGATGAATGCCATGAACATTTTCAGAGTCTGAATTTTATCGTTATGTAGTACCCATATCGTGAGCACATAGAAATGCCATCCTCTTTCCCACAATTTGGGGGCTCCCAGTATTCCAGTTTGTGAGCATGGAACTTGTTGTAAGGGGTACTGCTCAAAAAGGATGGTGAGGAGAATGTTTCTTGTTAACCCATGCAGAAGGAGCTGGAATGAGATGAAAGAAGGGCTCTGAACATTCTACCTGTTATTGAGCATCATCCTCCTCTGGGTCCTTGCCTGGAGATCCTAGAGATATGGGCTAAAACTTCCATAGTGTTCTCAACAGACCATCATCAATCAATGCTGAGGCCATTGACCATTTATCTTAGATTGAAGTCAATTCCTCCTTAGATGAACTTCCAACTGAAGAAGAGATTTTGAGGGCCATTAGGCTCCTTTCATGTGGCAAAGGATTTAGTGCTGATTCTATTTCAGCTGAGATTTAAAAGGTAGGGGAACCATTGCTCATACAAAAGCTGATTGAAATTTTCCAGGTTATGTGGCAAAAGAAGGTTATCCCCCAAGAGTTCAAGGATGCCTCCATTGTCCTCCATTGTCCATAAAGGTAAAGGTAATAGACTGTCTTGCGACATTCTCAGGGTGGGGGGGGTCTCTCTCTTCATCATTGCTGGCAAGATTCTTGATAGAGTCTTTCTTAATAGACTGATTGATCTTTCACATGGAAGATGGTCATATACCTGAGAACCAGTGTGGTTTCAGAAAGGGTCAAGGAACAGGTGACATGGTGTTTGCTGCCTGAAAACTCCAGGAGAAATACCAGTAGCAGAAGAGAGGTCTGTACCACTGCTATGCCACTGCAGATCCTGTGACAGCAAAACCAAGCAGGGAGACCTGGATGGTCTGAAGCAGCAGCAGTACTGTAGATTCTCAAACATATCAGCCCAGGATGGGGGTCCAGTGCAACTGAGCAAGAGAGAAGTTCAGACCCCTGGATTTAGGATTCTATCAGGCCCCTGGGTAACAGGAACAGTACCCCTGAGACTATCAGCCCACACATTAAAAGTCTGTAAGTCACCTTGAACTTCCTGGAGTCAAAATGACAAAGGGATCTATAAATTCTCTACCCCTCCCTTTGTTGACCTTGAAAAACTCAGAGAATATTTCCCCATGAAAAATCCTGGAACAGTGGGATCCGCCAAAGGGGTTAAAAATCTCTTAGTCAGAGAAGCTAAGAATATCTTAAGGGGAGAGGGGTCCTTCTTGCTGTGGCTTAAGGGGACCAGTGCAGTATTGAAGCTGTCCCAGAAAGTCCCACCTCAGCCAAGCAGGAGGAGATCCTGAGCCTTAGGGAGGTGGAGCCCAAAAGCACCAATACCTGGACCCCAGGAGTGCCTTAGCACAGTCAGGGGAATCAGAAACACACTAGCACAGATGGGTTTCATCAACTGCTGAACCTTTCAGTGCCCTAGCTCAGGAGAGGAGTGGCCAGACAAGCCCCCCCACACACACCCCATGTAGTGAACTCCAATGGTAACTGTGGGGAAACTCAGAAATACTTCACATTTTGACACTCTGGTCAGCTCAGCACCAGGTAAACTGCAGCATTCTAACTTCTAGCTGAAAGAAGCAGAGGTCACAACCTACTAAGCCCCAAGTTCCTAGCACAAGAAACAAGGGACAGATGCAGATATCCACTCTAAAAGGAGGAAAAGGGCTATCATCATGAGCAAGAAGTAAACCAGAAAAGAAAAAGGCATAAAGGTTTACTATGGGGACATGGACCAAAACACAAATACCAAAGAGATCAGCCTTGAGACTGAACTTTCATCTGAAACCTCAGAAGGGAATATGAACTGGTCTCAAGTCCAAAGAGCATTCTTGGAAGAGTTCAAAAAGGATTTTAAAAGTCAAATTAGAGAAGTCAAAGAAAAATTGACTAATGATTTTGAAAATATGAAAAAGGAATTCACTGAAGAATTTAAAAAGAAAATTGGACAAAGGGATAAAGAGATAAAAAACATAACTGGAACAATTGGACAAATGGAAAAGATGAAAAATTAACTATCAAACAATCTATTAACAATTAGAAAACAATCTATTAAAGAAAACAATCTATTAAAAATTAGAATTGGGCAAGTAGAAGCTAATGACTCTATGAGACATCAAGAATCAGTTCAACAGAATTTAAAGAATGAAAAATAGAAAAAAATGAAAAATGTATCATTGGAAAAACAACTGACCTGAAAAATAGATCCAAGAGAAAAAAATCTAAGAATTTTCAGTCCACTGGCGAGCCATGATAAAAAACGAACCTTGATAATATCTTCCAAGAAATCATCAAGGAAAACTTGCCCTATATCCAGAGGGCAAAATAGTCATCAAAAGAATACACCAATCACTTCCTAAAAGAGATTCCAAACTGAAAACACCAAGGAATATTGTTGCCAAATTCCAAAACTATTAAGCAAAGGAGAAAATACTGCAAGCAGCCAGAAAGAAACAATTCAAATACAGAGGAACTACAGTAAGGATCATACAGAATCTTGCAGCTTCTACATTAAAAGATCAGATGGCCTGGACTATGATATTTTATAAGGCAAAGGAGCTTGGACTACAACAAAGGATCAATTACCCAGCAAAACTGAGTGTAATCTTTCAAGCAAGGAGATGGGCATTCAATGAAATAAGGGATTTCCAAACTTTCCTGATAAAAAGACCAGAGCTAATAAAAAATTTGATCTTCAAATACAAGTCTCAAAAGAGGCATAAAAAGGTAAACAGGAGAAAAAAAACAACTTGTTATTCAATGTGGACAAATTATTAACATCCCCATAAGGAAAGATGATACTTGTTAATCTTGAGAATTGTATATGTATTATGATACTTAAAAAGGATATACATAGATAGAGGGAGTGGGTATAAATTAAATAATGTGATGATAAAAAATGTAATTTAAGGATGTGAATGGATTGTAATGGAAGATGTGAAAAGAGGAGGAATGGAAAGGCACATTTAATCACAGGAAGAGGCAGAAAAAATATATTACAGTAGAGGGAAAGATGGGAGGGAGATAAGCACTGTTTGATATTCATTCACTCTCATATGATTTGATTCAAGGAGGGAACAACAAAATCAGTTAAGTATAGAAATCTAACCAGCCCAATAGGTAGTGGAAGGGGAAAGAAGAAAGAAAAGGAGGTGAGGCTAAAAGGGAGAGAAGTAGTAAGAGAAAAGGGAAGCAAAAGGGAAGAGGTTGATAGAAGGGAGGAAAGACTGAGGGAGGTGGTGGTAAAAAATTATAACTCTATAGTGGAGGGTAAGGGAGAATGGAGAACTAAAAACATAAATGGGGGAAAACAGGATGGAGGGAAAGACACAGATAGTAATCACAACTGTGAATGTGAATAGGATGAACTCTCCCATAAAAGGGAAGTGAATAGCAGAATAGATTAAAAACTATAATCCAACAATATGTTGCTTACAAGAAACACATTTGAAATGGGGGGAAACACACAGGATAAAGGTAAAAGGTTGGAGCAGAATATATTATGCTTCAACTGATGTAAAAAAAGCAGGAGTAGCAATCCTAATCTCAGACAAAGCAAAAGCAGAAATAGATCTAATCAAAAGAGATAAGGAAGGAAGCTATATCCTGCTAAAAAGCAACATAGACTATGAAGCAATGTCATTACTAAACATATACGCACCAAGTTGTACAGCATCCAAATTCTTAGAGAAGTTGAGGGAGTTACAGGAAGAAATGGAGAGCAAAACTATACTAGCAGCAGATCTTAACGTCCCCGTCTCTGAACTGGATAAATCTAACTTCACAATAAACAAGAAAGAAGTGAAGGAGGTCAATAGAACTCTGGATAAGGTAGATATGATAGACCTCTGGAGATAATTGAATGGATTTTCAATACCTTTTTTCAATGGTACATGGCACATATACAAAAATCAACCATGTACTTGGGCATAAAATCCTCACAATCCAGTGCAGAAAGGCAGAGATAGTCAATGCATCCTTCTCAGATCATAATGCAATAAAAATTATTTGTAATAAAAGGTCATGGAAAGATAGAGCAAAAATTAATTGGAAACTAAATAATCTAATCCTAAAGAATGAGTGGGTTTCTATGAATTGTAGAAACAATAAACGACTCCATTCATGGGAATAATACTAATGAGACAACCTACCAAAACTTATGGGATGCCACCAAAGCAGTTCTTAGGGGAAGTTTTATATCACTGAACAGCATTTATAGATCCGACCAAAGCCTTTGACACTGTTAGTCGTGAGAGCTTATGGAAAATTGTGTCAAAATTTGGTTGCCTAGAGAAGTTCACCAGTTTCATGATGGCATGTTTGTCCAGGTTCTGGATAGTGGACAATGCTCTTGTGCCTTCCCAGTCACCAATGGAGTGAAACAGAGCTGTGTGTTTGCTCCCCTGTTTTTTAGCATGATGCTTTCAGCCATGTTCTCAAATGCTTTCAATGAGAATGGACAAGGTATCAAGGTCAGCTACCATACTTATGATAAAAAATACGTGAGCTCCCATTGCAAGATATCAGTGACCAGTTTCATGGGGCAAGAGTCTTCCAGAAACTGAAAATGTGGGCCCGTAAGACAAGTTCAAACACAGCAAACCTTTGATACTTCTGTCTTTCCCTCCTCCTTCCCTGCAGGGGAGTAGACCTATGGTAATTACTCAAGCTACCCTTTCTCATTCTCCCCTCCCAGCAGGGTGGGAAGTTAACAGAAAAAAGTCATTTTTATTTCCCATGTAATTTAATTCATGCAATTGCTGCCTTACAATGTAGACATCAATTGCATAACATTATTGTTGATAATTAGACATCTACTCTTTTTCAAGGGAGTCCCCTCATCTACTGGAATATGGAACCCACCACTGAACTGGTCAGATGTTGTCAGGTTCCATGGGAAAAGACTGTTCAGCACTGAGTACTTTGGAATGATGCAACAATCCCTTATCAATCTCTTGTTCTCTATGACTGGGGGAGGAGGGGTGGGCAACTTCTACTCTCCAAATTCTATATCTCTTCTTTAAAATGGGATTTGGGTCCATGTTATTCCAAAATTAGGATTAGTCCAACTTATTCCAAGAGAATCACACAATTTTGGAGAGAAAAAAGAAAACAGAAACAAAGGAGCCCTTTAAAATATTCTTTACTTAGAATAAATATAATCTGGCATTTCTATACAATATAGCATGCAAATCATGACAGGATCTCTTATAAGCAATATAGAATCTCAACACATGTGCAACTGTTGAATAGTGATGTCCTAAAAGTCTAAGTTGGTTTTTTAAATAAAATCTGTGAAAAATAAAACCTTTTCAGAGTGTAATTCATTTCCCTGGATCATGGCTTCCAATACAAGAAAGCCAAATGATCTAAAACTCTAGATTGGATAAAAATCTAGATTGGATAAATGAGCCATTTTCAAGTGTGTGTGCAGGGTCAGGGGGAGAGAAACAATGGATGATTCCATGAAGTTGCAGAGAGGCAGTTACCTTTTGGGAGTAGGGGTACATTTTGTAATGGATCATGTGGCAGATAATCATGAGATTGCCAGTAAATGGGGAAGAATATAGAGAAAACTCTTTGGGGGACAGCCTTCCAGACAGTCCTTCTCACTGCTCAGGAAGCAGCCTCACTAGAAAGGAATCAATAATTTCTTTGATAAATCACAGTGATTTTTTGTAATCATTGAGTTTCCCTAAATGACATCATACAGCCTATGATAAATAGATAACATAAAAGTATGTAAGAGCTTAACTCTGGTAGCTGACTCTACTTATATAACTAAGGCTAATCATAAATGAATAGAGAGAAAAAAGAAGGGGACTGAAATCTCTGCATACCGGTAGGTGCCCAATTCGTACATTGGTATATTTTTCATGATGGTATTATTAGGTGTGTTTTTTTCTCTCTAAATGGGTGCTCCATTCCTAAAAAGAGTATCCCAAGCTCTGGTAGTTGGTTTTCCTCTATGAATCCTGGTATTTAAGTCTTAGGAATTGTGAACATAGCCATACCAGAGATGATAGCAGAATAGCGTGACAGAGGATCCTAGATTTTAACAACTTACTGGTATGTGACCCTCCCCTGTGGAGAGATCTTATTAAACTGGACCCTTGGATGTTCTGGGGTCTACTGAGATAATGAATGGAAACTTAGCTCAAAAATGTGAAACATCTTTGGCTAAGAATTCCACTGATATGTCAAAGACTTGCATCCATCCCTGGGGCAGCTCCCTTCACTATCCTAAATTATCTATAATTTTGAGTTTTAGAAGAGTTACTTGAGTCTCAGAGAGATAAATGACTTGCCTGTATTCTCACAACTTAGTGAATGATGAAGGGGGAATAAATTTGAACTCAGATCCTTTTGACCACAAGAGAAACATTAAACCCACCACAGTGCCTCTCTTGGTTAAGAAGATAATTCAAATAGAAGACCCTTTTTGTAATTTTAAGTTTTATCCTATCTTGAGCTTCCTCTAACCAAATGAATACAAGGAAACTAGACATATTAAGAGTAGGGTCTCATCAATTTGTTTTCCAAAAAGCCTTTGAGAAGTTAACCCTTGAAATCTCTGAGGCCCAGGCTCTCTTAGTTGAGAGCCAGTGTTGCTGCTGATATCAGACAATTGGCAGCTACTTCATTTAAAGCAAATACTCAGACTTTAGTATAACATCACCACTCTATGTGAAATAAACAGATGATCCAACAAATATGGACCAAAATGTACACGGAGGCAAACTCTCAAATCTCTTAAAGACTTCCCACTTCTTTTAAATTTGGGGAGTAGGATAGGGAGACAAAATTGTTATCCCTTTATCTGAATTGGCTTTTTCAATCCTTCCTTCAGAAGGCCTGATATATTCGCTATTATAAGTATGGTATTCTTATAATTCAAGAGATTTAGATTTGATGGATACCTTAGCAATCACCACCTGATCCAATATATACCTTAAAGGAATCCCCAATGTTGTGATTGACAGCTGATCATTCGCTAAAATTGGGCCATAGTTTTATCCTTTAGGAAATAGAGACTAGACCTGGGATCTCCTTTAGAGGGAACACCCACATGAATCAATTCCCTCTATCAATGCAGGTAGGCATCTCCCCACAACTAGAAGTTTTGGAGAATTGTCTAAGGCATTGGGAGGTTAATGACTTCTCCTGGGTCAAAGAGCCAAGGAACATTATAGGGAAGGCTTGAACTCAGGTCTTCATGATTCTCGAGGTCAGCTCTTCAGTCACTCAACTACCTGCCTTTTGGTTTTATTGGTATTCAAAAGTATTCTGTCTTCTTTCCTTTCCCTTTTAAAAGGACAGTTTTTCTGGCATTCCAAGTAAGTATTTTTGATTCAGAAACAAGTTTCATAGATTATATTCCTAAAACATCATGATCACTAAGCTATTATTCTTTTTAGGGCAGTCCCTTTTGTGGTTAGAGAAAATGAGAAAAAGCATCTTTTACGAAGATGTTGGATTTTGCAAGCAATGTTTTGGTGTCAACTACATGGAGGAAAGTCCTCACTAAAAATGTGCATCAGCAGATAGCTTTGGTGACACCAACACTGTCCTAATATTGTTCCCTACGAACAAAATTAGCCTCAATGAGTTTGAGACCAAACCATTCCAAGAGAGAAGAGCATGAAGACTTCACCTTGGTTTAACCCATGGCCACCATTCTCCGTGAGATCCCCACAGAACACCCCCCATCAGCCAGGCAGCAGGGAGAGGCAGATTGCCCTCTCCTTTCACCTTTGGCTTATTTCCTGTTCCAGTTCTGTGAGATGCTCTGAATCTTTTTGATCTTGGTTCTCTGGTCAAGCATCTTATACTTTGCTGGATGCTCATCAGTTTTCTTTGGAATAGATGGTGCGTAGGATCCAGATGCATACGCTGGTCTTTTGAAATGGCGCAGGGGAGGCTTGATGACTGGAGGGAATAGAAAGAAAGGTTTATCATTATTAATCACATCAAAGGATCACAGGATCATGGGATTATGAGCTCAGAGGCGCTGAAGTCCAACCCCTTATTCGAAAGAGAAGGAAAGTGAGGCCCTGGAAGATGATGTCACTAAGTCCAAAATCGCACAAGTAGTGTCAGGGGCCACATCCTCTGCCTCCAGAACCAATTTAGTTTTCTCTCCCTCCAAAAACACCCTAAAGATCCCTTGATATCTTTCTCTCCCTTGTGACCAGCTTCTTCTAACGAATGGGAGAGAAAATTGATCTAGTCTATGTATACATCTTCTTTAAAAATACATGAAGATTAGTCAATACATATTTATTAAATGCCTGCTATGTGCTAGGCACTATGCTAAGTGCTGGGGATACACAAAGAGGCAAAAGACCCAATCCCTTCCCTCAAGGAGCTGACAATCTGATGAGGAGTATCTTGACAGTTTGTTATATTCAATTCCTACAGAAGGCAACAGCAAAAAGGGGAAGACAGGACAGAATTGGGAGATTAGGAAGCTGGCCTCAGAGACTAAAAACAAACACTCCTAAGTCTCTCATTTATTTACATAAATGTGTGTTTGTATGCATGTACATATGTATGTATGTAGGTAGGTAGGTATCAGAGAATCTCTGTAACATTACCAACAATCAGGTGGAATTCACTAAAGACTGCAGCTTTGGGGCATGCATTACTGGAAGTGCCCCGCTGTCACAGTTTCACTTTTAACTCGATCCTACAACAGAGGCACTAAAGATGGCATGATAATGGTACCCCATCCCCACCCTCACTCAATATCTAAATAATACACTGGACTGAAGATGCAAAAAAAGAAATAAATAAATAAGTGAGCTTGCTGGATCAGATAACTTGACCAATTCCAGGAAAATTGAAAGTAACAGAGATAAACTGAAAATATTCTGTTTGTATTAAAGATTTGGTAGCAATTCACTTGGAAAAGATCTGAGAGTTTTCATTAGTCACAAACTAAAAATGAACCAATAATATGATCAAGTTGCTTTAGCAGAAGTCCATGACCTTCCAAGTAATTTCAAAGAATGAACTGCTTCTGGGGTTCGCGTGTTTTCCCTTCCTAAAGGGCTTCAAGCAAAGGGGAGAAGAGTCATTTGGCATGTTACAAGAAGGATTCTTTTCCATGAGTGGGTGGACTAGATATCCCTGTAACTGACATTCTCTGATGCCACAACATAATGTTGTGCTCAAAGAAAGAAATATTTCTAAGTTATGGTAAACAAGAATAGCTCCTTTTTTATAGTTCCTTATAGATATTCACTCATTTGAGCCTCTTAAACAGCCCTGTGAGGCAGATATTAGGAACATTTTACAGATAAAAAAACTAAAGCATATAATGGGTAGGTGGTTTTTCATGGTTGTAGCCATTAAGTGTCCAAGGTAGGATCAGAACCCAGGTCTCCCTGACTCCAAAGCTAGTTCTATCCACCAGAGCTGCTTCCAGTCCAGCTCTCATGGTCAATCATCCAGGGAAGTAACTCCTGTGAAGGAGGGTCCACCCATCCTCACCAAACACAGGGCAGGAATGCCAGGCTTGCTGAGGCAGCAAGGTACCCTGGGAGAGAGACAGGAGAGAATGGGTGCTAGGTAGACACATCAACAACAACACCTTGACCACCATTCTTAGACCTTGATGAAGCCAATTCAGGATGCTGAACCCAGGAGCCTTGGGAAAAGCCAGGCCTCCAGCCCAGTACCCTCACCCACCATTCTGGGAAGCCATCTGTGGGGAGACTTGCTCCTATAGGGTCTCCAGACATGGCTACCGGAGACCCAGAAAAGGAAAGTTGTGGTCCTCAAAGGCCTTGGCCCTGTCCGATGATTCAACATCAGAAACTAGGATTTTATCAGTGAAAATAACATCAAGGCAGCATGGCCATCTCCTCTGCCACTGGACCCTAAGAGCTATGAGATCTTTTCATCTCACAGCAAGATGTATTGTCTCCATCAGTAGAACTTGAGAGAAGGGACTGTCAATTTACTCGTTTTATCCCCAGAGTTTTGCACAGGCCTTGTATACAATCAGCACTTAATACGTGTGTCATTCATTCATTCTTTCATTCAAGGCCTGGGTCCAGCAGTCATGTAACCTTGAGTCAGTATGAAAAAAATAATGCGCAGTGAAAAGAGTGTACAAGTTGTGCAGGTTCAAATACTACCACTGTTACCTGTGTGACCTTGGGCCAGTCACAACCTCTCAGAGCTTTCGTTCATTCGTCTTCAAAATTAGTGGGCTGGACTAGATGCTCTCTCAGTTCCTTTCTCTCTAAATCTATGATCCTAAGTTAAACTCTTTGCACCTCAGTTTCCTTGTCTGTAAAATGCAATTGGACTCGGTGGTCTCTAATCTTTCTAGTTCTAAATCTGTGACCCTAAACCATTTTCCCCTTTCTAAGTTTCCTCAGTTTCCTCATCTATAAAATGAAAGACTGATTTCCCTTCTAGTACTGATCTTCTGGCATCTGCCCTCAGTGTCATCTAGAGACTTTGAGTAAATGATACACTCCTGGAAGATGATAAAGGGTCTAGAAAAAAAGAAAGAGTCTTCTTCTTGGGCATGTTAATTTTGTTACGAAATGTTAGGATAAACAGGGGGACTGAGGCAGGATAGACTCCAGGCATAAATGTGAAAACATTTTTTTCCTGTTTTGCCAGAGAATATGCCAGCAAGTTGGGCTTTAGAGCAAAAGTTGAATTTGGAAAACCTCAGAAGCAGAGGAGTTACTGCTCCTTCAGCCCACAGCCCTCCTCTGCCACTTTCTGCATGTCATATTTCACTGCTCAGCAAGAACTCATCCCAAACAGCCTATTTGGCCTCCTCAGCAGGAAGCTTCATCTTTGTGTACCAGCATTCCCATAGATGAGGTCAAATATGGTCCTATCTAGTGGAGCTGATGCCCGTAGAGTAGAAGCTGCTGACAGATACATACCTGCCACTGAGATTCCATGGCTAGACTCACCGGCAAGTTACCTCTCAGCCATATTAGAAATCATCCAGAAAATTTACCTAGAGCAAAGTCTGCAGAATGCAATCTCCTCAAGGCCAGGGAGCTTTGTTTCATCTTTTGACTTTGTATTCCCAGAAGCCAGCACAGTGCCTGGCACATAGTAACTATGTTTGTTCACTTGAAATGAACTGAAGTATGCTTGTATCTTACCATGAGAAGGGAAATGCATAGTAATAGGTAGAAGCTCAGGCTCAAAGAGTAAGATGTAATTCTGCAGGACTTTATTCAGTGCCTTTTTTCCTTAAGAGAGGTTATTGTCCTTCATAGACGTTTCTTTACAACTTTTTCCAGTAAACAGTGCAGCATGGGAACTGGGTGAGAAGCATTACCCTTTAATTGCTAGAGAGACTGAGTCAAAGTATATATTTTTCAGGACAAAATCAAAGCTAATACTCCTTAAAATTCTCTTCTTTAGTACAAAACACCAAACAGAAACAATACCATATGCATGAATGGACCTTAATGGCAATCTTAAAAGCTCTCCCTCCTTTACTTCTACATTACCTCTCCCTGTTCACCTATCCAGGACTGGAGCCATAATTAAAGAGACTATCATTGTGGAAAACATCAATCTACTCCCTTTGTCCTAGCCTGCTGCCATAGTCATCTTTCTCTTTCCAAAGTGGCTCAGTGGCTACCACTCCTTATCCTGTGTAGTTTTTTTTCCCATTAAAATATAAGTTGCTTGAGTGTAGGTGTTCTCTTTTTATGTGGATCCCTGGAGCTCAGCACCATGCTTGGGCACATATGAAATGTCTTTTCAGTCCTCTAGTTACACTTTTTTTAAAGTACAAAATCCTTTCCCATAAAACAATTTGCTTTGACAATGCTAGATGGCACAATGGATAGAGTGCTAAGTCTGGAGTCAGGAAGACTCATCTTAATGAGTTCAAATCCAGCCTCAGATACTTACTAGTTGTGTGACCCTGGACAAGTCACTCAACTCTGTTTACCTCAGTTACTCCTCTGTAAAAAATGAGCAGAAGAAGGAAACAGCAAACCACTCCAGGAAAACCCCAAATGGGGTCATGAAGCGTTGGACAGGACTGAAAACCACTGGAGATTTTGACAAAAGCATATATTTCTCTGCTGAGGTGAAGAAACTCATTACATTGCTTTCTCTTTTATGCTTCAGGGAAGAAAGAACAGTTAAAAAGATCACATGAAACCAACCATCTCTTCTGTTGTTGTGTTTTATTTCAACAATTTCATTAAATTGCATTCTGTACTGAGAAGCTTTGCAGTAAGAAATGTAACTTTCATTCTAAAGTACTCTGTTTCCAAGTACTTTTGCATTCCCCAGCTCCTTCCTTCAATCACTTCTATTTCTTTCATTTGTCTTATTCTGCTGATCTTTTCCACTTCCAAAAATGTCTTGAGGCTGCTGTGCAGATCTATTCTCCCTCTTAAAGTGGACCTAAGAGCCTTCATTTCTTACACTTACACAGGAAATGCAAGCCCCAGATTCAGTCTGGCCATCATGTAGCCTGCGGGTGTCCTGAACCAAGCACAAAGTCACATTACTGTAATTCAAGGCAGGGTTTCTATATTCATCCCCTCGACACTGCACCTTTCCCTCCCAAACCCCCCCCCCCCCACCATGTGTTGCCTCTTTCAATCAAAGATTCTAGGAAGCTATGAATTCATCAGATGGGGTGACTAGATGCAGAATCTGATCAGGCTGCAAGGCATGGCACACCCTTGCTGATGTTGCTGCTTTGAGGGTAGGGGGATGGAAAGAAAGGTCAGGACCCAGAACATAGCCCAGCTCTGCTACCATAAGTAGTCTAAGTCTGCGTGCTGAAGCTGGCTATACTAGGCTCCACAAACCCACCTTTGCTCATCCCAGCCCTTTGTGGCACCACCCTGCTCTCTCCTTTCCCTACATAGACTCATTTCCTCTTTCCCACTCTCCTTACTCACTCTTTTCTCCTGGGAACACACTCAATTCCTTTACTTCATGAGCCTCCTTTCCATACCCCCAAAGGTTAGTTTCTCCCATTGATCCTCTAAAGCAGAGGTTTCCAAACTTATTTAGCCTTCTGTCCCCGTTGCAAAAAAAAAAAAAATACTCATCACCCTCTGAAAATCTACTTTTTCAAGTCTCTAATGTTTTTTTTAATTTGCATCATTTCAAAAACTTATTTTTTGAAATGATGCATCATAAATTTAATAATTTATTACAAATTTATGGGGTGGTTGCATTGAAATTTTGATGACACAATATTGTATCATGTAACCATATAGTACCATATTGTAAACAAGTCGTTACCTGCATACACTGGACTTCCTGACAACGCCCACAATGTTCACTTGCCAACACTTGCTTGTTAAGATCTGTTGGGGGTCTGGACCACTAATAATTATTAAGTTGCATTTTGTTTGTTTATTTGGAAAATAATGTAATCACTATAACTTTAATTCTATTACACAACAGATGAAACGTAGTTTTTCAAAATTTTCTTTTCTTCTTTCCTTATGGTTCCACTCCACTTTACTTTTATTCAACTCACCCCAAATGTACCCAAGGCTACTATCAACCCCCATTATTCTAGCACCCCCAGGGTAGAGGCAGCATCACTCTCTTTGGGAACTTATGCAAGTCTAAAGTAAGGTCCAGAAGATTCCTTTACATTTGTTAAACAGACCTGGGAAGGCATGAATAATGGTGTGCTCCCACAGACTTGAGCTGCCAGAGGTTACTTCTGCCCATGTCCAGGCACAGGCAGACTCTAAAATTGTCATTCAAATTGCTTTGAGGATGGGAAAATGGCAGAGTATATCAGAAAACTTTCAGCTCTCCAAATTTCCTCCACACACATGAAAAAAGACAGAACATCTCCTCATAGCAACAGAAATAAAAATGGAGTAAAGCAGTTATCCTCTTAAGACAATTTGAGAAGACCCTAGAAAACATCCAACCTCCAGGGGCCAAGACTCAACCTGAGTGAAATGTAAACACCTCCAGGCCCTTGAAGAATCAACAACAAGCCTTTAGGGCAGCTAGGTTGAGAGGCTGCCTTAGCTTTAAAAACTTTCATTGACCAAACAGTGTAGGGGTTTGGGGGTTTGATGACTGAGTAGGAGAAATTTAAAGGACCTTCCACCGTTGAGGGACACCAAACACAATTGTGCTGATCAGACACCTCCTGGGCTGTCACTGCAGGGAGAAGGAGCTAGCCCACATCTGGTGAGTGCAAAAGCAGAGGGGCAGGGACCCTGCTTGCTGTGGGCACTTGCAGGAGAGCAGAGTCTCTGGTTTCAGTTCTGGGGCAGAGAGGATGTAACTGAGGGCCCTAGCTGTGCCTTAGGATCAGAGTTCAAGGCTGAGCCTTGAGCCAGACCTAGAAAATAACAGTAAGAATGACCTAAGGCTTGGCACATCATTCTCCATAACTCAGGACTACAACCTCATTATACTAATAGCTGCTAAAATAAATAAATAAATAAACAAACAAACGAATAAATGAATGAATGAATAAATAAATAAATGAAAATAACCAGGTTAAGGAGAAAGAACCCAACCATAAATACTTACTATGGGGATAGAGAAGGTTTATGGTCACATTCAGAGGAAGATAATGGAACTAAAATGTCACTTCCTTTTTCTATAAGAAATATCAAATGGTCCCAAGCACAAAAAGAATTCTTGGAAGCACTTAAAAAGAACTTTAAAAACCAATAATAAAGTTCGAGGAAAAACAAGAAAAAACAGCAATCCAAGAAAATTATGAAAAGGAAGTTAACCAACAGGAAATAGGGAATCAAAACCTTAAAGAAGAAAATAATTCCTTGAAAACTAGAATTAGACAAGGGGAAGCTAATGATGTTCTAAGACACCAAGAAATCATAAAACAAAACCAAAAGGATGAAAAAATAGAAGAGAAAGTGAAACACCTCATCGAAAAACAACTGATCTGAAGGACAGATTGAAGAGAACTCATATAAAAATACTGGTACTACCTGAACATTATGATAAAAAATAATTTTAATATATTATTACAAGAAATTATTAAGGAGAACTGCCCTGAGAGTCTAGAACAGGCCTGCATAGCACTCAGCCTGTACCTGCACTTACATCACACCAAAGGATTTTGGGCAACCTGCAACAAATGTAAAGGGTATAAAACAAGTCTGCACAACATACTACCCATGGGCCACATATTGTGCAGGCCTGTTCCAGAATAAGAAAGCAAAATGGAAATAGAAAAAATCTACCACTCACCACCTGAAAGAAATTCCAGGTGGAAAACTTACAGGAATATCATAGTTATGTTGCAATGCTCCCAGGTTAAGGAGAAAATATTGGAAGCAACAAGAAAAAAAAAATTTTAATGCCATGGAGCTATAATAAGGACTACCCAAGATCTAGCGACTACTACATTGAAGGATTGTAGATCTTGGAATACTATATTCTGTAGAACAAAAGACTTGGGGTTGTGACCAAGGGTAACTTACCCAACAAAGTTAAATATAATTCTGAATGGAAAAAAATAGATATCTAACAAACTCAAAGACTTTCAGGTATTTGTGCTGAAACCACAGAACTTATGGGAAATTTTGACATAAAACATCTAGGAGAAATGTAACATAAGTATTAAAAACCAATTATAAGAAATTGTTTACTTCATGTATGTGAAAATAGTAGCAGTTCTCTTATGACTGTCATCATTATTTGAGTAGTTTGAAAGAAAAGGTGTAGGCTGAGCTGAGTATAATGGGGTGATTCTGAGAAAATGAAAATGTGTGGGGAGAAATGAAAAGGAGAAATTATACAAATGAAGCATAAAAGAAAAAATTGATACAGAAAACACTAGCAGGGGGAAGGGTATGGAGGGCTAGAATATTATTCTCATCACAAATGGATTAAAGAGGGAACAACATAGATAAAAAGACAGACAGACAGACAGATATAAATACATGTATATCTATATAGACAGACGTGTATAAAAGTTTTCTAAATTCAGAAAGAAATAAGAGCAAGGTGATAGGGTGAAGGGAGAGGGTAATGGAGGGAATCTTAGAGGGGTGGCTAGGTTAAGAAATAGGAGGTCAAGGTATAAATTAGAAGTAAAGCAATGGAGTGAAGAGAGCTAGGGTAAATAGAGTGGGAAGGGTAGTGCTGTGTAGATGGATTTTTTTTCTCTTCTCACTTTGTATTTAGGTTTAAAATTTTTAAAAATTATAAAAAACCCCCAAAATTGCACTAGGGATGTCAGTTTCCTTATTGAAAATTACTTTTTATCAATCTTGAGAGTCCTCCAGTTCAACTTGATGGCATTCTACACAAAATGGGTTAGAAACAACCATGTAGGCAGTTGATACAGTGTCACAATGGGAATCAAGAGGACATGGGTTTGAATGACACCTCTGATACTAACTGTGTGACCCTAAGCCCATCACTACCTCTCTGAAGCTCAGGCTCCTCTTCTATAAATCCCGAAAAACATTGGATAAATGAGATTTAGCAATGTGCTTTCCTCCCTTAAGAAGGTAACTATGGAAAATCGGTCTTTGGAAGAGACACACCAAACACTATCACTTATTCAAGAAACAGCCAACAGGAGCCAAGGAATGATTTTTTTGTTTCTTACAAGTCATGTCAAAGATAGTACATTTCCCAGGAAGAGTCTACACATTCCATTTTTGATCATTCTAAACAACAATGCTGTGTATTCACTTAAATCTTTCTGCTGAACTATGGAATCCTAAATGTCAGAGGATAAACTAAAAATCAATGTATTTTTTATTGATGTGCTTCTGGAAATCCAAGAAACCTGAATACTAGTGTTAACTCCCTAGAGGAAAGAAGACAAGATATGAACCCAACATCCTCATTAGCTTTTCTATTAGAAAGTAAAGTCCTTGAGAACAGGGATCAGGCAGCTAGATGGCACAGTGGATAAAACTCTGTGCTTAAAGTCAGAAAGTGTGTGTGTTCAATCATATCTGACTCTTTGCGATCCCACCTGGGATTTTCTTGGCAAAGATCCTGGAGTGGTTTGCCATTTCCTTCTCCAGGTCATTCTACGCATGAGGAAACTGAGGCAAATATAGTAAAATGACTTGCCCAAGGTCACCCACCTAGTACGTGTCTGAGGACAGATTCCACTGTGCCACCTAGCTATTCAAAGTCAGGAAGACCTGAGTTCAAATCTGTCCTCAGACACTTATGACCTGCATGACCCTGGGCAAGTCACTTAACTTCTGCTTGCTTCAGTTTTCTCATGTGTAAGATGGAAATAATGATAGTACCTATCTGCCAGAACTGTTGCAAAGATCAAATTTGATAATAATTGCAAAGTGGTTGGCAAGTAGTAAGGACTACATGAATGTAAGCTATTGCTAGTATTATTTGTATCCCTTAGTGCTAAGCATAGCGCCTGGCAAATAGTAAGAACTTAATAAATGCTTGCTGAAGCTCCTTTTCTGGTGGCAAAATATTTGAAATTGAAGTGATGCTCATGAGTTGGGTAATGGCTGAACAAGTTGTGGTATATGAATGTAATGTAATGGAATGTAATGGAATGCTATTGTGCAATAAAAAGAACCATGAACAGGAAGATTTCAGAAAAATCTGGAAAGACTTGTATGAATTGATGCAAGTGAAATGAGCAGAACCAGGAAAACATTGTATACAGTAACATCAACATGATGTGATGATCATCTGTGAATTACTTAACTCTTCTCAGCCATACAATGATCCAAAACAATTCCAAAGAACTTATGAAAAAAATGCTAGTCACATCTAGACAAAGAACTGACGGACTCTAAATGCAGATCATTTTTCATTTTTTTCTCCTGGTTTGTTTCTTCTTTCATAACTGTGACTAGTATAGAAATTGTTTACATTACTGCACATATATAATCTATATCAAATTGTTTACCATTTTAAAAAGGTGAGAGGGAAGGGAGAGAGGGAGAAAAATTTGGAACTCAAAATCTTAAAAACTGAATGCTGAAAATTGTCTATATATAATTAGAAAAAATTAAGTACTATAAGAAATAAAATAAATGCTTGCTAATTGATTGATTTAAACGAACTGAAATGGGATGTGGTACACAAGCCAAATGTCTTGAAAAGGGAAGGAAAGGGGAATAAGCATTTCTTTGTCACCTCATATGAGCCAAGCACTGCTAAGTACCTTCTTCTCATGAGTTTTACCTTGCTTGATTCTCACAATAGCCTTGTGATCTACATACTATTATTTTCTTTATTTTATAGTTAATGAAACTGAGGCAAACAGTGATTAAATTAGTCTGGATTTAAATTTAGGTCTTCCCTGATTTTGGATCCAATGTTCCATCCTCTGCTCTACTATTTGCCTAATAATTTTCACTTACAAAATAATCCATGTATATTATGTATTCACTCAAGAAATATTCCCTGAGCCCCTCCATCTGCAAAGTGAGATGTGTTTTTAGTCCACAGAAACCTACCATTAAGTTCAAAATATGAAAGGACCAGCACAGACACACATTATACTGAATAACCAGAGTAGGTCATCTAAATGAATGAACTAAGGCAAGTAATGGAGCCAATAATTTAAATGGGTTATTTAGATCATTTTATTTGTTGTGCTAGGTAGACACCTGGCTCTGAGATGTCACTGGAATGTGGAACTCCAAGAATGCAACCTCCCTCCTCCAATATAGAAATCTAACATCTTAAGAGACTTGCTAGGACATTGAGAAGAGCAATGACTTGCCCATAGTGACATGGTATGTTAGGGACAGGACTCAAACCTGGCTCTTTCTATTCTAAGGCTGGTTCTTTATTGAATCCATCAGGCTGACATGACATCATTGCCTACGTGTAATGGGAAATGAAGATTCAAATGATGTTTTTGAACCATGAGCATGTTTTCTCATTTGCTGGGTTTTTTTACATTGATTTTGTCCTTTATCCTGGTAGGCTGTGTAGTGGCACAGGAGTCTTGGAAATCCCTTGAGTTTTTATTGAAATTGTTTTTTGTTTATTTTCTGAGTTGTTTTTCCCCTTTTCTCTAGAACTACTTTTCTTTTTGCTGAATCTTTCCAGGAAACCAAAAGTCTCTGTGAAATAACCTTTAACCTTGAGAAACTACAAAGATTTAAGCTTTTACATCTTTTGAAAACACTCATAGCAAAAGGACACAAGGCTTGCAACTAGCCAAGTATTTTTAGTAAGATTAAGCCTGGAAAATAGAAAAAATGAGAGATTTCCAGGAAGATGATAAAGTGAGGAGTCCCAAGAGAGATCAGCTCCTCATCCCCCTCAAAAACGATTATCAGTAATGCCACCAAAGAAAAGAAATACCACCAAACACAAATACCAGAAATGCTCACAGAAAGATTTTTAAATGACTAAAAGAAATGAACAAACCTAATAAAAATTCTCTTACAATGAAAAATAAGTGGTATAGATTAAGACAAGTGGAAACAAATATGTCAAGAGTGGGGGGAATCAGAGAGAAATAACAGTGTCATCAGAATCAGAAACAGAGATTTTTCTCAAACAGAATTTAGAACATGATGTGCCGAAATTTAAGAGATATATAAGCTTTATTCTGAAATTATTTTCTGGGCAATGCTAAACATTATCAGTCTCTTAATCTTGTCGAAAATGTCAGTAAAGTCAGTCTGGCACAAGCCATGCTTGCCCTGTGTCATCATTGTTTCCTTTTCAGATGTTCACAAACTAACCCTTTAATAATACTTTCAAGAGCTTTGCTGCGAAGTGAAATCAAACTCACTGTTCGAAGACTCCATTAACTTCTCCTTTGTGAAAATCAAAGAAACATTTTTCCTTCTCTATACCTATGCTGTCTTTCCTGTTTTCCACAATCTTTCAAATGTGTCACTAGCAGTGGTTTAGTAATAATATTCAGAAAGCTAAGATTCAGAGAATTATAAATATTATCGGTTAATTTTCATGCTAAGTATTAAATAAAATGCTGCCAAACATACAAGTATGTTCATATATGCATATATATACATATATATATATATATATGTATATATATACACTATATGTTCCTTAAGCACATTTTGGACATACAAAAGGAAGGAGAGTAGTAATAAGCTAGATGCATCATTGTTGTTGCTGGGCTTACACCAGAAATGGACAGCTCCGCAATTAAGAAAAAGTAGCACAATGATAGCACATCTGCACTAAGATAAAAAAACCATATAATAATAAAAATTTATGCAGAAAAAGCCATTGATAAAACTCAGTACCAATGGGAAAATTTTATTTGTCTCAGCACAATAAATAACACGTACCTAAATCAAAATTTGGCACTATCAGTAATAAAAGAACTTTGGAGCCTTTCCCACTTCAGTAATGGCATAAAACACACCTGACCTGCTCACTCTCAGTACTATTTCACATAGATTGAGATCTATAAGCTACACCAAAAGACAAGGAAAGAAATGAAAGTTATAAGCACTACTTGGACCCCAAAATATTTGGATTCTAAGATATCTCTTTTACCAGAAAATTTTGTGATTTCTTTAGAAAAAACAAGATAATTCAATATATTTTTTGTAATAAATATTTTCAGTCATCTTGGACAAATTCACAGAACCATCAGAATTTCCACACATCACCAAGATAAAAATATAGAAAGAGCAATACCATTCACAATGTAATATATTAACTATCTGTAAATTAATCTATCAACATAAAGACAAGGTTCATATACCAGTAACTGTGGATAATTTCTGGTAGAAAAGAAACTAACTCATTGATAGATCTTCATGGCACATGGTTAGGTCAATCCAATAAAGATGACATTATCCAATAACAAATTTAATTCTATATCAAACATAATTTAATGGAGTATGTCAAAGGTCTACATAAAATAACAAAATTCATAAAATGAAGGATAAAACGTCAAGCATATGCAGAGAAATAATGAAAAATAAAAATAAGCAGTTTAAACTTGCCAGATCTTAAAAGTATATTACAAAGCCATTATTGTAAAAATAAGTACACATCTGGTATTGAATAAAAATTAGAAAATACGTAAAAAAGAAATATTACCAAATAATGAGTCAGAACCTAGTGACATTTATATAGCATTTTATATTTGCAGAGTAATTTACATATTTTTATCTCTTACACATTTTATATTTGAACTTCACAACAAATCTCTGCGTTGCATTTTCAGGTGTTATTATCTACATTTTACGGATACGGAAACTGAGCTTCAGAGGTTAAATGAACTGCCCACGGTCACACAGATATTAAGTGTCTGACACAGGATTTGAAATCAGGTCTTTTTGTTTCCAGGTATAGAGTGCAAATCTAAATCAATAACTAATCACCATTTCACATCCTGTTGCGGAGAGGGGAATCGGATTCATTCACCTGAAAGAATGGTAAGTGTTAAGGCACAAAACTGAAACCTGAAGGTAGAAGGGTGTCTGCAAAGGTTCATTTTGGGGAATGTCCCCTTTTAAGGAAAGGGCAGAGAGATGGACACCTGCATTTTGTTTGAATGTGATTTCAAGGAGCAGAGCTGCAACTAGAAAGGTAATCAACAATTACCATGGCCTCAGACCATCTTTGTGACTAGTGGCATAAAAAGTAATACAAGAGTAATTAAAACTAATTCATTTTAATATGAGAATGAATTCACTACTATAGTAGTTCACAGATGAGAGCTATTAATGTGATTGACTTGATAGTGTCCTATTTTAAAGAACAATTCTTGCTAATTGGGTGCTCAGCTGTTTCTGGACAAGTGAAAACGTAGAATGTCTGTGTCCTCTAAATCCTGGTGCTCTGTTCCATAATCCTGGCTGTCCACCGTAGTTTTAGTTTTTCTTAGGAAAGCCCTTGAATTCCTAATCTGAACACAAGAATTTACAGAGCACATTATGTGGTGGACTCTTTGGCATTCATCTTCACACTTGAATGATTAACCTGAAGCAACTCAGGGAGGATGCAGAATCACATTGTGAAGTGAACTCCTCTGGGAATTATGCTGCACTCAGTGTTTTGCTTTTTCATAAATTTGCACTTCCTAAAATGGTTTTTTTCCAGGGGCAGAATAGGTCACTTCTCTGTGGGTGTTCTTCAGGCAGGTTGTTCTATCCATAATCACCTAAAAACAGGAGAAATACAATGTCACAGACAGATCAACAGACACAGGGAGAGAAAAGAAGCACTTTCAGTCTAAAGAATTCACTCTAGCAAATCAAAGGAAGCATGGGAGTGCTATGGCACTAACTATAACACATTTGGGTAGCCCCAGTCACTACAGAGCAAATAGCTTCTAAATGAAAGGAGCCCAGAAGAGAGGTTGTACTGTACCTGCCAATCTAAGGATCCCTTCAGGCCAATGAGGAAGCGGCCTAGGACTGGACACCAATGGAGACCCTGAGTCCTGAGATCAGGGAGGATTGCAGTGGCTTGCTTCAGCAGTGAGAGAGAATACTTCCTCACTCCCATGCCATTTCAGACTGATTCTTGAAGGAAAGGCTGCTTGAAGGGGGTCTTAGGAAGGATATCACATCTGGGAAGCTATTTTGCATTGATAGACATGAAGGGTCTGAGGTCCTCATTATGTAACCTTGTGGTTTTCTGAATGGAAACATGCTAATTCTTGCAGTATCCTGACATGTACAGTTGTCCATCAAGGCTGGTGCATCATAACTTAAAGATTTTCATTACTGATAACAATTGTTGAGAGCTTTTTGAAGACAAATTGGTGTTTTCTTATCATTTCATTTATTTTGGTTTCATATCTCTGTTAGGCAAACCAGACTTCTTAAAACAACATTCTCCCTGAAGGATGGACAGGAGATAACATGTACTAGGTGGATCAAATCACTACTACCCTTCAGCCTCTTGTAAAAACACCCCAGAACCCTGAATTCAAGATTCCTGAGAATAGCTGTTCCTCAGAAAAATATCCCTGTTTCCAGACTGGACCTTATAACAATCATCTAGGGGGCAACTCTTGTAGAGAAAGGACCCACCACCACCAACTGGGCAGGCAAACCAGCCCAGCTGAGGACGAAACACACCCTAAGGGAAGGCCAGGAGGTGGCACGTGTCAAACCACAATAATCATCTCCCCTTGGACCATGGTGGAGACAGCCTGGGATATCTCCTATAATCACCAGCACTAGTCAACAACCAAATGCCACCAGCAGGTAAAGCCAAGAGCCCTAAGAACATCCATGTCCCCAGACCACAGATCCTGCTTTCACAGTGGCCCCTTCAGTCATGAAATACTCATGGATATGTGGCCTGTCAGTTCCTCCCTGAAGGTGCTACAGCTCCTGCCAGCTCTGCAACTATAGCTACCGAAGACCCAGAGAAGAAAATTCGCAGTACCAAAGCCCTTGGGACCATCAAATGGTTCAACACTAGAATATGGCACAATCTTGTTAATAGGAATGACTTTAAAGAAGATACGTTGGTCTCTGCTTTAGCCCTGAACCCAAACGATCACCAGGCCTTTGTATTTTAATAGTAGCTAAAGCCTCCTATATGTGTCTTCTCCCTATTGGAATGTGAGATCCCTGAGAGTAGGGTCTCTCTCTGCTTTTGCTTCTGCATCATGAATGCGTAGTAGTACAATTCGCATATTTGGTCAGTCATTTTCCAGTTATCTGACTCTTTTTGACCCCTTTTGAGGCTTTCTTGGCAGAGATGCTGGGGTAGTTTTCCGTTTCCTTCTCCAGCCCATTTTACAGATGAAGAACGAAAGCAGAGTTAAATGACTTGCCCAAGGTCACATAGCTACTGAGTGTCTGAAGCTGGATTTGAATTTAGGTCTTTCTGACTCCAAGGTCAGGGCTCTATCCATTGTACCACCTAGCTGTCCTGATTTGCACATAACAAGGACAATACTCTTTTTTTTTTACTCTTTAATAATACTTTCTTTCTTTCTTTCACTTATTGATTAATCTCTAGCTTTTCATTACTAAGTTTATTCTTCTTGGCACAGAAAATAGATGAATCAGAGTTAAATAGTTTTGGTCTTTCTTTGTTACCTATTACTATAACCCAGTTCATCTGATTCTACCTCTTTCTTTGATCTTTCTCTTTCCCATGACATAGTTTAAAAAAAAATACAAAGCCGTCTCATATACTTCAGCCTCAGCTCACTTTGGATGCTAGCATTCCTATTAACAACGACTAACGTTTAAATAGTTCTTTAAAGCTTGAAAAGTATGTCACATATTATGTCACAACAACAGTTTGAGGTAGGTACTGTCATTATCATCTCAATTTTTTAGATGAAGTAACTGAGGCAGACAGGTTGGAGGGACTTGCCCAGAGCCACCCAGCAAGCAAGTGCCTGAGACAGGATTTGAACTCAGGTCTTCCTGACTACAAGTCCAGTGTTCCATCTACTACACTGCCTAGCAGCCTCTGAAGCTCAGCCTGGGAGTCTCCATATTAGGGCTTCCTCTCTACATAGATTTCTTAACTTTTCTCATGATGCGTTCACCACCTTCACTCCCTTTGCTTCAATTATCATATTCCAGTCAAAGTTCTGATGCAAATAGAAGCCTCCCTTTGGATCTAATTTGCAAGCCTTGAGTAGAAATCCACTGACTATTAACTTCTCCTATATGCCTTCCTTATTCTAACTAATTGTGTTGATCAGATTTTCTCCAACGGCACCTTGCTTGATGTCTTCTGACTGTCCGTGATGAGTTAATCTGGGTAGACATACTTGCCAACTAACCAGCCTATACTAGATTAGCAGTAGGCATCCACTGAGCTCCATTTTAGTGGGCTTCAAGGCTTCTAAAGACCTTATCCTGCCTGATCTCACACTGGACCTGTGAGGTGGACATTGCCTTATCATTCTCTCCATTTTACAAATGGGGAAACTGAGGCTTAGAGATGGAAAACAATTTGCCCAGGGTCACATAGCTAGCAGGTCTGAAGCAGAGTTTGGGCCTAGCTCTTGCTGTCTCCAAGCCCTCTCCCCTATCCACTCTGCTGTATACCCTTTCCTTAGATGCTGTGATACTTATGTAGTGATATTCTTCCACAGATTTCGAATTACTTCAACTTTTGTCCTGATCTTTCCCCTCTTCACCAAGAAAGATGAGTCATTACATCATAAGGCCACTAGTCTCCATCTGGAGAGGGCCTCAAAGCTCATCTAATCCAACCTTCTTTTTTTACAGATAAGGAAACTGAGGCCTTGAGAGGATAGAGGCAGGATTCAAACCCAAGTTCTCTGACTGCAGAACTTTCTCCTAAACCAATTATTTCCATAATTCTCACATCTGCTTGATGAGAAAGATAGAGTAATGATGGCTAGGATTCCTCTTTAGAGGTTCCATCAATGCCAAAGCAGTGCTTGCTTCCCTACGAGAAACAACAAAAGAAGTGTAGCTTTCAAATCCCTAATTCCTCAGACCTAAGAGAGTTAAGCACAAATGAGGCAGTCACATCCAGACACACCAGGATTCCCTAGGTTCATCGAACAACAGTTCTTGCAGTAAAATCTAAGTGAACTCACACTAGCACCCTCAGTCCCTCCTCCTTTTTTGCTATTGTAAAGGATGAGTCATTCACCAAATATTAGTGAAACACACAGGGCATTAGGGAAATAAAATGTCCTGATGAAACATGGGCCTTGTCTTAGAGCTTGTAACCCTCTAGAAGGCTAAGATGCCACAAATAACAAAGGTACATAAAATTCCATGACACAAACATCAGAGAGCTACAAAGTTAAAGATTGCAGTTGTCACAGTGATTACTAGCTGCTGAGGTCCAGGGCTTCCAAGGACAAGGAAAAATTGAGTAGAGGAAGAAGGTGAGGGAGGACATGTTTTTGTGACAGGGGATAGCAGGAACAAATGTATAGGGTCTTCAGCACAATGAAAGTTCTGAAAGCAATGAGTAATCTGGGTTGGCTAAAGTCTGGAATATGTGGAGAGGAGGAAGGTAAGGCAAGACATTCAAGGTAAGCATCAGGTAGTGGTCTTCAAATACCAGCATTCTTCAGTGAATTTCACACAGTGGGCAACAGAGAGAGGGGAGGAGAGGAGGGGAGAGTAAAGGAGAATAGAGGAGAAGAGGGGAGGGGAGAGGAATGGAGTGGAGGGGAGGATAGGACAGGATGGGGAGGAGAGGAGAGGTGTGGGAAGGTAAAGAAAAGAGAGATGGGGAGAGAAGAGGGGAGGAGAGTAAGGGAGAGTAAAGGAAAATAGAGGGGTGGGGAGGGAAGAAGAAGAGAGGAAGGTAAAGAAGAGGTGATGTGAGGAGAGAAAAGGAGAGGGGAGGGGAGAGGAATGGAGAGGAGGGGGAGACAGGATAGGACAGGAAAGGACAGGGGAAAGGAGGGGAGGAGAGGAGAGGGGTGAGAAGGGAAAGAAAAGAGAGAAGGGAGAGAATAGGGGAGGGGAAGAAAGGAGAAATGGAAAACCTTTGAATTTATGGGGTTGTGCAGTCGACTGCAGATAGAGTTAAGAAACTGAATCAAGGAACTGAATTCAAATAACTACATGGGAAATATTTTTCAAAAGCATTTCAAGAATATTACTTAAATTTATACTTCAAAATTTAGGCTCCTGAAGATATTACCAAGTGGCCCAGTTCATCAAAGAACTTCATAATTTTCTTCTTTCTGGTCAACCTAAATGTTGTAAGAGTGCCTAAACCAGTAGGAGACACTTAATAAACACTGGCTGACAAAGGCTCAGGCTATACTCATTTCCCAAGAAACCACCGATGTTTGGATTACAGAAGTGGAGCTGTGAGTATGTAGACATACATTCATGCACACATATAGACACACATACATATATGTCACGTATATATCAGCGCCATTGTTGTTCATTGTTGTTGCTGTGTTTGCCTTTGTTCTTGAAGAGGACCATGACATCAAGACAATGACATGACTTGCCCTTGACTTTCATTTGAGTGAGGGATATTGGCATAATATAACCCAGAGGAGTGAGGAAAAAGAGCTTCCACTCATAGAGTGTTCAACTCAATAACTGGGAACCAGTGTGTCAGTGTAGTCGTGGACAATATACCAGAGTATGCTGCTAAGGACCAACCTGGCAACGTAAGACGACTTGATGAGCCTGTGCTTGGGGCTGGTGAGCCATGAGGACGTCGCTTTATACCTGTTATGAGAAAAAGAACAGGGAAAGTAAAGACAAAGGGGAATTCAGGCCTCCTCCTTCCATCAAATTAGGTAATATGGATATTTACAACGATAGTAACAACCAGCTCAGAGTTCTTTAACATGCCCGAAGCACTTTACAAGCATGATCTCATTTAATCCTTTCAAAAGTCCCGTGAAGTAGGACTTTTATTACGTAATAATATTATCTATACCCATGTTGTAGGTGAGAAAATTGAATTTGAGAGGTGGTGACTCACTCCATGGCTAATGAGTGTGATGATGGAGAGAACTTCAACCCAGCTCATTCCACACTTCCAGTCTCTCATTCTTTGTATTACACATCTAAAGCACTTAGTAAACTATAACGTACTATATAATTATGAACTATTACTTACCCCAAGTTTTCATTTAACCAGTTTTAAAATCATGTGAATATCATGAGTGAGCAAATATGACTTTCAGGAAAATGTCTCGTGAGAATGAGTGTATCCCAATGGATCCTAAGACTATAATCCTATTGCAGAAATCTATTGGAAAGAACCTCAGATGCCATCATGTACAGCACACTTATTTTATTGGGAAGGAAGCTGAACTCCAAAAAGATGAGGTAATTCACTCCATATCACACAGGTAGTAAGAAAAGTAGGATTTGAAACCAGGTGCTGTGACTCTAGAGTCAGGGCTCTTTCGACCAGACCACACTGTCTTGATTCAGTAAGCTTATAAAAACAGCCTAGAGATTTTGGATCTCTAGGTTTCAACTAACATTAGGATTGTAAATACAAGAAGGAAAACACTTAATGATGATACACCCACCTAAGCTAACAGGCAAGGAGTTACCTGCAGATCCTAAAAGCAGATCTTCCTCATTCCTGTGCTACACACATCCCACTGGACTATCTTCTATTTAGTAAAAGACCATGAGCTCAATGAACTAATTGCCACCCCTCCCAAGGGCTTGGCCTGTTTTGTTTCACATTTAAGGTATATATAGAACATATGATGAGGCTGATGCATACATTGTCAGAACTAGATCAATGTTTGGGAGGCTCCAAAAGAGAGTGTGGGAGAGGAGAGATATTAGACTGCCTACCAAAGTGAGGGTCTACAGAGCTGTTGTGATGACCTCATTACATCTGTGAAACCTGGACAGTCTACCAGTTCCATGTCATGAAACTCAATCATTTCCCTTTGAATTGTCTTAGGAAGATTCTAAAGATCACCTGGCAAGATGAGATATGGGACCTTTCTTGAGTTGAACTGCTAAGCATTCAAATTCTATTGCAAAGATCACAGCCATCTTCTTCCAGTGACAAACCTACATTTGCCTCAAAGACTGTTTTATGGAGAACTCCCACAAGGCAAGTGCTCGCATGGAGGTCAGGCAAAGTGATGAACTGAAGAACTTTGGAACTGATTGTGAGACAGGGGAGACACTGGCACAAGACAACCCAGTATGGCATGCCTACATCAAAGAAGGTGCCATGCTCCATGAGCAAAGCAGAATGACTCAAAAGAAATGTGAGATGCACAAATTTGGAGCCATCTCCATTCTGAATGTTCTGGGCTCATGTTGGTCTGATCAGACAAAGCCAGACACATTGCATCTTGATCCCAACATACTGATGTCATTTTGGTCCCTTTCAAGAATGAAAGACAGTAATCAACCAATTGTATATTCTGTGCATCAATTTGTTTGACCAAACATTTGACTCTCAAGATTCATATCCAGTGTGATCTTTGGGCATTATCTGGAAGTGGGAATAGACTTTGTAAAATTGCATTGCACTTTAATTAAAATGTCCCTCTTGTCAAAGGATAGCAGGAAAACTGAGGAAGAGTAAAAGCATCAACATAGCACTGGGTATGGGGAGGTGTGTGATTGGTCATTTTCTATGGAAATGGTGGCAAAAGATGGAGTCACTAAAAGAGGAGAGGGAAATCACCTGCTGGGCCTCTCACTGACTCTACAAGCCAAGAAGATAATAAAGTCAAAAGGGTGATATGGGAAAGAAGAGATTATAGGAAGAAGGGAACTTTAATAAACATAAGGTATTTTTTTCAAATTATATTTGGTGAACAGTTTTAATAGATGCCCTATTTGCAGGGAAAGCACAAGGAGATAAGAGAAAAAATCTTTTTCTTAGTCAAATGCTTTATGGAAATGACTCAGAATACTCAAAGACCATACCAGTCAATACAAGAGAAGCTCTGTCAGGTCCTACCAAGGTGGCAAAGTTTCATATATGGGCCTGACCAGGGACTGTGTATCCCTCAAGCATCTTTTTTAAAATATTGACATTTTCCCAGCCAGTGGTCAAAAGCAGCCATCAAGAGTTAAGCTAAGGTAGAAAAACCCTGTTTGGTAATGATGCTATTCAATCACATATCATTGCTAATGATCTGTCTTGAGTTGTAGGACTTCCATTTCATATCATTCTTCCATCACTGGCCTCCACTGATGTGAAGGCATAGACCTGAAATAGTTTCATGTTTCCCAACCAATCACTGAGTTATCCCTTAGTCCAGACACAAAGTCAAATTGTTCTTTCCCAAAAGTGAGGTCAGCTGTAAAGGGCAGTTTCACTGAGGCCAAGGAATGAAAGGAGTTCTGAGATCTAAGGCTACAAGAAAGTGGCTCAGTTCCAAGATACAGCCAGCTATGGAAATCAGATGAGTTATGCATTGATGTGGTTGACTGCAGGCTAGAATAACAAGGGGAAAGCAAAAAGGGTAGGAAAAAACATAAAATCAGTCTAGGATCCCTTATTAAAGACCTACTACCTACTACGTACTGTGCTAGGTTCTGGAGATATAGAGACAAAATGATGGAATGGAAAGGTATTTATCAAGTGTTCATGTGCAAAGCACCATGCTACAAAAGTGAGGCAGTCCCTGCCCTCAAGGAGCTCCCCTTCTAATGGGGGAGACAACTCATGGAGGTTTCAGCTGCAAGTCAGATGAAAAGGTCCCGTAGTCCTCAAGGTACAGTGGAAAAGCTGATGATAAGTAATATAAATATTCTTTATTTCATTTCCACCAATAAAATTCTATCCATTTTTTAATGCTGAACTTTTTGACAAGGCCTGCCTTTAAAGAGTTTACATCCTACTAAAACTCTTAGGAAAGTAATAAGGGACTCCTTTCCCCCACTGCTTACAACCAGGTCCAGTCTTCCTTATTTCTAAAAAGCCTTCAGTTGACCCCACAACCTCTCAGGCTTTCACCATTCACTATTCTGCTCTTTCTCCATTTCCTGCCTCCATTTCTCCACCACTCACTCAGCTTTTCCTTTGACATTTGTATTCTGATCCCATCACCAGAATGAAATCATTCTCCCTACGGTTAAATTCTGCAGTCTTTTATCAGTCCTTACCCTATCTGATGTCTATATAGCTTTGGACAGCATCAGCCACTCTCTTCTCTTAGATACTCTGTCCTTCCTTGGTTTCTGGGAAGTAGATCTCTCTTGGTTATCCTCCCATCTGTATGATCTCTCCCCATGTTAGCCTTTTCCTGAGCTTTTGCAATAGCTCCTAATTTGTGAACTCCATTCCCATACCTTCTGTCTTCAATCTATCCCTTATATAGCTGGCTAAGGATCCCCACTATCGCACAAGTCCCAACATACCCTACTCAAAGGCTTCCTGTTGCTCCCCATTGCCCCTAGGAACAAATACAAACTTCTTGGTGTTTCATTTAAAGGCTCCCACAATCTTTCCAGTCACATCCTAATGCACCCATCAATATACTACATATTCTAGACAAAGCGTCTCCTGAAGGGAGCAATCAGTCTATCCATCATTTGTTTCCATCCCTTCACACAACCACTTCCTACACCTGGAATGGCCTCTACCTCCAGCCTCATCCTTTAGAATCCTGACCTCACTTCCTGACTCAATTCAGGCATCAATGTTATCATGATACCTTTTTGGATGCTTCCATTTATAAGTGGCCTCTCTTTTCCCAAATTACCAGCTAACATATCTCCTCCCATTGGCATAATCCCAATGTCAAGAGAAAGTAAACATGACCCACAGCATGAAGCAGACCACTGAGGGCAAATTTATGTGAAGACAAGAATAAGAGGTCACAGGATGCGCATTTTTGGAAGGAATACTCATTGATAATATCAAAGGAGTTTTGAGACATTACTTAACTGTATCAATTTTTTTAATCCACTCATCCAATAAAATACAAGCTCTTTAACTGCAAGAGCAGTCTTCTGGATGTTTTTGTGTTCCCATGGCTTCAGGGGTGGGGAACCTGCAGCATCAAAGTCTCATATGGCCTTCGATGTCCTTGGTTATAGCCTTTTGACCGAGTCCAAGTTTTACAGAACAAATCCTTTTTTGAAGGGGATTTCTTCTGTGAAGTTTGGATTCTGTCAAAGGGTCACACTTGAGGACCTAGAAGACCACATGTGGCCACAAGACCGCAGGTTCTCCACCTCTGGAGCACATTGTATTGTACATAACAGACACCTGTCACATAATAGGTGCCTAATTCATGCATATTACCTGACTAAAAAGTACTTAACAAAGGTTTGTTGAATTGAAGATGTGAAAGCTGACAAAATTGGATAGAAAACTTCCTTGGAGGGAAGCTTAGCATCACAGCTGAGGATGGGAGGCTGCATGGCAGCCAAAGGGCACAGGACTTGGGGTCAGGATGACCTAGGTTCAAATCTTTCCTCTGACATGAACTAGATAGCCCTGGACTAGTCCCTTACCCTCTATCTGCCTCTGTTCCCTCCTATTTAAAGTGAGAGGTTGAATTTGATGGCTTCCAAGGTCTCCTCTACATCTAAGTCCTTGGTCTGATTAATTCTAAACAATCACATCAATAACTGAAGCTCACATTCAAGGCGGAGAGATAGCCAGGCACAAGGGCATAGGAATCCAATTTCATTTTATTCAATTCAAAGCACGTCAGTGTATTTTTCAGTGACTTGGATAAAGTCACTGGAAATAATAGCCTGTTCAACATGTTTGCAGATGGGATGCTAAATGATGGCGATGATGATGATGAGCATTTCTGTAGTGCACTCTGTGTGCCAAACACTGTGCTAAGAACTTTACAACGATCTCACTTGATCCTCACAACAATCCTGAGATCTCATTTTACAGATGAGAAAACTGAGGCAGAGGCTAGGTGACTTGCCCAGAGTCGTACATCTAGTACGTGTCTGAAGCTAGGCTTGAACTCAGATTCTTTCTGACTCCAGGCCTGGAGTCAGGTGCTCCATACATAGCACCATCTAAGTTGTCCCTAACTAGATGCCAGTCAGGATCCAAACACATCTCAAAAGGCCGGAACATTGAGCTGAATCTGATACTATTAAATTCCATCAGGATAAATGCAAAGTCTGAAACTTGCACACAAATGATGGGAGAGAGAAGAGGCTTAGTTTGGTAGGAATTTGTCCAAACTGGGGTTTTAGTGACCTACAAGCTCAGCATGAGTCAGTGGTATGATGCAGTTACCTAAAATGCTAATGTAATCTTGGAGGGCAGTAAGAGAAGGCAGGCTTGCAGGAATATAGAGCTGAGAGTGTTGCTCTGGTTGACCCACAGCTTAAATGTTGTGTTCTACTCTGGGCCCTACATTTAAAGAAGGGCATTGATAAGCTGCCCAGTGATGGGATGGAGTCAGGAAGGTCTGGGTTCAAATCTAGCCTCAGAAACTTTCTAGCTGTGCAACCCTCTTTGCCTCAGTTTCCCAATTTGTAAAATGAGCTGGAGAAGGAAATGGCAAGCTGTTACAGTATCTTTGCCCAGAAAACCTGAAATTGGGTGACAAAGAGTTGGATATGACTGAACAACAATGGATAAGTTGGACAGAATACAAAGAAAGGCAACAAGGATAGTGAACAGCCTTTGATCCAGGTCCCCCAAGGTTGCAATAATTGGGCATGTTAGGCCCAGAGGAGAGAAGTCAGGGTAGGGGAGGTTCATGCTATCTGGATTTAGATATTTGAGTGACTAGCACATAGCAAACAGATTCTCTGTGGTGTTTGTCTACAGAGGTTAGAAGTATGGAGCCAATCATAGGTGGAAGCTACCTGAAGGCAAGATCCAGGTCGAATGTCAGGACACCTTGGGGCAGGAGCAGACCCAGGGTGGAATGGGCTGCCTCTAGGGAGGGTGAGCTCCTCCTCCTTGAAGGTCTGCAAACCAAGGCAAGACAACCCATCGCATGTTGGATGTGTGCTAGTGGAGTTTCTTTGGGTATGGGTTGGATGAAATGGGCCACAAAATCCACCCCAACTCTTGAACTTCTGTAATTCTGTGTTTCTTCAGCTCTGAGTACCAGGCCCAGGGCTAAGGACTGAGGGTACCAAAAGAAAATGAAGACCAAATACCTGCCTCTGTTTTACTGGGGAGGAGAGGAGGGTCTAACATGCATGGAGATGTAAAATATACACAAAGAGGAGAAAAGATGTTTTGGGGGCAAGAAGAGTTGGTTGTGCTGACACCAGGAAAGGAAGACTTCTTTTAGGAGGTGAGCCTGGAAGCTAAATGTTAAATGGAGCTGGGGGTTTCCAGAAGAGGAGGTGAAAAGGGAGAACAACTCTGACAGTGAGGAGGGCAAATGTGTGCAAAGAAAGGAGGGAGGAATAGCAAACAGGTGAGTATGGACAGAAAAGGAAGCATATGAGGGGATATAATGTGGAATCACATAGGAAAGATAGCTCAGAAGTCAATTTTGAAGGGCTTGAAATGCCAAACAGGATTTTGTATTTTATCTAGCACTTAGTAGATGCTTAATAAATGTTGATTGATCCCAGAGGCAACAGGGATTAACAGGAGCTTCTTCAGGAGGGCAGTCATTTGCCAGGTCAGAATTTCTCTTTGGCATGGGTATGCAAAATAGATTAGAGAGGAGAGAGATGGGAGGCAAGGACCTCAAGTGGGAGGTGATTGCCACAGTCCAGGCAAGAGGTGATGAAGGGCAAATGAGAGGGATAGACATTGAGGAGAGTAGGGAGATAGATCTAAAAAATGTTGTGGAGCAGTGTCTCACTCAATGGAGCATCTTATGAATGAAGCCTCTAAGAGTCCTGAATGTTTGATTGTGGAGGCAAAATTGATGAGACATGGAAGGCATATGCTATAAGTTCAGTAAATACACTGGAAAGTACCTAGTATATGCTTAAGCATTCTCCTTATCAGGTTCATGATGCCAGAGGACTTGGGAGGACCTCCTGTGTCCCCTATAAATGAATGAGTTTCAAATATTTCTGAAGGATATTTTCATTAATTCTGTTGAAAGGCATCCTTCCATGTGTTTACTGAGGAAAGAACAATGATGACTAACTTTATGACCTTGACGGGAGCCCCCACACTAAAAGTCATCACTGGTGGGTGCAGTTCTAAATCCCAACTCTAAGTGACTCACGCCAATATGGACATCATGGCATCAGCCTCAAAGGCTGCTGGGAAAGTTTGAGAGAAATCTTCAAAAACCTGATTTTCTTTAATATTATTGGAAACTATATTCCAATTGTGTGGCTAATCATAACCTTGGATTTTAGAAACAACAGGGTGGCATGAGGAACAGAGAGGTGGTCTTAGAGCCAGGAAGACTTAGGTTCAGGTCTCATCCCTAATACCTACCAGTCAAGTCACCTAACTTCTCAGGGTCCAAGGCAATGCTTCAAACCTGGTTAGAATTGGGGGCTGATCTAAAGTGACACTATGAAAATCATGGATCCTTCACTAATCTGGACATTTTAACCTTGTAAAGATAGGATTTTGGAAGATTCTTCTGAAAGAGAGGGCAGGCATGGAAAGAGGTAACTGAGTTTTACACGTCAGTGAAGCTGGGTGATTTGGTTAGCTGAACTGCAAACACAAAGTTAGCTCTGAGTTGATCTGTTACTTTGCTATGAAAATGCAGGAGAGCTAAAGACCTCCCTCAGGAAGGAAAACAGAAACTCATGGAAGGTCTAGCATGGGGCAGAGATAATGAACCAGGAAGAGAAATCAAATCTATCCACTCTTGCCCTTGTGAGAAGTGATGGTGAGAGGGGTAGGTTCAAGGGAATGATGAGAACTGCCACTGAGATCTCAGAGCCACAGGAAACATATATTCTAGGCCCGTATGCTTACCTAGTAACTGAATGTCACCTAAATCATCTGATTTTAATAAGTCAGTAAATGGACCAAAGTCAACCCAGCCTGGAAAGAGATAAATGGTTCAAAGGAGAAATAGGACTCAGAAGAAGCAAAGGCAAGGGTCCACCCTATGAGAAGTATTTTTGGGAGGTCAGTAGGGAAAGGCCCTTTCTAGGGAGCAGAAGAGTCAGCTTTCCAAGCAGAAAAGGGAACCAGCATTTATTAAGTATTTAAATACCATTCACTTGCCCTAAACACTGTGTTAAGCACCTTACAAATGGGATCTCATTTGATTTCACAACAATACTTAGAAGTAGGGGTTATCGTTATCTTCATCTTGTAGATAAGGAAACCGAGGCAAACAGTTTAAGTGACTTGGTCATTTCCTTCTCCAGCTCATTTTCCAGATGAGGAAACTGAAGCAAACAAGGTTAAGTGACTTGCCCAGAATTACAGTTAGTGTCTGATGCCAGATTTGAACTCAGGAAGATGAGTCCTCCTGATTCCAGGCCCACCATTCTATCCATGGTAACACTCAACTGTCGTGTGTGTGTGTGTGTGTGTGTGTGTGTGTGTGTGTGTGTGTGTGCATGTGTGTGTGCGCATGTGTGTGCGCGTGTGTGTGTGCGCTCGTGCAATTACAGCTAGCATTTATATAGCATTTTAAGGCTGGTAAAATGCTTTACAAATATTTTCTTCTTTGAGCCTCACAACAATGTGCTATTATTTCCATTTTACAAATGAAGAAACTGACGTAGACAGAGATGAAGTGACTTGTTCAGGGTCACACAGCTAGTAAATGTCTGAGGCTGAATTTGAACTCAGATCTTCCTGACTCCAGGCCCAGTGCTCTATTCTAGCTGCCTAGAAACACTCTCCACACATATCCCTACTGTTGTTCCAATCATTAAAATATGTTTCAGTGCCTGGAGAATGTGGACAATTCTTCTCACTGGCATACACTGACTGACTCGCAGACTGAAGTGGCATCTTGATATTTTTATTGTATTCTAGTGTGGTAACTGCCTGAAATCCAGGGACAGGGAAACACAACACAGGCAGAGAGCCTTTGTGCTTCTAGGCTTCCAAAGCCGGCCAGGATCACAAGGAAGCTCAGTGTTGTCAAACTCGCAGGGTGAGCAGATCCAGACCTGGAGAGATTATGTGGTCAGGTTTCAGCAGGAAATGTTCAGAGTCCAATTTGGTGCCTTCTACTGAGTTAGAGGCAGTGGGATAAGGAAGATAGAGGCCAGCCTTGAAGGCTCTAAGACCAGAGGACAAGTCTTGACTCTGTTATATAATAGCTGTGAACGTCAGCAAAGCACTTGGACTCTTAGCACCCCAGGCATCTCTGTAAGACTATAAGAGTCTGAGAAGTGGCCAGTTTGCATGGTGAAGAGACATGGGAGATTGTCCCATAATGGTGAAGAGAGAAATTGATAGTGACTGTGAAATAGTTGTCCTTAGTCAGCACCAGATGGCCAATTTTGGTAGAAGTGAATGGAAGTCCTGACCATTCACAAACTCTACATTTTAGAGGGCAAGGAATGAAAAGTTTGAGATGCCAAAGGCAGTAGCAAGATGGTGCAAGTGTCTCCCCCTGGCAGCTGCACTCTGTGAAAGCCAGGCTAGGATGTGACAAAGGGTATCTTAGAGATGTCTATATAACTATCATTCTCCAAGTCTCCACAACATCACTTAGAACATTGTTTTGTTCTGAGACATAGGAAATTATATAGAATCACATAGTATATATCGTCATTGAGATGCTGCAAGGTCCTGATTAGCCAGGATAATGGAAACCCTGGAGTGGTCGGATTATTTGAATTCACGCTGCAGATTTCCAATGGCCTGGAACCAATTGTCGTAATCTCTCTACTTTTATCTTCATTGCTGAAATGTGACCACTTTGGAACTCAATATTCTCACTGTAGTATGGTATGATGGTATGACTGGGACAGACAACTGTTAATATAATGGAAGAAATTAATATCAAGTATAATATTGCATGTTATGCCTTAAATGATCCTAGCAATGTCAGAATTCCAGTAATAGCCTTACATTCCAACCTTTAAGATAATACTTTTTAAGTGGACCTGAACCACACCCTGGATCTTGCCCTGTAAACAAAGCCAGTTTGGACTAGGCCAGTTCCTAGAATCCTTGGCCCCTTTCCATTGGAATTAAAGCAGGAAAGTCAAAACAGCCAGAATGAAGTCAGTTTCCTTGCCCGGACTGCCAAGGATGACTAGGGTCTCATGATCAGGCCTTGCTATGTCAAACTACCCTTACCTTTTCATAGTCCTGGGTTGGGAAATCCATTTCTCTGCACACATGAAATATCTCCCAGGGTGGTAGATTTTCTGCCCGGCTATCTCAGTTAGAGACACTTTTTCCCTCAGCTTGTGGCTTTGTCTTATTTCAGGAGCTGACAGTGACTAAATTTGTGACTAAAAATGAGTTCAAATCCAGGTTGTGCCACTTACTGTCTGCATGCTCCTGCTGGACCTCCATTTCCTCATTTATAAAATGGGGCAGTAGGGGATGTGAGGTCGGACTAGCTGTCCTCTAAAGTAACTTCCAGATCTGAAATTTGATGATTCTATGTATATTTTAGGTGTGTGTTTACATGAGCATAATCTCATTGTTTGGATATGAAAGAAATGCATGTGAAGGTTAGTGGAATATATATTTTTAATGGCAGAATGGACATTGGAGATACATACCATTGTATTAATGTGGGAACAGTTGAGGAAAAAAACAGCTCTTTCACCGTTCAAATTCCAACTGAGTGGATATCTCTTTTTATTTGGTAACCAGAGCAACATACAAGTATTTATTCTGTACTAGAACATGTTTTTAAAGTGTACTTTTTTCTGATGACCAGAATACTCTTTTACATGAATCTTTAGTGTTTATTTTTGCAATTGGAGATACAATAAGATGTCATTTGAGTGGATAAACCAGCATCACTGGGGTAAAATGTTGACCCTTAGAATAGATTTTTTTATTATTTTCTTGCCTCATGATGCACATCACAACGTGCATTTTCTCTTCCAAATACAGACATTCATCTCTATGACTTTAATTAAAGATAAAATTATTTTTAATCTCATCCACCTTAGAGAAATTCTTAGGAATACAAAGAGAAATACGCACTGAATCCCTTCAAGGAGATACTGAAACGGCAAGATTTGGGTTTCAAGTTTGGCTCTCATCTTTTCCCTCTCTCCAGACCCTCCTGAAACGCTGGAGTAAGCATTTCCCACAGATTCATCTGGACAGGAGTGTAATCAGGGCCTAAAGTTGGCTCAATTGCTGCCTTCAATGTATGGCTTAATATCTTGTATTGAACATTCCTAAACACCAGCAGGGATGAGTAAGCAGCATCTTTAAAGCCAAAACAAACGTTAGGATGGACAAAAGCACTGACTATCTAAAGGAAGGCCACATTAGCATGGCTAACCATCCCTGAGACTCAGCCCACAAAAGTCAGCTGATCTTTCTTGAACACCTGATCTGACCCAGCCTTTAACAGGGCCTCTGTTTCCTACCTTATCACCTGGGAGAGAGGTTGTAATATCAGAGGAAAGGAGCAATAGACTGTAGTCTGTTTTGTTGGCTAGATGTTTGAATGGCTTCTGTCAGGGGAAGGAGGAGGAAGAAGTAAAGAAAAAAGAAGAGGAGAGAAGGGAGAATGATGGGGAATGAAGAAGAGGAGGAGAAAAAGAGAGAAATAGGAGAAGGAAGTAGAAGTGGAAGGAGGAGAAAGGAAAGAGAAAAAAGAAGAAAAGGAGGAGGAAAGAGAACAAGGAAGAAGGAAGGAAGAAAGGAATGAAGGAGGGAAGAAGGAAGGAAAGAGGAAGGAAGGAAGGAAGGAAGGGAGGGAGGGAGGTAAGAAAATAAAATAGGAGGGAGAAAAAAGACAAGGAAGGCAGACAGGAAGCAGGGAAGGAAGAAAAGAGACAGTGGGAGGGCTTCGCTGAGTAAATGTTCCCAAATCTGATAAAAAGCCTAAGCCGAGTTCTACAAATGAAAATAGCAAATATTTTTCAATCACACAGCATATAAAATTGTATAAAAATATCATCAAAGCAAGAAGAGAAAAATACTAGCTGTACTGTTGCACTGTAAGTGCCTGTCATTGAACAATAACTATGGTCACATGTTTGCAACATACATGTGTTTCAGCATTTCTTTGGGGGCAGGGGTTTTGTGGCTGCACACACATGCATGCACATGCACGCACACACACACACACACACAATCACCCAAGTGAGATGTGGGGAGCAATGCACTTTCCTACTCTAACATGAATAATAAGGGAAAGAAAATGATATACAAAGATGTGCTTTCTTCTAGGGAAATCTTTTCAAAAGCTAACCAATAGTAGATGGACTTTAAATGTCTTATTTTTTTTTAGAATCAGTTCATAAAGACTGTGGAGATGATGAACTATTAACTAGATCTGTCCTGAGATGGCCAAATCAGCACAAACCTAAGTAGATCAGCCTCAGTGGAAGGTAAGCTTCTTGAGGACAGGAACTACTTTGTGTTGTTCCTTGGATCCCCAGGCAAAGCAGGGATACAGCAGACACACATTAAATGTCTGATGAATTGAACTGTCATTTAGTTGCTGCCTCTGGATTACCTCAAATTTATTTTGACCAGAATAACTTCTTGCTCAAAGTCTAAAGCAGGCTGGATTTAGAATCAGAGAAGACAAGTTCAAATCCTATCTGCCTTCTCCTACCTTTGTACCTTTGAACAAGTCTCTTCCTCTCTCGGCCTCAGTTTCCTCATTTGTGAAAGGAGAGCCTTGGACTAAAATATCTTCCAGCTCTAAATCCATGACTCTATGATGAATTGCACGGATTCACATGCTGAAAGATATTCTCATTTGTTTTTATTTGGGAATGGGATCCGGAATGAGGTTCTCTCCATCTTCATTCACTTGTTCATCTTTCTCAATGTTTAAGAATGCAAATCACTTCATCAATGGGAAGGTAAGAGGACGTAGAGGACTCAAAGAAGACTCCTTCTCTCCCACCCTGTCCCATCCTACAGAAAAAGGGCCTATTTGCCTTTGTCCAGACATAATGACAGGATCTGTAACAAGACCACCAATCACTTTCTTTCTCTTTTCTCTTTGGAGAGACTCATTTATTCAAAGAACTCAGTATCAATACAGCAGTCCTTCTTTTTACACACAGACAAGCAACCATTCCTTAGGTCCTTGGAAATTTATGAAAATAGCACTTAGGAGCCCAATTCTCATTCTCATTCTGACTTACCTTTCTGGTCCCAAGGTTGCTTTTTTTGTGGATTTGTGGTATTGCAGAAAATGTTTTCCTTAATACAGGAATGTCAGCTAGGTTGTCCTAAAGGGTTACTGTTGATCATAGCATAATGGAAGCTAAACTCTGGCCTGGGTAGTAAGAAGTCCCTTAGTTCTCACAGAAGTACTTGACATGATAGGCATACGATATGTGTTTGTTGAATGAATCAAATTGTAGATAAAATGCCACTCTCATAAGATCCCTTCCAATCTCATGGTTTTTACAACCTCAACACTCGCTCTTCTGTATCCACACTCATAGCTCTACAGCTGCACTACTAAAGTAGCTAATTTTTATGGTTCAAGTGTCTTTAAATAATTTAATGATGAGCAGAACTTTTTTAAAAAGTTATTTTTATTACATAGAAAGAGGAATAATCCATAGAAGAGAATATACTGAAAGAACATCTATTTCCTATAATATTCTGAGATCAAGGTTGGTTTCCTGTCCTTCTCCCTCTTTCTTTCCTCATTTTATTAGCTACTGAGAGTATTCATTTTATTTTACCTTCATACACTCATTAGAAAGTTATTTGGAAGAAAATATCAGAATAAAATCAAATGTACAGATTCGCTGAATTTTTTTCTTTGATATTCAATTCAATCCAACAAGCATGGAATAAGCACCTACTGTGTGGTCAGGAGTGGACTAGGGAATAAAAAGAACCAAATGAAACAGTCCCCACTGGAAAGGAGCTTAAAGAATATTAACATATTGATATGTTTTTATTTAGACATAGTAGGTCTTTAGAAGGATCTTGTCAGGTATTTTAAAAAATGAACTAAACAGAGAATGGCAAGAAATTCCATTTGCATTTAAGGTTCTAAAGTTACTTTTGCTTGACATCACAGACTGGTGGTTCTCAGAAATCAAGAGGGCTGAGAGTAAATAAAGAACTGAAAAAATATAGTAAGTGCTTCATCAATGTTTGTTTAATTGAATGAAAGATTTCGCTAAGGCTACTATGGCTGATACAAAAGTAACCAGTCCAGTTACAACATCAGTCAGTCACAGGAGTGAACAAGGGGCAGATAGACCAAAGCTTAGCAGGTTAAGTTTTCATTCTGCAACCAGTTGGTCTGGGGCTTTGGTGTTAGGGAGACCATAATCCCTAGGTCACAATGGACTGGAAACTGGCACCAAACCTAAATTCAGATTCCCAAGTAATCTCATTCAATTCCAGCAGTGACAGTTGGCCATCATAACATAGGGCACGAAATCCATTGCTACAGCTTAGCACTATTTGATTGACTCTCCTAGGATTTCAGATTAAGTGTAAGATGGCAGAGTGGAAAGTATGCATGATTTGGACTCAAATGATTTGCATTCAAGGGCTAGCTTTGCAATTTACTTCCTAAATCACCTCACCTCTATGGACCTCAGCTTCCCCAATTGTAAAATAGATGGATTTCACTAGATGATCTCTAAGTTCCCTTCCAATCTTAAACTACAGACTTCAAAGTAGTTTTCAATAAAATACAAAACATTCAGTAAGCTTCAGTCTTCTTTCCAAGTTAATCCTAAGCCTAATCAATTCAATCTTTCTAAAACTCTCTTTCAGTTCTAATAACTCTGGACAGAAGATGAGGCAGCATGGTATAGTGGATAAGGGGCTAATCTTGGCAAGAGGAAGACCTGAGTTCAAGACCTACCTCTGACACTCACTAGTTGTATGAACCTGGGCAAGTCCCATAAGCTTTCAATGCCTTTGGCATCTCTTTAAGACTAGAAGATATTGCTGATTTGTATCAGTGGACGGAGTTTCCACAATGGGAATTCTATAAATTGAAGAAATCCCAACTCAAGACCAAAAACTATCTATTTGTAGAGTTGTAGAAAGAGGGTCCCATCTGGAGGTGGAAGCCCTGGATTCAAATCTCATCTCTGCTACTCACTAGTTGTGTAACCTGAGGGAAGTCACTTTTATTCTCTGGTCCTTGGTTTCCTGTAATGTTAAATGAGGAGGTTAGCCAAATGTCCTCTGAGATCTATTCCAGTTTTTAGCCTATGACCTTATTATCTCTGAAAAAACATACATCAGGGAATGAAGCAAATTTTTAAAAAATCCATCTTTAGAAGAGTCCCTCTAACACACATGTAAAAGGCATACATACAATGGTCACATGGACTTTTTTTGTATTTTCTCACTGATGTCCTTGGGAGATTCCAAATCCAAGCAGCAGGGATGACTGGATATCCTTTCACATTCTTTTTCTTAAATAGGAACACTGCATGACTAAAATAGCTGGAAGCATCATCACCTTTCTTACTCCAGGTAAGGTGGTTGATAATCCAGGAGGAAAATGGCTATATTTCCTACAGTTTTCTCCAATATTGTTTCACAAAAAACATTTGTTTGCTTTTAAAAATAAGAGCCCTGGAGAGTTGATGCTGGCTGGTTTGTAAGGCTCTGTGCGCAAGGATATGGAAGAGGAACAAGGCCGCCATTGCATTTCATATTGACACATACAAGGTTGAGCTCACTCCTAGGAACTCACAGAGACAGACAACTTCCAAAGAAACACAATGACCATGGCCTCTCCTAGGAACACATGGTCTGTCCTGAAAGCAGATAGAGCTACTAAACACAGAAATGGAATCACCAAAATTAAACTTAACAATGAATATAAATAGAAAGCTCATGGACAGCAGAAACTTGTTTCTTTTTATCTCTGTAGCTCCAGAATCTGTGTCCTAGGACCTGACACATCACAGGTGCTTACTAAGTGCTTGTTTAACTGAGTCAAATAAACAACTAGTCAAATAGTAATCAGTATATTCCTGTTGTCTGTGCCAGAGAGCCTTACATTTTTCTGCATGTGCGTGGTTTAAATAGAGCAAATGGTCTTGTAGACCAACTCTTTTCCCTCTTTCTACTAATCAGAAAGTAAATAAAAAATCTCGTGTAACACTTTTCAGAGGGAAAATTGTTTTGATACCATATGGAAACAGTCATTTTGTTTCTTTTCATTGTCTGTCTGTCTGTCATGGGAAGAAGAAAATTATCTTTAATTCCATTGACTTAGAGGGAATTCTCATTATGGCCAAAGGCCATCATGAGCCCCTAAACTAGGCTTTGAGATTCACATAAAGGAAATCTCAACATCACGTGACCCAACTACTACTCTGTCATTCTGTTCTGTGTGTGCGTGTCTTGTCTCCTTCATTAGAGTTTAATCTCCTTGAGGTTAAAAATCTACTTTGAGTTTTTCTTTGTATATCTAGGGCCTAATAGAGTGGCTGGCACATAGGAGGTACTTTTTGGTTGATTGGGCAATTAGGCTCTACTGGAAAACAAGAGCAGATTGGTTCTCTCATCGATGGGGGTATTCCTGTTATTGATACAGATCAAAACACATCCATTCCTGTACAACACATCTGTACCAACCTATAAATTCACCATAGGGATATTAGGGGCACCCAAAAAGTTGGAAACCTTCCTTTCTTTCTCCTAACATTGTGAGGAACCACTAAAGCAATTTAGTGGCTGCCCCTTCATTATCCCTCATTCTCTTCCAGAAGTCAGATTAAATAATTTTCATTCCCTCTTCAGGTTTTGCCTGAACATATCTTTTTTTAAATGAACTCTGTAATAACTTCTATCTGCTCAAGAAAAAATAAATCCCATTGAGAGGAAAAAGAATTATCTTGCATGATTCCCTGCTCCTTATCTCTTGCCATTTACCGGAGAAGGGGACAAGGGAGTGAGTCATGGGTAGCCCACAGTAGAAACTCATTAGACACAAAGCCCTAGTGATAGAAGACCTCATAGAGGAAATGTTCAGGTCTCCCCTCAACACCCCCCATCTATGGGGATACTCCTCAGAGCATCCTCTCATACAGCAGGGAGAGTAGGCACCTTCCTTTAGGTTTACTTTAATAAATGCACAAAGAAAAGTCAGATGAGGTTTGAATAAAATGTTCCCGCAGGATAAATATCCATTTACAAATCCATCATAACAGAGAATACGGAGAAGCCCACAGCTGCAGTTTAGCATGTCCTAAAGTGAGAGGAGGATAAAGGATGAAGATGTCCAGATTCAGCAAACACCCAGCCAGTGAGGCAATCAGAGGAAATAAGAAAAGCCTTTGAACTTCTGTCAAAACCAATATCTGTCTCCAACATCAGCAGCCAAAACAAGAAAAAAAAGAGAAAAAAAAACCAAATTTCCAAATGGGAACATTGGTGATGGTGGCAAAGGGGTAGGTAGGTTTCCAAGCCTTTCTCCCCAAGTCTCCTTTCTCCATCTCCATCCTGCCTGACAACTGTCTTAGGAGCCAGGATGTTAACACTGGGTCTGAGGCAGGCCTCTCATACAGTGATGTGTTTGTGCAAATCTCAAGTTGGATTTTCAGTCGAAAGCCCCCTCTCCCCAAAGCAAAACTTTCAACAAAGCCCCAAAGAGTCATTTCCTGCGCAGTAGCTCATGAAAGAAGGCAGAGGTGAGAGAGGCAGCCAAGGTGGGGAGGGAGTGTTTCTGGAAACTTGCAAGCCTCCCCCCAGAAACTGGTCTTTGCAGAAGAAGAGGGAGAAGGAAGAAGAAGCTTAGCTAAAATGATGAAAGATATTTGCAGGCTCTTTGTGTTTGTGTATGTGTGTGTGTGCAGTTATTCTTCTGGATCTGAAAAAAAAGAAAAAGAAAAAGTGTCAATGCCACCTTCCCCCCACCCAGAAGCTGAGAGAGACAGAGACAGAGATAAAGAGACAGGGGAGGAGAAGGAAAGGGTGAGTGGGAAGTGGAGAGAAAGAGAGAGAGGGAAAATCAGGGAGAAAAAAGGGAGTCATTTCACTTATTTAGCATAGATGAAAAAAATCACCATCTACTCATGCAAATTAATCAAGTCACAATGAATAGGAAAATCTCTTAAATAGCTTTATAATGGTGCAGGGAAAGGGAGGCTGGCTGAATCTGAATTCCAAAGACCTGGGTTCAAATCTCACCTCTGCTATTTACTGCCTTTATAAAGTCTGAAAAATCACCACTTACTGGGACTCAGTTTCCATACTTGTCAGAATGAAGTTGAACTAGATATCCCCTAAAAAATCCTTTCCAGAGAAAGACCTTTAATTGTAAACACCGATCTTAAATCAATCTTTTTAAATAGAAAGAAGAACATAAGCACTTACTATGTGCTGGGTGCACTGCAAAGAGTTTTGACAAATTTTATCTCACTTGATCCTCACAAAAACCTTGGGAGGTAGGTACTATTGCCCCATTTTACAGTTGAGGAAACTGAGACAGAGATTAAATGTCTTGCCCAAGGTCACACAATCTGAAGTTGGATTTGAACTCAGGTCTTCCTGACTCCAAGTCTAGTGCTCTAGCACTGCATCACCTAGTTGGCTATTGGCCTAAGATCATAAAAGTCTTTGTTTGAGCCTAAGTTTCTACCTAGAACTGTGAACGTGGGGAAGCAAGGTGACCAATCTTTCATTTAATGGGTCATGACAAATTGGACCTTTGCTTTTAACAATGCAGGAAATTGCCAGGATATAAACTGACCATGCAACCAATGAGGATGGAGGAGAGGGAAGATGCTGCCTTTTCTCTCCCTCTCAGTTACTCCAATGCTTGCCTTCCCTTGTTCTCTTGAGGGAGCTAAGTCATGTAATGGATAGACCGCCAAACTTAAGATCAGGAAGATCTGAGTTCAAATCCTGCCTTAGATACTTATTAGCTCTATGATCCTAGGCAGGCCACTTCGCTGCTATCTCACATGGCTGTCTTGAGGGGTAAATGTAATGATATATGTAAGATACTTCGCAAACTTTAAGGCACTATATGAATGCTAGCTATTGTTATCAATCAATCAGTGTTTATTAAGTGCCTCTAATTGTGGCTGTAAAGGCAAAGAATGTTGACATCTCTACTTTATAACACTCTAGCTCATCTCAAACTTAGAGTATTAGAGTTTCCTAGTGTGATTATGATTTGTCCATAGTCGTATGGTTGATAAGTCAGTGGCAAGACTTGAATCCAGGGCTTCCAAATTCCAAGGCTTATCTTCCATCCCCTAAATAAAGTTTCCTTTGGATGTAAGCTCCTCAAACACTAGGGTTGTTTGTTGTTTGTTTCATTTTATCTTGTATCCTCCTTGCAGAAGGGGAACATTTGTTGTATTGGCTTGTACTAAATTGTATGAAGTCTCCACTTGGTGAATTTCATTCAATTCAAAGCTCCTCGAAGTGGGTCAACAGTTAAGTGAGGACTAAACTTCATCTCTCATCTCCTGCTCGCTGTCCCTGGAGCAAATGCTCCTCTCAGACAATTTTATACATGGGACTGAGGCCTTTAGTGCTAAGTCTACAGAGCTTTCCTCTAGAATGTGGTCACTGTCACATGGCGTAGACTGGAGTAATTAGAACACTTTATGCCAATGAACCTCACTTACTCAAGATGCTGTCAACAACTCCCATAAGAAAGTTTTATTTTTGGGGTGTCATTTATATAACTGAGGAACTACCTTCCTAGGGAACAAACTATAGCCTCCAATTCCAAGGACTTCAAGAGACAGGGATGGGAAGGAAACAGAGTTTATAAGCAGAGAAATCTTTTGTCTCCTACTTCCCTCCACTGAGGAGCTGACGTCAGGTGACACTTAGGATACTTACTAGGTGTGGGGCCCTGGGCAAGGCTCCTAATTTTTTCTGACCTCAGTTTCCTTCAAAGGGGAATAGTAAAACCTGTAGAATCTACTTCAAATGTACTCACAAGGATCAAATGAGGTAGAGTAGATGTATTACAATCTTTCCTCCCACTGAACTCTAATGACTACTGGAGATTTCCATCTGGTGGGCTGGTAAGTGGGCAGCAAGCATTTGTTAAATGCTTACTGTATGCCAGGCACCATGTGGAAAGGAGGGGGTCAGGGAGATTAAAGTATCTGTGTAGGGGCATTGTACTAAAGTCCACAAAGTCAGAAGAACAGCTGCCCCATTTTCAAAATGGACTTCTCTGCAACTGAACCCTCCACTTTCTCCCCTAATTAGGATCAAAGATTCAGCTCTTAAAGACACTTGAAAGACCAACGAGTTTAACTCTTTCATTTTACATTTGAGAAAATTAAGACTAAGAGGATAAATCATTTGAACAAAATTTAATTACTATCTGAGTCAGGATTTGAACTCAGGTCTTCCCTACCTTAGGTTTGGCAGTTTATCCCATTACACCATCTATCTGCCTAAAGAGAATAAGATTGTATACGTTGGGAGAGGCTAAAAGACAGAAAGAGACACATTTTTCCAGTCTCCTTTGCTTATTTTTGGTTTCCCCCTCACTAACCAAGTTCAGGGTGGGATTGTAGGATTAGTAAGGGAGGTAGAGTATGGAGCTATTGACCAGGAAGGGCATGAATTCTATCGGCCCAGATCAGGTCTTGTGGCTGGGCAGAAAATGTCATCGGATAAGATGGCGAATTGGAATGGCAGTTCCAGAAAGCTGGTCTCTGATTGCTTAAGCAATTTGATGATTCAATGGATAAAATGCTCTTTCAGAGCTTCTGGTGAGGAAAGCACTTGGAGAACCTCATGAAAGGTCAATTAATCTTATCACATTTGTTAAGTTTGTCCATTTATCTGCCACCTGAAAATACTTGCTACTGAGTTTGCCCTTCCAGGATAATTGACTTTTAAATGTTTAATATTTACTGAGCTTGACTAAGACAGCTCAATCCTCAACCATCACAATCCTTTCTTTTGGCTATATTGTAGGATTGCCTTACCAGTGAAATCTCTCCAACACTGATTACTCCCAATAGAAAACAAAAATGAAATCATCTATGAACTAAAAGCCAATTTTAGCACCATGGTTTCCTTCATTTCTTCTTTATCTTGTAGATCTCTGGAAACATTAGAAACACATCAACAGAAGATGGGAAACAGCACATTTCCTTTCTCTATCTTACCCATCTTTTTCCATTATTCCTTCTCTCTTTTGCTTCCTCATCTGTTAGACTTCTGACTTGAACTTATGCACACACATGTTGGTACCTCCAATCGTTTTCTTAGTATGGTTGTATCTCTTGTTTGTTATAATTAAAACAGAGGTGAAATTATGGTATAATTGACTATTATTTGTGACATTGGTATGCATGGATAATGAAAAACTAAAAGGTATCCATTTTCCGCCAAACTTTGACCAGAGTTTTTGTGAGGTATTAATGAGAGATCCCTTTTGTTCTTTGTTCTGTCCACTTTTGATGGAAGATGGGAGAGGAAATCAAGCAATGGAATGAGGCCATGGACAGCAGCAGAGAGAAGGAAAAACATGAATGAGGCTTGGAAAATCAACCTGAATCATCGGGCCTTGTTCACTCACAGTTGACTGCAAAGTAGTTTATTTCCAATCATCCTTCCCTAGGGGAGTGAAAATATCTGACTTCTATAATCATAATAAATAAACTTCATAACCACTGACAGGGATTTGGATGGGTAGTTGGGTGAGTTGAACATTTACTTTGGCAGTGGAGAAAATAAACGGGTCATGGAGAAGTGAAGCAGGTCCTCTAATGTCCCAAAGGAAGCAAAGCCTTAGGAAATCAGGACTAAAATCCCCACCTATTACTGTCTCTTGAGCCCCTGCACCTTCTCTATTCTCCAACTAGGCCTCCAGGTGAGATTGATAGTGGAATGTAGACTGCAGATGCAGCAATTCCTTGATTATTCTACTTTTCTGTTATTTCCACTGACTTGGGAAAGGCAGCAAAGCATTCGAGAGGAAGAGAAAAGTCAAGAAACAGACAAAAGAAAACACATCCAGAAGGGATCCACTATTCCTTCTGAGGTGTCCACTAGAACAGCATGAAGACCGAGCTCCACCTTATGTGTCTGAAGAAGCACTTGAGTCAAATGAAGGTTGAGTTATTTGGAGACAAGGAAGCTTCTTCAGGAGAGAATGCTGAGGACAAAGAGAGGAACGATGGTGGGTGTGGCCCTTTAAGCAGCCTGCCGGGCATTAAGAGAGCTAGAAAAGAAACTGAGTTAATGAACTGGGCATTCCCAGATATTGGTTTTGGCACATTCTCATTGGAAAGGCTTACACCGCCCATTCACCCTGCGCTTCTTTTTCCAAAGTGAGCTCAACTCAAGAATGCAGAATGGGACAGAATGCAATAAAATTAAAAGAAAAAAAAGATAAATATATTCTTCATGATTCCAAAGACTTCAGGATGTCCTGACAGGAGCACTCATTTTTTTTCAAAAAAAAAAAAAAACATTGCATTTTCCCCAGAAGTTGGAAATTCTCAACCCTGACTAGATATCTGCTTGTGATTACTGAGAAGTATGGTTGCTCATTAAGAGTGTAACAAGATCTCCAGAAGATTGAATGACACGATGAAAGTCGATATTCCCCATAATTATATTGGGGAAAAGTTACTTGTGGAAGATTTGTTGTATCACTGAAAAAGAGTCAAGAAGCTACCTTGATGAGACAATCCTATGATGTGCTTAACGGGTTGAGAATTAGACTTCTAGGTGGTTTGTACATGGCATAAAGTCAGATTTGGAGCTGGAAAGGACCTTAGAGATAACCTAATCTGACGCCTTTATTTTACTGATGAGAAATCTAAGGCTCAGAACAGTTGGGAAATTTGACCAGAATTGCATGACCCACAATGACCAAGTCGTCTCTGTCTCCAAACTCAGAGTTATTTTGACTACTCTAAACTGGCTCTCTAGCAATGGCTAATGATAACACCTAACACTGACCTAGCACTGTAAGATCTGCTAAGAGATTATTATTTTGATTGGTCTCCACAAGAATGTTAAAAGGTAGTTAGTGTTATTACGTAGTAGTTTTCTTTACTATATTATTTGATGTATGTCATTTTACATGATCATTTACATAGCATCATAGGATCGTAGCTCTAAAGTTAGAAGGGACCTTACAGGTCACATAATCCAAATCTCTCAGCCTATGGATGAGGAAACTGAGCTCCAGGGAGGTGAATCCAAGGTTTCGTGGGTCTTGCCTGTATTCACTGTAGCTTATCAATGTTCTCCCTAAAATACTATGATTTCCCTCCTATCTACCTGGTCAGTCACAGGACCTGAGTGTGAATCTTGGTATTGCTGCTTACTAGCTGTGTGACCTTTGATGAGTCATTTAAGCCCTAGAGACCTCAGTTTCCTCATCTATGAAATATGTGAAGTTATAATAGCCCTTTACGTTCTGCAAAGTACTTTACACATATTGTCTTATTTGATTCTCACAACAATTCTTACTAATTGTGTGACCTTAACACAATAATTAGTAAGAATCTATGGTAGGATTTGACCTCAGGTCCTCCTGATTCCAAGTCTCTAGCTCCAAATCTATTTTCTGATCCCATGAATGCAATGGAGGTGTCCAAATGAACCTAACTTCAATATTGGGCAGTTCTGATTCACTTTAGCTCTTCAAAGTGGACTGGTTCTTCCTACCTCTCTGATGCTCTCCAGGGAGGACCTATATATTATTGGACAGAACAAGTCTTTCTAATTTGTTAGTCAGAGACAGAAAGGTATGGCAAGCATTCCTATCCTACTATGTCATAGTCTTCTCTAAGTGATTCTAAAGCACAGGTCTGTCGGTGACTCCTCTCCTCAAGAAGTTTCAGTGGATAATGTAAATTCCTCAGTCTGGCATTAATGTCCTACTTCATGGATTTTTCACGTTATGTATCTAATTTTCATTAAACAAAGGTATGACCATGACACTCTCCTACTCCTTATTAAACTTCAGTGGTTCCTCAATTAAAAATGCCATTGTCTGGTATGTACAACTCTTTACAACCTGGTTCCTTCCTACATTTCCAATCTTTTTACACTAGGGCCTTCTCCCCACATTCTATGAGCCAGTCACAGTGGCCTACTTGCAATTCCTTGAAGACAACACTCAGTCTCCCATCTCCATACCATCTTTCCCCTTCTTAGAAGGTTCTGCTCCCTCACATCCATCTTTTTTTTTTCCTGGCCTCCTTTAAGACTCAGCTCTAATCCCATTCTCTTCAGAAGGTTATTTCTGGTCCTGCCTTCCTTTCTGAGATCAGCTCCCATCTACTCAGTTTAGATCTTGTATTTACCTAGTAATTTACATGTTATTTCTCCTATTAGACTATGAGCTCCTTGAGATAGGAAATAATTACCTTCTTTGCATCCCCAAGCATGGAGCCTGGTGCCTGGAAATTAGTAAGGGCTTAATTTATGTTTGTGGATGGATTTGGTTCTGCTCTCCAAACGAGTGCACTGGCTGTTACATGGACTTGAAGTTTCATCTCCTGCCTCCATGGCTTTGAGTAGTTAGCCCCCCAGGCCTAGAATGTACCTGTTCCTCTTCATGTCTTTTAGAATCCTCATTTTCATTCAAGATTAAATTGCTTCAGATTTTACTGTTCTCTGTTTTCTCAAATTACATACTACATACAGGTTGTTTCTAATTTTCACCTTAATACCCGCAGTACTTAGCATAATGTTTGACACATAGTAGGCACTTAACAAATGCTGAAGCATCAAACTCAGATTCATCACAGAGGTCCTCATATTTACAGCTTAAGGATTTCCATGATCCACAGAAAAGACTATCAATAATAGGGAAATTTCCCTCAGATTGTCTCTATTAAGTTCAAAAGAAAATGGAGCATCTGTTGAGTATTTCTCTCATTACAAAAATATAAGTCAAAGTAGATTAAGGATGGCAGTGGAGACAGGGGCCTAGGAAGATCCTTCAAATGACAGGGTGAGACCATTTTGAAATGGGACCATTCCAACTCCAAGGTCCTGTGCATACAGGAAGAGACAGGGAAGCCATATTGATCTCAAAACTTGGACTGCAAAATCATTGGCACCTGTCAGGCACAAAATGCTCCTTTTCGGAGTTGGTAACATCACAATTCTGTAAGCTTAGGTATTCATGCAAAATACTAAAATTCATTCATTCATTCACTTAATATGAGTAGATAGGTGAACTAAGTTAGCATAGATAACCTTTCCCTCAATCGTGGGCCTTTTCAGGAAAGACTAACCGAAAACTGGTCCCAGTTCCCCACTCTTCTTGCCATTGTGGCCAGAGTTCAGAAAGATATCCTAAGTACTAGGAAGAAATGACTTGCTTACTCCAGAACTGACTTCTCATATTTAGCCTGGATCTTTGTAAGAAAATTGTAACAAATGAAAAATATGAATGATTTCATTTAGCATATGTGGATAGTCAGTGGAGCAATCTAGGTGCCTAAAATGTAAAGTTTTAAGTTTAGAGGGAAACTGTCTCCAAGTCATCTATATAACTTTCTAAATCAATTTTGCTGACATAAAAATAACCTCATTGATTTATCTCATTCCTTGGTGAGTTTTAGAGAGATTCCCAACCAGAGAAAGACAAGGTAACGAGATCACTAGGTTAGGGTGGAGATAGCACAAACATCAAACCTTGTGCCAAAGGTCACCTCTAACCAAGTCTGTGGGAGGACCCACCATTCAGGAAGTGTAGCTCACATATAAACAAGGGACAATGTCACACAAGTAATTGGAATGCTCTCCCACAATTTAGGAGGAAACTGAGACTAACTGACGCCAAAAATCTTCAACCCAGAGGTGGAAAGACTACTGGAAACAGATGGGCTGTGCAAGAATCATGGCTCTTCTTTTTACTAACTGTGTCCTTTGGCCTGGATGGCTTTTAAGGTCTATCTAGCTCAATATCAATATTCCTATGATCCCACTATTTTCATGTCTCATCTTGGCCTGCAGGTGACCTTGGGTTCTAGAAGTCTATGTTAGTGGATCACACACTCAAATATGTCTTATCAAACTGGAAAGGTTTCAAAGATTGTTTGGGTGATTTCATTTCACAAGGACAAGACTAAGAATTTCAGAGAACCTTGCCACCAGAATGTTGTACTTAAATATAATACTTCTAGGTACATGTTGGAAATCTAGAATGGTAAAAAGCTTATGCTATATCAGAGAAGGAAGATGAAAAAGAGAAGCAGTAGGTGGCATACACGTTCCATCTTCATGTATTTTAAGGACTGTCATGAGGAAGAGACTTGCTCTGTTTGGCCCCAGATGGGTAGACTAGGAGCAACGGATGGATAGTTTCAAAAAGATGAATTTCAGTTTGATGTAGGGAAAGAATCACTAACAATTTTCCAAAAAGAGAATGGAAGTCTTCAATGAAAGTCTGGATGACGACTTTTGGAGAATGTTGAAAGGGGGATCCTTGTTAGGGTATAGATTGGACATGATGGGATCTGAGATTCTTTGCAGATCTCAGATCCTATGTTTCTCTAATACCATAATCACATAAAACACAGACCTCAAGAATGGAGAGTATTGGCTGTGTAGTGTAGAAAACTCTCTTTGACCTTTATGTAACTCAATTCTTGGTGACAAAAATTCAAGGAAAGCACACTCATTTGAAAAGCAGTTCCATTCACATTAACAAGCAGGTAAAGAGCTGGAGATGGGTGTCACAGAAGTATTTTCTAATAAAACTGGTGAAATGGATTTCAAAATGGCCCTGAATGAAAAATTAAGAAATGAATGCATTCATGTCATCATCATGAATTGGTACTAAAATCTAAAAGTGGCTAATCTCATCACAACAAGTTTCTCATGTCAGATTCATGTTTATTCTCCCTTGGCAACCATACTACTAACTAGGTTTTGTCCTTGAGAGTTTTTTCTAACAACAGGCATTAAAGGAGTAATTCAGCATCTGTTAACTGTTCCTGAACCATAGGGACTATAAAAATATTGAATTAGAGTAAGGCAGTCACTAGAAACCCTAATATTTTATGCTTTTATGTCATGTACAGACAGCTGTCAGATACTAATAAAAAATGAAATATATTTATTCAGTGAGACAGCATTAGGAATTACAGTTTTAACCCTAGTCCCATATAAATTAAACTCAACCAACTAATGTTGATTGTCAATTAATTTTCAAATTCAGGTATTTCGGGGAGTAATTTGACTTTTGGAGGTGAAAATCAATTTCCCATGAAAAATGTACAGGGAACAATATAATATTGATCTGAGAAGAGATGGCTCTGTGCTCCTGGTGGTACACAGGATGTTAGACTGCCCTTATAGATAGAAGTTTATGTTCTAAGTTCCTTGGAGCCCCCTGGTAATTCATCAGTGATGGCATTTATTGGGAGGATTTCGTAGCAAAAGTGGGCATCACTGAGCATGTACCCTAATCACCCAGTATGGAATATAAATGTGTGTGTATGTGTGTGTTTGTACACAAATATATGTATGTATATACACATTGTAGTACAGTATATTATAACATGGTATATGGCATCATTGCTATCTATCAATCAATGGTAACAATCATCCTCAATCTTAATTTCATTCCTAATATTACAAAGTGGCAAAAAAGAGGATTAATTCAGACCTTTGAGGGGAAGGTGACAATTATGGAAGTTATAACTCATCATTTTTTTCTTAAAAAGGCAATAGCTTTATCAACCATTGGAAAGACTAACTTTTTACAGGGCTAGATATACAAATATATTACATATCCTTACTTCCAATTTAACTATAATTCTGACAAGTTTGGCCTCTTTTATGAGAAAGCATAATGTGAACGGGATTCTTACCGTCTGTTTTCTTGGAATCACTGCCAACGTTGGACTGGTCCTTCTTGTCTGTCTTGGTTTTCTCATCACCTGAAAGTGACAGAATCAGCGGTGTAAACATGCTGCTAAGGAAGAAGGAGATAGAAATCACACTAGGCCTATCAAGATTGGAGTGTGGAATGAGAACAGGTGGTTATACATTACAAATGAGGAACTGTGTGGGAGAAGTGACAGAATAGATGTCATCAAAAAAATAAATGGATGGAAAAGATAGGCCAGAGAAAGAATGAGAAAGAGGAGGAGGGAGGGTGGGAGAGAAGGAGAAATAAAAAGAGAGAGGGAGAGAGAAAGAGAGAGAGAACACTAATGGACAGCTCATTAGGTCTTCCTGTATTTTTGCAGTGAATTAATGAAATAGCGTTTATTAAGCACTTACCATCACTGTGCTAAGTACTGGGGGTGCAAAGCAATCAAGACACTCAATCAAGTGACTCAATAAATTTATGTTCTAACAAGGGAAAACATCATTTGAAGGGGAATCAGAGTTGGAAAAGGATAAGGGGAGTTGTCAAGAATGGTGAAGTAGGTAGACTGGTTCCAGGAAAGTTAAAATTAGAGAAACTGACAAAGAATCCAACATGTTAGTGCATCCTCTGAGGCAAATTTGTTTACTACAAGGGTAGGGCCTGGGTAGATGGTGACACAGACAAAGCTATGCTGGAGCCAATTCAAATAGGCTCACATCAAGGAAAAGTTTGTGGCTTCATGTATTGTTTTGTTGATTGTTTAGATTTAGGAAAGAAGTGAAAGCATTAGACAAAGGACTATGGAGTCTGAATACAAAATATGCTATTTGTCTCTCCTTATTTGATTACCTCTTTCCTGTGTTTTTTCCCTTTGGTTCTAATTTTTTCTTTGTAACATCACTAATGTGGAAATATGTTTAATATGGTTGTATATGTATAGCCTTCTTGGAGAGGGGAGAGCAGAGGGAGGGGGAGAATATTTAGAACTCAAAGTCTTATACAAGTGAATGTTGGAAACTAAAACCAAATAATTAAAATTTTGAAAAAGAAAGAAGTAAAAGAAAATTTCCCTCAAGAAAAAATGTAGAAAATATTAATGCAGATTATATTTAAAAGTTTTTCATGCCATACATGTTCTTTGAGAGAGCAGGTTTTTAAACATTTACCAGCACACTACTGGCTACACATCATTGGAAACTAGTCCCGCACTGGACCTGAGTATCATTTCCGAGTCATGGGAAATAAGCGGTTTGTCTGAGAATAAATAGATTTTGCCACTTGATCTGTTGCCAGTGAGAATTTGAGTGAATATCCAGACATGTTAATGAATAAAACTCATTGATTAGGCCCATGAAAATATTTCCCATTTTAATATAATTATACTTTTATCCTAATGTTTCAGATAAATCTAGTTCCTTTGGTCCAAATGTTTGAAGATGACTGCCCTTCTTCCACTGATCATAGGCTCATAGATCTAGAATTGAGAGGGACCTTTGAGGTCATCTAATCTGGCCTCTTCTTTTTTACATGGGGAGGGCCTGAAGTACAATGAGGTCAGTTGACTTCACACCACATTCTGACATAATGAAAGGGTATGATTCAGGTTAAAAAATGTTTTTGCTTTACGAATTTATTTGCTGAACACTATCTATAGATGTTCCTATAGATTTCATGTGTTATGAAAAGTGAAAATTGTCTGAAATAATTATTTTATTGAGATGTCAGCACAGAAGATCACACAATGCTAGGGAATTACTAGTGAGAAAAATGTTTTGCATGTTACCAATTTTATTTTGTGTATTGCATTTTATGGTTATTTCATGATTACTGTGTTAGGGAAAGTATGCATTATCAGAGTTAACATTTTGTTATAAAGAACTGTAAGCAGAAAAATGTGTTTTTCACAATTTCTAGAGAAGCAGGAACCTCATCCCCAATTCCCCTAGGTTCAATGTCTCAACATTCATGTTTTTTACTTTTATGCTGTTTTTTAGGAATGTTACCCCTGTGAAAGTTGAGGATTGACTGTAAGTTCATAGGATTGCAGATTTTCAGCTGTCAGGGACATTAAAGGCCATCTAGCCAAGCACCTTCCTTTTATACATGGGAAGTTTGGAAAAAAAAACAAAATAGGTTAAGTCCCTTGCCCACAGTAAGAAGTAGCAGAGCCAAGATTTGAACCAAGATCCTCTGACTCTAAATTCAGTTCCCACTCTTCCCACACACCCCAAATCTTCTTAGATAAAATATATTAAATCATTTCCCTCAGCTGTACATGTGGAGGAAAAACCACGTGAACTATAACTGAGTGAACATAAAGATCTGAAATAGTCTTTTCATATAGTCATAAATCATTTTAATTACACCACCAGGCATGATGATGCCAAGCCAACAATGGCTACATTAGCCATTTCTCTATGTTGATTTATTTTCCCCATCTCTCTTTCAATGCATACATTCTTTTTAGGGAAATGATAGCCTGTGGCAAATATCTATAATGAAAGATGTGAAAGACCTTGACCTTTTAGTACACACATCATGGCCTCATGTTTTGCTATGTATGGCATCCCTTCAAATGGGATGAAAAACGATCACAGATTTAGAATTGGAACAGGACCTGAGAAGTCTTCTATTTCAACTCTTCCCCTAACTCTCCCCTTATTTTTTTTTCTTTTACTGAAGCCCAGAGAAAGGAAGTGACTTACCCAAGATGGCACAGGCAAGTTGACAGAGGTAGGATTCAAAGTTGTACCCTTTGGCTCTTTATTTAATACTTCTTTCACTTCCCTACTGCGGGGGACAGGCCCAGAAGCAGATTTTTGCTTCTGCCAAAGGCCAGAAGTTTTCCTCTCTACATTTTCCTTACTAAACAAAGGAGAAAGAAGCAGAAAGGATCCATGCCAACTAGTACCCACCAAAGCAACCATGTCCCCAATATGTAGGGGGAATGACTCTTGTGAGCAGAGGACATTCTCCCTAATGCCAGTAGGTCCAACTCCATATACTCCAGGAAGAATCCAAGAGAAATGGATGAAAATTTTCTGGATTTAATTCAAATTCTCTGATTTAAATCTCAAGTTGAGTTGAAACTGGAGAACCAGGATGAAGAGGGAAAACTCAGGAATGTAACATTCAGTGTGGGAGTTAGGAAAGATTGACTCAAGATCATAGATTTCAAGTTACAGAGGACATGGAAGATCATGCAACCCAATCCCCTCATGTCAAAGATGAGGAAATCAGGACTCAGAGAAGCAGAGGCATTTGCCTAAGGTCACACAGCTAACAAGCAACAGATCTATATACCTTAATGCCAAATCCAGCTCTCTTCCAAACTGCTTATCCTCCTTAACTAAAGTTGTGCCAAAGAAATCAGCAATTTGGCATCTCAGATAACTTTTGGTTCTCTCTGCATGCCAATGTAAGAATATTTGTCACGTCCACAACAATTCCAAAAGACTATGCTGAAAACTGCTATCCCTCTCCAGAAAGATAGCTGAGGAAGACATGGAAACAGATTTTCTTTCACTGTTTTTGTTTTTCTTGCTTTCCCCCCATTCTGCAATGTGGCTAATGTGGAAATATGTTTTACATGACTTCATATATATAATGGGGTCATTTCTTGCCTTCTCAGTGGGGAGGAGAGGGGCAAGAGGGAGAGAAAGAATTCAGAATTGAAAATAATTTTTTTCAAACAAAATTTTTCAAATAAAGTTTAAAAAACAAAATGAATATTTTTTCATGAAGTTAACAACCATTTCATCACCATGTTATGTTCACAATATAAACTTTTCCCAGAAGAAAGTAAGAATTGTATTACCTTGAGCTTTTGATCTAAAATATTTTTAGGGGGAATATCATTTCTTTAAGACAGCAAGGAAACCTATGACATGGTTGTCATTAGCAGAAGTATAAGGGGGATCCTGGATTAAGAAGTGGAAAGGACCTTCGAGGCCAAGTTCAGCCAAACTTTATATAGAGGGAGAAATGGAAGGCCTAAATGGGCACATGACTTGCCCAGGGTCAGCCTCTATCTCTCCCTCTTTACTGGGGCTTCTCCTCTACCTAAATACAAATTCAGGACATTTCTCACCTAAAACAAAACAACCAACACAGAAACTGTCCCTTGCCCCTTGGGTTGGGGCTATCTTCTGCAAACAAGAAAGCCACCTCATCCTCTGAGTTAGGAGGAAGAGAAGACAGAGAGGCTGTGAAGACTGGCAGCTGGAAAATGAGGGAGTCAGTCACATGGTGGGCCTAGAGCAGGGACAATCATCACTAGGGACTATACTCTTTGGCCAACTTGGGGTGGATTCTTGTACCAACTTGGGCACTTCTTGGGGAGATGGCAAGGGCAAGTAAATGGCTGTTATTTCCAATGCTTTCCAAACAGAATCTATTTTTAGAATATCAAAGACAAAAATGATCATAAAATTCACTGAAAACTCTGACAGCATCTGGAGGGAAGTCCTCACCTGGCATTACTGCTACTTTCTTGGACATGGAAATTCTCCAAACAGTTGGACACTCAGTCTCAAGGCGAGTGGAGCACGTAATACTCAATAAGAAGAGCACAAGTCATAGTTAGGCATGACCACCATCACCAAACCAGCCAGTGCTAGAAAAGCTGTGTGCCAGACCAGAGTCAGTGTGGGACGTAGACAGAGTCAGAGGCTGTTGCCTATTCCCACTGCGTGACCTTGGGAAGGTCACAATCTCTCTGGGCTTCAGTCTCCTCACCTGTTAAATGACAGGGTTGGCCTTTATGGCCTCCAAAGCCTCTTCCAGCTCTGTCTCAATGACTATATAACCAAAAAGTTTGGAACAGATTTCTCTTCCTTTGCTAAAAAGAGCTATTTTGGTTTCAGCAAAGTCTGCAGAACATAGCATCTTCTGAATGTGGCTGTCTCCTTGCCTCTGGGCCATACAAAATTGATTCACAAAGTTCTTTCCTAGCTTCTAAAAGACTAAGCAACAATTATATTTTCCTAGCAGTTTGGTTGTTGGTGTTGATAGGTTGATAATGTGAAGATCACTTTTATTTGGATAGTCTGCGAGAGTCATAAACACAACTTGCTTTTCTAAAAAGCAAAAATAAGATATTGACCAGGAAAGAAAACTTACCATTCCATTCATGTATTCATTCATTTGTAAATATTTAATACCATGAGCCACTATTATGCATACTGGTAGGGTGGCAGAGAGGGAGGAAAAGAGACATTCAAAGATGAATTAAAATCACAGAATTTCAGACTTGAAATGGACTTGAGTGGTTACCATGCCCAGCCCACACCTGAAAATGAACCCTCCCTCCAACATATCCAGTAAGTTGTATGCCACCCTGGGCTTAAATACCTTGTCTGAAGAGAAGCCTAGTATCCCAGTCGGGCAGCCCACTGCACTCCCGGCAGCTCTCCATTGTGTGGGTGATTGTTTCTATCCCCTGAAATATAACCTGCTTAGCCAAGTTCTCTTCCTTACTTTCACTGGTCCTGCTCTTTGTGCTGGTCAATGGGGATGTACAGTAGAGAATTCTAATGCCAGAGGCAGTTCAACTATATACTGTTCATCCATTTCAAGTCTTCAAGATATAAACAGATCAAAGGAACATGAAGAAAGATAAAAACCAGCCATCAAGGCAAAAATTTCGTCCTTGAAACTTTGACACAACATGACTATTAAGGAAGGCATTTGCAAAACAACACAGATATGGCCTGTATTGAATTGCCTGCCTTCCCAAAGGGAATGGGTGGGGAGGGAGGGATGAAGAGAAGTTGGAACTCAAAGTTTTAGGAACAACTGTCAAGTATTGTTCTTGCTATTAGGAAATAAGAAATACAGGTAATGGGGAATAGAAAATTAACTTGCCCTACAAGGGCCTTTGCCTTTGACAAAGCTTCTAGTTATGCTTGTGCCCTATGGCTCCCCTTTGCCCATTTTACTCTTCAGCCAAACTGGTCTCCTTGCTATGCTTCAAACTCAGCACCCCATCTCCCATCTCTGTGCCTTTGTGCAAGTTGTATCATCTTCCAAGAATGCCTTCCCTTCTCAACTCTTCAGATCTTTGGCTTTCTTCAAGGCCAGTTTCAAGCACCACTTCCTATGGAAGGTCTCCCAATCCTACCAGCTGTTCCTGCTTGTTCTCCCTAATTTATGCTACACATGCTTATCTGATTATGTGACCCTGGATAAATCACTCAGACAGTCAGTGAGCAAGTATTTATCAAATACTTGCTACATGTCCACACCATACTAAATGCTAGAGATACAAAGAAAGGCCAAAGGTGGTCCCTGCTCTCAAGGAATTGTGGGTCTAGAGCTAGAAAAAAACATCAAAATTCATCTGGAAGAGCAAAAGGAAGAACAAGGGAATTAATGGAAAGAAATGCTAGGGAAGGTGGCCTCGCTTTAACCGATCTTTGTATTGTATTATAATACAATAAATTGTATTATAAAGCAGCAATCATCAAAACCACTTGGTAATGGCTAAGAAACAGAGGGGTAGATCTGTGGAACACGTTAGGTACACAAGGCATAGTAGTCAATGATTATAGCAATCTACAGTTTGATAAACCCAAGGACCCCAGCTTCTGGGTTAAGAACTCATTGTTTGGATAGGGGCGGGGCCAAAATGGCGGAGTAGAAAGACTCACCTATCTTAGGTCCGAACCCACAGCCCATAGATTTCCTGTAAAAAGAACTCCTGACAAATTCTGGAGCAGTGGAGGCCGCGCAGCAACACAGTGAAGGAGATTTCCGTTGCAGAGA
>CM053772.1:16278135-16317454 GCA_028658325.1 Potorous gilbertii
AAAAAAAAAAAAAAAAAAAAAAAAAAAAAAAAAAAAAGAACTCATTGTTTGACAAAAACTGCTGGGAAAACTGGAAAATAGTGTGGCAGATACTGGGCATAGACTAATGTCTGACACCATGTACTAGAATAAAGTCCAAATGGGTACATGTTCTAGATATAAAGATTGATACCATAAACAAATTAGGGGAGCAAGCAATAGTTTGTCAGATTTATGGACAATGGAGGAATGTTTGACCAAACAAGAGATAGAGAACATTATGAAATGCAAAATGGATAATTTTGATTACATTAAATTGAAAAGTTTTTGTACAAAGTCAATGCAACCAAGATAAGGAGAGAAGCAGAAAGCTGGGAAAAAAATTTTGTAACTAATGTCTCTGATAAAGACCTCATTTCTAAATTATATAGAGTACTGAGTCAAATTTACAAAAGTAGAAGTCATTCTCCAATTGAAAGATGGTCAAAGGATATAAATAGGCAATTTTCAGAGGAAGAAATTAAAGATATCTATAGTCATATGAAAAAATGCTCTAAATCACTATTGACTAGAGAGGTGCAAATCAAAACAATTCTGAGATACTACATCAAACTTATCAGCTTGGCTAACATGACAAAACAGGAAAAATGATACGTGTTAGAGAAGATGTGGGAGAGTTGGAACACTGATTCATTGGTGGTGGAGCTGTGAGCTGATCCAGCTATCCAGGAGTGCAATTTGGAACTATACCCAAAAGGCTACAAAAATATGGACACCCTTTGAGCCAGCAATATCACTTCTAGGACTGTACCCCCAAGAGATCATAAAATGAGAAAGAGTTCCACATGTACAAAAATATTTATAGCAGCTCTCTTTGTGGTGGCCAAAAACTGGAAATTGAGGGGATGCCCGTCAATTGGGGAATGTCTGAATAAGTTGTGGTATATGAATGTAATGGAATATCATTGTTCTATAAGGAATGACAAGCAAGTGGACTTCAGAAAAACCTGGCAAAACTTATATGAACTGATGCTGAGTGAAATGAGCAGAACCAGCAGAACATCATACACAGTAATAGTCACAGTGTGTGATGATGGATTTTGATGAACTTAGTCTGAGAAATGCAAGGACTTAAAAACATTTCCAAAGGACTCATGAGACAAAATGCCATCCACATCCAGAGAAAGAACTATGTGGTTGGAACACACAATAAAGCAGACTGTTTTCTCTTTTGTTATGTTATGTTTTATTTTTCTCATGGTTTCTCCCATTCACTATAATTCTTTTATGCAATATGACTAATATGATAATGTGTTTAATGGGAATGTATATGTAGATCCTATATCAGCTTGCATGCAGTCTTGAGGAGGAAGGGGAGAAAAATTTAAAACTTATGGAAGTGAATGTTGAAAACCGAAAACAAATAAATTAATAAATTTATGGGGGGAAATAAACTGTTATTGACATCTATTGTATTAGCATCACCTCTGCTTCCCAATGCACCCTTCCTCCTCCCTCAGGTATACCAATATCAATAAAAATATGGGTTTTGCCATTGAAAAAGTGACTTTCAGAGCCTCAGAGAGGAAAACAACGATGCCAAATGAATTCTCGTTCTCACCCGCATGAGCCTGTTTGTTGTCTCCGGATTTATCTGCTTTGGAAGGATGTTTCCCGTGAGGATTTTCACTCTTGTTGGCTCGCCCTCCATTCCCTTGACTCTTCCCTTCAGACTTTTTTTTCTCGGGCTTGCCTGCTGCACTTTCTTCAACCTGACTTTTGGCTTCCATTTGCTTTTTCTTCTCCTCAGCCTCCTGCTTGGCTTTCTCCTCAGCTTCCCTCTTGGCTTTCTCTTCTGTTCCACCAGCCAATTACAAGAAGAATATGATAGAGAGGATAAACAAAAGCTTTTGTCATTAAGAGTCCTGCCAGTCACAACACTCAGTAACTTCTGACAATCAATGATGTTCATTAGAAATGCAAACGTGGAAAAGCACTCAAGGTGGACATTAGGGGATCTGGACCTTGTCTCATCCAGGTGTTTGCAAGGCATACTGGGCTTCCCCAAAGCCCTAGAAGTGAGTACTCCAGGAAGTGAGTGTCTCACAGAATCAGAGCACTACAGTGGGAAGAACAGTATATTTAGAGTCAAAGGATCTGAGTTCAAATCCTATTTCAAATTGCTATGGGAGCTAACATGGAGCAGAGTGGATGATGGATTGGATTTGAGACCTGGCTTTAAATGCAGACTCAGATACTTACTACTTTTGTAAGTCATTGAAGTTCTCTGCCTTAGAATCAAGTTTTACAAATAAAAAAGCTAGATCTGATGGGCCCCATGCTCCCATCTTGAGATAAATCTATAATCCTATGATCTGTGTGACTTTGGTCAAGTCCCTCTTCTCCTCCAGACTTCAGTCTCCTCATCTTTAAGATGGGAGATTTGGACATGCTAGTTTCTGAGGTTCCTTCCACCTCTACAGCTGTGCTGAGGTCCCTTGATTCTATCAGTCTCAAAGGCAGAAGGAACCTCTTCATTCACCAAATGCAAACAACTGAAAGGGAGTCTTCTCTTGAAATACCTTTGATAATACTCTAAACAAGTAACTATTTAGTCTCTACCTGAAGATCTCTAATGAGGGAGCCCACTACTTCCAGAGATAGATAGTTCCCTCTTGTGGGGCACTGGGCCTGAAGTCAGGAAGACCTGGGTTCAGATAACCCTAGGCAATGTCAGTGACTATGGGACAGCTGGTAAAATCAGAGAGAATGTCCACTAGTTGAAAAAATCTGTCCTCGATTTCATTGTCATTCAAGCTAATTTTATAGCCACCCAATTTCATGAGATAATGTGGGGTAGCATATAGAGAACTAGTCTTAAAGCTAGGAAGACTTGAGTTGGAGTCCTGCCTCTGATACATCCCCTCTTATTCCTCAGTATTCCAAGAAATCTAAAACTCTATGAGTTTCAGAGAAGGTGCTAACCTGTATTAGTAGGAGTTCACTACACATGAATGACACCATATGCCCTGACCCTGGCCCTTCAATTTCTATAATCCTGAGAAACATTGCAAGCACGAAAGAAAAATCTTACAACAGCTAAATTGGGTCAACTTTTGGTAGGGAATCTAAGCTCCAAAAAAAATGCTTTTCATAGTCTGTGCCTTCCAAAGACCTATATAAATATCTATATAACCTGTGGAGCTTGTTTAGAATCTTGACTCTATCATACAATGAGTTATTCATTCCTCCTAGTTTGGGGTCATTTGCATATCTGACAGGCATTCTATGTCATTATCTGTATCACTGATATAAATAAAAATATTAAACAGCACAGAGTCAAACACAGATCCCTGGGGCACTCCAATGGAGACCTCCCCTCAGCCTGACATCAAGATAATGACCATTGTCTGTCTCATACCATCCAATCAATTCCTAATCCTCTAGCAGGCTGGGAACGTTTTCGTGACTCTATTATGAACTCAGTGCACAGTCTTAAGGTTACAAAAGAAAAGATCCTAAGACCATTACACATTCAGCCTTGGTGTTGACATATATCAGTTATGTTTCTTCCCATAAGACAAGAATACAACTCGTCACATCAGTTAAAAAAATGCAAAGAGAAGGAGTGGACCTTGCTAATAGAGAATGGCTCAACAAACTAGAGTACATGAGAGTAATGGAATTTAACTGTGGTGTAATTAAAGATGTGTGTGATGGGTACAGAGAAGCATAGGAAGGCAATGAAACTGATGCAAAGTGAAGTAAGCAGCAGCAGGAAAATAATATACAAACTGATTTTAACAAAGTAAAACTAAACACTGTGAAAATATGATGGTCAAACTTGGTTCCAAAGAAGACATACAGGCTGCGGAATGGAAACAGAGCAGAAAACATCAAAGACCAAGCTGGAGAAGAGATACAGAGTCAAGCATTGGTGAGGGGAAGAGGGAAGCGAGGTGAGAGAGGCCACCCCGCCCAGCTTTTTCTTTTCAGTGCGAAACATTGCATGCAACATCAAACTTTTTAAATATATTAGTTAGATTTGCTTTTTTCTTCTTTTAAAATTTTTATTATAAAGAATGACTCTGGGAGAGAAGGAGATGCATAGGAAAATATAAATGGCATAAAACCAAAGAAAGGGGTCATGTTTGGTTGGGGTTGAGATTGTCTTGGGGGCATTGTACTTAGAATCTTCCAGTGAAATCAGTTACCTTTTGGAATTTTGGCCCTCCATCTCTCCCGGTTAATGTGCACCACCTCGGTCCAAGTAGCTTTGAAATTTTTATAGTCCACAGTGAGGACAGAATTGTTGATGGAGGCACTTCCTTCGGACCCAGTGCTCCGGACGCTTGATCGCTTTGCATCTGATGGGCTGATGCTATTCAAGCTATGGATGAGATAATACACAAACAGTAAGTTAATATTATAAGTGTCTGCAGCTAAGCCATTCCAGATGGTCTCACTGTATCCAAGAGTTATCCCCTCAGGGAAGCATAGCTTTTACACTAGCGTGGGTGTACACAATGTCTTAGAATAGGGTCACTTGATTTTCCAAAACAAAATTCAGAAAGTTGGATACATATTCTGAAGTTTGAAAATGAGAAATTGTCTAATACATAGAAAATACCACTCCCTCCTCTGCCCCAGAAAGTCTCAAATCTGCATCTCTTCTCCCACTTGGACTTTTAAAGCTCTCCATTTCCCTCACCTCTTCTAGTCTACATCTTTTCTGTTGTAATTTCTGATTTTGAATGAACTGGACTGATGTTTGCACCAAAGTTCTCCACTCAGCTCTGTAACCTCACCACCATCATGAAGGTAAACATTTCCCATTCATGACATCTAGCTGGTGACATTAAGCACCTATTCATCCTTATCTTCTCCCAGTTCCACCCTAGTTCCCTAGGACTAAGAATTTCCCCTCACTCTGCTACATCTGGACCCCATGGTGGACTTGGGCAATCTGCATCTCATTATCTTTGGAGCTTGAAGGAAGGGAGTTGTTGGCCTTGGAGGTAAGGGGCCATTCCTGATACAACATTCCTTCCTTTTCTCATCTTTTTTTAAACTGAAAATGACATCCCTGCTTCAGGGATGGAAATTCAATATTATGGATACAAACATTTTAGAAACAGCTTTTTGTTAAGGTAATATTCATTATGTAGGTTATCCATAGATATATGCGATGATAGGATGAAACCCACTAAGTCACAAATGAGGCCAGTTAATAGAAGGATAATATGATAAAAACTCATTACTTGCAGCAAGTATACAGGAAATAGTGGTGGACAGAAGCAGGCTTCTCCTTTCAGAAAATTTTCATTGGCTCACCTGCTTCTGAGAAGGTAGAGGGGATCATCCCCTCCAACATTCTCTTGTGCCTGCCTTTCCTACCTTCCTCTCCTAATTCTTCCTCTTCTTTTTCTTCAACTCTCCTCCTCTCCTTTCTCTCCTCTATGTTTAAAGCCCAAATAGGTGAAAGCAGGAAAAGAGGAGCTGGTGTAGTATGGCGGATGTAATGAAGGGTCTCTCATTTCCCTACCTCTCTTACCTTCTTCCATTCCCTTATAATGCTGGGATGGGAGGTGGAACCTGATATTACAACTTTGCCTGTTTTAAGAAAAAAGTGGAACAACAAATGCAGACATTCCTTCCCTCCCACCCTCAGGCATTTGCAGAAATCAAATTGTGGGCATTTATCCATGGTAGGAAATGAATCCCCAGCTTTAGCTGTAAGTCCATGTCCCCACCCAGAGCCTCACAAGGTCCATCACTGACCTTGAGCGCCTGTGCCCTGTCCCACCAGCTTGGGAGGGTTCTTCAATAAGTGGAGATACAATCTTTTCAGTCATGTCGGTCAACACAGTGAAGGTAGGCTCCACAATAAAATCAATGAAACCTGAAGAGAAAGCAGGGCGTCCACAGGTGACTCAGGGTTACTAAGGGTCTTAGCATACTCTTTAAAGTACATGAGGAAATTTCCCTTCTTTGGAACCCAAGAACTCCAAGACCTCGGAAAGTTTACACCAATGAGCCATATTAAAATTGTTACCCTATTTCTACTATCAGCACCGTTATGCTGGGGGTTAATTGTCACAGAAGATACCATCAAATTAGTTTTAAATACAGATTCAGTTAGGAGCAAGGAGTAGAGAACAGTGATCAGACTTCAGAAAGAGATACGATAGCAATAAATGTCATGGAAAGATTGCAAGAGTCAGAGGTCTTGGGTTCAAATACTTCATCTGGAATCTTCTCCAACCTAAATGTTCCAGCTGCTTCAACTGTCTTACTACATCCAGCCTTACGGTGTAGCCTACTGTCAAGAGTCTTAGGGTAATGAATGGCAATTCGATGTCTTAGCTATCCCACACAGCATTGTGTCACTGGAAATTTCAGTAAAGATGCTGTCTAGGCCTTTACCCACTTCAGATAAATAGTCAGTTTTGATGTCATTAGTGTTCACATCTGATCTTAAACATATCTTCTTAGAAAAAAAAGTATTAATGATGTTGATGCCTGGGACTGATTAGAAGTCTAAATGATAATGGGCTTTTTCCCACCTCTAATCTTGAAATTTATACATCGATGGATCTCGAATCTTGACTTACTTCCTCCAACAGGACAAATCCATATCGTCTTACCCAGTAAGGTTTTGCCCATAAACCCTCTACCCAAAGCCAGTGAAGTCTTCTTGTAGGCCACTTCATGTGTGGAGAGTAAAAGTATAAAACATCAGTGCCTCATGTCACATGATCGCCATTTCCCAATTTTATAGTTCTTAGACATGTTTCAAGTTACTTCTTGCATGTGAGTCATCATTGTTAAAATAATGCAGCTTCCTATTAACCCACACTTTCTTTTCATTGTCCTTTGGGTCACCAATAATTTTGACTAATTGGAGACTACAAATTGATTTTTTTGCACCCAAGTGATCCTACTGGTTTTAATCATATTAGATTTTTTTCGAATTCTTTTAGCTTGTCCAGTGTCTGTCATCCAGTGTAAGCTTTCCCACCCAACTCTGCATCATCTGCAAACTTAATGAGTATGCCATCGATGCCCAGACAAAGATGTTAAACAGCAGAGGACAAGGCACACAGATCCCCGGGGTAACTCTACTGGAGCTTCTTGCTATATTGATGTCAAACAGTTAACAACTACTCTATGAGTCCAGCCATTCAATCAGTCCCAGATCCATATTATTGCATTACTATCTGATCAATAGCTGCCCATGATCCTGACAAAAATAGCATGAGACATTTTATCAAAAGTTGTGCTAAAATTTTGCTCAGTGGTCCTTAATCATTTTTGTGGCATGTACCCTTTTGGTAAAGACTATGGACTCCTTGGAATACACAAATAAATAAACGCATAAAATACATAGGATAACAAAGGAAACACTAGAGAGAAATACAGTTATTATACACACATGTGTGTAACAAAGTTCATGAACCCCAAACTAGGAATGACAGAACTAATTAAACTATAACCATAGCATTCCCTTCATCTGTTGGAGACATAGCTATATGATATCAGCAGGAGAATGTCAGAGTTAAAACAGTACATTGTGTGTGAGAGCACACCTGACCCGAGACAATCCAATCTGCTCTTTCTCACAATCTTACAATCACAGGCCCATCTCATATACAATCCCCCTCATATACACTCCCATCCCAGACCATCTTTCCCACCATAGTTTCGCCATTTTTTTCTTGATCAGCTTTTCTCATGAAGTCACAGAAGGTTCAAAGAATAGACTGAGTGATATCTGGAGGATATGGCAAAAGTGTTTATAGAATTTCTCTGTTTCTTCATCTCCAAAGTCAATCTTGGCATGGGAGATGCTAATGTCATAGTGCTCTCTCCTTAAGATAAATGCAAGAGCAAAAACTGCCCCATGCAGGCAGGTTCCTTGTAGACTTTGGGTAGATGATGCATCGATGGCTGCATTTCATGGTTTCATTCACCCATGTCATATTCGTTTCAGTCATCCAAAGTAGGTGGCATTGGCCAAGATGTTTTATTACCTGATGGCTGAGCTCCTATGCAGCCACACTAGTGTTCAGGGAGCAGATGTAAACATTTCTTAGCACAGAGGATAAAGTGCTGGACTAAGATCCGGGTTTGAACCATCTCAGTTGCTTCCAAGTTATGTGACTACAGGCAAGTTACTTGAACTCTGATTGCCTTAGTTTGCTCATCTGTAAAATCAGTCACCTAATAAGTATTTCTTATAGAGGTCAAAACTCATGGACAGGGTAGGGGCATATAAATGGCACAAGTATCAGATGGATGAAGTCATGTCCACATGTACAGGGAGTTCTGACCTTCAAGGCACCAGTCCTTGGGCCTGGGCCTGGAGGTTTGGCTACCTTGCCAAAAGAGCTCTGGCAAACCATTTCCCTCCTCTGGCTCTCAGTGTCCTGGTAATAGGAATATGTAGCATTTGTAAAGTTCTTTAATTCATTATCTCATTTGACTCTCACAACAATACTGTGAGGCTGGTACAGCCATTGTCCCCATTTTTCTATGGAAAAATGGATGACTTGCCCCGAGTGACACAGCTAATAAGTGTCTGAGGCTGGAGTTTCTGACCTAGAAAGCCTCTATGGTCCCTTCCACTTCTGACATTGAATGATTCTGTGCAAAGTCAGTCAACTCAGAAACAACCCAATCGTGGCAGAGCAACATTCTCCATCCTTGTTCACATTTTACCTTTTCTGTACGTGGACCTTGAGTGAAAGCATGCACTTCTGTGTGCTGGTAGGGTATAGATGTCAAGGGACAGGATGGATGATACCCACCTACTTGAGACTGAGCCACCATGGTCGACTTGCGGTCACACAGAGGAGAAAAAGGAAGGCCAAGCTCAGCTTCCCTGTCACCCTGGAAAAAAAGAAGGGCACAGCAGATTAGGAGGAGGCAGACCTGGCCAACCACTGATATCTCACCAGCTACCACATGGGGACGTTGGACTCCTCCTTCATTATTTCAGTTACATAATGTAATAAAGTTTTCCATTTCTTGCTAATGTACATAAAAAGAGTCAAGAGTTCAGGACCCCTTGTGTCTTAAACATACCATCTGGGGACAGGGATGTTGTCACAACACAAGAGCCTCACTTGTCTTACAGTGATTGTACCTCCAATGTAACCCACAGATTAGCTAAAAATTCTTCAAGGACCTGCCTACTTTGTACAGCTCAGAAGCACAGCTTGGCCCTGTGGACTAGGGATTATTACCCCAAGTCAGAAATGTTGAGTTCTCACTATCTTCCTTCAGGTCCTGCTGGACCCTAGGTCATCACATGAAAATTTCTCTGACCTTTTTAGGAAATTTCACCTGATGCCATAGGCTGACTTGTTTTGGATGTCAGCTGTCCCCCGATTTGGGGGTCTGGTGCTTCTCTAATATCCTTCTCATGTTACTCTCACCTCCCATTCTGGGCTCCCAGCAATTATGAAGTGATCACTATGTGTCACTATGCTAAGCCCTGGTAATACAAGAAAAGGCAAAAACATTCTCCCTGCCTTCAAAGAGCTCACATTGTAACGGGAGAGTCAACATGCAAAGAGCTAGCAATCTACCATGCAAATGCCATTTCAGAGGGGAGACCCTAACAGCTGGAAGAGACTGAGAAAGGATGGCCCTCCTTTACCTGTGGCTTTTAGTCACGACTGACTGGTTGAATTCTTCTGCAAAGCCCCCTTTAAGTCCCAGCAGTGGACAATCTCCCTCTGCAACCTCAGAAGGCTAAAGGAGGGAGAGGCTCAAAGAACCATGAGGATGCGTCAAGGTCCCTGCCCTGGGAGGGATCTCACTGTCTCCCAGGAGAGACAGAGAACAAGCACCAGAGAGTTAAACAGGATAAGAATGGAGGAGAACCAAACCGTGCATGTATCCATATTTACACACACTTTTCTTGTTCTTTATATGTTGAAATGTTTGTGTACATGTAGTGTGTGTATTGTGTGTGGTGTATGTGTGTGGGTTGTATGGGTTGTGTGTGTTGTATGTGTACGTTGTGTGTGGTGTGTGTGGTGTATGTGTGTATTGTATGTTCTGTATGTGTGTGTTGTGTGTTATGTGTGTGTTCTGTTTGGTGTATGTGCATGTGTTGTTTGTGGTGTGTGTTGTGTGTGGTATATGTGTGTATTGTGTGTTCTGTATGTGTGTTGTGTGTTCTGTGTGTGTTGTGTGTGGTATGTGTGGTGTATGTGTGTGTGGTGTGTGTTGCATTGTGTATGTGGTGTGTGTGTGTGTGTGTTGAAGATTGTTAAAGTAGGTAGGCAGGGCAGAGTGCTGGGCGTGGAGTCAGGAAATGAGTTCAGATCCAATCTCAGATACTTACTGGCTGGGACAAGTCAATTAACTTAGTCCTACCTCAGTTTCATCATCTGTACAATGTGAGATAATAGTATCTACACACACATGACGTTGTTGTGAGAACCAAATGAAATAATATTTGAAAAATCATTGCTGGCTATTATTATTAAGTTCATAACAAATTTTTTTTTTAAGAATAGTAGTGTGAGATAGAGAGAGAGAGAGGGGGGAGAGAGAGAGAGAGAGAGAGAGAGAGAGAGTCATAAAAATGAGTGAGTTAATTCAAGCCTGTCATGAATACAAATGATAAGTGAGTTAAAGGACCACGTCAAAAGGCTGAGAGATGCTCAAAGTAATGCAACTTGTAGGTGAGTTTGGGTGTGGACCACCTGCACTATAAGGGATGTTGGAACCCAGATCTAAAGAATTTTGTGAAAATATGCTCAATAGGAAAGTATATGTCGAACCTATACAGAATTGTATGCTGTCATGGGGAGGGAGGGGGGTGGGGGGGAAGGTGTGGGGGTATAAAATCTTAATTTTAAGGAAGTGATTATAGAACATTTATAAATAAATAAAATTTAAAAAAAAGAATTTTGTGGGCAAGTCTTGGTGAGGAGCCACTGAGGGGTGAATGTCCCCGAAGTGAACATCAGTTTAATGAGTATAAATAAGTGGAAGAGAAATGGCAGAGCCTGAGGGGTGTGTTAGGGCCTTCCCTCAGTTCGTGCAGCTCCCTGATGAGAGTACATTAGGCCTAGATCTTCCCAAAAGAACAATGCCCCACTCTGGGGACAAAGAGGAAAGAGCCCTGACAGATGCAATTTCTGTATGCCCCAGTAATCTCCAAGCCAGAAAGAGAAGACCCCGGAGGAGCTGGGGGGTGGGAGTGGGGGAGAGTCAGGAAGCACCAGGGAACTCTGACCTTGTAAAGTAATTTAGAGCCAGCAAGTACATGAGTGGTTCCAGGGTCACCAGAATCCAGGTCACTTTGTATGCCTGTATTACATTTTATTCATAAAGACCCTCTCGTGTGATCATTTGCATAAACCAAATTCTGTAAAAGTCTGAAATAAGGCTAGCTATAATTAAAACCAAAAAGGACCTGAAAGAAATTAACAACAGTTAACTCAAGGAAAAAGTGGGATGAAAAAGAAAACAATCCTTTCTGTAGAGGTGGGACTCAGTTTATGCTTTGGGCAGTTTATTTCAAATAGAGCCCCACTAGGACTGCTTGTCTCTTTTTATGACTTTTAAAGGCTGGCCCTGATTGGGCTCTTTTCCTCCGGATGCACAATCTGAGAACAGAAGCTCTTGTCACACCCATTCATTCTCCTTTTCCCTGTTTACTATTAGCCTCCTTCCACTTGGGATTGTCTGGAGAGTGCACCAGACATCAATGAGCAATCATTAAAGCCAGAACCCATGGCCTCCTCCCCAAACTAAATGTTCTTTACATCTTGTTCCATGGGAGAATAAAAAGCCCCAAAGTCAAAGCACCGAAGTCAGCGTCACTTCCACTAAAATGCAGGAAAAGGGCTTGGTCCATCTGGAAGTTCAGCCCTACGGGCACAATGGGATGTAAGTGCATTTGAGGATTGCAGGAATAGGAGCAGGGGGCTGAGCTTCCTTCAGTGTGCTGTTTATATTGTGTTTGTGTGTCGTGGGCACACAATGCTTCCTTCCCTGTCTCCAATCTCCAAGCACGCTATGCTGATGGCTGCTGGATGGTCTTGGTGGGGATGGGGGAGGGGCAGAAAAAGCCCCAGATGTGGACGCTAAAGCCCTGCACTAGAAGCCTGGTGTATTCTTGACTGAGTCATTCCCCTTCTCTGAAAAACATGGAGGCACTGAATTAGATTTTCCCTAAACCCCCATCAAGCTGTAACATTCAGTGCCTATTTGAAATGGACTATGTCTACACTACATCCGCAAGATAGGTATATGAGCCACAGTTAAATGAACTGGGGCTGTGTAGACAAGGCACCTCAAGTCAAACCTTTCTCTTTTTTAATTGAGAGCATTTTGTGGTTTTTAGCCTACAGAATCTTCCAATCTCTATTCTGCCTGTAAACAGAGCTATTTTATTTTTATTTTCCATCAATCATGTGATAGTGCAGAGCAAAGCAAACTTGGCTACCCCAGGAGTTGGGAAGTCCAAGAGCCAAACTCCACCACTGACATTCTAGGCGGATGGGTAATATGCCTCTGACTTACAGTCTTAATGAGCTGCCTAGGTCAATGGCAATCAGTGAGTTGACCCACCAACTATGTGCCAGGCACTGTGCTAAGTCCTGGGCATACAGAGAAAGCCCAAAGGAGCTCCCAGTCTAAAAGAGGAGACAACATGCCAATAGCAAAGCACAAACATACATACAAGGTAGATGGTGGCTAATGGACAGAGAGAGGCACAGGAGGGACAGAACCTTGAAGGAAGTCTGGAACAATAAGAGGAGGAGAGGAAGAGGGATAGAATTACAGACAATAAGAGACCGCCGGCGGAAATGCCTGGAGATAGAAAACATTAGGCAAGGAACAGTAAGGAGGTCGGGGTCATCAGATGCCAAAGTATGTTGGGAGAGTGGGACAGTGTCAGAAGACTAGGAATGGGTTTGTGGAGGGAAACAGGAGATTAAGGGCTTTGAAAATCAAAGGATTTACATCTGATTCAGGAGGGAATAGGGAGACACTGAAGTTTATTGAGTCGAGGGGGACAGGATGTTTGCTTCACTACTATATGCTGCTTACCTAGAGATATGTTTGCAATGTCCCCTGACTGTTCAAAGAGGTGCCTGACCCAGATGATAACCAGTCATTTCTGTGGCCTGGGCAGGTGACGGAAATCCCCTGAAGGTTACATGGGGGTGATATAGTAACAGACCCCAGGAGGCCCTGAGATCACTGCTGGGAGGGACCCCCTTGAGCTGGAGAACAGGATAGAAAAGCCAAGCAGACTGGGAAGAAACGCCCATGAAGTGCTGGGGTAGGTGGAGGAAGCAGGACATCTCAAGGTCTTCTAGCTTTACTTCACCTTTTTGTTAACTACATGTTGGGGTCAAGGAGCTTCTAAATTTCAGCATCCCTTTATCTCTTTTTTCTTTATCACATGGGGGAGGAGGGACCAACAACGTATCCACTGAGGCAGCTTCGTCTTCTGAAGCATTCTTAAACTCTGGTCCTTCGAGTATCATGGACCCTTGGAAGCTGATATTTCAGTCCAAAATCCCCCTGAGGCGATAGGTTGGAACTTGGAAAATGTAAGTATTAAAATGAGAAGATGTGAGACACTCTCCCAAATGTAAAAGGGCTTTTTTTTACAGGAGCTAAGGGCATTCTCTAATTTCAATGCAGAACCCAAGATTCAGAAATCACTTTTAGAAGGTTCCACAACCTCAATAATGTTTGGACTTTTATTTTCCCCTCTAATTTTAAATCTACAGCTGGGATGTGGAGTAATTTTATACCTGTAGTACATTGATTGTTTTGCAGCAAAGAGAATCTCACTTAAAATGCTATCAATAAAAATAATATACTAAATAATTATTACTAAAAATGGAGGCAGTTCCCCCAACTGATAGCAAATTCAATTTAAAAAATCAAGAATTAGATGTGCTGCAGCTGTTTTTAAACTGCAGGGAATTACGGCATAGCCACGTGTAGTCCAGAAGACTATGGTACCTGCTGGCTAGGAGCAGAGGTTTAGCAGTAAAAGAAACTTTAGAAGCCATCTGGTTTAACCCTCTCATTTAACAAATGAGCAACCTGAGACCTAGAGAGAAGAAATGATTTGATGAAGAGCATAGGAAGTGGGAAAGCCTAGACTTGAACCCAAGCCCTCTGACTTTAAACCCAGCATCCTTTCTACACTACATTATGCTACCTTTACTCCTAGGTCAGTGACTCTTGGGTTCTTCACCCACAAAATTCGAATGGGGATTTGAACTCAGCTTCTCTAATGCCACCATCCCACACTCAACAGGCAAAGTGACTGATGTCTAGATATATTGAATAACTTGTCCAAGGACAAACGATGGACTTAAACATAGGCCTTCTGACTCAGAATAGTCTGAGTCACTATCCTAAAAGTCAGATTGCCAAGTAGGAGTGTCATGTTATCTTCATGTTTAGAATCCTTTGTAGTGGATGGTAAACAAGTGTCAAAGTTTGTGTCGTGCTCTGATTTGGAGGGTTTTGTTTGTTTTTTCTCTTACTGTCTATATTGTCTTGGACAAATCACCTAACGTCTCTGGGCCTCAGTTTGCTCATCTGTAAAATGAGATGCTTAGAAATGGATTATTTTGATTACGTTAAACTGAAAAGTTTTTGCACAAACAAACTCAATGCAACCAAGATTAGGAGGGAAGCAGAAAACTGGAAAAGAATTTTTGCAACTAGTGTCTGTGATAAAGGCCTCATTTCTAAAACGCATAGAGAACAGAGTCAAATGTTCAAGAATACAAGTCATTCCCCAATTGATAAATGGTCAAAGGATGTGAACAGGCAGTTTTTAGAGGAAGAAATTAAAGTTATCTATAGTCAAAGGAAAAAATGCTTTAAATCACTATTGATTAGAGAGATGTCAATCAAAACAACTCTGAGGGACCACATCACACCTATCAGATTAGCTAATATGACAAAACAGAAAGATGATAAGTGTTGGAGAAGATGTGGGAGAGGTGGAACACTAATTTATTGTTGGTGGAGCTGTGAGCTGATCAGCCATTCTGGAGAGTAATTTGGAACTGTGCCCAAAGGGCTACAAAAATGTGCATACCCTTGGACCCAGCAACACTACTTCCAGGACTGTATCCCCAAGACAGCATAAAAATGGGAAAAGGGCCCACATGTACAAAAATATTTATAGCAGCACTCTTTGTGGTGGCTAAAGACTGGAAATCAGGGGGATGGCCATCAATTGGGGAATGGCTGAATAAACTGTGGTATATGAATGTAATGGAACACTATTATGCTATAAGAAAAGATGAACATGAAGATTTCAGGGAGGCCTGGAAAGACTTGTATGATCTGATGCTGAGTGAAAGGAGCAGAACCAGGAGAACTTTGTACACCACAACAACCACAGTGTGTGAGGATTGTTTCTAGTAGACTTAGAACTTCATTTCAATGCAAGGACTTAAAAATTCCCAATAGTCTTTTAAGGTAAAATGCCTTCCACATCCAGAGAAAAAAGTATGGAATTCAATCACAGAATGTAGCAGAACATTTTCTTTTGTATTATGTTTTGGTTTGTTATATGATTTCTCCTATTCGTTTTAATTCTTCTACATAGCATGACTATAGTGAAAATGTATTTAATAGGAATGTATGTATAGAATCTATATAAAATTGCATGCCTTCTCAGGCAGGGAGGGAGAATGGAGGGAGGAAGGAGGGAGAGGGAGAGAAAAAATATCTAAGTTATATGGTAGTGATTGTAGAACACTGAAAAGAAAGAAAGAAACAAAAGAAAGAAAGAAAGATGAGATGCTTAGGCTAGGTGACCTCTGAGGTCATCTTCAAGATCTAAATAATGATCCTAATTTTAAGAAATTAAAACAAAAATTTCTGCTAGGATGATATTTGTGCTAAAGGTAGTTGTGTTACAATGCTTTTGAAAATTAATTAAATGATTTTCTAAATATTCCAACAATCCAGGAATCGGACGAGTTGAGTTTCAGAAACTCCAGAAGAAGGGAGTGTAAGAGACTGTGAAATTCTTTCAAGAAATACTCTTGTTCTTTTCCCCAGCTCTAATCCACAGGGAATGTCCTCAGCAGGTCATACATATGCATAGTCGGACAACATAAGTTAAAGAAAGGGGAGCAATCTTGTCCTGCTTCATGGATCCCAACATACCCCAACGGTAGGACCTTGTGATTGTGCCAGTTACCTGTCTAAAGAATTCCTCCAGCAGCGACATGGTCCAGCGATGATGGAGATCCCAGGCTTTGGCTGGGTGGCTGATGTCAGCTGTGTGCAGCATCAAAGATAAGGCTTTCGGCTTGTCAATTCTGCAAATCCACATGAAGCAACCACTTAATAACAAGATCTCTCCATCATTTTTAAGCACTTAAAAAAATATGCACATGCCCACACCCTGCTTCAGTCAGGTCAAGAAAATGATCTCAACTCGTGAATGAGATTCACAGTGCCCTGTTGGATCTAACATACGGTACACTCTGGAAAGATCAACCTTCTAAGGCACTTGATTTTGCATCTTTTGCAGGCTGATTTAGTTATTCTAAAGGCAAAAGAAAACCAATTCACTAGTCTCCCAATACACAGTACTTCTGTCTTGTTGGATTGGGCAAACGCTTGAAATCGTGAGCTTCACCTTACACTGAATTTAAACTTCTCTTTTTAAGGAAACTCCTTCCTTATGTAGTATCTGCTGATAATCTGCCTTTTAAAAATGGCCAATTCAGGTCTGTCCCACCACAGTGCTATTTTATCTAGACAGAACTGCCTTCCTGGATGCCCAAGGAAGCTCCTTCAAAGGTATCCAAGCTTTAAAATTTCAATGTCAGGGCCAAGTACATTCTCCAGTTTATTTCCCACAGAAGCTAATGAAGTGACTCACGCCTCTGGTTGCTGCAATGCTGTCTTCATGGCCTTGATTTGTTGGAAATGACAGGACATATCTGTGGCCATCACCATCTCAATCACCAAGGTCCGGAATTCCCTGAAGTAGAGATGCCATAGAGAAAGAGGGAAGGAGAGGAAAAGGAGAAGAAGGAGGAAATAAGTAGTTTTTCCCCATTCTGAACAATGCCATCTAATTATTTCTGACATATCTAATTCCTCTGTAGCCATTCAAGCCATTCCTTGTAGAAGGAATCACCATGATGAAGGGACAGATTATTTAGTAAGGATGCCAGAGTCAGAGTGAAAGGAGGATTAAACACAAACTCAATGGGCAGAGGAAAAGACCTTACCCCAAAGAACCTGAGAAAAGTATAAAGAATATTCTTATCAACTAAATTCTATGCAATAGAAATTATCTAGCCTATCTTTTGTAGTTGCTTCTATCTCATTTTTCGTTAAGAACTCTCCCTTGGCCATAGCTAAGAAAATTACCTGATTGTAATTCTATTTTCTAATTTTATACATATATATATGTACACATGTACATTCATATATAAAAATTCATATGTACATATATATAACATTTTGAAATTTATACATAACTTCTATTGGGGAGAGAATGGAGATATTAAAGGCTGTCCTTTAATATTTAGGTCACACATCTATTTTGAGTTAATTTGATATACAATATAAGGTGTTGGTCTAAACCTAATTTCTACCAGAAAGTCCTCCAATTTTCCCAGAAATTCTCATTAAATAGAAATTTCTTTCCCCAAGTAATTTCTGTCCTCATTTTTACTGCACATTGATTGGATTATTAAATGAATGAAATCAATAAACACATCATTTATTAAAGATTTATTATGCACCGATCACCATGTTAACTACTGGGGACACAAATGTCAGAGTAGCATACTCCTTGATCTTAATGAGCTTACATTCTACTTGGAACAGACAACACGCCAGGCAATTCAAGCTTCAGAAAGGATGGAAGCAGTAGGTGGTCTGAAGAGTGAAGCCACCTCAGGGTGCTTTGGCGGATTAGGTGGCAATACCTAGGGATGGACGAGTCTGGAGGGTGTGGCACCAAAGTAGATGGTTAGACCTGGTGGTCTTCCACCTTACCGAAGGACTGAAATTCATGACTCCATGTCCATTCAAGTGATATAAGTAGCTATGTCCACTTAGCAAGATGGGAAGATGATGGAGACTGACAAGAAGTGGGGAGGAAGTGGGACTGAGGGTTGGAGTACAGTAGGGACTCAGGTCCCTCCCACAGTAGTAGGCATGGTGGGAGGGTCAAAGTCCAGCCAAGACAGGAAAAGAAAGAAGGAGGATTGGCAGGAAGGTGGACAAGCAATCTTGTAGGGCTTAGTGAGTCTTCACACCAAGAATGCTAGTGCTCCTTGAACACATTATACACCTTCTTGGTATGCTGACTGGAATAGTACCAAATCCATCAATTAATTTAGGCAGCAATATTATTTTTATTATATTGGCAAGGCCCAACCTTGACTAAGAGGGAATAGAATGCCCTCCAAATATCTAAGTTGTCCTTCATTTCTTTAAAAGTATTCTTTAATCAGACCTTTCCAAGTCTTGAGTAGGCTTTCATAGATATTTCCTCAGAATTTTATGCATTTTCCAGTTATTTTGAATGGCGCTTCCTTTTTTATTGTTTCCTCCTGGATTTTTTTCACTACAAAGAAACACTATCGACTTGCAGAGTTTGTGTATTGTGACTTTGATGAAGCGATTAGTTGTATCATTTTGATAATTCTCTGAGATTTTCTAAGTAAATTACTATGTCATTGGGAATAGGGAAAGTTTTGTCCCGTATTTACCCATGTTTATCATTTCAATTTGCTTCTTTTCTCTTCCTGTTATGTCTAGCATTTTGGGAGAGATGTCAAGTAACTCCAGGGGAAGGAAATCATCTTGGCTCTACTCATCTATTTCTTGGGAAAGCTTCTAGTTCTGCCACAAATTATCACTGTAAATAATCTTGATTTGGCTTTGTGTTTTAGAAATATACTTTCTGTAATATTTTCTTAAATGGCCAATCTATTCCAAAGCTACACTTAGCAGATTTTTGCCATAAATGAGTATCAAATTTTGTCAAAGGCTTTTTTTCTGAATTAAATGATATAAATATGCATTTTGAAGTTTTGGTGGTTTTAATATTATTAACATGATTATTTTATCTCTAATATTAGACAATCCTTGCAACTCTGGTATAAATATGTCTAGATCCCGGTGGGCATGTATACATATATATATAATTTTTTAATTGATATTCAAAATGAGAACAGTTTTTAGCCTTCCTTTATTTTTCCCTGGTTTAAGTATTAGGGTTATATTGGTCTCAAAAAAGGAGTTGTGCTTATTGTTTTCTTGCTCAAGTTTTAAGGATAGTTTGTATCATATAGATTTTATAGTCTTTAAAAGAATTCACCTATAAATCCATCTGGAGTAGGTGTCTCTCCCTCCCCTGTTAATGCCTTTATATTTGAAATGTATTATTTAAAATCTCTATTTCCTGTTCTATTCATTTGACTCTGTGTGTTTAGATAGACAGACAGATAGATAGATAATCCTCTCTTTTACAATCTCAGTTTTGTTGGCCAATAATTTTATACAGCTATTTCAGATAAATTGCTGTGTTTCTTCTCGTCTTTATTTGGTTTCCCTTGCTCATTTTAATCAGGCTGACTAAAGGCTTATCGATTTTGTTAGTCTTTTCAAAGAACCGGTTTTTCATTTTGTTCATTAATTCAATAATTTTTTTGGTTCCCAATGGATGCACTTCTCTAATTTCCCAGTTGTCTTAACATTAAGTAGACACAGTCAATGGGTGGCCTGAAACAAGTGAACATAGCCTATGAGCAGGACAGAGGAGACATGGCTCAGGGTGAGTATTGGTTAGGGGCCAGCAGGGCTAAGAGCCAACCATAAGAAAGTCTTGATACTCCTCCCATGCTTGTATAAAACTATGAATATCTGACCCTCCACAGTCTGGTTCCAGTCCCCCTTTCCAGTCTTACTTCTCAGGACTGTCCTTCCCCTGCTCTATATCCTGACCACACTGGGATGGTTGCTGTTGCTCACACTCAGCACGCCCATCTCCCACACCCATGCCTGGAATGTACCCTCCCACACACACAGACAGACACAGACACACACACAAACATACACATGCACACACACACATATGAACCAAACAATTAAACAGTGCATCTTTCCAAAAGCAGTAATCTTTTCTGTCTCATTATTCCTTCTCCCAAAGACAACTCTTAGGGTTTCTTTGCTTCTCACCTCCAGTCATCCTTTGAAAGGTTGGACAAAATATTCATTTCCTCATCTTCTTGCAGAAGTCGATAGGCTGCGCTGATGTGGTGATTCTCGAGTACGGACCGGTCATTGTACAGAATGGCTGGGTCTGAGCTGGAGACAAAAAAAAATAAAATGTTCAGTCATAGGACTTTGAGAAGCAGTACAGCTTAATGGGTAGGGTACTGGATGTGGAGTCAGGAGGTCAGGGTTCAAATTCTATCTCAGATACTTACTAGTTTGGTGACCCTGGGCAAGAGACTGAGCCTCTCTGTGCCTCAGTTTCCTCTGATGTAAAAGGGGGGAGCTGGATCTTATGACTTTGTCTCCTTAGACTTTAAATCTATGACTCTATGATACTCCAGGACTCCAGATGTGAAGTAACTGATTCAGATTATCAGAGGGAATGTCGTTCTGGACATTCTAGTATCATCTAAGAGCTCATTTGCATCTTGAGTTTCTGGGTCATAATGGAACCTGTGGTCCCCTAGCCACCTGGACTCAGTGGCTTCTCAGGCCTCTTGCTTACTCTGTACACCCATGATTTTCTTCAGGAAAGTTTTTCCACACTGGAGTGAATATCTTATTTCTCCTTGCTTCAACATTACTTTCCCCAATGCACAGGCCCTTTCCCACCCAACTATCAATACAAGGGAGAAAAGAGAAAACTGGAAATTAAAGATCAGGAGACAAAACTACCACAGAAATAATCAAGGTCTGTCAGTGTGGGGTTTGTGATGGCCATGTGATCTGGATAGAAAGAGGAAAAGAATATTGTGTTTGAGTCAGAGGCCCCAACATTGACAACTCCTATCTGTGGTTCCGAAGGCAAGTAACTTGTGTACATCTCAGTTTCCTCATCTAACAAAAATTAGGGTTGTGCACCAGATCTGCAGCTCTCGAAGTGGTCTAGGGACACTTTAAGGCCTTTTAGGTGGTCTGTGAGGTCAAAACAATTTTTATAATAATACTAATATGTTTTAACTTCTAATATGCTTATTAATATGGTAAATTAAATATAGATATAAGTCCATAAGGGCAGCCAGATGGTAGCATGGATAGTGCACTGGGCTTACAATCAGGAAGACATCTTCATGAATTAAATTCAGCCTCAGAGACTTACTAGTTGTGTGACCCTGGGCAAGTTGCTTAATCCTGTTTGCCTCAGTTTCCTCATCTGTCAAATGAGCTGGAAAAGTAAGTGGCAAACCACTTCAGTATCTCTGCCAGGAAAACCTCAAATGGGATCATAGATATGACTGAACAGCAAGTAACCACATAAACAGAAGCTTTTGGAGGGGATCCTCAGTTTTTAAGAGTACAAAGTGGTCCTGACACCAAAAAGTTTAAGAAGCACTAAACTAGAAGACCCTGAAGGTCCTTCCTAACTATGAATTTGTGATGCCACATATGACAGATTCTTACTTCTAAAGCTGAGAAGAGTCTCAGGAGTCATCTCGTCTAATCCCCACATTTTACAGCTGAGGAAACTGAGACCAGGGACACTAAGTCCACACAGCTTGTAATTAGCAAAGCTAAAATTTGTACTCATATCTTCTTACTCCAACGTTGACTATCTGCTTAAACAGTGCACTCCCAGAAACTTCTTAAAATCTTTACATAGATTTATGTAGACAAGCAGCTTGGCATGATGAATAAACAGCTGGGCTGAGCATTCAGAATACCTGCATTCAAGATTTTCCCTCGCCATTTACTAGCTATGTGACCATAGATGAGGCAGTTATGACTATAAGTGGAAGATCAGTTGTTTCTCTGTATCAGTGAAAGGAATTTCCAGACTAGGAATCTTCTAAACAATTGAAATTGCAGGTCCAGACCCTTTAAACACCCTCCCCCAAATATGCTATCAAATTTTGACATTAACCCTGAAAGTGGAGGAGATGCATGGAATGCTAATTCGAGCTAGTTATATCCTGTTAGATCAAGTCCCTTCCTAGAAGTCATGGGGGGGTTGGGGGGAACAGTGCACAGACAGAGAGAACCATGAAGATTAACGAATCCATGAATGTAGCTCATGAAGCCAAGGAAATTCTACCCACCCTGGCTTTGTTTTGACGTGGTCATCTCATGGTAGGTATAGTCAAGAATACCTATACTGTTTTCATCCTAGACTGGGTGGCAGAGTAGTTCAAGTCCTGCACCTGAAGTCATTTCATGTCTTGCCTTTGACACTTAACTGTGTGACCCTGGGCACCTCTTGGGCCTCAGTTTCCCTTTTTTGTAAAATTATGGTATTAGACCAAATGGACATGGCAGTCCCTCCTAACTCTATGATCCATTTGTAGAATTGTTGTTTAAAGAAATTGATGTTATAAAGATGCTATGACTTCTTCTTATGGGAACTCCTTCTACCAAAGCCTCTAACTTAGTAAATAATCTCAGGGACTTGTCTAAGTCTCAGAGAGGCTAAGTGATTAGCCCATGGTCACACAGCATCACAGTTGAGATATACCTGGCACTACCTGTGTCAGTCATTCCAAATCAGTTTCTAGCATGGAAAGAAACAGTCAATGCTGTTTTCTGGCAGCCTTGTGCAGTGGATAAAGCATTGGACCTGGAGTTAGGAAGACCTGAGTTCAAGTCCAGCCTCAGACACTTCCATAAGCTGTGTAACATTGGGCAAATCAGTTAATGTTTGTTTGCCTCAGTTTTCTGAAATGAAAAATCTATGTTTGCATCATTTTTTTCAATAAATTTCTCTTTCCATCTAGACTTTATTCAGAGTAATATTAAAATGAATTTGAATTTCCCCTATGTACACCAATGGAGGAGGGAGGTCGGAAACATGTTAAGTAAAGGGATTACAAATTTTGCCAAAGAAAATCACCCCTTCTGCTCCAACTGACAGAATACAAGGTGTCTACTCTTTCTACAGACATCCTCAACCTGAACACATTTAGCACATCACTCTCCCACCTGGGATGTGAATGGTATTTGAAGTCACTTTATTTCTTCCCAAATCTTTCAGGGTTCACTAGCATAGCCTTAGCAGCCTTAGCATTTGTATGGTCTTTGGGTGATTCCGTGCTAAGTTTTCTCATCTCTAGGTCAATGTAGGGATGTAGATGAATACAAAGTAGAAAGTTAAAGAATTTTCTCAAGCACAGTGAAAACCCTTAAAAATCCATCCCCTTCTCTGGATTGGCAAAACTTAAGCTCACTCACAGCAATGGACTAAATTCACTTTGGATTCTTTTATGGCTCTACAATTTGGGGCCATGGGCGGGGGTGGAATCCTTCAAGGCCATTACAGCTTGCCCTCAGGAAACCCAGGTTTGGCTCACAGGAGCCCTAAGTGGGCATTTGCTGCCACCAGACTCCTCCTGGTCCTGAGTTTCCCACTTCCTAGGAAGGTTTGCAATTCATCTTGCGTGTGTGTGTGTGTGTGTGTGTGTGTTTGTGTATGTGTGTATTTCTTCTCCTCTTCAGTCACATTCTATCTGAAGCCAGCACCCAGTTCTCCTCTGTGTTTTTAATGGTACTTCTTGTGTTATTGCTAACTACAGAAGTTTAAAATGATAAGCATGAACAGCACACCTTCAGACATCTTTGGGCAGATAGGCAGCAGAATGGATAAAGCACCAGACCTGGAGTCAGGAAGACTCCTTTTTGTCAGTTCAAATCTGGCCTCAGACAATTGTTGGCTATGTGACCCTGACCAACTCATTTACCCTGTTTGCCTCAGTTTCTTCATCTGTAAAATGAGCCTGAGAGGGAAATGGCAAACCACTTCAGTGTCTTTGCCAAGAAAACCCCAAATGGGGTCATGAAGAGTGAGACATGTTTGAAACAACCGAACAAAAACGTCTTTAAAGTTCATAGTATTGGAGATTTAGCATCAGAAGGGACCTTAAATTCACTGGGTCCTCTCATTTATAGAAGGAGAAACTGAGGAGATGAGAGGTTAAGTGGCCTGTCTAATAATTATTAATTACAATCATAATCCTAGCTAGCATTCCTATAGCATTGCAAGGTATGCAAAACTCTTGTGTGTCATCTCATTTCATCCTCTGGACAACTGGGTCAGGCAGGGACTATTGTCATTTCCATTTTACAGATGAGGAAACTGAAGCTGTAAGAGACTAAGTCATTTGCTCAGAGTCACTCAGTGCCTAAGGCCGGATTTGAATTCAGGTCCTCCTAAATCCAGGTCCAGCACTTCATCTCCTGCACCATTTAGACAGTTTAGGGTAACCTAAGTGACTGAGGCAGGATCTGAATTCAGGTCTTCCAGACTACTTATCTTACACATACATATTTATATATGCATGCACATTTCAAAACTATTTCAATATAATTGGTTTCCTTTATAAACCTATATATTCTATTTTACTAATTTGAAAATATTCTGAGAAAGGGTCCACAGGCTTCCCCAGACTGACAGAGGAGTCCAGAACATACAGTTGTGAAAAATCTCTGATCTAAGCCCATTAAAACCTTATTCCTATCCCCAACACTCCCTTGTCCTCTACATACACCATGATCTCTCTCTCTCTCTCTCTCTCTCTCTCTCTCTCTCTCTCTCTCTCTCTGTCTCTCCATCTCTCTGTCTCTTTCACTCCCCCTCCATGTCTTCCTCTCTTCCCACACTCTCCCTCCCCACACTCTCCCTCCCCATGCTCTCCCTCCCCACACATAGGCATCTCAGCATCTCCAGGTCCCCTTCTCCTGCCTCACTTCCTCACCGAGTCTGAATGTGGAAGTTGTTAGTGGTCCCGGTGTGCTCGTAATCATGGATGGCTGCTGAAAAGATGATGGCAAAGATCTCCAGCTCTGTTAGCCAGTTCTGAAAAGGAGGTTAGGAAGCAATCAGCTCATGGGTCATTTTCCTTGCTGGATCCTCCCAGGCTGCTGCACATCCCTCCCTGTTCTGATGGAAACCTCACAGCTATTCCCAAAGTAGGCCACTAGGGCAGGTATTTAAAAGGTTAGAATCGTAAACTAAAAGAACTTTGTGTTGTAGTGACCCTAGTAGTCACCTAGGGGAACTTTTCCATTTTACAAATGAGTAAACTGAGGGCCAGAGAAGGAATTTCCAAAATGGAATGATTGAGTTAAGCCTGAAGGGGCCATATTTGTCTACACAATGACAGCTGAGGGTGAGTTTTGGTTCATTCTTATTTTTCTACTCCTTTCTAGTACCTGACATGCAGCAGGTGATTAATAAATGTGCACTTGCTTATTAATAGGAGTCCCTACACAAACATAGATTTTTGCTGTATTGATACATGAAGCAGAACTGTGTGTTAGTCCCTGGAGGAACACGTACACATGCACACAGACATGCACAGGCATATACACATGAACACACACATTTTCCTCTCAAGGCACTCCCATTCTACCCAACATCCCACAGTGAGGTTGTCACAGCCTTTACTGCATTCCCACAAAACCCCAAAGGAATTCTGGGGAGGGGATTTGAGGGACACACATAAAGCAAGAAACCAAAGGACCCCTACAGCTGTAGATGGAGCCCAACCATCTGACTTCAAAGAGGAAGAAATTGAACTGCAGGAGCTGCAGCAACACCCCAAGGTCACACAGGGCCTCAGGCTGAGTCCCACCCCTTGCCCCTTGCTCTGCGGCTTCTCCTTCTGCATGGGGCAGCCCATAGCGACTCTCCTGGTCACCCAGGAGCTGGTCAGATGACGATGTGACCACCCAGAGAGCATAAGGCCTGCTCTGAGCACTCACCACCACCCCGGTCTTGTAGAGGAGGTAGTGGACAGTCTGAGTGACATCAGCCGCGTGCATCAGGTTGTGGTAGGGGTTCTTGTGTTTGCTGTAGCCCACCTCCAGAGCTTCCACAAAGGAGACAAGAGCAGAAATGGGAATCTGGAAGAAGAAGGTGGCAGTCATGGGCACAGATGATCAGTAGGATAAGGACCCAACATGGATTCTTGGGAAAGACCCAGTGGTGGAGGCAGGAAAAGGAGATCAGGGAAGCCTCTGAGCTCTAGCATCACTGCAGAGGCTCTACCTTTGAAGGAAATGGCCAAGAATCCAACCATCTGATTCTGACTGAGTAGCTGAACCCCTCTGTACTCTACATACCACATGCCTGAGACAGCCAGATGGACAATGAACATTCAGAAGAGATCAGTGCTTAAACAGAGAGGAAACTCCCCCTGTTTGGCCATGGAGGTCAGAACCAAGGGCAATGGGGGGGGGGGTGGCCCAGAGGTCAGTCAGTAATGTTGACTCTCTCCATAGCCTGAGGGTTGTTTTTGTATCTTTTCTTTTTCTTTTGCATGTCTGTTGCATTCAGAGATTACAATAATTCAACAAACAGTGTTTCTTGAGCCCTGGAATATTGGGGGTGCCTAATAAGTGCTAACTAACTGACTGAATAATTGAGTGAGAAGTTGGATCATTAATTCATCATGGGTGGCCACTCCTCGATAACTGAGTTCAAGGTCAATATCACTAACCACCAGAGATGCACCAAAGTGGAAGGAGCCACCTCCCCAGGAACTTGGTTCTACTAGATGTCTTTATCTAGATCAGAGACATTAAATACAGTCAAACTGGCTGAATCAGAGAACCAGATTAAAATTTAATTGGGAAATATTAACAAAATAAGTAAAAACATAATAGAACATAGATAATGTTCATAGGTGGTTTTCCAAGTCCTTGTAAGGCCTACAGAGATCCATATGTATGGGTCACTAGCCCCCATTTCTATTTGAATTTGATACCATGAATCTAGAGCATGAAGGACGAGTGAAGGCAGGGTTGTACAAGATCTTCCTACTTGAATTTATGTTGATCTAAAGAAACCCCTGGGCTCCTTTCTGATTCTGTGACTTTCTAGTCCCATCAGAACTGACCAAAGGGAGACACTCGGAGACTCACAAGATGTTGGAGCTAGAAGATTCCTAGTCCAACCTTTCCATCCTGGTGACTCAGAACCTGAGGCCCAGTGAGAGGAAGTGAGGGAAGGCCAGGCTCAGAAATGGTGTAGTCATGGCCTGCTGCCACTGATGCCAGCAGGGCTCAGGTGAGGGGGGAAGGAGAAAGGAAAGGTTCAGGTAGCCAAGTGACCCAGACCCCTCCTCCTGAAAGGTTTCATAGTTTTTTCCTTCAAGTTTTTTCTTTAAAGTTGACTGTGATGCCTCCCATGAGAAAACCTAGCACTACTTTTCCAGTATAACCCTTGAATATGGAAAGGACAGTTTAGCGTTGAGTTACTTTGACCTCTTCCCTTCATTAGCATTCATCTTTGGGAAAAAAGGGACAGACTGTGGACCTCACAGGACACAAGAAAAGGTATTTGTTTGGCCAGAGTCAAAGTGGGAAGGTGATTCTCTGACCTGGTAGAGAATTGTGGAAAATTTTGTTGACATTTCCTAGGTGGTCTGAAGAAGATGTTTCTGTGACCTTTAAGGAGCACTGACCAGGGATTCTTTCTTGTGGCCCTGGCCTCTGACACCAGGGCTAACTTGTTTTTTTGGAGAGGGGAAGGCAAGGCAATTGGGGTTAAGTGACTTGCTCAAAGTCACACAGCCTAGTAAGTGTCAAGTATCTGTGACTGGATTTGAACTCAGGTCCTCTTGACTCCGGGGCTGGTACCCTATTCACTACACCACCTAAGCCCCTAAGTCCCAATGTATTTTAGTCAGGCAAAGAGACACAGAGAAAGATAAATAGAGACAGACATACAGAAACAGAGGTAGAGACAGAGATGAGGAGAGGAAGGAAGAGAAGGAAAGAGAGAGGGGGAGAAGAGGAAGCAGAAGGAGAAAGGGGGAAAAGAGAAAGGAGGAAGGAAGATAGAAAGGAAAATGGAAAAGAGGATGAAGAGAGGGAGAAGTGGGGAGAGAGAGAGTGGAGAGAGAGACAGGAGAGAGAGAGGGAGAGAGAGAGAGAGAGAGAGAAAGAGAGAGAGAGAGAGAGAGAGAGAGAGAGAGAGAGAGAGAGAGAGATGTATGTTGATAAAGAGGTGGTATAAATACTGGGTAAGTTCAGCCACTCTGTGGACTAGTTGTTGATGGCCCATTCCCCCATCAGCTATACTTCTACTGAAGTCTGAACAAGATAGACTGCACTTCTGAAAAGGAATACTTATGGGTTTCCTAAGACCTAAGCAACCTTGACTATTACCACTCTCCTAAGGCAAGTCAGGATGTTGGTGTAGATAATAAGAATTAGCGTAAAATGTGATTAACCGTAGGATATTGATACTTCCAGAAGAACAAGTTGGTACCTCACTAAGGAATGCGAATTTGTCAGGTCAGGTTATGATGAAAGGCTTTCCAATCAAAGTCCTGGGTATGACCCTAAGGCCCCAAGGAGGATTTCTTTTCCACAAGCTTCGGAAGGATGGGGCAAAAGGAAGGAATGAGGAGCCCCCAGCACACTCACCTTGAAGCGACTGATCAGATCATAACGGGTGAGTAATTCATAGAAAATAAATTTCAAGGCATGATCTCCACTGGCATCATTCAGTGTGAAGACATCAAAGGACCACTTGTCCACATCCTGCAAAAGGGAAAAGGAGATGGAGAAAATGTTCTTCCCATTCTTAGGCCCCTTTCTGTCTTCCAATGCCTGCTCCCTGCAGCCCCTGATACTTTCCCTGTAACTTTTGTCCCCCAGAAATGCTCACTCAGCATTCCACAGTGGATTTGTCAGCCCCTTTTCTTCTGATCACAGAACCTGCTCAAAGCCTGTGGGCTCCTGGGCTAAGAATCACCAATTCTTCCTAGCTTGGCCACTGAGCTGATAGTCACTGGCATCTCTATCTCACAACAATTCCAAAAGACAGTGACTATCTTTATCCTCATGTTGCAGATGAGAAAGCTGAGGACCAGAAAGAAGAGATTTAGAAAAGAAAAAGAAACAGAGGTAGGATTTGAACCCAAGACATCTCGTCTCTAAGTCCAGGGCTCTACCCACTAATTTGCCTCCCTTGATATCCTACTGCCCAGGAAGAGACAATATCCCTCTGTAGCACTGCCATCATCACCACCACTGGCCCTACTATTACCTCCCATTAGATTCTATCCTCTTTAGCTCAGGAGTAAGACGACCCAAGTTCAAAGTCTGGCCTCTGTCACCAACATTGTGACCTTGGGCCTTGATTTTCTCATCTGTAAAAGGAGGGGGAGGGATAGGACTAGATGGCCTCTAAGATTTTCTTCAAATCTAAATCCATGCTCCTAGGATCATATGGAAGCGGAAATCCTGACTCATCATTCATCTTTGTAACCCTGGTGTCTTAAGCATAACAGGTGCTTGATTAATAAAAATAATAATAAATGTTTGTTGAATGAAGAAAATGTACCAAATCTGGGCAGTTATTCAGCCACCCCTCATAGAGAGATGCCTGTATTTTAATTCTTTAGGACAGAGGCTCTTAGCCTTTTTTGAGTCACAGACCCTTTAGGCAGACAGTCTGCCGAAACCTATGAGTCTCTTCTCCAAATAATATTTTGGATGCATAAAATGAAAGAACAAGGATTACAAGGAAAACCAATCAAAATACAATTATTAAAATACTTAAAAATAAATTCAAGGACCCTGGGTTAAGAGTTCCTGGTCTAAGGCATTTGGGGTCCAGATCTTTAATAAGAAATTGCCAGTGTAGAAACTCCCTCTTATGATCCCCAGTGCAAACTCAACTTAGAAGTTACAGGACTAGCCTACTATAGGGTATCCTGATTGCCCACTTACCCACCACCCCCCAGAAAGGAAAGAGGATGAGAACTGAAAAACCACTGAGAGATTAAAGAAAGCAGGAGGCTAGGCGATGAGACCCAGCTGAAGGGATAGAAAGAAGAGAATTAGAAAACCATGAAAGACTTGGGAATAGGAGTGCAAAAAATGTCTCATATTAAACAGGGACACTCTATTGTGAAATTACCTTCAATGCTTCAATCACAGCTGGTGGGTAGCTTAATCCAACCATGTTTGATGTTCGTCTGTACATTCTAGCAAAGTTGGGAGAAATTTTAAAAAAAAAACAATGTCACATCATACTAAGAGGGGAAAACAGACCCAGGTTCTGAGAACTCTTCCTGAAGGATAACAAACTTGATGCATTGATGAGTTTCTGCAAATTACAGTCTCTGGAGTCCAGAGGTCATTTCAATTTCTTTTACTGTCATTGTCATATGCACTCAGCTGGCTCACATTTTAAGATCAGAGGAAATTAAAGCAGCCCCAAATACCTTCATCATAGTGCAGAAAAGCAAAATCAACCTGCATGTTCTATGATGAGAATTAAAATGTTTAACAGTCTCCAGATGGCCAGGACCTCAAATCAACTTTTTAATGAGAAATTCAGTCAAGGTAAGGGGGATCAACTTCAAGATATTACACATGATTGGGGGAGACAAAGACCCCAGAACATCATGATGAAAAATTAAATAGTGGGAGAAGCAGGACCAGGCTGAACTGTGGAGGTACTCAACCAGAAGGTGATTTCTAATGGGAAGAAAGTATTCTACCTGGTAGCTGTCTATTTCAACCAAAGATTCTTACTACATGCTAAGCCCATTCATTTCTATGATACTGAAGGATTATAAATCCTTTAAGTAGGACCTTTAATTTTTAGAGTAGGACAAAGCTTTCTTTGTACCTTAGTTTTATTGCTCAGCCAGATACTAAATGTGACTGATAATGGACAGTGATGCTCTACCATACCGTGTGTCATTCCAAGTGGAAAACTCCAGTGGAAGAGCAATTTGGAAATTAATGTTCTCTAGAACTTTCAAAGAACAAAGTTAAAATCCACCCCCTCAGTGAGCTAAGGGTTCAATGAAGTGTGTGGTATTTCAAAATAGGGAGCACATGGTTCAGCAAGGAATCTGGGACATGGTAAGGCTTTGGCACGTATCCTTGTAAAAGGCTCAAATTCAAAGAAGGAAGCATCTTTTGAAAGATTTTAGTTTCTTATGCATATCAAACCTCACCTGATACGATTTTGTTTGAATCAAAATTCATCATGGGCATTCCCATCTTGATCTCTTCCCCACTTTTCATATGCTCATCACTTATCCAAATTCTTTAAGAGATAATGGGCTAAAAGACCTAATTATTCTTTCTGTTAATGAGTTTGTCTCATCTTGGACAAATGTAGGAGTTGGAATGGATATAAATGGGCAAGAATGACCTGAACCCAGCAGCCATATGCAGTTCCTTAAACAGGATCCTCTTTCCTCTCAGGTTGTGAGCTTCCCTCTTCCTGCTTGAAAGTGAAGACCCTGATACAGATTAAACTTTTCTTTGTAATTCAAATGACTCCAAGGGATGGGATACCATAGGTTCTATGGACAGGAGTCAATTAAAGATGGCCCATATGTATGACTCCAGATCGAATGGAATCTTCTACCCTGGGTACTCTGTTTTGCTTCACCACTTACCTCTCCACAAAGATCCCAGCCTGCACAGCATGAACAATGGTTTTGAATCGAGGTTTCTCCTCGCTCCGTCTCAGCATCATCCCCATCTGCCTGGTAAAAGTGGAGGCCAGCCAGTCCCGGACCTCAGAGGGCACAGCATCTGACTGGATGTCACTGAGTTCATCTTCTGTATCCAGGAGTCGCCTAGGACAGGGGAAAGGGAGCAAGAAATGAACCACAGATCTACATAGATCTAGAGATTGAAGTGTTCTTAGAGGTCACCCACCCCAACCCACTCACTTTACAGATGATAAAACTGAGTTCCGAGAGGTCAGAATCTCATGGGATCATAGATCTAGATCTATGATCTATGATTTATAATTTATAATTAAATCTATATTGATTTAGATCATAGATCTAAATGAGCCTTCAAAGGTCATCTAGACCAATGTACTCCTTTTACAGATGAAGAAAGGGAGAGTGAGCTCTCATTTTACAGATAAGAAAACTAAGGCTCAGGGAGCTTAAGTAACTTGCCCCAAGTCACAAAAGAAGCAATTATAAGCATCAAGATTTGAACTCAGACCATCTGACCCCAGAGTCAGGGTTCTCTTCACTATACATATTTTGCATTTACTTATCTGGGTACATCTTTTGTCTTTATATCACAGGTTCACATCTTAGAGGTCTTTGAAGCGCTAATGATGTTCCAAGGCTAAAAGCTACAGAGGAGGCACCAAAGTACACTCCTTCAGAAGAGGGCATTTCCTCACCTGGGATTTCTCTCTAGCAACGAGACCAAAGGCCCAGGGTCTGTCCTGCATGCTTTCATAGGATCAGAGGTTAAGAATTGAGAGGACCTCAGTATCCATTGAGTCCAAACCTCATCCCGCTCCAATTTTGCAGTTAAGAAAACTGAGGCCCAGAGAGTTTTGGTGTCTTAGGCAGAATTGAAGCAAAGGCTCCCAACCAAGTCTAATGCCCTATTCACTACACCATGCTGCCTATTACAAGGTGCATGGCAGGTGTTTAATAAATGCTTATTGAACTAAACTGAATGGGACTCAATCATGGCATCGAATTCCTTTCAGTTGAACCACACAAGCTTCAAGTAAAAGCAAAATTCATTCAGCTTTGCATCCAGTAGTTACATAAACCTCTCCAGATCAGATTAATTGGGGAGGGACAGCAAATTGGGCAAAAGTCTGAACCAGCACATTTGAAAAGAAATGCAGTTTTATTCCTCTAAATTACATACATTTGTCAGAATGGCTTTAGTGCCCACATTAGAACGATTTGCATTGAGTATAGAAATGCAAAGCATGAGGCTGGAGAAGGCCAGCCTCGGCTTACCCTGTAATTATACGATTTCTAAGGAAATAGAGACTTCTAGAGGGTGGAAAGCCGCTCCTTCCCCACAGCGGGCAAGCACATCCCCCATGCAGTCTTGTTTCCATGCCCAATGTTCTCAGCATCTACTTTGCTCAGAAATAGTGTAAAAGGAAGGTTTTGCACCTGTCTGAATGAGCAGCATTTCCAAGCTAAAAAATGAAGTCTATTAGAAGTAAACTTGCTTCCCAGGGCCATCTGAAAGAAACTGAATAACAATCACCAAACTTTAGATGATGCATTCAAGTTTCTGAAAGTTTGCAGAGCACTTTGCCTACATCGTCTCATCTGAAGCTTCCAATAGCCCTGTAAGGCAGGTACGATAGCCATTATTAATCCCATTTTACAGATGAGGAAACCCAGGTTGAGATCAGTAAAGGGTCCTGCTTCTGGTCACACAGATAGTAAGTAGTAAAGTAGAATTCAAAGGCAGGTCTTCCAGACTCCAAGCCCAAACCTCTCTTCCATGATTACAATATAAAGACTCCCCAGAAAGACCCTAATCAACCTATGGAAATCTCCCTGGAACAGGTTAGCATCTTCTTACCTTGTTTCATCAATGTAGACAGATTCAAGGACTGATGCTGCATGTTCCAAATTCTTCTTGAGGTCCACTACAGAAGCCTCTCCTCTTTCTAGTTGTTTCACCAAAGACCGCAACCTAAGAAAAAAAAAAGACAAAGAGCCAGTTAGTACAGAAAATGCCAATATGGTCAATATTGACTAAAAGATTAGTGCTCAAAAAATTGCCAAACATATGACAGCCACTGGAAACACAAGGTAAAGACAGTCTTCCAGACAAAGCACTTCCTTTAGCACAATCCAGTGGCATGAAGAGTTATGAATATTAACTTTATTTTACGACAAGGAAAATGAGGATCCGAGAATTGATTGAACTTGCCTAAGGCCACAGTGAAGACAATATTTTAGATTAAAACACAAGTTTTTATGCCAAGTCCTGGCCTCTTTCCACCTTGATGACTTTGAGAAGGTCAAATTGTCTCTCCTTTTCAAGACACATCCGAATCACATCTGAAATGAATCACAGAATCCTAGACTCTGAGATTGGAAGGGAGAGCTCAAAGGACCTTTCCTATAGCAGAGCCTCCTTATTCCTGGTAGCTGAAGGTATCACTAGAGAAAGCTCTCAAAATTTATCCCAGCCTCTTCGGGCTGCCAGATTATATTACTGACAGTATATGCTGCCAATCTTGTGGTCCACTAAAATGTCCAGATCTTTTATCAGATAACTAGAGGAAGCTAGCATTATCGATGCTTACTGAGTTCTCACTATGTGTAAGAAGCTCCCTTTCCTACCAATAACTCACATTTATATCACTTTAAGGATGTGAAGCACATTTCTCACCACAACCTGCAAAGTAGTCATTCATTGAAAGGAGTACAGTCTCTATTTTACAGGCAATAAAACTAAGGGTCTTCATACTTAAATGACTTGCCCAGAGTCACACATAGTATTTGAGACAGTATTCAATTTCAATGCCTTCCTGACTCCAAATCTAGCACTTTGTCCATTATAATAAGTTGCCTTTCTGAGCAAATATACAGCACCTTCACAGCATCTGACCCTAAGGAGCTTGTGAGCTTTGAGGGAAGACAAGGAATATATTTATATAAACCAATGAAGAACAATGAAAAGCAGCCTACAGTGACAAAGATAAATAGATGTATTAAAACTTCTCTCAGCTATTGCACTATGACCCAAAGCCTCATCAATATTTCTTTATTTTTTCTAACAGAACAAGCCCACCTCATTTTCATTACCATTTTCTAATCATCATCCATGGAGTCAAAAATGGAAAAAGTAGAATGCCAGTCTGCTAGAGCAGTAGAGCTGCTATTTCAGTACACCCTAAATCAAACAACAGAACAGCATAATCTCTCCTGGGCAAGTCTCCTGAAAACCTTGAAAAACTTGAGGAAATATTGTTCTCAGGGATTCTAACTATGCTTTCTGAATGATTCTTACAGAGGAAAGAAGAGAGAAGGGAGAGAAGGAAGCAGAGAAAATGAAATATCCTGCTTAAAATTAAGGGCAAGTTATGGAGAGAGAAGAAAAACTAATTGAAAGGCCATAGAAATACATAAACAAAAAGGAAGCCTCGATACTGTGAATGAATACTAACTGGCAAAAGAAAATGGAGAGAAATATGCCAAAAGAATGAGGCTGTGATAATCACAATTAGATACACACACACACCAGAACAGAAAATGGTTATGTTGCAATAATACCAAGGGTATATTATAATCTCAGTAAGAGATATAAAGGAAGATCTTGCATCTACATGAATGGAAATAAGACTGTCAATGGAAATATACAGGAAAAAATAAGAATAAATAGCTTAGAAAAGGGACAAAACATCTTAATAAGTTCGTGTACCATGTAAAGAGCAGAGTCTCTTACAAAAAATGCTGAAGTAGAAGAATAATTAACAGAGCAATTTTTTAGTTTGCAAATGACATGAGATATCAGATTTTTACAAATCAAAACTACAGCAGCAGAGAATAAAGTTTAACAAGACAATCAGAAAATTATTAGTTTCCTAGGAAAATATGAAGAAACAAAGTCTAATGCTATGTCAAAATCACATAATAAAACTGCTCAGAGGTATTGAAAATAAAGAGAGGGTTGTGAGATATATACACACATATATTCACACACATATATACATATATCTATATCTATCTATATATCTATATATATATACATACACAGAGAGAGAGAAAAAAAGAGAGAGAGGGAGAGAGAAGAGAGAGAGAGAGAACATGAGTCCATAAGATACCAACAATGAGGATCTCTAAATCTGAGAAACCCAGAAATATATCTACCATATTCCAGAGTTTTAGTGTGGAAAAAGAGACTTTTAAAAGTGGCCAGGAAGAAAGAATTCATATATCAAAAGCATCAATTGACACTATACAACAGCATTCAACAAAAGCACCAGGATGTGAAAGATGAAATGATACTGGGTCACTGAAAAGGTGGAAAAATCAACATATACCACAAACTACTAATTCTAAAAAGCTGAGAATACATCACAAGAAAAGATGGTTCTTCAATAATGTTGATAAATTTTATTCTTTCTAAAATATTCAGAGCTGGACAGGACCCTTAATATAAAAACTGACCTAAGAGTACAGACATAACAAAGTCCCAGGATTATAGATTTTGGGGCTAGTTCAGTCCCTTATTTTTTACAGATGAAATAACTGGGGTTCAATGACTTGCTCAAATCACATAAGTGGCAGAGCCATAATTGGAAACCTTGCTTTCTTCATCTAAATCTGTTTTCCTTCCCACTGAACCACTCTAACTCCTAAACAAGGCTGGAGTATAATTAATGAGAAATCAATGCTTAGACGTTCGCATGCTATGAGCTGTTGAGCCTATTATTGTTTTGACATCCTGGCTTCAATAAAGATCCCTAAAAGCACCAAGGTCAGGAATTTGATGAGGCAATATACCTCAGAAAAGAAGAACAGAAATATTAAAAGATTGAAAAGAAGGTAAAGGATGCAAAGTGAGCTATTATTTTCTCTTTTTAATTAATTTATTTCCTTTCAGTTTTCAACAATCATTTTCATAAGTTTTGAGTTTTCTCCCCCTCTTTGTCCTCTCCCTACCCAAGATGGCATGCAATATTATATGGATCCTACACACACATTCTTATTAAACACATTTTCACAGAAGAATTAAAACAAATAGAGAAACAATGAGAAAAAAACCAAAACATAACATAAGAGAAAATAGTCTGCTTCATTCTGCATTCTGACTTCATAACTCTGGGTGTGGAGGGCATTTTGCATCATTAGTCCTTTGGGAATGTTTTAGGTCCTTGCATTGCTGTGAAGGGCTAAGTCTATCAGAAACAGTTCTCAAACACTGGTTGTTACTGTGTATAATGTTCTCCTGGTTCTGCTTACTTCACTCAGCATCAGTTCATATAAGTCTTTCCAAGTTTTCTGAAGTCTCCCTGTTCATCATTTGTTATAGCATAACAGCATTCCATTACCTTCATATACCACAAATTGCTAACTATTCCCCAAATGATGGGCATCCCCTTGATTTCCAGTTCTTGGCCACAACAAAGAGAGCTGCTATAAATATTTTTGTACATGTGGATCCTTCACCCATTTTTATTATCTCTTTAGGATACAGTCCTAGAAGCGATATTGCTGGGTCAAAGGGTATGCACATTTTTGTAGCTCTTTGGGCATAGTTCCAAACTGCTCTCCAGAATGGTTGGATCAGCTCACAGCTCCACCAACAATGAGTTAGTGTTCCAACTCTCACACATCTTCTCCAAAATGTATCATCTTCCTGTTTTGTCATGCTAGCCAATCTGATAGGTGTGATGTACTTCAAAGTTGTTTTGATTTGCATCTCTCTCATCAATAGTGATTTAGAGCATTTTTTCATATGACAACAGATAGCTTTAATTTCTTCCTCTGGAAACTGCCTGTTCATATCCTTTGAGCATTTATTAATTTGGGGAATGATTTGTATTCCTGTAAATTTGACTCAATTCTCTAAATATTTTAGAAATGAAGCCTTTATCAAATACACTAGTTGCAAAAATTCCTTCCCAGTTTTCTGCTTTCCCCCTAGTCTTCAATTGGGTTTGTTTGTGAAAAACCTTTTCAATTTAATGTAATCAAAATTATTCATTTTACATTTCATAAAGTTCTCTATCTCTTATTTGTTCCTTGGGTTTATCAAACAGTAGACTCCTATAATCATTGACTACTGTGTCTTGTGAACCTAATCTATTCCACTTGTCTAACCCTCTATTTCTTAGCTAGTACCAAGTCATTTTGATAACTGATGCTTTATAATACAATGTAAGATCTTGTAGGGCTAGGCCAACTTCCCTAGCATTTCTTTTCATTAATTCTCTTGAAATTTTTGTTCTTCCAGATGAATTCTGATATTATATTTTCTAGCTCTATAAAATAATTTTGGCACTTTGATTTGGATGGCACTGTATAAGTAAATTAGTTTAGGAAGAATTGTTATTTTTATTATATTAGCTCAGTCTACCCATAAGAAACTGATGTTTTTCCAATAATTTAGATCTGACATTATTCATGCAAAAAAGGTTTTATAACTGTGTTCATATAGTCCCAGGGTTTGTTTTGGCAGGTAGACTCCCAATTACCTCATAGTGTCTACAGTAACTTTAAATGAGATTTCTCTTTCCATCTCTTGCTGTTGGACTTTGTTAGTAGTATATAGAAAAGTAGATGATTTATGTGGGTTTACTTTGTATCCTGCAACTTTGTCAAAGTTCTTAATTCAAATTGTTCATTATTTTACTTGCCTCTATAGGATTCTCTAGATATAACATCATATCATTTACAAAGAGTGATAACTTAGTTTCAATTCCTTCAATTTCTTTTTCTTCTCTTATTGCTAAAGCTAACATCACTAGTACCATAATGAATAACAGTAGTGATACAGGACATCCTTGTTTCACCTCTGATCTTATTTGAAATGCATCTAGCTTATCCCTGTTACATATAATGCTTGCTGATGGCTTTAGCTGGATACTACTTAGTATTTTAAGGAAGACTCCATTTATTCGTATGCTATGTAGTGTTTTTAATAGGAATGGGTCTTGTTTGTTGTCAAAACATTTTTCTGCATCTATTAGGATAATCATATGACTTCTGTTAGTTTTGTTGTTGATATGATCAATTATGCTGATAGTTTTCCTCATACTGAACCAGCCCTGAATTCCAGGTATAAATCCTACATGATCAAAGTGCATTATTCCTGTATTAAGTTGCTATAATCTTTTTGCTAATATTTAAAATTTTTGCAAATATATTCATTAGGGAAATTGGTCTGTAATTTTCTTTCTGTTTTGGTTCTTCCCAATTTAGACTGGGGAGCAGCATTTGAATCTCACACCCCAAGCACTAGCTGGGCAGATCTAGGCGGGAGCGGAGAGGAATCTCAGAAGTCAAATATTTCTTTTTTTCCCAGCCAGTTACTTGACTTCATTAGGGAAAATTAGAATGGAACAGACGGAAAGTTAGACAGATGGAGGCTAATGACTTCATGAGAAACCAAGAAATCACAAAACAAAGCCAAAAGAATGAAAAAATGGAAGATAATGTGAAATATCTCATTGGAAAAACAACTGACCTGGAAAATAGATCCAGGAGAGACAATTCAAAAATTATGGGACTACCTGAAAGCCATGATCAAAAAAAAGAGCCTAGACATCATCATTCATGAAATTATCAAGGAAAATTGCTCTGATATTCTAGAACCAGAGGGCAAAATAAGTATTCAAGGAATCCACCGGTCACCA
>CM053772.1:16317954-16336377 GCA_028658325.1 Potorous gilbertii
AACTTGATTTTCAAAATCCTTTTTGAGCTCTTCCATGGCCTGTGCCCATTGGATATCTATTTCAGATGTTTGGAATACAGAAGCCTTGACTCCTATGTCTTTCCCTGATGGTAAGTATTGTTCTTCCTCATCAGAAAGGAAGGTAGGGAATATCTGGTCACCAAGAAAGTAACCTTCTATGGTCTTATTTTTTTTCCTTTTCTGAGCATTTTCCCAGCCAGTTACTTGACTTCTGAGATTCCTCTCCACTCTCACCTAAATCTGCCCAGCTAGTGCTTGGGGTCTGAGATTCAAATGCTGCTCCCCAGCCTCAGGGCTTTCAGTTGTGGGCATGGCTGCTATTCAATGTGAGCTTAAGTTCTAGTGCTCAGGTGGGGGCAGGGCCACCTCCCAGGCTCAATTCCCTCAGGGGGTTTATGCTGAAACGTTCAGTAATGGATCTGAGTTCCTACCTGCTTGGGGAGGCCAGGTCTGCTGCTATCCCTGTCTCCGTGGCTGCCTCTTGAGGGGGCCTGAGTAATGGAGACACCCTGCTCCCCTCTTGGCCAGCCCAGAAGGCTCTTTCACTGACCTGTAGTGTCTGTGGGTGGAGGGACCTTTGTGGCTGCTAGAAATTCCGTCCCTGAAGCCTGCTCAGATCTGCTCCTCTTGGTGCTGTGTGACCAAGGCAGGGCTGGGCTCCACTCCTGTCCGGTGTGTGATGGACCTTTGGGATCAGTTTTTCAGGGCTCTCTGGAACAGAACTCTCCTCCACTCTGTTGCTGTGCAGCTTTCACTCGTTTTTCTTTCTTTTTTTTTTTTAATGAAAGATAGAACGCAGGGAAAGAATGCTGAGTTGAGAGTAGAAATCTAGATTTACATCCTGGCTTTTCCAGCTCCTTCCTGGATGACCTGAGGCAGGTCAGTTAACTTTCTTAGACCTCTATTCCTTAACTGTAAAATGAAGCTATGAGACTGACCTGGAAGGCAATTTTGACCATGTAAAAGTTTCAGGGGACAGTATCTCGTTAGTGACATGTTTGTATTTGCTATATATCCATACATTTGTTCCTCCTTCTTGAGACCAGAGAATTCCCTACAAAACTATTTCTATGATTTATATAAATAGAATGCACATACCTATGTAAATATATTGACAAAATATATGAGAGGCAGTTTTGAAGCCGGGTAACCTTGCTCTTGATGCTCCTTGGGGGACTATGCTAAGCTTTCTGAGAATTCTCTTTGTAATGCAATATTGAAACATTAGACACAGGAATTCAAAAATATTATTTACGTCAAAGAAGCCAGAGGGAGGGGGGTACAAGACGTCATGATCATGACCCCAATTTGTGTTCATGGCCATTGTCAGTTGTGTTGGGGTCTGCTTGAGGTTGCAAAGATTTGACCAGACTCTCCTCTTTTCAGGCATATCATCCCCAATGTGGTGCTCGGCAGTATTGTCTTCCCATATTGACTATGACATGGCGAGGACTAAAAAATAGAGGAGACCCAGCAAGGAACATCCTCTGAAAGACCTTTGAGTCAAATGCCTTTAGAGAATTCTGGAGGATCATCTCTGCCTGTCTGTATGGGAACAGTGGAAGTTTCCCTATATTGAGACATGCCAGGCTCTCAGAGATCATCCAAAAAGACCCTGTCATGGAAACCAAAGTCTCAGATTCTCAGTCATTCAACTTGTGCTTAAATCTCAGCTTCTATTGGTAACTGATTCTTTTGCTTCATTTCTTTCTGCTATGTTGTCATCCAAATCTCTAAAAGTCAGTGTGTGTGTGTGTGTGTGTGTGTGTGTGTGTGTGTGTGTGTGTGTGTGGCGGGGCAGGGTAACAAAAGTCTCAATGAGGTTTTAAACTTAAAACTTCATGAACATTTTTGGAATATTGTACACACACAGACACCCACACACGCACTGAATATCAGTGTATAAATGTATGTTTCCATTTTGTGGTTATGGGTGGCCACCTCCTAACTTACTGGAATTATTTCTGAATTCATTTCTGCTAGTTAAAACAAATCATTCTCTCTCTGTCTCTCTGTCTGTCTCTATCTCTCTCTGTGAGCTATACACATCACCCTTTTCTGTAGAGAGATCTTTAGTTAGCCTAAATTACGAACATGTGAATATCTACTGATGCGACCTCATTCTTCAAATACATATGAAATACATCTTCCTTCCCCTCCCCCCACCCCTTTCATTTCTGCTTTTGAGGATTGTTTTTCCCACTTTTTTTGTCAGATTACTTTCTGGATTGAAATCCATTGCATATGAATGCATCTTGTTAGGTTTATCACCTGCAAAGCAGGAAGTGAAAAGGCAGCTTAGACTCGGGGTCTCCCTGGCTTGCTCCAATTCCTGGAGGCTCATGGCATCTGGCTGCCAGACATCCAGACAGTATATGCTTAGAGAATTTCTTTGTTGGTGCTAGTCTTTTGGCTCACTCTTGTCGGATGCGAGCATTTAGTGTGCCATACAATGCTATAGAAAGAGCTCCAGATTTGGAGCTAGAGACCCTACCTGCAAATCCCATGCTTGATGACCAGCTTTGGGAATGTTCCTTCATACCCCAGGCCTCAGTTTTCTCATCTGTAAGCTGTGAGGGGTTTGGAGTAGTTGGCCTCTAAGGTCCCATTCCAGCTGTGATTCTGTGATGTGACCCTTATCACTACCTCATCTCTTTACTATCCTACTCTTTCTCTACTCTTGTCACTATCCCTTCCCTATTTCTCTCCTTATCCCTAACCCCATCCCTATGTTCATTTCTAAGTTCATTTCTATCCCTCTCCCTACCCTGTCCTTATCCTTGTGTCCATCCCCATCCCCATCCCCATCCTCCAACTGAGCTCCACTTGTATTGCAGAGTAGTCACCAAAATGATTTGAAACAAGTGGGTGATATAGTGGCAATACCGTTAAGAGTAGCTGGCATTCACATGGTATTTTGACTTTTAATTTTTTCAACACCCCTCTGAGGTAGGTGTTGTTATTATCTGTATTCTACAAATGAAGAAACTGAGGTTGAGTGAGGTAAGTGATTTGGCTGGAGTCACACAGCTAATGTCTGCGGCTGGGTTTGAACTGAGGTCTAGAGGCTTCATGTGGAGGATGGAGAGGATACCGATTGTTCAGCTTTCTTTCTGTGTTAGCTTACTGTTCACAAGTGGGAAACACTTTCTGTCTCTTGTTTCTCTTGATAACCCCCAACAATCCATCGGTATCTTTTCTGAAGAGAACTGGTAGCCCAATAAACTTGCCAGTTCTTGAGTGTACAGCGAGATCTATGGTGGAGTTTTCCCAAAAGGAATTCTACAAGTAAAAGAAAGTCAATTTGTTCTTCAACTTGTTTTTACCTTCAACGACCCATAGGTGGCAGAACCTAAGATCTTGTCAAAACTTTTAATGACCAATCCTTCACTTCAGTAATTTTCCCTTTTTGCAAAAGTCGCAGCATGGTATCATGGAAAGAGAAATTCCTGAGATTTGGTTTCAGGGACCCAGGTTCAAATCCTGGCTCTGTTGCTTATTAGTTATGTGGCTTTTGCCAAATTCATTATCTCTTCAGTTTCCTTATCTGTAGAATAAATAAGGGTGTTGGACTAAGTGATTTCTCTGGAGGTTTCCTTCCTGTTCTAATTCTGTGCTCCTGTTATAATGTATCATTGTCTCTTCTCAAGTGTACAACTGGGGATACCCATTCCAGAGAAGTGTACCAACAGACCAGCTCTATGGCTAATTCATGCTGCTACTCAATGTAGGCTGGACAATCGATGTTCTTCATTCACTTGAAGTGTTGGGTTGGAACAAACATTCACCCATAGCTCAGAGCTGTTAACCAGGGATTTGCTCCTCTTTTGGTGGGAGAGCAAAATTACATCCTCTGTAGAACTGCAGAGAATATCAGCGGGTCTCTCTCTAGAAAATGATCTCTGGCATCAACTGTCATAACCGTCACAACACAACAGTTTCTATCTGTAATAATAGCAATAGCTAACGTTTATATGGTGCTTTCTCTGTGCCAGGCATTGGGCTAAGTGGTTTACAGTGATTTCATTTGGTCCTCACAGCAACCCTGAGAGTTAGATGCTATTATAATTGTCCCCATGACAGTTGAAGAACCTGAGACAGAAGTCAAGTGACTTGCCAAAGGTCTACTAAGTATCTGAAGCCAGATTTGAACTCAACGCTTTCTGACTCCAGACCCAGCTCTCCATCCATTGTACCACCTAACACAGTTTTCCACACAACATTCATGTAAATTCATAGAACGTGGTTTGCCAATCCTAATTTACAGACAGGGAAACAGGCCTATGTAGGTCAAGCAACTTGGCTGAGATTCCATTCATTGGAAGAGTCAAGGACCAGATTCAAAGCTGGGCATGTTGAGGTTAAGACCAGATGTGGTTCCATGACACTGAATAACAGTATACCACCCCTTGAAAAGAGAAAATAAGGATAGCGACAAAATTATTGAGTCAAGAACCCTCTACCATGTTTGTACTTTATAAGAAAAAGCTCAGAGTCAACGGTGACCAAACTTTTCACCCCTTCCTTCAAAGTCCATCATCTCTGGCATGACCATTCCTCCTCCAGGGCACCGTATTAGCTCCTACATAAGCAGTACTCTAGGGTTTAGGGCCTTTAAAGGCTCTTTGGTTCAGCCCATTCTCCATTTCACTAGTGAGGAACTGAAGGCTCAGAGGAGACAGATATAGCTTGGTCACTTCCCACACCTATTACATTGCAGAGCCAGGGTTTGAACCTAGCTTCCATGGTTCCAAATTTCAGATCCTTTCTACTGTACAGTTAGCAATGAGTCACACTTTTCTTCCCTAGCCCCCTTCATCCATCCCATGCTTGTCTGGCATATGGGAGACTCAGCAACCCATCAGTGTGTTTCCTGGGGATTGCTAACAGATGTTTAACATCTCTCTTTGCTCCTTTATATTCACTTGGCTGCATGTAATGGTGCCATCAAATCCCTCTCGTGATATGTAAACTGCCTAAAACAAACTATTCATAATATCTTTCCCATTCAGAGTTGGTCTTTTAAAACCCAAATCTACTGTTTCCCCCCAGATTTGGATTATATAGTAGCCAGAAGTCACCCAAAGACCCCTGATATTTATTCTATTATCCTATCTCCAACACAGAATCATGGTGGTCCAATATGTCCCCCCAAAGGAATCCCCACTGTAGCATATTTGACAAATGATCATCCAGCTTCTCAAAGATCTCCAGGAAGAGGGAATCCGTCATCTTTGGGAGCAGACCCTTCTGCTTTGAAATAGCATAAAATACTCGGATGCTTTTCCTGACCTCGAGCCTAAGACGGCCTCTTGGAAACTCCACGTCTCACTCTTTCCTTATCTTATTTATCCACCTTATCCCATTTTGAAAAGAATCATTATTTCATTTCCCCTTTCCTCACTTTATTTTTGGATTGAAACAGCGTCTATCACCTTCAGTAGGAACTCTCTCCAATTGCAGCGTGTTTGGTCTTTGTAAAGGGTTACAAGGAATTAATGAATAATCCAGCAAATTGTTGGACCTCAACTGCTGGTAGTGGTGGTAAGGAATTGTCAGAATTTATATTTCTAATTTGCTGGTCTCAGTTTCCTTATTTGTAAAAAGAGGAGGTTGGATTAAGGTCTCTAAGATTCCTTCCAGTTCCAAATTCAATCCTATCATCCCAAGCCCTAGTTGAATGACTCTTCCTGCCTTCCTTATCTCTCTCTTTTCTTCATCTTCTGAGCTGGGGGCATAGGGCCCTCAAATGTACCTTCAATTCTTTGGGAAGACTGAAGGGGGAAGGTGGGCTTCAGCAGCTGCCTTATCTATTCTTCTGTATAGCAGGTGTTGGATCCTAAATCTGACATTTGGAAGGAAAAAGAAAGACGTTCTCCCTGTAAATACTGTCTTCTGGACGTTTAATAAATAATCTTTTTTCCCCCATCCTTTTCTCTCATAAACACTGAGCAGAGAGCTAAAGCTTTAAGATCATTCAAATCAGCCTTTTACTTGTAACAGTGAGGGATTGCTTAAGCATGTTCTAAGATCCAGCTTTCCATTGACCTTACTGATTGCTATGTAAAGACAAATAAGTCACTGTTCTTTTTTTTTATTTTAAAATTTAAGTTGCAACATTCATTTCCACAAAATTTTAAATTTCCAAATTTTCTCCCCCATCTCTCCCCTTCCCCCACCCCAGAATGCCTTGCATTCTGATTGTCCCTTCCTCCAGTGTGTACTCCCTTCTAACATCCCTCCCTTCCCTTATCCCCATCTTCTCTCTTGTCCTTTAGGGCAAGACAAATTTCTATACTCCATTACCTGTATTTCTTATTTCCTAGTTGTTCACAAAATCAATTCTCAACATTTGTTCCTAAAACTTTAAGTTCCAACTTCTTTTCCTTCCTCCCTCCCTTCCCACCCATCCCCACTGAGAAGGCAAGCAATTCAATATAGGCTATATATTTGTAGTTTTGCAAATGACTTCCATAATAGTCATGTTGTGTAAGACTGGCTATATTTCCCTCCATCCTATTCTGTACCCCATTTCTTCTGTTCTCTCTTTTGACTTTGTCCCTCCCCAAGAGTGTTTACTTCTAATTGTTCCCTTTTCCCATTTGCCCTCCCTTCCATCATCCCCCCACCCTGCTTATCCCCTTCTCCCCTACTTTCCTGTAATGTAAGATAGATTTTCAAACCAAACTGAGTATGCATATTATTCCTTCCTTGAGTCAAATGTGATGAGAGTAAGCTTCACTTTTTCCCTATCACTTACCCCTTTTCCCCCTCCATTGGAAAAGCTTTTTCTTGTCTCTTTTATGAGAGATAATTTGCCCTATTCCATTTCTCCCTTTCTCCTCCCAATATATTTCTCTCTCACTCCTTAATTTTATTTTTTTAGATATGATCCCTTCCTGTTAAACTCACTCTCTCTCTGTCTCTTTCTCTCTCTCTCTCTCTCTCTCTCTCTATATATATATATATATATATATATGTGTGTGTGTGTGTGTGTGTGTGTGTGTGTGTGTGTGTGTATAATCCCTCCAACTACCCAGATCCTGAGATAAGTTTCAAGAGTTACAAATATTATCTTTCCATGTACGAATGCAAACAGTTCAGCTTTAGTAATTTTCTCTTTGTGATTTCTCTTTCCTGTTTACTTTTCCATGCTTCTCTTGGTTCTTGTGTCTGAAAGTCAAATTTTCTTTTCAGGTCTGATCTTTGCAACAAGAATGTTTGAAAGTCCTCTATTTCATTGAATGGTCATTTTTTTTACCCTGAAGTATTATACTCAGTTTTGCTGGGTAGGTGATTTTTGGTTTTAATCCCAGTTACTTTGACTTCTGGAATATCCTGTTATAAGCCCTTTGATCTCTTAATGTTGAAGCTGTCAGATCCTGTGTTATCCTGATTGTATTTCCACAATACTTGAATTGTTTTCTTCTAACTGCTTGTAGTATTTTCTCCTTGACCTTGGAACTCTGAAATTTGGCCACAATATTCCTAGGAATTTCTCTTTCTGGGTCTCTTTCAGGAGGTGATCTGTGAATTCTTTCAATATTTATTTTGCCCTCTGGTTCTAGAATATCAGGACAGTTTTCCTCTAAAATTTCATGTAAGATAATGTCTAAGCTCTTCTTTTAATCATGTCTTTCAGGTAGTCCTATAAATTTTGAATTGTTTATCCTGGATCTATTTTCCAGGTCAGTTGTTTTTCCAGTGAGATCTTTTACATTATCTTCTATTTTTTCAAAATTTTGGTTTTGTTTTCTAATTGCTTGGTTTATCTCATTGTCACTCATTTCCCTGAACTCAGCTCTCTCTTTCAGAGAACTGTTTTGTTCAATGAACTCTTGAACTTTCTCCTCTATTTGGCTAATTCTGCTTTTTAATGCCTCCTTCTCCTCATTGGCTTTTTGGACCTCTTTTTCCAGTTGGGTTAGCCTCTTTTAAAGGTGTTATTTTCCTCAGCATTTTTTTGGTTCTCCTTTAGCACACTGCTAACTCACTTTTCAAGCTTTTCTATTGCCTGAGCCCAATTTAAGTTCACTTTAGAGCCCCTGGAGGCAGGGATCTTAACTTCCTGTGACAGTAAGCCTTGTTCTTCCTCATCTGAAAGGATGGAAGGAGATACCTATTCACCAAGAAAGTAACCTTCGATGGTCTTATTTTTTCCCCCTTTTTTGGACATTTTCCCAGCCAGTTACTTGACTTCTGAATCCTGTGTCAAGAGATTAGATTCAAGCTGCTTGGTTCCCCTGGGCTTTGGATGGGGATGGGGCTGACAGCCAGGGCTAGGGTTTAGATCAGCTGTTTCCTATCCAGAGGCTTTAAGTTGAGCTTCCTGAGCAATGAATCCAGGTTGCTTCCTGGCTTCCATAGCTGCATACAGTCTGCTGCCATCTGGGGCTATTGCTGGTCCCTCTCATCCAGCTGGGAAAGCCCTCCCCCACTGACCTTTGGAGCTTTTTTTGTCGCTTGTGGGTTGAGGTATCTGGGGCCTTCCCTGCTAAAAACTCTGCCTGGAAGTTTGTTCAGGTCCTGTTCCTCCCAGTGTCATATGGCCAGGGCTAGGTTCAGCTCTGCTCAGTGTCCCATGAGATAGACCTTTCCTGTTGGTCTTCTGGGTTACCTTTGGCTGTAAACCTCTTTTTCTCTGTTTTTCTGTGGCTTCTGCTGCTCTAGACTTAGTTGAGAGTACTTTTTACAGGTATTTTGTGGACTGTGGCGGAAGTGCTAGAGTATATGTGTCTTTCTACTCCACCGTCTTGGCTCCTCCCCCATAATTCTGCTTTTTAAAGCATTCTTCTCCTCATTGGCTTTTTGGACATCTTTTGCCAATTGTTAGCTTATTTTTAAAGGCGTTATTTTCTTCAGCATTTTTTTGAGTCTCCTTTAGCAAGCAGTTGACTTGCTTTTCATGATTTTCTTGCATTGCTCTCATTTCTCTTCCCAACTTTTCCTCCACCTTTCTTACTTGATTTTCAAAATCCTTTTTCAGCTCTTCCATGGCCTGGGACCATTGTATATTTACTTTGGAGGTTTTGGATGTAGACATCTTGACTTTTATATCTTCTTCTGATGGTAAACATTGTTCTTCCTCATTCAAAAGGGTGGGAGAGAATACCTATTCACCATGAAAGTGACCTTCTATAGTCTTAATTTTTTCCCCCTTTTTAGGCATTTTCCCACTTTTTTGGGTATTTTCCCAACCAGTTACTTGACTTTTGGGTCCTTTGTCAAGAGTAAGGTATACTCTGGGGACCTGTAAGTTCTCAGTTCCTCCAAGGTGGCACAATCAAGGGAGAAGAGTTTACTCCTCAGGGGCCTACAGCTCCACCATGCCCCAGGACTGTGCTCAGGGCTGAGGTTCAGATCAGCTGCTCAATTCCCCAAGGATAGATATTCAGCCACTAGAACATAAGCTAAATGGTTTGGCTAAAACATTTTCTTTGTTCTCTAAGTCCGAAACCATTTTTTTTTGGTGTTCTTGGCCTCATGGAGCTTATGGTTTGGAGGTTGAATGCTAGGTTGGTCGATTGAAATACATAAAGCTAAAATCATCTCTTTCTCCTTCCTTTGGCTCCCTTTCCATCTCCTGTCCCCAGGACTGCATCAGTCTTACACAACAGCATAGTAGAAGGTGGCATCACAGTACAATAGAGAGAATATTAGCTTTGGAGTCAGAGAATATAGGTTCAAATACTACTCCTGAGACTACTTCCTGAGACTGCATGACCTTGGATAAATCACTTTCCTTCCTGGGCTTCATTTTCTTCTTCTGAAAAAATGATGAGGTTGGATTAGATCAGCACTTCTTAAACTGTGAGTCATAACCCCATATGAGATTGTGACCCACAGTTAAGAAGTGCTGAAGGGATTGTGAGTAGAAAATGTTTAAGAAGCCCTGGATGAGATGACTCCTGAGATCCTCTGGTCGCTGGACCTATGATACTCAGGAATGAAAAGGAACACTCCCCTGGAAAGAGTAAGGACCTCTGCACTAATGCACATGCACTGGGCATGTGGCCAAGCAAAGAGCCCAGGTACCAGGTATCTCGACCCCAACTTGCTGGCTGATCTCTTCTTCTTTCGCTGTTATCTTACCATAGCAGCCTTTCTTGATTTGTGATTTCCTTGACTTCTTGGAATACGCATCTCAAATCCCTATCTCTGCTGAAGGTTGTTCCCTATTTCCCCATTGCTAGAACCTTCCTTTCTGGAATTGCCTTCCATTTACATTGTATGTCTCTTGCATGTATGGACAACGTTTTACATGTTGTCTTTCTTGTAAGGATGTGAGGTCCTTGAGTGCAAGGATCATGTTTTTTACTTTCTTTGTATCCCCAGCACTTAGCACAGTGCCTGGCTTAGAGAATGTGCCTAATTAATGCTTGTTGATTGACTGAATGGTGGAGGCGATGTGACTAGATGACTAGAATGCTGACCTTGGTGTCTTCTTAAAGATCTGAGTTCTCAAATCCCAACTTGGATCCTCCTGTCCGTGTACCCCTGCACAAGTCACTTACTTTTTTTGAACCTCAGTTTACACATATGTAAAATAAGGGGGTGGTACTCAGTGGCCTCTGAGGTCAATTTCAGTTCTACATCTATGAGCCTATGATAAGAGAAACAAAAGACTGCTCCTCTTCTTGATTCGTAGGGGTGGCTGCTAAGTCTAATTCCAAGTGTCTGGACTTAGTTCTGGGTATCCATATGGGATCATTAGTACAGAGCTCTGGGCTGTTACTTGGTAGTTTAAAGACCTTGGGAGTGTAGGGCATGTTAGCATGGAAGGAGCCAGTGAATGCTACAAGAATCGAATCATGATGAACATTTGAATGAGAAGAAATGGGTTTTGGTAGTGTGCTCATGAGAGGTTAAAATGTAAAAACATCAAAGTGCATAGAGTGTGATCAGGAAGTGAGAGAGTGCAGTGTGAGAGCCTAGACTTGGCCTGAAAACAGTGAGAGTGTCCTGAAAATAGAAGAAGGTGGAGGCTCCAGGGATGTGGACTGGCCCACCAGGTACCCTTTGTTCTGTAGTTTATACAAAGGAGGAGTGAGACAGGCTGGAAGACCAGGTTCTGTCCAGTGCTGAATCATAGAAAATTGAGCTCCTTCCTGTTTTTCATTAAAGAAACAATGTTTGTACTGGTCTACCTATTGGAATATCATCTGTGAATTCTGAGAATTAATAAAAACAAGTGAAGAACAAGATGTGAATCTTTATGGGCCTCTGCCCTCTTCAATCGAAAGTCATTCAAAGGGATAGCTTTTTCCTTTGTTTTTTTTTCCCCCCAAGTCACAGTCTGAAGCCCAGTGAAATGCTTTGGAAAATCACTAGTCACATTCTTCAATATTCATATTGCTTGGTAATGCCATTTCAATTTAGATGCCATTTAAAAGAAAAGATTTTCTAAGGAGATGTGCCCAGATTTAAAATGTTTTTAATGTTCAACTAGGAAATCATATTACCATAGAGACTGACACCAGTGCTTGAGGGAATGGAAAATGCCACTTGGCAATACAACATTCTGAAAACTACCAAAAACAATAGCTTTTGGCTACAGAGAATGAATCAAAGAAGTATTTTATCTAAACTACTTTTTCTGTTGGTCCTGTGGGTGACTGTTGCTAATTCTCTCTAAACCAGCAGGGATGGAGAACTTCATTTGGTGATGGTGGTGGTGGTGGTGGTGGTGGTGGTGGTGGTGGTGGTGTGTGTGTGTGTGTGTGTGTGTGTGCCTGCATGCATGGGGTGGGGGATGGAGACAATGACTCAGTGCCTCTCAGTGCTTGCATATTTGACAGTGACTGAACAAAGGAAGGAAGTCACATGGGGAACTGGTCAAGAGAAGGTGAAATCTCACATCTTGGAGCCCAGCATCACCGGGGCAGAGTCCAGGAGCTGCTGAGAGGGAGGGTGACCTGAGTAGAGTCAGTGAGGTTTGGAAATAGCTAAGAAGTGATCCCAGGACTCCAAAGGCTACTATCTACTGTGCAGCACTGTCTCTCATACTCTCTAGGGCCGAGGTAGGGAACCTGGGACCTCTAGATTACATATGACCTTCTAGGTCCTTAGGTACAGCCTTTTGACTGAGTCCAACTTTCCAGAACAAATCCTTTCATTAAAGGGATTTGTTTCTGTGAAGTTTGGATTCAGTCAAAGGGCTGCATTTGAGGGCCTTGAGGGCCACATGTGACCTTGAGGCCGCGGGTTCCTCACTCTTGTTCTAGGGCTTACCCTGATAAAAATGTTTTAGCCAGGAAGGAATTAGTGTTACTCTTTGAGGTAGAGTGGGAGTTATTGACCATGATTTCCGTAAATCAAAATTCGTATCAAATCGATTCTCCTCTCTCCATTTCCACCTCTTTGTGTTGGCACACACCACCCCTTATGCTTCTAGTCCTTGGTCAGCTGTAACCCTTTCCAGGGAGCTTTCCTTGGTATCAAAGAAGCCACAAAAGATTCCCTCCTCCTTTACTCTTCAAAATCATGCTATTTGAACTTGTCTGTGAATTGATCACATATGTCTCTGTGTACATTCCTTTAATGAACCATAAACTGTGCAGGGACTCTTTTATGTTTACCTCTCTGGTACCTCGCATACAATAGGTGCTTAATAAATGTCAAATTGGATTGAAGGGGAGGCATGAGTATGAGAGATATCCATGGGCTCGGTATATTAATGCTGAAGTTCACCAACATATATGTGCTTGTTTTCCTAAAGAGTACTGCAAAGCCTTTAATTTCCATGGCTCTTTTTTTCTCATTACCACCATTCAAAGCTGCTATCAGTGCCTCTCATTTCTTTGGGTTCTTCAGACAGATGTTTCTGAAGTGCCTGGCTTATCAGTAGAGGAATGAGCTGCTGATTCTTCCCAGTGAATGGCTGCAAATTGAGAAGGAACACCAAGAGACTTGGTACTTTTTGGCAGGCTACAGGAGGAGCTCCTCCATTCTCCATTAGTCTAGCCCCTGCCTAGAAAATGGTGGTGTTTTCTGATTGATGTTTTCCTTCCTGCAGAGCAGTGCCCAGTTAAGTGGATTTTGTCTGAGTCCTGCGATCTTTGACTGTAGGGGTCAGTCAGTCATTGTCAATAAACATTTATTAAGCACCTATTATGTGTGCTTAGATAAAGTGTTCGGTAGATAAAATGCCAGGCCTGGACTTAGGAGACTCCTTTTCCTGAGTTCAAATCTGGCCTCAGAAACTAGCTGTGTGACCCTGGGGAAGTCACTTAATCCTGTTGCCTCAGTTTCTTCATCTGTAAAATGAACTGGAGAAGGAAATGCCAGACCACTTCAGTATCTTTGCCAAGAAAACCCCAAATGAGGTCATGAAGAGTCAAACATGACTGAAACAACTGATCAACAACATGTGCCAGGTATTGTCATAAGAGTTGGGGAAACAAAGAAAGGCAAAAGACAATTCCTGATCTCAAGGAACTAATTGAGGAGATACCATGCAAACAACTACGTGCCCACAAGATATAGATAAGATAGACTGGAGATAATCAACCGCAGGAATAAGAGGGATTGAGAAAGGCTTCCTGTAGAAGCCAAGGTTCTCTGACTGCCAGGCATGCTTAAGAGATGAGAGAAGAGAATTCAGAAGGTGCTGGACTATATCTGATGATATAAATTCATGATAGTCCAGTTTCTTTGGCATACTGTGGTGCCTTAACCTCAAAAAGTTATCTAGCATGACCTAGCACGTAGGACAGTTACAGGGAATATGCATAACCTGGGAAGAACATGTCTAGACATACACAGTGACCTCTTATCTTTTCTTCCCATTCTCAATGTCATGTACACAAAGGATCACGAGGACTTGTCTCCAATATTGAGCAGTGACTCTCTAGGTGTTTACAGCTCAGGAATGACGCTGGTACACTGGACCCCTCTGGTGACCTCACCTGCTGCGTTTCCACCTCCACAGCCCATCTATGTGCCTCTTTTGCTGCATTCACAAGTTTTTAACTGGTGGCACTCCCATTAAGACCTTGTTGTTACATGGTAATAATGAAAGGTCAGGCCTTTTTCTTTGCAATGCTAGGTACATAGTAAGTGCATAATAAATGCTTGTTGGATGAATGAAGCTATATAGTTAAAGTCTAAAGCAAGGGGCAAAATGTTTGCTGTTGGTTTGTAAAGATTTCCCTTTTATGATGATCTAGTTACTAGGGAAAATGATATGTCCTGACCTTTTGGTGTAAATAATTTACTTTTAATCAAATTGAGGTGTTTGGTTATATTATTCATCAGTGTTGTCCTGGGATCCATATAGAAAACCCTTTGAACCTTGATGGAACTAGGATATGACTGATGTACCATAGAAGGGAGAGGTTTATAGTTCTGCTGCTCTGGGTCGGAGCTCTTAAAGCACAGAGACTGAAAACAAAGAGAATGGGAGCATGGATCACACTAGCCTAGGAGCTTTCCTAAGTATTCAGTCTTCTCACACATTATTTCTTTTACCCTTAAGGTATGCTGGTTTAGCTATACTGGTCTACTTCCTGTTCCTCACAATTTCCCTTTCTGATCTCTGTTTCTTTGTACTAGTCACCTCCTCATACCTCCAATATGGAAAATGTACTTTCTGATAGCCCCATATCTTAGAATTCCTGGTTTTAACACTTAGCTCCAACATCACTTTCTACAGGATGCCTTTCCCAGCTGCTAATGCCTTCTCCCATCTACTCCAAATATATCTTGTATGTACTGATTTCTGGGAATGTCCTCTTCCCCATTAGAATATAAATTTTTTGAGGGCGGGTACTATTTTCTCAGCACATAACACAGTGCTAATATAATAAATATAATATAGTATAATACAGTATAACATATAGATAATATATAGTAAGTACTTAGTATAAGACTATGGATTGATTGCATAATTGGTGCCTAAATCGAATGCAGGAAAATAAAATCAATAGACTAATTCAAGTTGAATATCCAGTCATTTCTCAACTATCCATGCCAATGGACTGGAAGAATGGCAGACTGAATCCATAATAGAAGCTATTTTTATTTGAAATTCAATAAGAGTTATTTTTCTTTTGAAGATTTCCTTTCATGATTATGTTTCCTTTAGGCTAATATTCAAATTTATTTGCATTCCATTGGGAATCCATGAACAGTGATGAGAAAATACCTGGGAACTGTGCAAGATTATTGATAGAGAAAGGCTGAGTATAATGACAACATTAAGATTCATTTGTTATTCTGCACTTTGGTAAACAAGAGATTTTAATTAGTCTTTCCTTCTAACTCCCCTTTTTGCTCTGTTGATGGGGGTGTGGCTGTTGGCTGATATATTTGCTAATAGGCAATTGCTTGTGCACTTCGCACACTCAACAGTTATCTTCCATTTTGCCTAGTCTTAGGGGGAGTCGTAGAAAGGAATAGAGGGAGTTGGGGAGGAAGGCATCGTTGATTCAATGGAGATGGGCCAATTCCATTTTCACAGACCTAATAATTTAATGCTTTTTGAAAAGTATTTGTAGGTCTACCTTAAAGTATGTATAATTGAGCTCTTTGGTAATACAGCTCTATTTTATTAGTGTAATAGCACAGATAAAAGTTGCATAATTAATCTTGTCACTGATTATTTTTCATTGGTTGTATCTTTACTTCTGATTGGGGAACCTCCAAAATTCATCCCTTCATACAGCTAGGTGTTTTTTTTGTTTGTTTGTTTGTTTTTTGCTGTCAGCCTATTTGGTTTATAAACCTCATTATTGTAATCTCTGGGTCAAAGCATATGAACAGTATAATCACTTTTCCTGCCCAATCTCCAGTTGTTTTCCATTGAAGGCAGATCATATCATAGTTATGCAGTGACTTAACATGCCTGTATTCTCACAGTCATGTCCACTTTGAACTTTTTCCATCTTTGTCAGTTTGATGCATGGGAAGTGATATGGCAGAAGTGGACAAGTTTATACTTCTCTGATTATTAGCAGCTTGGAGCTTCCCTCCTTACTGGTCACTCTTAATTTTAGTTTTTTTCTTTAGAAAACTTATCTGTTGGAGAATGGCTCCTAACCTTTTTTTTATGTTCACTTTTGCTTACATGACTGTTGTGATTTGGGGTTCTGGGAATCCTCAAATGTAAGGGTACAGGGCAGGTGTGCCTCAAAAGAATTTGACCACTCAAGCCTTTTTTTTTTGCAGTCAGAATAGCAAGATTTTATTATAGCTCCCCTTGGGCATGCAAGATTTCTTGTAAATCTTTGAATTTGAACAGGATGGAACTGGTACTTCCATTACAGAAAAAGACTGTGGAAAGAGCTGGATGGGATTAAGAAGTAGGAAGTAACCTGGAGTGGGCCAGGTGCACACAACGAAAGGAATTAAGAGGTAGGGCCACAAGGAAAAGATAGTTAAAAGGATTATTGAGCATCTAGGAAGAAATGTGTGGGAAATTTCAGGGACTTGTCCTTTTAGGGGTCTAGATCTCCCCCCATTATGACCTTTTAAAAAGCCTTTCCCTCTTAGACCAGAGAAAAATGAACTTTCACCTTTTCATCTCTATTTGTCACTTTTGTCTTTGACTGATCTTCACATGTGCTGGTTAATTTACAAAATAATAGTTCACTCTCTGGGTCAAACAACAAATCATAGAAACAATCAATAACTTCCTTCAAGAGAATAACAATAACGAGACCACCTACCAAAACTTATGGGATTGAGCAAAAGTGGTTCTTAGGGGAAGCTTTATATCTCTGAAGGCTTACATGAATAAAAGAGAGAAAGAGGAAAATTGGGCATGCAGCTAAAAAAGCTAAAAAATGAACCAATTGAAAATCCCCAATTAAATATCAAATTAGAAATACTGAAAACCAAAGGAGAAATTAGTAAAATTGAAATTAAGAAAACTCTAGGACTAATAAATAAAACTAAATATTGGTTTTATGAAAAAACCCAATAAAATCAATAAAATTTTGGTTAATTTGATTTTTAAAAAGAAAGAGGAAAATCCAAATTACCAGAACCAAAAATGAAAAGGGTGAACTTATCTCCAATGAAGAGAAAATTAAAACAATAATTAGAAATTACTTTGCCCAAGTGTATGCTCATAAATTTGACAATCTTAGTGAAATGGATGGATATTTAAAAATATATATCTATCTATATCTATCTATACCTATATATGTATCTATCTATCTATATATCTATATCTATCTATATCTATATCTATATATCTATATATCCCAGATTAACAGAAGAGGGAGTAAAATACTTAAATAGCCCCATCTCAGAAAAAGAAATTGAACAAGCCATTAATAAACTCCATAGGAAAAAACCTTCAGGGCCAAATGGATTTGTAAGTGAATTCTGTCAAACATTTCTTTCTTTCTTTTCTTTTTTTTCTTTAACTTTTGACATTCATTTTCACAAAATTTTGGGTTCCAAATTTTCTCCCCATTTGTCCCCACCCCCACCCCAAAACACTGAGCATTCTAATTGCCCCTATCACCAATCTGCCCTCTCTTCTATCATCCCTCCCTTCCCTTGTCCCCATCTTCTCTTTTGTCCTGTAGGGCCAGATAACTTTCTATACCCCATTACCTGTATTTCTTATTTCCTAGTAGCAAGAACAATACTCAATAGTTGTTCCTAAAACTTTGACTTCCAACTTCTCTTCATCCCTCCCTCCCTACCTTTGGGAAGGCAAGCAATTCAATATAGGCAATATCTGTGTAGTTTGGCAAATTACTTCCATATTAGTCATGTTCTGAAAAACTAACTATATTTCCCTCCATCCTATACTACCCCCCATTGCTTCTATTTTCTATTTTGATCCTGTCCCTCCCCAAGTGTTGACTTCAGATTGCTCCCTCCTCTCATTGCCCTCCCTTCCATCATCCCCCCCACCCTGCTTATCTCCTTCTCCCCCACTTTCCTATATTGTAAGGTAGGTTTTCATACCAAAAATGAGTGTGTATTTTATTCCTTCTTTTAGTCGAATGTGATCAGAGTAAACTTCATGATTTTTTCTCAGCTCTCCTCTTCTCCCTCCACTAAAAAGTCTCCTGCTTGCCTCTTCAATGAGAGATAATTTGCCCCATTCCATTTCACCCTCTCTCCTCCCAATATATTTCTCTTATACATTTACCTTAATTTTTTAAAGATACGATCCCATCCTATTCAATTCACTCTGTGCTTTCTGTCTCTCTGTGTGCGTGTGCGTGTATATGTGTGTGCACGCATGTATGTGTGTGTGCATGTGTGTGTATGTGTGTGTGTAATCCCACCAACCTCCCAGATACTGAAAAGTTTCAAGAGTTACAAATATTTTCTTTCCATGTAGGAATGTAAACAGTTCAACTTTGGTAAGTCCCTTATGACTTCTCTTTGCTGTTTACTTTTTCATGCTTCTTCTCATTCTTGTGTTTGAAAGTCAAA
>CM053772.1:16336877-16359808 GCA_028658325.1 Potorous gilbertii
CAAATGGGGAGAAAATTTGGAACCCAAAATTTTGTGAAAATGAATGTAAAAAGTTAAATAAATAAATTTGTATTAAAAAAAAACTTCAGGAAATCTACTTCTGGATGCAGTGAAGAGGAAAACTTTTCTCCCCTCTGCTTAATATCCCTCTTTATATCCATCTCCATATGATAATTTTATATGTGAATGTGTGCATACAGCGACATGCTGGCTACAAATTATTGAGATCAGGTGAATTCTTGTGATAATGTTTATAATTATCTTTCCCTAAAAATCTATAATTGTTTTATCTGTATTTGGACCTCTCTAGCTATATATTTAAACCTGCAGGTACTTGGCCACTGCATAAGACCTGAAATAATAGGTATGATATATTCACAATATTCCTATAATATAGATTCACAACACATATGCATACATATATATGAATATACACATACATATATAATATACACACACATAGATACATACACAGATATTTCCCACATTCATCAGTAGGCCAAGGTTGTGGAGTACTGACACCAGTCATGACATGCTATTGTCTGATGATCAGAGAATGGAAGTAAACTAAGTAAGGTCACATTGATAATTAGAGTCCGAGGTGGTCTTCTTGACCCCAAGTCCCTCAATCTACCTACCATGCCAAGCTACTTCTCATTTTACTTATACTCCCACGTAGCACACATGAGTCTTTTTTGTATTTTTATCTGATGGGTTAGCATATTCCACTATAAAGTCATGGAGATATTAAAGTCAGCAAGGGTTAGAGAAAAGGAGTTTGTGTACATTGAGGTGAGCAGGAGGAAGCGAGATCATTAATTCAGATCTGGTCTCCCCCACTTCCCTGTGAGGCAGAAACATTCCTGATAGGCATCTCTCCATGAAGTAGCAACAACTTCTTCAACTCCACATCCATCCTCAATGAGGCAGGGGATGGCTCTTCTTCGTGTTATGACCCTGACTCACTTCAGAGTTCTAAAGTTCCTTCTGAATCATCAAGGAAAGATGAAATTCTGCTGCAGGTCATTTTGGTGTTATACATTTGCTGATTCTTTGAAATTGGCTGCCCCTGTATGGCACCCATAGCAAATGCTATCAATGAAAATATGTTATGGAAATGAACCCTAAATGCCAACTAACAGCAAGTTTACAGTAATGCAAATTCCATCTATTTCCTTTTATCCCCTTTTCCTCCTATGCACTGACTCATATTCCCCAACTGACCACCCCACAACCAGTTTCCAAGGAGGATGGAGGCAAAAGGTTACTTTCTTAAAATGGAACTAAAACCCACAGTAGGTGATACTTACTAATTATCATGACAGGTAAAGAATGATGTATTAGGTAAAACTGGTTGGTTGGTTGCTGTCCTTCATTCTTGAAGAGGACCAAAATGACATCACCTGATAAAGTGAAGTTTCACTGTGTCCTATTGTGACTGATCAGACCAATACGAGCTTGGAATGCTTGACCACAGGTTGGGCACAGATAGTCTGTATGAATAAATGAGGTGGTTACTCCAAATTTGTGCATCCTACATTTACTTTGTGCTACCTCAATTCTGCTTTGCTCATAGAGTACAGAACCTTTTCTGATGTGAACATACCATGCTGAGTGGTGGTGCTATGCCAGTCTCCCATGTCACACAGTCAAATCCAAAGTTTTTGAGGGAGACCTTGAGAGTATCCTTGTATCATTTCTTCTGGTTACCATGTGATCACTTGCCCCAGGCAAGTTCTCAATAAAATAGTCTTTAGGGCAAGTATACATTTTGCATTCGAACAATATGGCCAGCCCATTGGAGTTGTGCTCTCTGAAGCATAGTTTGAATGCTTGGCAGTTCAGTTCGAGAAAGGACTTTAGTGTCTGGTATGTTATCATGCCAGATGATCCTCAGAATCTTCCTAAGACCGTTCAAGAGGAAGCAATTTAGTTTCCTGGCATGGTGCTGGTAGACTGTCCAAGTTTCACAGGTGTACAACAATGAGGTCAGCACAATGGTTCTATAGACCTTCTATAGGTTCTATAGTTTGGTAGTCAGTCTAATACCTCTTCTCTCCCAAACTTTTCTTTGGAGCCTCTCAAACACTGAGCTAGGTCTGGCAATGTGTGCACCAACCTCATTGTCAATGTGTACATCCCTGGAAAGTACACTACCAATGTAATAAGAACTGGTAAAACTAACCCATTCCCAGACTGTATAAAACAAAGAGTACAGAGTATGAGGGTCTTTAACCAATAACAGAAAATACTAACTTGGTTACAGATAGCCTGAAGTGAGGGGGAGAGGGAGGTGATGAAGGGAGAAGTCACAAAATCTCAAAGATGAAAAAGACCTCTAGGAGTTCATAGGATTAGAGGCAGGAGAGACCATGGGCATCATCAACTTCATTTCCCTCATTTTATATATGAGGAAACTAAGTCTTATAGATATTGATAGTCTTATAGATAGTCCAAGGCTACACAGTCTGGTAGGAGCAATCATTCCTGGGACCCACTAGATGGTTTAGACTGGCTTTCCCTAGGGTCCCGCCCCACACATGTCTGGTTGATTCTTTCTCTTGAAAGGTCCTGGAACTCTCCTTGGAACTTCATGGACCCTGATTCAGATTGCTGTCCTCTTCCCTGGATGCCAAAAGGCTTGAAAGGAGGCTTCTGACTATAGACAGACAGCAAGACAAACCCAGAGAAGCTGGACTTAGCTGACACAAGATTAGGACCTCACTGAAGATCCTTATTGAATGACATTCCTCTGTGATAGCTCACAGCGTCCTTTTGTTAACTGCTGAATAACCTCTGAGAGTATTATTTCATTACAAAATAGGATTCAATGGATCAATTCCCTTAATAAAAAGATTCCTTCTATATAACTTGGACTCAGTCAAAAGTGAGTGTACTTGAGTGTACTCAAGAACCTAGAAGTCCACATGTAGCCTCAAGGCCATAGATTCCCCACCCTTGGGTTAGGTACACAAGACATAGTAGTCAATGACAATAGTAATTTACTCTTTGATAAACCCAAAGACTCCAGCTTCTGGAATAAGAACCCAATATTTGACAAAAACTACTGGGAAAACTGGAAGAACAGTATGGCAGAAACTAGGCATAGACCAACATCTTACATTATATACCAAGATAAGGTCAAAATGGGTATACAATTTAGACATAAAGGCTGAAACTGTAAGCAAATTAGAAGAGCTAGCAATAGTTTACTTGTCAGACTGTGGAGAAAAGTAGAATTTATAACAAAACAAGAGATAAGAGAGCATTATGAAATGCAAAATGGATAATTTTGAATACATTAAATTGAAAAGGTTTTGCCCAAACAAAGCCAACGAGATCAAGATTAGAAGGGAAGCAGAAAGCTGGGAAACAATTTTTTCCAGCCAATGTCTCATTTCTAAAATGTAGGGAGAACTGAATTAAATTTAAAAGAATACGTCATTCCCTAATTGATAAATGGTCAAAGGATATGAACAGGTAGTTCTCAGATGGAGAAATTAAAGCTGTCTATGGTCATACGAAAAATGCTCTAAATCATTGTTGATTAAGAAATGCAAACTAAACCAATTCTGAGATACCACATCACACCCTTCAGATTAGCTAACATGACAAAACAGGAAAATGATAAATGTTGGAGAAGATATGGTAAAACTGGAACACTAATACATTGTTGGTGGAGTTGTGCACTGATCCAACCATTCTTAGGAGCAGTTTGGAACTATGCCCAAAGGGCTATAAAAATGTGCATACCCTTTGATCCAGCAACACCACTACTAGGTATATACATATATATATATACACATATATTTACACATACACATACACACACATATATACATATATACATATATATCAAAGATAACAAAAAAGGGAAAAGAACACACATATACAAAAGTATTTACAGTAGCTCTTTATCTGAAAGCAAAGAACTAGAAATTGAGGGGAGGTCCATCAATTGAGGAATGACTGAATGAGTTGTGGTATATGAATGTAAAAGAATATTGCTGTTCCATAAGAAATGATGAGCAGGAAGACTTCAGAGGCCTGGAAAGACTTATATGAACTGGTGCTGAGTGAAAGGAGCAGAACCAGGAGAACCTTGTACACAGCAACAACCACAGAGTGTGAGGAATTTTTGTGGTAGACTTAGTATTTCATTTCAATGCAAGGACTTAAAAAACTCCTCATGATCTCTTAAGGCAAAATGCCTTCTACATCCAGAGAAAGAAGTATGGAATTTGATCGCAGAATGAAGCAGAAAATTTTCTCTTGTATTATGTTTTGTTTTGTTTTATGATTTCTCCCATTCATTTTAATTCTTCTATGCAACACGACTAAGGTGAAAATGTGCTTAATAGGAATGTATGTGTAGAACCTATATAAAATTATATGGTATCTCAGGAAGGGAGTGAGGAGGTAGGGGGGAAGGAGGGGGAGGGAGGAAGAAAAAAACCTAAGATATATGGAAGTGATTGTAGAACACTGAAAACAAATAAAATAATCATTAAAAAAAGAAAAAAGGAAATAAACAAAAAAAGAGAGAGAAATGATGAGTACAGAGATTTCAGGGAAACCTGGAAAGACCTACATGAACTGATGCTGAGTAAAGTGAGTAGAACCAGAACATTGTACACAGCAATAGCAACATTGTGTCATGACCAACTTTGATAGACTTTGCTCTTCTCAGCAATGCAATGATCTAAGACAATCCCAAAAGACTCATGATGAAAAATGCCATTCACATCTAGAGAAAGAACTGTGGATTCTGAATGCAGATCCAAGCATACTATTTTCTCTTTTTTGTCTTTCTCATGGTTTTTCCTTTTTGTTTTGATTTTTCTTTCACAACAAGACTGATGTGGAAATATGTTTAATATGATTATATGTGTATAGCCTGTAACAGATTGCGTGTCATCTTGGGAAGGGATGTGGGGATTTTATAATTTACTTGTAAAAGCAAATTTTGAACATTAAAAATAAATAAATAAATTTAAGAAAAAAATAGGACCCAATTTGCATGGGACCAGTGTAAGGCAGATCCAGATCTAGCTGGGACTAGAACCCATGTCCTCCAACTCCACCCCTTCTGTGTCACTTTGACAATAACTGGTACAATCAATACTTTAAAAAAACAACCCTATATCACATTCCAGTAAGTGGCCCAAGACCTTAAGAAACCCATCATTTCTCAAGGCAGCCTTTTCCAATAGAATCTGTGGGGCAACAATGCATATAGTTTTGTCCTTATAATCCCAATGTCTAGTAAACTGCCTTGTACATAGTAGGATCTTAATCAGCATTGACTGACTTGACTGAAATTGAACTGAATACAACCTTGGGATAGCTCTAATTGTTAGGAAATAAAAAGACAACTAAGCTAACTGGAAATTACAAGTAACATAGACTGTATCCATCCATTGATGCCCTATGCATTCCACTGCCCTAGAGGAAAGCCCTAGTGGCCCAACCCTAGGTATGTGCCTAGTTTTAGTTCCAATTCAACAGAATGACGTTAAGGTTTAATTACTTTAAGTACAGACAGAAGGTGTTTGTCCAGCTCATACCACAAGACAAGATTTAGGATGCTTAAACTCTGTTTCCAATCTTCTCTCCATGTCCGGTAAATGCTCAGTCACATAAATGTAATTTGCAGTTAAATCTTGATGCTATTTAAAAGGAAAGAAAATCCCAGGGCAGGCACTGATGTTTGCTGATCGTGGTGTGTGATCGCATTGCTATTGTGCAGTCAGATCTATAAATGCTATATAGATGGCAAACAAAATAGATAATGCTGGAATATTGGTACTTTACAGAGGATTGAATCATCCCACCATATACGCAACGAATGAACTCTTCAGCAAAGTGAGCTTTCCAGAACTTCCTAACGCTCTTCCTCCGGAAGCCTCCTGGATTCTGCTTCTCAGCTTTTTTCTTTGTAAAAACCAAAGCCATTATTGTCTGCTCTACCTGGCCCTTACAGAGATGGGCTTAAATTGGACTGGAGCTTGAGAGCAACTAATGGGCCTTGAGGGAAAGAAAATTCTCGGTAAAGGAAAATATCCGAAGTCACGACCTCCAGCCAGAGTAAGGGAGGAGCTAAGCGTACATTTGAGAAGAGGGAACAAATACTAAATTGTCTCACACAAAATCTTTTAGGCTTTCCTCTATTGACATAGCAAATGGTTGAGCTTTATCTCTTCTCTGCCTCTGGGGGAGGAGGAGATAGAGCATGCAGAGAGGTAGCATTTTAAATCAACAATGATTTTCATTCCCTTTCGCTGAGAGTCTATTCAGTTAATTTAATTTAGGTCTAAGCCACAAAAACATCAAATACTTGATTTATCTACCCTGGAATAATGTAGTTTGTCCAGACAGGTTCAAAAACGTCTTGTATGATTTTCTTTCATTCAAAGTCAAACCAAATTTATCAAGGATCCATCATTTTGAGCAGACTCTTAAGGAATCTGAGCGTTTGTGATACTTGTGTTGGCAAGCAGGCCAGACAGAATCTTAGCCCCTGAGATAAGGGCCAGATTGAATCTGAGCCTCATATGGTTTTTTAAATGGCTTTTATCTTTGACTGTCCACCAAAGGTAAATGCAGTTCCCTTCTTTCTCTTTGGAAACAAGTTTGGAAAGTTGCACTATATGTATGATCTTGAGCAAGTCTCTTTACATCCTAGGGCATCAGATTTCTAACCAGTAAAAGGAGAGGTTTCAACCTTTCAGTTCTAGGGTCAGGAGTCTGTGATTCTCCAGATTCAGGCCACCTGGCAAGTTGGGAAACAGGGTGGAGCTGGAGGAAAGGAAGGGGAGGACATGATAACTGTCTTCAAGGACCAAAAGGGCTGTCACATGGAAAAGGGATTAGGTTTGTTCTACTTGACTCCCACTCAGAACAGAAACAGTGGGTGGGTGTTGCAAAGGGGTCATTTAGGTTAGATAACTGGAAAACTTCCACACAACTGAGGCTTTCCAAAATTAAAATGGACTGCCTGAGGAGATGCCCCCCATTTCCCAAAGGAATTCTTCAAACCAAGGCTAATGACCATAGGTCAAATATGGGTTAGATTAGCTCCCTCCTAAGGTCTCTTCCAACCCTGACATTCTACATGATCTGCCTGTAATTGACAAGGATGAAGCATTTCCCCAAGGGAACACATATCCAGCCTGTATCTATCTGAAACGCGGAGCTCAGCAGTGGAACAGCCCATCACACTAAAGACAATGCAATAACTGGGTTACAGATCAATGATTGCGACAAAGAGGAGTGCAGCATCTCCCTTCACACCTATACTCAACTATTCCTCTCCATCCAGGAATAAAGTTGCCCCATGGAGGTGCCTATGTCATTAGGAACAAATACCAGGAAAAGGAAGGAAAGGTTGAATTATTTCAGTGCTGGGAGGCTAGCAACACATTATTCTCCTTTCATCACTACATCACTACACCCTTTGATGGCTCAGAAAAAAAAAACATCTCCCAATATCCTAGTGCTGTTGCATAGCTATGGGGAAGTGAAGGCTGTGCAATGTCGAAGGCTGTGCTAGTGGACCAAACTATAGCAGGTTCTACCAACTGAGCAAGTCCTTGAATATGTCCCAAGGATAGATAGCATATCATTCAATGACCACCTGGCTCAGTCAGTGAACAGAAAGAAGCATTTACCAAGCTTATCACATGCTAGGAATACAAAAAAAGGCAAAAACAGTTCCTTCCCTCAAGAACTTCACATCCTAATGGGAAAGACAATATACAGACTATGGAAAAACAACATTTGTACAGCATAAATAAAAGGTAGTCTCAGAGAGAGGGTGCAGCAGCTAGTGGCATCAGGAATGGCCTCTTCCAAAGGTGGGATGTGAGCTGAGTCTTGAAAGGAGGTAGGGAAGACAGTGGTCAGGGGGCGAAGTGGGAGAACTTTCTAGGCAAGGGGGATTGCCATTGGAAAGGCATAAAGAGGAGAGATGGATTGATCAGAACACCACCGTTGCTGGATCACAGAGTTTATAGAGGAGAATGAAATGTAAGAATACTGAAAAGGTAGGAAAGAGCCAGCTAATGAATGCCAAACAGAGGGTGTTGGAGGTAATATGGTGCCACTGAGTTTATTGAGTTAGAGGCCCATTCAGAAAGGCTCATCACCATTGTGTTGGCCAGCAGGTGATAATGTTTTTAAACACATTAACTCATTAAGTTGTTTATTAAACTAAGAGGCATATAATTTACACTAGGGGAAGAAATCTCCACACTGACAAAACCACTCATCATCGGCAGTATAAAAATAAAAAGTTGTCAACAGTATTTTTAACCCTTTATTACCACTGCCCCACTAGGGCTTCAGTGTCCTCATCTTGAAAGGGAGAAACTTGAAAAGCTTTATTTACTCCCTATTTGACCTTGGGCAAGCATTTCTCTTCCTAGGTCTCAAGTTCCACATCTGTAAAGAAAAGCGGGGGGGAGGGGGTTGGAAGACATAGGTCTGAAGTCCTTTCCAGTTCTAAATCTATGATCCAGGATCCTTTCAAAGAACTGCTGATAACTCTAGATAAAGACAAAAATCGCTACTATCTAGAGACGTCATCTCAGCCTTGCTTCTGTTCTAAGCTAAACACCAGCCACAATATATATGGAAAATCCATTTTGTCAAGAAGCATATTAGAGCATCAATCAAAGATTTAGGACTGAAAGGAAAATGGAGGTCATCTAATCCAATTATTTTACAGAGAATAAAACAAAGGCCCCCCAAAATTAAGTGTCATATAGATAATAAGGGACACAGTTAGAATTTGAACCAAGGTCCTCTGACTGAATCCCTTTATACCTCCTTGTGTCCCACTGATTCTTTTGAAAAGAATGAAAAACAAGTGAACCCTAACACTACAAATTTTTAAAAGGAAAACAGAATGGGAATTTTGTGACTGCTGACATCTCTTACGGATTTGAGGATAACCCAGGGTGTTTGTGCACACTTCTGATAATGAGAGACTGAGACAAATGGAATTCTTGAGCTCATGAGTTTTGAGCTGCAGCAGTCTATGCTGATCAGTTATCCACCTGGTGTGCTTGTCCTTTGTTGCTGAAGAAGACCATGCCATCAGAGAAATGATGACATGACTTGCACTTGACTTTTTGAGTGAGGGAGAGCTGTGCAGGTCACCAGTCTCCCTTCTCCTCCAGAGCTATCTGAATCCAGTGAGCAGATATTCATCAGGATGACTGGAGATGACTCAGGATGAGGCAAGTGGGGTTAAATGACTTGCCCAAGGTCACACAGCTAGTGAGTGTCAAGTGTCTGAGGTGAGATTTGAACTCAAGTCCTCCTGACTCCTGCACTGGTGCTCTATCCACTGCTCCATCTAGCTTCCCCAGTTATCCACACTAAATGGAAGGCAAGCCCCCAGGAATTCAAGGGCTGTTCATCTCCCTGTTCATCAGTAGTAAGATTGGGCTAGTGAATAGCCCCTGTACTTTCAGACTGGTTGAAATAGAGAGACATGGTCTTATTTAAAAAAAAAAAGCTTTAGGATTGCAAGTCTTTGTCTCACATGAGCCCCATCACACATACTTATTGCCCTTTCAAGCAAATGAATTGTGAGCACAAGCACCCATGAGTCAGTTCCATGCATGGGAACATTCCAATTCATCCTGTTGCCTGGGTAAGGCCTTTGTGAAGGTCTTTCTCATATTCAGGACTCAGGAATAAGCCTCCTCCAATGTTCCACTTAACAGCATTCCTTGTCTTGGCCCCTGGTCAGATTAATAGCCTTTTGATCTCACAAGGTGGGGGGAGGGGAGAATCAAGCTGAGAAAGGGACATAAAAGAACTTGAAGAAATTAATTATTCATTATTTTTTTAATTGCCTAAACTGAATAAGAATTTAAGACTTAGCAGGTTCCTGGACCCAGTCTGGGGTATGGTCTTTTTCCTTCCAAATAATCACATGGCATAATGAGATAACCATCTCAAACAAGTGCATTTGATAATTAGGGTGGTAGACTCCAAGGCCTACTTGGACATATATTCCCATAGGCTCCCTCTACTGAAAAGACTAGGCCTGGGAAGAAAACATTGAGGTCACTGCCCTTCCATCAGCATGGCTCAACAATTTCCAAGAGACCATCCATCCAATGGATTTTCAATGCCACCTAAGGCCAAGGCTCTTCAAAGGATCATGGATTTATCATATCACAAATGCAGAGTTAGATAACACCTTAAATACCATCTAGTTCAGCCATCTTCTTTGAGAGTCCAAGAAACTGAGGTCAAGACAGGGGAAGTGACTTGTTGATTCCTTAAGCATTTTGGTTCTACATCCTTAACCCCTTCCCCTTGTATCTGTCCCTTCTCTCCAGTTACACAGCCACCACCACATATAGGACCCTCATTACCTCATGCCCATCTATCACAGTAGCTTCCAAATGACTTCCCTGCACAATCCTCTTCCTGCTCCAATCCATTTCCTATGCAGCTGTCAGACTGACATTCCTTTGGCCCAGGTCTGTTGATATTGCTACCCTGCCTAAGAAGTTTCAGTGGCTCCCCATTACCTCTTTTGGCATTCAAAGTCCTTTACAATCTGGTCCCAAGCTATCTTTCCAGCTTGGGAACTCCTCTTGAGGACAAGAATATGTTTTTGCCTTTGTTTCTTTAGCACTTCATGTTATGGTTGATATACATAGTAAATACTTCAAAAATGCTTCTTGATTGACTGATATTTCTCTCTTAGGAGCTGTACACACCAACCAAGCTGACCTTCCTGCCATTCCTCAGCTATCACATTCCATCTCTCTCCTCCATGATTTTACACAAGCTGTGCCTCATGTCTGGAATGGCCTCCCTTTTCACCCTTACCTCCTAAAATCCCGAACTCCCTTAAAGGTTCAGCTTGAGTATCTCCTCCTTCCCTCTCAAGAGCTGTCCTGATTCCTCCACTGTTGATTGTCTTTCCCTGACCCCCTCTAATCTCCATCAAAAAACTCCTTTGTATGACCTACCTGCATATCTGTACCTGTTGTAAGCTACCAATAAAATGTAATCTCCCGAGGTCATGCACTATTTCCTTACTGTCTCTGTATCACCAGAACCTTGGAAAGTGCCTTATGGACCTGCCCAAGGTCAAATAGGAGGCTGGTGGTAGAGTTAAGAGGCAAACCTAGACTCTCTGATGCCAACACTGGCCCTCCTTCCATTATTTCATGCCCTTCTTGGAGGATGAAATTCAGTGGAATTGCCATAATGGGGCAACACAAGGGCTACGCTACAAATTCATTTATTACAGTTTGATTCAAGAAACATCCATTATGCAGTGCTACTTCTTCTTCCTCCTCCTCTTCCCCCTCCTCCTCTTCTTCCTCCTTTTTCACCTTCTCCTCTTTCTCCTTCTGTCTCTCTGTCCACATGGGGAGTTATACCCTTACATGTGGGTGCTCTGTCCAAAGGAATATAAATTTTGATCACTCACTTTCTAAGGTATCTTGGGGTTTGGGGACTAGATTTTTTCTTCCCTGTTTATTCTATCCTTGTGTTGTTGCTGTTTTTTAAACTGGGACAATTAACTCTTTTATCTCATGTAGTTTTGTTTATGGTTTCTTGAAATATAACTCTGAAAAATCAGGCCTTGATAAAAACTCCTTGGGATTCAAATGAAGCTACTTAACTATGCCTCTAAACCAAACCACTTCTGCTCTCACAGACGGGCCAATAATAGGCACCAATCCAAGCCTCCCTTACTCACTCTTTAAGTTTTGATGGCTCCGAGAAAGTACAAATAGCAATTGTTTCTGTTCTGACCAGTAACTCTGAGGGTCTTCCCCTGCCCGACTGATTTTTTTGTGAAGTCAAACTAGACCATCTTTTACCTTGACTCTTACCTAGTTACAAAATGGTGTTGCCTCAAACAAATGGAGACCTAGGGAAGACCTTAGCTTAAAAAGACCAGAGTCTTTCACTGCAACCAGGTCCATCCCCAGTCATCACAACCTAAGTCTTGCCATGGGACTGTGATGTCTCTGGAGGAATGAAGTTGATGACTTTGCACAGCCCTACCTCACTTAAATCCAATTCACTTGCAAGTCAAGGTGACAACATGATCAAAGAAGATTGAGTGTATGCATTCATTCATTCATTCATTTATTCAGTGAGCATTTATGAGATGCTTAGTGTGTACAGGCATTATGCTGGACACTGAGGAGACAAGTCAAAACAACAACAAGAGCAAAAGAAACAAAAATGACATGAACCTTGCCTCAAAGAGCTTCCTCAGCCTTCCCTCAGTTGTTTTGCCTCGGCCCACAGGGGGATTGACTGCTCCTATGGTTACCAAACCACCTTCTGCAATGGGAAGGACCAGAGGGCTGTAGATATCACTCCTAGCTGTAGTTCAGCACAATGGGTCTCCTGTCCCTACACTTAGGCCAGATTCTTCTCCCCAGCTCAATCACCCCCTTAACATCATGTCTCCCCTTTAACTCAGGCTTCTCCCCCAAAACCATCCCCACAGCAGCCTGGCAACTACTCAGATTCCAAAGTCGAGCTCTTAAGGATGGGTTCTAAAAACTCAACTACTACCCCCAACTCTCCTGAGATTGCAAATTCCCAGAAGACACTGACCTAACAGGATCCTCTGAGGAGTGAATAGAAGCACGGCTGTCATTTAGCCCATGTTTAAAACTTGGGATGACTTCACTTCAGGGCTTCATTTAGAACCCATGTGACTGGAGTTTTATCGTAATTCAGAACATTCTTCTTCAAGTGTATTCATTTTAGAGTCCCAATAAATTTGGCAATGCATTGATATTAAAAGCAAGCATTCATAACAGATGGGAAATCTGGCATCGAGAAGATTTAGAGGAGACATGATTTGCCTCCTCTTCACCTACGGGCTTCTCTGGTTTCCTTTAGGTTCCATATGAAATCCCACCTTCTGCAGGAGCCTTTCTTAGTCTCCCTTAATGCAACTAATGTCCTCCTGTTAACAATCTCTAATTAATCCCTTCTATAGCTTGTCTTTGGGCAGCCAGGTGGTACCATATTCGTTGAGTGCTGGGCCTGGACTCAGGAAGACTCATCTTCATGAGTTTAGATCTAGCCTCAAACAATTAGAAGCTGTAGGGCCCTGGGCAAGTCACTTAACACTGTTTCCCTCAGTTTCTTCATCTGAAAAATGAGCTGGAGAAGGAAAGGGCAAATCACTCCAATATCTTTGCCAAGAAAACCCGCAATGGGGTCACAAAGAGTCAGACGTGGCTGAACAACATCACGTCAGATACAACTGAATAACACCATGTCTTGTTTGTACATAGTTGTTTGCAACTTTCACCCCCATTAAGCGGCTAAGTGTCAGGAAGATCTGGTTCAAAACCAGCCCCAGACAATTACTAGCTGTGGGACCCTAAGCAAATCACTTCATTGCTGCCTGCCTCAGTTTCCTAAACTGTAAAATGGGAATTATAATGACCATTAAAATTATAGCATCTACTTCCCAGGGCTATTGTGAGGATCAAATGAAATGAAATGATATTTGTAAAGAGCTTGATACCATTTCTAGCACAGAGTAGGCACTTAATAAATGTTTGTTTCCTGCCTTCTTTGCTTCCTCTTTTCCATCTCCATTAGATGGTGAGTTCTTTCTATCACCAGTACAGCACAAAGCCTGGCACATCATAGGCACTTCGCTAATGCTTGGTGAGTAACTGGTTCAATAACTGTCACATGATAGATGGAATGTATTTTTCTTCATGGAACCAGAGGATAGAACTGGAGAAAAATGAGTAGAAGTGACAAAGAAACATTTTTAGATTCTATGTTAAATACATTCTATTAATAAGTGGAGCTGTCCAAAGGTATAATAAACCACTTCTACAAGTCATAGGTTCCTGTCTCCTTGGAGGCCTCCAAGCCAAGGCCAGGTGGCCACTTGTCAGGGATGTTACAGAGCAGATTCCAGGACTCCTGGCTGCCAAGTCTGAGATTATGTGAAGTCCAACTATTATCAGTGAAAGAATTAGGACAAGATAAACAACCCAACTGGGGTTACTTGGGCATCTTTCACACCAATTGGAGAAGAGAGAGAGAGACTTTTATGAATGCTTGGACTGGTAAAGTCTCCCAAATATTTTCCAAAGATCTAAAGGGACTCCATGGTAAGCTGAATGAGATTAAAGGACTGAGATTCACTTGGTGGGTATGGTTTGTGGAAGCTGTTAAGCTCCTCTATCAACATGGCTTATACATCAGAAACATCAATGTCCTATCAGCATTCCATGTCTCAAAATAAAATGACCCTATACCCAGGAGGAGTAAGATAAGAGGGATAAGAATAAAGGTGAATTCTCTACTCTTGCCTTAATTTAATCACATTCTAACTTCAAGGTTTCAGAAACAGCCTACACCCAAATTCCAGGCAGAATCTAAATTGGCAACATGCAGTCCTACTAACAGATCCTATATGCAAAATATCCATGGAATTAGAATATACAAATATGGAAGCAATTTGTAGCACTCCCGGAAGAAATGAACATTAACCTCATTCATAGATCAGTGATTCTTGAAAATTTAACCCACACATGCTTTTCACCCCTCCCCTCCATTTTTTTTACCAGACCTCTGATTTAATCTCGGTGAGAACTTCCAAGAGGGCAATCCCCTCTTCCAGTTCAAATTTGCCACCATTCAGCAAGCCATACGGTTTTAGGGAGTTGTACCCGACACTAAAAGAAAAGGAATGTGTTCAGCATCACAGGCAGGACACTGGGGATGCCAAAACATAAAACAAAAATGAATGGAAATAAAACAATGAATGGAAAAAAACCAACAATAAATTGGTTTTTTTTAGTTATTTATTTTTAGTTTTCAACATTCATTTCCATAAGTTTTAAATTTTTTCTCTCTCCCTCCCCAAGACAATATGACATCTTATATGAGTTTTACACATGCATTCCTATTAAACACATTAGTCATGTTGCATAGAAAAATTATAATGAACAGGAGAAAACACAAGAAATAAAAAACAAAACAAAAAAGAAAATAGTCTGCTTCACTCTGCATTCCAACTCCATAGTTCTTTCTCTGGATTTAGATGGCATTTTCTCTCATGAGTCCTTTGTAATTGTTTTAGGTCTTTGCATTTCATAGAAAAGAAAAGTCAATCATCACACACTGTGGTTGTTTCTGTGAACAATGTTCTCCTGGTTCTGCTCACTTCAATCAGAATCAGTTCATATAAGGCTTTCCAGGATTTTCTGAAGTCCTCCTTGTTCATAATTTCTTATAACACAACAGTATTTCATTACAGTCATATACCACAACTTGTTCAGCCATTCCCCAATTGATGAGAATCCTCTGTTTCCAGTTCTTGGCCACCACAAAAATAGCTGCTATAAATATTTTTGTACATGTGGATCCTTTACCTATTTTTATGAACTCTTTGGGATACAGTTCTAGAAACGGTATTGCTAGGTCAAAGGGGTACATATAGTTTTATAGCGCTTTGGGTATAGTTCCAAATTGTTCTCCAGAATGGCTGGATCAGCTCACAGCTCCACCACCAATGAATCAGTGTTCCAACTTTCCCATATCCTTTCCAAAATTTATCATTTTCTTGTTTTGTTATGTTAGTCAATGTGATAGGTATGATGTGATACTTCAGAGCTGTTTTGATTTGCATCTCTCTAATCAGTAATTTAGAGCATTTTTTCATATGATTACAGATAAATTTAATTTCTTCCTCTGACAATTGCCTGTTCATATCCTTTGACCATCTATCAAATGAGAAATGACTAGTATTCCTGTAAATTTGACTCATTTCTCTTTTAGAAATGAGGCTTTTATCAAAGATACTAGACATAAAAATTCTTTACCAGTTTTCTGCTTCCCTCCTAATCTTGGTGGCATTGGCTTTGTGCAAAACCTTTTCAATTTAATGTAATCAAAATTATCCATTTTGCATTTCATAATGTTCTCTATCTCTTGTTTCGCCAAACGTTCCCCCACTCTCCACAAAACTTACAAACTATTCCTTGCTCCCCTAATTTATTGTATCAGCCTTTATATCTAAATTGTGTACCCATTTGGACTTTATTTTGTTATACGGTGTCAGATATCAGTTTATGCCCAGTTTCTGCCATACTATTTTTCAGTTTCCCAGCAGTTTTTGTCAAATAGTGAGTTCTTATCCCAGAAGCTGGGGTCTTTGGGCTTATCAAACAGTAGATTGCTATAATAATTGACTACTGTGTCTTCCATACCTAACTTATTCCACTGGTCTACCCCTCTCTTTCTTAGCCAGTACCAGGTAGTTTCAACGATTGCTGCTTTATAAATACAATTTAAGATCTGATATGTCTAGACTGCCTTCCCTGGCATTTCTTTTCATTAATTCCCTTGATACTCTGGACTTTTTGTTCTTCCAGATAAATTTTGATATTTTTTTCTAGCTCTCTATATATTTTTGGTGGTTTGGTAATAAGTAAATTAAAAAAATGAATAAGTAAATTAATTTAGGTAGAATTGTCATTTTTGTTCTATTATCTCGGCCCACCCATGAGCAACTGATGTTTTTCCTATTATTTAGATCTGACTTTGTGTGAAAAGTGTTTTGTAATTGTGTTCATATAGTCCTTGGGCTTGTTTTGTCAGGTAGACTCCCAAATATTTTGTAATGTCTATGGTAACTTTAAGTGGAATTTCTCTATTTCTTGTTGCTGGGCTTTGTTAGCAATACATAGAAATATAGAAGATTTATGTGGCTTTATTTTGTATCCTGCCACTTTGCTAAAGTTGCTTATTATTTTGAGTAGTTTTTTATTTAATTTTCTATCGTCTTCTAAGTATATCATTATATCATCTGCAAAGAGTGATAACTGAAATTCTTCTTTGCCTGTTCTAATTCCTTCAATTTCTTTTTCTTCTCTTATTATTACAACTAACATCTCTAGTACAATATTGAATAACAGTGTCACGTGATAATAGACACCCGATCTCATTGGAAATGGATCTAGCTTATCCCCATTACGTATAATGTTTGCTGATGGTTTTAGGTAGATACTACTTATCATTTTAAGGAAGGCTCCATTTATTCCTATGCTCCCTAAAATTTTTAATAGGAATGGATATTGTATTTTTTCAAAAGCTTTTCTGCATCTATTGAGATAACCATATGGTTTCTGTTAGGTTTGTTATTGATGTGATCAATTATGCTGATAGTTTTCCTAGTATTGAACCAGTCCTGCATTCCTGGTATAAAGCATATTTCATCAAAGTGTATTATTCTTATGATAAGTTGCAAACAGACTCTTTCTTTTAAGACATTCCACTCTACCTCTCCACCATATCTCAAGTCATCCTGATTCCAAGTGCCAGATTATAATAAAAGAGTAAGCAAGGTAGCATGGCTTGTTATGGGAGTCCTGGATTCCTTTCTCCGGATCCTATAGGATCTTCAAAGTCCATATTTTACAAATGCAGGATCCATGACCCAAAGAGGTTGTACACAGCTGTTGTCACAAAACCAGTCAATGTCAGATCTGGGACTAGAATCCACGCTGAAAATCTCATGGAAATGAACTCACACCCCCCAACACACACTCCCACCCCATGCCACATGGCTCTTATTTATTGGTTCCTAAGATGAGAAGTAAATAATAAACAAGCCAGGGCCTTGTTAGTGCTCTCTCAGGTTTTTAGCCCAGCAGGGGATGATAATAGCAGCTCTTCTCCAGCTGATCAGGATCAGATCACACAAGATAATACTTGTAAAGTCCTCCATATACTGACTGCTATTGTTGATTCTCTCCTTTGGAAGAACAGGATTTATGCACTTCTGGAAATGACCCACACTTGGACTGGGCACAGACATTCCACATGTCCAGCTCCCTGGCTTTACTCCATGATAAAATATTATAGACAAAGAAACTTGACCAGGACACTTAGTTATTTTGAGATGCCTACAACTGACATGATATTATTCCATTCCCTGTCTAAGCACTGGCCCCAGATTACACTGCTCCCTGGGAAAAAAAGAGAATGTTTGACCAAGCCTTTGTCTCTCAACAGGACACCAAGCATATGTCACACAGAAATCAAACCACCTCTCCTGGCCTGCTACTCTTCCACCTAAGCCTTCAGGTGGCACAGACAAATGACGGGGTCGGGGGGGAGGGAGAGAGATACAGAGACAAGGAGAAACAGAGGAGAGGAGAGGGAGGGAGAAGGAGAAAGAAAAAGAGGACAAAGGGAGAGAGAGAAAGATATAGAAACAAGGACAGACAGAGTGGGAGGGAGAGAAAGAAAAAGAGAGGGAAGGAGAGGGGGAAAGAGATATAGAGAAGGCAAGGGAGGCACAGACAGAGGGAAACAGTAAGGAGCATGTAATTAAGCACTTACTATATACCAGTCCCTGTGCCAAGGGATGGGGATACAAATACAAGCAAACAAAAGAAGATCACCCCCCAAGGAGCTAAAATTCTTATGTGTTAATAAAGAGAAGGTGGAAAGGGGGTGACATGTGAGGCAAGAAGGCCTAGACATAGCTCCAAAGTGCATCAAAGACTTTGATCCAGGCAAGATTAGGTGAGTCTTCACCTAGCAGAGCACAGGGAACTTTGAGAGACCATCTGCCCTTCACCACTTGCCAAGCTAGCTATCACCTTTTCTTTATTCCCCTTCTATACATATACTGGCCATCAGGTGGCACCATAGTGCACAGAGTGTTGGGCCTGGAGTCATGAATTCAAATCCAGTCTCAGACACTTACTGTGTGACCCAGAATAGGTCACTTCACCCTATTTGCTTCAGTTTCCTCATCAGTAAAAATGAGCTGAAGAAGGAAATGGAAAACTACTCCAGTATCTTTGCCAAGAAACTCTAGATGTTATGAAGTCATTGGACATGACTGAAATGATTAAACAAGTTTTTCAGTTAAGCTCCTTGAGAAATCCCTCTGCACTAGCATCCTCCATTTCTCCTCTCACCCTCTTCCAAGCCTTCTGCAATCTGGCCTCCTATCAATATTCTACTGCTCTCTCCAAAGTTAGCAATGCTCTTGTTAACTACCAAACCAAAGTGACTGGTGAAATCTTTGACACCGTCAGTGCCCTTTGACTTCTGGATACCCTCTCCTAAGTTTTTGTGACAAGAGCCTGATTCTCCTCCTTACAGTTCATTCTCAGTCTGGTTTTGCATAACCCCAAATTTTACAAATTCCTTCACTTTTGACAACCTTAGAGCCATCCTTAGAAGTATCCCACAGTGGTTTTCAGAGGGTCTTGAAGATCAATTTTGGAGGGGGGGAACACCATCGTGAGGACACTAGGACAAGATTTCCAGAGAATTTGACTATTACAATCTGAACATGCCTGTCCTTGGCAAGGAGGTTTCTAAAATCAAACTCAAATTTTGCACCTCTTCCAATGACTTTCCCTTCATCATTTGCATAGTAATATAGCTTTTAGAGGGTTTTAATTCAGATTTTATAATCCTGAAGTAACAATAGGAAGATTTCAATTCTACTTTCTGCTGTGGGTATCAGCAAATGTATCAGAAACAAAACACATAAACACCTGAGTACACACATAGGTTGTCATAAACCTTTATTGGTAGCAATATCGATGGGAACATTTTCCATGTATAAGGTGCTTTATGATTTTCTTTATGGTTCTACATATAATTCATTTGGGGTGAACATGGGATTATTGAGATCATATAGCCCAAGCCCATCATATGCCATTTAAGAAAACATTCAGGGGGGCATCCAAGGTCACACAGGTAGGAAGCATCCCTGCTGGGACTGTTCTACTAAATCTTACCACCTCTCTTTGAAGGGTAACTGAAGAACATTTGGAAATTTAAGAATGAGTTATAATCAGTAGACTTGGTTGTAAACAAGGCATGAAAGGCATCTGGTTTATAGCTCTCTTTGTTGCATTTGTACAAAAAGGATGTTAAAGAAGGCAATAAAGCCAATCACAGAGTGCTTCACTGGCTAAGAAAACCAAGAGTGGTCATGTTTTCCTGAAATGGACCAGATGAGTCAAGGCAATAAAGCAGGGATTCCTAAATTACATCTCTAAAAATTACCCATCTGCCTTAAAAGAATTCAAGGAATCACATAGTTAAGTCCTGCAAGGATCTAAGGGTCAGTGCTAATCCAATCCAATGACTGTCCTGGCCAGAGCAGGCTGGACAAGTGGCCATCCAGACTCTGTTTGGAGATTCCACTTTGAGATGGCTCTTAATGGTGAGGAAGGTGGCTTTTTTTATTCAATGTCAAATCAAGCCTACCCTGGCCTCTTGGCATCTTCCCATTCACTGTTCCTGCTTCTGCCAGAAGATCTAACAGTCCTTCAGATGCTCAAAGTTGGCTGTCAAAGCCCCCTGAGCCTTCTCTTCTTCACCATCTTCCAACAAGCCTCATATGACATGGACACAAATCAGTTCATCATCCTCTGATCATTCGCCTAACTAGGGCCCTCAGAACAGACCGAGGCTCCAACTCTAGTCTGGAGAGGGCAGAGGGACCATCACCTTCTTGTTCCTGGAAGCTTGGCTCCTCTGCCGCACCACAGCACCATACACCATAGCTGACTCAAGAAGGGTGTGTTCCACTCAAATTAGCAGATCCTTATCAGAACTGCTTCCCCATGTTCTCCTAGTGAAGATTATCATGTTATGTCCCAGGGCAATATTCTTCATCCATTTCTATTGAATTTCATCTAATTAGATCCATCCCAGCCCTCTAGCACTTATTATTTCTCTAATAGAGATGAATGTTAGCCCTTCCTGCTTTGGGGTATTTGGGGCCCTTCTTTCCCAATACCCAGTCACACAGAGTGTGAGAAATGGTGTAGAGATCATATAAGAAAGATTTTGTAAATGAGTCAGCATGAAGAAGAAAGAGGCAAAAGGCCAGGATGCCCTCTCACCCACTCAAAGCTAAAAACATGGTAAGCATGATTGTGTACTGAGTAGTAGCAAACCTAGGAGAATCCTCACCGGTCCTGGAGGGGGTCTGGGTTCAAATTCTGCCATCATGTCTTACAATATGAGTGACCTTGAGCAAATCACTTTACTTTCTTTATATATAAAATGAGATGACATGGTCTAGCTAAAAGTCCCTTCTAACTCTAAGTCTATGATCCTATGAAGGCTGAGACATGTAGGAAGGACCTAGATACTCTCATCAATTTTTTTTCTTTCATTCTGTATATGTCATCCTCATCTTTCCATAAATTTGCAATGGGGGATGAGGTGTGTCCCCCTAATACATCAGGAGTTTTCCTCTAGTTCTCTTGGCATTGGCTGGCTGCTTGTAGAATATGTGAGCCATCCTTTGCCCTTGATACATTACTAACCCAACTGCTTTTCCAGTCTTAGAGCTCTCAGATAACATCCTTGGTGGTATTTCCCCTATTCTTTTCTTTACTGGCAATGTGTCACTGCCTTCTTAGGCCCACTATGTGCCCTCCATTGCTCTTTGGATGCTTTGGAGATGGCAGCTTTCTTTCCATGGCTCAGAGTCATAGGGTATCACTGGAAGAAGTGACATCAAAGCAGAAACTAGGTATATAAATCAAACATCTTATACTATATCCCATGATAAGGTCAAAATAGGTACATAATTTAGACATAAAGGGTGATACCATAAGCAAATTAGGGAAAGATGGAATAGTTTACCTGTCAAGATATAAAGGATAAGCGAAGAATTTACAACCAAACAAGAGATAGATAGCACTACAGGATATAAAATAGATTATTCGTATTACATTAAATTAAAAAGATTTTGCACAAACAAAACAAATACAGCCAAGACTAGGAGAAAAGGAGAAAACATGGTGGGGGTGGGGGAGATTTTTACAGCAAGTTTCTCTGATCAAAGCCTCATTATGTAAATGTTTAAAGAACTGAGTCAAATTTATAAAAATATAAGTCATGGAGGAGCCAAGATGGCAGAGTAGAAAGATTCACATATGCTAGCTCCGAACCCACAGCCCATGGATTTCCTATAAAAAGAACTATCAACAAATTCTGGAGCAGTGGAAGCCGTGCAGCAACAGAGTGAAGGAGATTTCCATTCCAGACAGCCCTGAAAAACTGATCACAAAGGTCCATCGTGCACCAGAAGGGAGCGGAGCCTAGACCTTCCCTGGCCACGTGGCAAGGAGAGGAGCAGATCACAGCAGGCTTCAGGGACGGAATCTCAGACAGCCATGAAGGTCCCTCCACCCACAGGCGCTACAGGTCAGTGAGAGAGACTTCTGGGCTGGCTGAGAGAAGAGCGGGGATCTTCATAAATCAGGCCTCCTCGAGAGGCAGCAGTGGAGGCAGTGGGCAGCCAGAGGCTCCCAGAGCAGGTAGGACCTTGGGTCCATTATGGAAGATCTCCGCATAAACCCCCTGAGGGAACTGAGCCTGGGAGACGGCCCCGCCCCCACCTGAGCACCAGAACTTAAGCTCACATTGAATACCAGCCACGCCCACAACTGAAAGCCCTGAGGCTGGGGAGCAGCATTTGAATCTCAGACCCCAAGCACTAGCTGGGCAGATCTAGGCAAGAATGGAGAGGAATCTCAAAAGTCAAGTAACTGGCTGGGAAAATGCCCAGAAAAGGGGAAAAAAAATAAGACCATAGAAGGATATTTTCTTGGTGACCAGATGTTTCCTCCCTTCCTTTCTGTTGAGGAAGAACAATACTTACCATCAGGGAAAGACATAGGAGTCAAGGCTTCTGTATTCCAAACATCTGAAATAGATATCCAATGGGCACAGGCCATGGAAGAGCTCAAAAAGGACTTTGAAAATCAAGTTAGACAGGTGGAGGAAAAACTGAGAAGAGAAATGAGAGATGCAAGAAAAGCATGAAAAATGGGTCAATACCTTGCTAAAGGAGACCCAAAAAAATGCCGAAGAAAATAACACCTTGAAAAATAGGC
>CM053772.1:16360308-16522606 GCA_028658325.1 Potorous gilbertii
ATACAAGTCACTCCCCAATTGATATATGGTCAAATGATATGAACAGGCAACTTGTAGAAGAAATCAAAGCTATCTATAGTCATGAAAAAATGTTCTAAAACACTACTGATTAGAGAAATGAAAATTAAAACAATTCTGAGGTACCACCTCATACTTATGGTCAAATGTATGAGCTTCAAAGTGAACTGGGGTGGGGGGACAAGGAAGGAAAGAAGAAAGGAAGGAAGGAAGGAATTAAGGAAGGAAGGATGGAAGGAAGGAAGGAAGGAATCTAGGCAATAAACCCCAAGTTAACTGGAAATTTATCTCCCTTGGGAGAGGGAGAGGGAAAAGGAGAAGAAGAGGAAGAGGGAAAGGGAGAAGGAGAGGGAGGAGAGGGAGATCTGTTACCCAACTAGCTGGGTCCCCATTCAAGCAGCTCGGTCTAGTCACAGGTTGTGTTTGTCCCCCCTTTTCAAAGAGAACGATGACATCAGGAAAATGCACACAGTAGGTGCTTAATCAATGATTGTAGGATTCAACCTAGTTTACAGACTTGTTAATAAGTCTTGTTTGAGCCCCTGATCCCACTGGTGAATCAACCAATTCAGGATACAAAGCCATAAATAAATCCTTGACCTCAGGGAAGGAGATAATACATACACCAACATGCATAGACAAATATCCATGAAATAATGTCATGGCAGGGAAGGCTGAGGGGAAAGGGGAAGCCTCTACAAAAACATGGAGATGGGAAAGACAAGAGAGACCCCAATATGGATTTTGAGAGTTTTTTTGCTGTTTGGAAGAATATGAAGTTCTACTATAACCATTGCTTCAGAAGGGAGGAATTCATGCCCTTTGTGAATGCTTTTTACTCTTCTGAGAGACCCAAAGCCCACACCGGGGAAGTTTGGCATCAAATCAAAATGAATCCTGCCTCTGCCACTTAGCGGTGATACACTAGACAAGTCATTTAACCCTTTCTGCTTCTCAGGCAACATCTTACAATTTATCTGCTCGGAGGTAGTTGCTATCGCAGCACTGAGAAAATTCCCACACCTGGAGTTCCTCTGGGCTGAAGGAGGGGGAAAATGAGATCACTTGAACTAGTTCAATGTCCTTATTATACAGATGAGGAAATGGAGACATGAGTAGAATGAGGGATTTATCCAAGTTCACACAGGTAATATCAGACAGGACATGAACCCAGATTCTCTGACTAGAGTTCATGCTCTTTTCTCCTTTCTCCTACTAGTCTTCCATGTGTTCAGTGGAACCATGGAACAAACTGTCAGCAAATTCCTATGTGGTCTTGGGCATATCACTCCTCTGGGCCCTCCTTGCTGTCATCTGTCACTAAGCTGGGTTTCCAGACCTGCTCTATTTGGGCCTTGAGGTCCTGTTAGTCATCTTGGCCCTTCTCTAAGTCTCTCCCCCTCTCCTTCCCTTTTCTTTCTCCCATATGTGGACCTCTAAGAGCTTAGACTTTGGAGTCAGAGGACCTGGGTTCCAATTGTAGCTCTGACTCTTGCTAGCTGTGGGTCATAGTGTACCCAGTATAGAAACATTGCATCACACCTTTGAGAAATTTTCACCCCCAAATGGCTCCATTTGGTTTTTTTTATTTGTTTTTATTCATTTGTTTTTTAAGCTTTGGCTTCTCAGTTACCTGCAGCATTCACATTTACAAAATGAATCAGTCCCTGGTGGTGCTGTAGATATTCCTGCCTTTCACTTTGGGAAGAATGACTGGCTATTGCCAACAGGGATTAGTGAAGAGAGAAGGATTAGGGTTAGGGTTCATCCCTTACTATCATAGACTTTCCACCAAAGGGGAATCTAGAAGACAGCAAGGTCAAGCCAATCCTGCCTACCAGATAATGGAGGCCCAGGGAGGTTGACTCGCCCAAGATCATACAGCTAGGGTGTCCCAAGGTTGGAATTTGAAAAGAGGCCCTTTGATTCCCAATCCTACATTCTCTACCGAAATAAACTGCCTTTATTAGGAAATCATTTTAACTAATAAACCCTTTTACTTTTAATTCAACAAGCATTTATTTAAGTACCTACCATGTGCAAGGTACCAAGATAGGTGCTAGGGACCCAATGACAAGCCTTGGCCTTCCAGAGTTTACATTCTCCAGAAGGGTGGAGCTGGAAGCAGGGCATGGCTTTGGAAGCTTTGTCCTGGTTACATGGTTGGGATGGGAGTGCACTTCTCCAACTAGATCCACTCTGGGCCTTGAACCACTGCCAGGCTACACAACCACAGTCAGGATCCCTGATCTCCCCTTGGAAGGATGAGCTGGAATCTCTGGGAAAAGTGTCTTCCCTTCTGGCCCAGCTGCATTCAGGGTCAAACTGTCCCTCAGCTACATCAGTTTGGATCTGACTTCTCCAGATCTTACCATTGGCTTTGCTGCTGTCTTTGATGTCAGCAGGTTTCTTACAACTATACTTTTCCTTTGGTAGACCCAGGAGGTTGAGTCTCTCCCCCAAGACCTGCAGTCTATCCTCCTTTCTCTCAGACCCCAGGGTTGCATGAGACTGATGCCCACTTTCTTGGAAGTGGGAAGACCCATAGGGACACTGGTGCAGAGACTCTTTTTCTCTGCCTTGCCCAGCACCACTCTTATCTGTGACAAATATCCTTTAGTGCTAGACTGAAAGGAAAGATAAAGTATCATCTTCAAGGTTCCTCCCACAAAAGGATTGGGAGAAAATCCCCTTGCATACTCCATTCTCAAGATTCATTTGCACTCCCGGAATCTCTTCTCCTTTTCTCTCATCCCTTTGTCAATGGACCATTCCTCCAGGGCAGAACCTGTCTGGACCTTTCCTCTTTCCCCAGAGTCCATGTTTCTCCCTGCTTCTACCTCCCTTTATCTCAAGCTTCCAAGGTGGGAATATTACCCAGACTTGACCTTTCTGGGAGTGGGGAATTCCTTTATGACTACCCCAGGGCTATGGGGACCCCCTCAGGGCAGTATGGCAGTATGAGAAAAAATTGGTATGGTGAGATGATCTTCAGGTTGAGCTGTTTTTGTTTTCTTTTGCTGTTTTCTGGTAAGTTAAGGATAACTTAGTGGTGGGTTCTTTCCATTCTCCATGTTCCATCATTTTTGCGGCAGTGTGGGGTGATCTGATTTATTTAAAGTGTTCAGAATACCCTAGTTTAGCGCTGGCATCTTCTTGGTGTTGCTAAATACAATAGAACTGAGGACAGGGCCCTAACAATGGAGGTCATCAAAACAGGCTTCCTGCAGGAGGAGCCTCCTGAGCAGAGCCTTAAAGGAAGCTAAGATTCTAAAAGGAAGAGGTAAGCAGGAGGAAACAAATCCCAAGCATGAGACACAACCTGTCCAAAGGCCTGGAAGTGGAAGGTGGTGTCCCTGGCAAGAGCAAGGAAACCCAAGGGCCAGAATAGAGAAGGAAAGGAACATGAAATGAAGTAGGAAGTTAGGTCACGTGGAGAGACAAGACCATTTTAGTCCTTATTATCCGGATCCATCATCTATACTGACTGTTCTCAGTGGCTAATGGAACAGTTATGACTCAGTTCTCCTTGCACTGCATATGGTATACTTCATTATTTCAGTTCAATCCAGTGTTGGCCCTAGCCTTTCCCTTCCCCCAATGCATGAGGCAAATGGGAAATTTCTTGTTATCCAAGGTTCTTAAGCATGATGGAAGAACATGATAGAAAATTGGGATTCTCTGTCTCTCTACACATTGAGTTCATGCTCTTTAAGCAAAGAGGTTTTTTCCTCTAAGGGAACAGTGAATGCAGGCTACAATTCTGCTTGACCACCTACCTCCAGGCTGGAAGAGGGCAAGTATTATCAAAATAAATTAGTGTCTTTAATGTGACACCCATGTTGCTGTGTTCAGGGGAGACTGGGATCAGGGAAGTGCCATGTTCTCCTGGGGGCTTGTGTCATCAGGCAGCCACTGTCCCCTGGGTGGGCTCATCGCAGGCATGACTAGGGGCCATCGGGAGGTACATATTGGGACTTGATCTTGTCCCTCCAACTTTTCCCAGAAAACCCAATTATGGCTCAGTTGGGTTTTGGTGCGTGGTGTGGGTCAGCAGCTAGAACTGACTCAGAATCTGCAAAAGTCAATTCCACAGACACTGATTAAGCACATACTATGTACAGAGCACCAACATGGCTCACAGCCACATGCTGCTGTCAGAAAGACCAAAAATGCCCCAGTGGGAGCTTGTATTCTAATAGATGTCAGGGGAGACAGAAAGAGGAAGTGCTCCAGCACTGAAATCATCACTCCTGACAGCCCAGGGGAGAGGTGGGTACCCAGGAAGATTCTCCAGGCAAGTTGGCACCAGCACTGAATAAAGCAGATGAGGATTCTGCAAGGTGGACAAGAAGAGATAATGCATTCCACAAACGGGAAAGGGCCTAAGTAAAAGTGTGGAGGGAAGAGATGGTGGATCAAATGGGGAAGACAGTAAATTAAAATGAAGAGTGAGTGTGAGTGTGTGTGTGTGTGTGTATGTGTGTGTGTGTGTGTGTGTGTGTGTGTGTGTGTGTGTTGGAAAGGTGGGAGATAGGTGGAGGGGAAGAGTCCTATGAAATTAATCTGAAAAGTCAGATTGGTGCCAACCCATAGAGTACTGTGAAGGGCAGATGGAGGCATTTCTCGTTTATTCTACCAATCTATCATTCAGGCAATCAAAGATTTGTTAAAGCCAAAATAGTAGAATAGATTTTGGTATCTCAGAAGAAAAAAGGAAACATTCCCTCCCCTCAAGGCAATGGGCAGCCCCTTCCAGGATCTCTCGGAGCCCTACAGATGTTGCCATCCTCTTACTCGGAGCCCATGATCAATCCTGGGGCTGTAACAATATGGGGGCAACTGTGGACAGTCGGGGGTGGATTGGGGAAGAGAGAGGCTGGAGGCAGGAAGGTTAATTTGAGGCTGTCCAGAGGAGTGAAGATGAGGGCCTGAACTGGGGTGTTGGTCATATGAGTAGAATGTTATGGAAACTGACCACATAAGACGTAAGTCCTGATTGGATAGGTGGGCCCAGAAGTATGAAGAGTCAAAGATGACTGAAAAGGTGGACAAACGACTCTCCTCCCTGAACCCGGACATCCTAGAATATTGGCAGAAGGCTGACTCTCCCAATCTGTCAATGTTTTTCTGGGTCTGCTCTCCTTGAGTCAGGTACAAATCTTCCTTTCCCATTAAACACAAATTCAATTTTCTCTGTCCCTGCCCTCTGCCTGGTGCTAACAGTATTGGTGGGAGGAGACTGCTGTCTCCAATCTCTTATTTGTTCATATACTATTGTGCCATATACTACTGAGGGGTAGTCCAGCTGGTCATCAAGCGTCCTCATGCCATCCTCAGACACACACACACACACACACACACACACACACACACGTCCCCATGCCTAGGCTGCAGAACAGCACATAGAGGCATGTGTTAAGCATGATGCCAACTCTGGCAAAAGGGATGCCCTTGTGGGGATCCCTCAGTCCCTTGCCCAGCACACACACTGCCACGTTCACAATGGGTTGGGCCATGTACCAAGGGTCTCCCCCTACCCTGCTCCTGGGGACTCCAGAACAGGAAGGACCCATTGCCTGTTTGTTTAGATGTTTCTGAGTTGCCAGAAGGCTACAGAGAAGGCTTTGAGCACATTGGAAATCAGAAGAGACTGGGCCAGCCCTTCTGCAGCAGAGAGGCAGGAAGCTGGGATCTCTGCCCTGAGGGAACCATCAGGATAGCTCCCATTCCACTTCTCCCTTCCATCCCACTGTAGTTTTCTGGGAAATCCTCAGGAAAAACCAGACAGTCACCAGGTCCTTGTTTACATTTGCTATAGGGCACAAAGACTAGAACCAAGCGGTCTTTGTCCTCAAGGTTTTTACATTATATTCAGGGAGGAAACCCAAGGGCATAGAGTTTAAGTAATGGGGAGGAGGGAAGCAATAGCAATGAACACAGAGGGAGGGTCAGAAAAGGTCTAAAACAGGTGGGGCACCTGAGTCAAGCCTTCCAGAAAGATGAAGACTCCGCAAGGTGGAGGTAAGGAGACAGTGGATAACAGAAAAGACCATTTCTGCTGTAGAGAACTACTGAGGCCGAAATGGGAAGGGGGAGAGGTGAGAATGGGGAAAGGGATGAGAGAGGAGATGGGCACAGGGACAGGGAAGGCAATGGGGACTGGAGTAGGGATACAGATAGAAATGGAGATGGGAACAAACCCAGGGACAGGATAAGGATGAAGATGGGGGTGGGAATGGAAACAGAGATAGAGTGGGGACAGAGAGAGGGAGTTAGGAAGGATTGGGGAGGGGGATGGGAATAGGGATGGGGATGAGGTTGGGGATAGAGATGGGTATGAGGATGGAGAGAGATGGGAATGAGCACATCTCTGAATAAAGGGAGCCAAGGAGGAATATGGGAACATGGGTGAGGATCTTGTCCATTTGAGGACTGAAGAAAATGTTTAAAATACAGGGAATCTCATAAAGGTGGGCTGTCTTTCTCAGTGCCTCTACCTTCACTTCTATGTCCCTGATCCTTCACACTATACTTCACACCACTAAATTCAAGAGGTAGGGAGACCTTAGGACACCAAGATTCCCCAAACAGGTAGGGCAAAGGTCCCTGGGGTGTCTGTTTTAGCTGCATGGAGTTACTTGCAATAGTGCAACAGCTACATGAGTCATCTTCCGCTCCCAACACACCAGCCTGGACATGTGCATGATACTCTCAAAACCCACCATCTCTTGGCAACTAACAAATACTGATTAACATTATGTTCTGGGTACTCTGCTAGGTGCCACTGGAGATGCCACAACAATAAAACAGACCCTAGTCCCAAGGAGTTCATATTTCATCTTGTAAGAGAACACACATGGACAGACAAGGTCTATCTAAGGTCAGTTTAGGGGAAAGGCACTAGCAGCTGGCAGGGGGTCGTGGGGAGAGGTAGGGGAACATGTGTTAAGCATGATGCTGCCTCTAAAGCTTTGTACAGAAAAGGTGGTGCTAGAGGTGACTTTTGATCCTAAGTGGGGAGGTAAAGATGGAGAATACTTCAGGAAAGGGGACATTCATTGCCAAGGTGCAGAGATGGAAGATAGACTATGATTGTGAGGAACGAGAAGAGTGGTCTGGCTAAACCACAAAGTACAAGAAGGAGAGTAATGGCTCACAAGTTTGGAACACTAACACCAAATAGAAGAGCTTCGTTTTGAGCCTACAGGGATCAGGAACCATTTGAGTTCATTGAGTTGGGGGCAGAAGTGACATGCTTGAGCTTTCAAAGAAATCCTTTTGATACTTGAGTGGACAACAGAATGGAGTGGAGAATTAAGGAGAGGAGGGGGCATTCTGGCTGTCGGGAGGCAGAGTCACAGAAAGACTTGATTAACCTGTGGGCCGAGAGAACCTGTTCCCTCTCATGTTAGTAGACCAGCAAGCCAAGGCATTTTGCCAGTTATAGTTGGACAATTTTTTCTGTCTCTATCTTTTTTTCTCTGTCCTCATCTTTTTTTTTTCTCTGTCCTCCTTCACTATCCAGCCATGAATCACGGAGTTCATTGGTCCCATAGTTTCTATTCTAACATTTTCCAGCAGAATGTTGCATCATTCCTCCCAATACTTCTGCCCCACACATCACTGTCCTGGTCCCAGTTCCCCCTTCCCATGTGATTTAATTGAATTCAACAAATATTTCTTTAGCTCCAACTATGTTCAGAAACCATGGAAGGACCCAAGCAAACCAAAATGAAAGTGAAGCAAGCCTTGCCCTAGTGGTACTTAAATTTTACTGGGAGGGAAGAGGAAGGTACATTCCGGCTTTGTAGAACCATTAAGAAGAAGGGCACAATGGAGAGAAGACTGGCCTCAAAGTCAGGAAGAGTCAGGTTCAAGGTCCACCTTGGATGCTTGGCTAAGCATAACCCTCAAAATCAGCTGTAAATGAGGAGGCTGAACTAGAAGACCATTAAGGCCCCTTCCAGCTCAAAAGGAGCACCAGAAGCTCCTAACAAGCCATTTGGTACTAGAACAGAGGCATGTGCAGCTAGACTGGAATTACAATGAATCCTGGAAAATGGTCCCATTATGTGATTTTGAAATGCATCATCCACTTGGGTTGGAACCAGTTACCATGTATTACTCATTATAACTTTAAAATAGTGGGAATTCAAATACGTGAGGCTACTTCACAGGATTCACTGTAGGGACTAATCAAGACCAAGCCATAATATGAAATGACTGGAAAGGCAAGTGGAAGTCAAATTAGAGTGGACTTTAAAAGCCAACAGAGCAGTTTGCATTTCATCATGGAGGTGATAGGGAGTCACAGAAGGTCTTTAAGCAAGGGAATAATGTGGTTGTACCCAAATTATAGCAAATCATTTTAGCAGCCAGGAGGATGGATCAGCATGGGGAGAGATAGGAAACAGGAAGCTACTGCCATAGTCCAGACAATATTAGATGGAGGCAAGGGGCAGTGGTATTAGAAGTAGGAGAGAATTTATAGTAAGTAGAGAGAAGGCAACAGGATCTGTGTTGTAAAAACAGAATTGAGAGGATATAACAACTGACTGGATATTGGGTTGGGAACAGGGGTTGAAGAAGTCAAAGACAACTCAGAATACCATCTGGGCAACCAAAAGAGGGCAGCTCCCTCAACTGGGCTTTTAGAAATAAACTTTGGAGAAGACCAAAGTCTTCTTACTAGCTTTGGGGATGGACTTTGAATTATTTTCACAGAAGAAGCAAACCAGGCAATGTCACTAACAGCACCTAAGTCTTTTTTTTTATGGATCCATTTTCTTTCATTCAATGGAAGAAAGTTAGCTTTAGGACCTCTTCAGGGGAGGGGAGAGCAAAAGAGGAGCCAGGGCTTCTCCCCAAATCAAACAGAACACGATCTCTGGAGAAAGCTAGAGGCATAGGGCTCCAGATTTGGGGCCAATGTAAGGTCTAGGCCCAGCATGGGGATGAAAGAAATAAATGATGAGGGAAGATGATTCTCCTGCTCAACTTCTCAGGTTAGGCCACGCCCTTGGCCATTTCTCCAAGGAACAGGCTTGCCCTGCACAGGAAGGTCCACTCAAAAGAGGGCCCAGAGATCACTCAGGTGTATCTAATTGTTTCCCTCCCCAGGTATCACAGGCAGGGGATATCTTGGGAAGGTACCAATCAGCAAGGTGGCCTGGTGGGGCATGTGGGAATTTGGATGCAGGAAGATCCCAGTTTTGGAGGGATCCAGAGAAGGGAGAAGGCCAAGAAGGCAGATTAGCCAAGAGGAGGGGACACATCTGGGGCAGAGGCTATCTGTCATCCAACCTGAGGCTATCTGGATCCAAGGTCCAGGGAAACAGAGGCTTCTGACCTACCATGTCACCACCTCCCCTCCCCTGGCTGGCCTCCCCAGGCCTGCAGAGACAGCTCTGCACAACCACCCAGAACTGGAAAGAGCTGTCCAACATATGCAGGAGATAATGACAGGGTGCGGGGAGGAAGTAAGTCTCTCAATCAGGATGAATTCCCATCAGCTGAGTTTTGCTTCAGAGGTAGGAGCTTTTAAGGCTCTTCTTGCCCAGGTTTCTTCATTCATTAGGGAGACAAGGGGGAAGAGGGAAAATATCAAACACTGGGGAAGACTTTTTGGGGGAACCAGTTAAGCTGCTTCCCTTTCCCAAATATCCCTTCAGCCCTCCACCAAACATCTGCACTAGTGGAGAGATGGGATTTCACTTTCCCTCATACATTCTGGGACCTCATCCTTGGTCAGTGGCATCCCTCCGGAACCTTTGTCTGCCACTCTGCTCAGGGCAACTTGTTTTATTGTCTCCAGGTCAGCAAAGTTTCCCTTAGTGAGACATATCCTGACATATTCCATCTCAATTCCAGAGAGATTTGGGGTTCAGAATTGCCAAGCCATGCACTATGTCTTCACAAGATCCAAGGAGAAGACCAAGTCAAGCCTGTAGTCTACCAGGCCTGGGCTACAGGAGGTAGTGAAGACAAAGGGGGAGGGTCAACAGAGAAAGCAAGCAGCCCCTCGCTGGGGGGACTCGTCTAATCCCCGAGACAAGTTCAATACTCAGATGTGCCCCTCTGGGCCATCATCCATGGAGTTCAATCTGATGCATGAGGAAATCCCCCACCATACTGAGGTGCTCTATCTACCAACTTGAGGTTGGCCACCATCCAATCCAGAGCATCCCAAGGGAGCAGCAATGACCCAGAGCTATAGCCCCCATCCCATGACCACGACTGACAGTGACAGGAAAGCAACTTCTAGGAGTGGGAAAACGCCAATAGTTGCAACTGCCCCTTTGCTTGGACACTGAAGCTGAGTGTCACCATTGTCCAAGTATCATTAACCTTCTCTGACATCTAGCTCACAGAGCACTAGAGCAGCCAGGCTGTTGATACCTTGGTTCTGATCATGGTGCCGGACACTGTCCAACTCCAGACCCCCAACCCCAGCTCTGTTCTGCTGTCTCAATCTGAGCAAACAGGTCTAGCCAGGACCCGATGGCTCCATAAGCCAATTTCCCTAATGTGGGAACAAAGTTTAAGAGGTTTGGAGGAATAGGGAGGAATGGATCCTGGAAAACTGAGGTGAGGGAATACACAGATAACACGGCAGGTGAGGAAGGCTCCCTTGCCAACCAGTCCTTCCACATGGCCCCACCTGCACCTCCTGATGGAACACAGGGGCACATATGCATGTACACATGCATGCATCATTCATTCATTCATTCATTCAACAAGCATTTGTTAAGCAAACTCTGAGCCAGGAATTAACTTTCCCAAAGGGCCAGGAAGGTCAGGCTCCACAAACACACCAGAGGGTTGAGATGGGAGAATACTGGCTAGGCTACTCCCTGAGCATCCATACTAGGGAAGGATCACCCCCCAAAGTGGCCAGAGTTTAACGTCCAGAGGACAAGCACAGCCTATCTGTCCTTCACACATGCTAGGAATTCATCCTTGGTCAGTAGCATGCCTCACTGTGAGGCCCTTTGCCACCCTCATGGAGGACTTCTTTTCACATTGTGGCAGAAGTAACTGGGCATATCCCTAGGCAGAAGACGAGGCAATGACAGGGTTGGAGGACTTACAGGGCTACCTCCTACTCCTATGGTGAATGTACACTTAGCAGGGCCCCCAAAAGAGGAGCCAATGAGAAGAGCACTCCAGGTGGCAGAGGGCCATCCATGTTAAATACCTCTTTCTCATTAATCTCAGATTTCCCATCTTCCACCCCAAATTGCCTCCCTTGGTTTTGTCTTCACATTTACCTTTCCCTTCCTGCCATTGTCAAGGTTCATACTGTGTATGAGGGGAGGAGGGGCCTAATGCTTCTGGTCTGCCATGTTCTGCAACACAATACCAATACCCTCTCCAAACATAGATCCCTACTTTCCACCTGAAGTCACTCTCTTTGTCACATCAATGGATGTGAAATCAGAAGTCACTACCTCTGTATGGCCTTGAGTGAGGCATTACTTGGTCATTAAGGACCAATGATTCATTTGGGGAGACCCTAGGGTCTGTTTCCTAGAAAATGGGGCTTGCCTGGGGCTGGCCCCAGTGATCACTCAGGGATCTTCCAACGTGACCTATGAGTGATCCTGGCCTTTTCACAAGAAAGTGATTCTCAACTGGTTGGTTGATGAGTCTTCAAATTCCCAAAGCTTCCTCACTTCTTAAATCCAAAAGCTTCAGGCAATGAGACTTGACCAACAAAGAGAAATAGGCCCAAATTCCATGTGGGGTGTCAGAGCTGAGTCCCATCTGTATAATGAAGGTGGTCATACTCCTCATTTCTATTTCCCAGGGTTGTTGGACATAATGACATACAAATAGGCTAAGTAAGACCTTTGTCAACCTGATACCGAGAGCATTACAGAAGCGACTTCTGTTACTATCTTCATTATGTTTGTATAAGTTATATGTAAGTGTAAGTAATTTCATATTGGATACACGTTTACCTATATAACTTATATATCCTGTTCCACCTATAATTTCAGTTGTTCAGGATAAAAAATTCAGATGTTTTTAAACCAATTGACTAGAAACCCTGTTACATAACCCTCCTTTTCCCAGCATGGCACCACCCATATCTCTTCAGATCCACATCTTTTCCACTGTCCCCTGGCCTCCTCCTTGCTTCCTGACTTCTTCTATTTCTCTCCCTAGGGCTCAGGGCCACTCAGTCTTCATTTTCTTGTCATTGCTACAGTTTGTAACTCCCTCACTGGATTGATTTGCCCAGCTGAACTGGGTTCTGGGTTCAAATCTCATCTCTGACTACCTGTGGGACCTTGGGTAAGCCAATTCCAAGTCTCGGTATTCGCATCCATTGGACCAGTAACTCTGCAGACCTTTCCACCTCTAGATATAGACCTAAAAGTCTTTAGCTGGGTCCTCTAACTACTCAGCAGGGAAGATGACTTCCACCAGTAACAGGAAAAGCAAATCCCTGCCTACCTGTCCCCCCACCATGCTTGCAATACCTGACCTCCTGCCAGGCTGCCCAAAGCAGGAAGGCAGGAGAGGATGGGCACTGGGAGTGGAAGGGTCTGGCTCACAGTCTTGGCACTGTCACTTTTCCCCACGCTGACCTTGGGCTAATTACTCTCCTCTCTGGGCCTTAATTTCTTCATCTGCAAAATGAGGGGCTTTGGACCAGGTGGTCCCAAAGTGCTTACAAGCCTTTGAAGATCTTTTGCCTTGGGGTCCCCTTTCCTTCCCCTCAATCAAACATGCAGGCTGGTGCTCGGCTTCCCTCTGAGGACTGTGGAAGAGGTTCAGCTTTGCAGGCCCCTTCCACGAAGGCTGCTGTCCTACCCCACTGGCATAGGCTGGTACCATGGCATTGTGGCTTCAAGAGGCCCATACCTGCTCTCCCCTTGGTTCCACTGACAATCAGTGGGCAGCAGGCCCAGCCAACCTCAGCAGAGTCCCCACATCCAAGGAACAATTGACACACAACCCCTCTTGTGGCATGAAACAACTGACCTTCTCATTGCCAGTTTCCCTAGTCAGTCTCAGGGGCAATAGCATTGGTTCAATAAACTGATAGTCAAAGCTCATCTGGTAGGTGGGGGCCCTCAAGCTCACACCAGAGTCACTACCCTGCACCTCTTGCCCATCCTAGTCAATGGCCATTAGATACCAGCATAAGGCCATTCCTGTCAGACCTTTCTGTTGCCCCTGAAACATCTCTGCCCTCCATCCCCACCCACAAAATAATGTATGGAAAAGGTTTTTGCAAATAAGGAAGCCCTGGGTAAGTTATTTAAATAAAAGACTCACCTTCCTATATCCTTCCTATATCTAGGACTCAATCAACAAACATAGATCAAGCTCCTTCTGGATACTCTTACTCTTCCAGATGTTATTTTGCTTGGAAAAGGGTCTCCTTTCCTGCCTCTCTGTGACACAATTTCTCCACCTTCCTAATGAAGAAAGCCACCCAGCCTTTCCCCTGCCTCCCCAGGGTAAATGGAACCACCAAGATAGAGAGGCTGCCCAGAGCTTATGGACGAGCCTGAAGAAATGCAATTCCAGGGAAGAGAGACTGCGGCTTTGGATGATACTCACACTAAGTGTTCATCAGTGTTGCTGAATGCTTAAAAAAACAAGCCCACAACTTTGTCCTGTCTGTAGGCTCAGCAAAGAGGAGAGGGGCAGTAACGCATTCCTTCTTCTCCACAAGCCTACCTGAGCTGGCTCCTTAGTATTCAGTCAGTCAGCAAACATTTATTAAGCCCCTACTATGTGCCAGGCCCTGGGCTAGACACTGGGGATACAGAGACAAAAATGAAATAGTCTCCTCCCTCAAGGGGCTTCCATTCTAGGGTTTGGGGGAGGGGAGGAAGGCCAAGGCCAGTTCTGCGGAGCACCCATTTGGAGCTGGAAGGGAACTCCGAGGTCCGCTGCTCCAGCCCTCGAGCCAGCCCTACTTTGAACACGCCAACCTGGGGCTCAGGTTGTCCAGCAGGCAGGCCAAGGTCACCCTGGCCCCCTTCTCCGGTGTGAGAGTGAAGGATGGCAGCCTGCTGGGACCTCTTCAAAGCAAGAGGAGAGGCCCTTGAAAAGTTCCCTTTAGTGTCCTCCATCTGCTTCCTTAACTGGTTTCTTTTACTTAAAGACTTGAACCCAAACATCTTCCTCTGCCAAGCCATTCTACCTAACTGTTAGCAGAATCATCGGCAGCCATGACCACCACCAGCTGGTCATGCCATTTCTCTGCTCAACAAGCTTCAGAGGCTCCCTGTGAACCTACTCTGTTCAGTAAGCATTTATTAGCCCCTACTATGTGCCAGGCACTACAGAAATGAAACCATCCCAGGCCTACTGCAGAGGAAACAACCACTTTCCACGAGTCCAAATGCCTCTGTCTGGCATTCAAGGCCCTCCACAATCAGGCAGCAGCCCCCCCATACATATTCTACTCTCCAGCCCCTTCCCCAATATGCACATGTATGATACTTTCATAACAATATTTCCTCAAGATGGTCATGGCTTCCCTCCCACACTGTTCCCATTGAATTGTGGGATATATTCAGTAGGGAATTTTTTTTCTGGGTATATACTGGACAAGCTCACTGCTAAAGTCCCTTCCAACTCTATGATCATGAATCCTGTCCATCCAGATTTGGACTCAAATCTCGTCTCTGATACTACACATATGACCTTGGGCAAGTCATCTCCCAGGGCCTCAGTTTCCTCATCTGTAAAATGAGGGGATCAGACTAGGTGGTCTCTGAGTTCTCTTCTGACTCTTGAGCCATGAGCCCACTTACTCCACCAAGCCCTCACTGGCTCCCGTTCAAGCACTTATGATAAGTCCTCACAGGCTCTACTAGGCCATGAGGTCCTTGAGAGCAGGGCCCAGACCTTCTTCACCTTAAGGTAGACCCCAGAAGCCAGCACAAGTACTGTCTACTCAGCAGGCACTTAAAAATGATATCCTACCGAATTCTCTCTTGCCGTAACAAGTCAGCACCATTGGTCAAGGAAAGACATGACCCACAGGCCCCTAAACACATAAAATAGGCACCTTCTTGCATCTTGAGTCAACAAATTAACTGTGCCAGTGCCAAAAACAACTAACTACCGAGACGAAAAAACCAAAATTAGGGATGAAAATGAAGAACAACTTCCCCAAAGTTGGCCATCCCCAGAGGCCCAACTGAGAATGCTGATGGAGACAATAGGATTATGGGTCTAGAGCTGGAAGGGACCTTAGAGGACACCCAGTCAAACAACCCCATTTTAGAGATGAGGAAGCTGAGGTCCCCATGTAACCTGGCTGTAAAGGTCCGCTGACTTCAGGTCCAGCATTCTCTCTGACTCTTGATGCCTGTTTCTCATGGCATCATTCCCCCAGGTAACTAAAATGATCCCAGAGAGATATTTCCCTTCATTTGGTCAACGTTGGACTCCCATGCTCTACCTGTCACCTCAGGGGGCTGTCTTGCCTTCCACTATTTCTGTGCCCATTCTTTCCTCTTTTTACCTAAAGTTGTGAGACAATCTCAGAGCCTTCCCACAGAAGGAAGAAACAGACAGAAACAGCCAACCTGCCTGAGGAATCCACATGTGTGGATTAAGGATTCAAGGAATTGGACCAAGGCTGCATGCACCATCATGGCAGGATCTATTCCAAGATCAATTCTATGTTGATGCCTGGGGAAGGGGCTACAGATTCCTTGTATTTGGGAATATCCTGGAACACACTGCCACATTGGAGGGCCTAACTAGCTCCTACTTGTGTTGTGGCATACCCCATATCAGGATGAAAAGGATCCTGAGGATAGGAGAAGGGATGGGGGGGGTGGGGAAGAATGGGAAGGAATGAGGAAAAGGGAATCCGTTAGCTGATCACATGGCCAAGCTGTTTTACTACCAATCTGTCCTCAATTATCTAAGTTTCCTGAAAACATGAACTAGTCCTTGAAATCTTGAACTGGTCCCCAAGAAGCTGAGCTGAATCCCCATCACAGTCATGGGATGTGTGTGATTTACTCCTTCAGGGAAGGCACATAGACACACAGGGAGCAGACAGGAAGCTTAAGAGAGTGCCCTATTAATATGACCCTGACCCCTGCCATGACTGCCATTATCTCCCAAATCCTGCAGAGTCTATCCCAGTGGAGATCCAGGAGAGGGGATTCTCTGTGTGGGAGGGGTCTGTCCCAGTCTGAAGTGGGAAGGAGAAGAATGGTTGGAAAGAAATAGTTCTTAAGGACTTGTGAGCAGCAGAGTACAGAAGTCAGAAAAAGTAGAAAGTTGGAGATGGGGAACTGTTTCCATGGATACCAGAAGTCTCACCCCCCCCTCCCCAAACCTGTAACCAAGTATTATTCAGGCTCAGTGATTTCCAATCATTTTGAGGTTAATGGAGCCAAGTTCATAGATTCTCTCCAGTGCAATTAGAGTTCCAGGTGGCAAGTGACTCTCTAGCCCATGACCACAGGCTGGACCCCTACCCCTCAGTCAGCCAACTAATCAATAGGGAAGGGTGATCCCCCAGGGAGCCCCTCAGTGGCATTTGCAATAATAATTGATCAGGCCATGAAGAACTATTCATAAGCTGACAACTGAATACCTAGGAGCCACAACAAGGAAAGGCCTGCAGCCCTGCCTGACTATATACACAAGTAACCAGATGGACATTGGAGAACAGGACTTGGGGGTGGCATCAGGGAAAAGAAATGGGTTGGTGACTAGAAAAGGCTATATACCCCAAAGATCCATGGGACTTGAGCCACCACACACATTCAACAAGCCCGTTCACCTGTCTGATTTTGGCTAGAGTTTGGCAGACTCAGTAAAGCACTGGGATAAATCCAGCTTTCCTCTACCTTACTCTGGGGTCCCTTAGGGCCTTGGTACAGGGGAGGCTCAGGGAGACACTACGTGCAAATCACCATTGTTTCTGGCAAAGCAGCCAAGCACATGGTTTATTAATGGCGGGTGAGTAGGGTCATCTTCATATACCCTGAGTGGCATTGCTGGGATTCCCAAGAGGCCAAGACCAAGCAAAGCTCTTGGCCTCAAGAAGCTTCAGAACCCCACTTAGTTAACCTCCATTGGCCCAATGGATACTGAGAACCTGTGATGTGTATGGAATAAAAATCACGACCCAAATGTGCTCAAAATCCAACTAAAGAGGTAAGATAAACATGAGAGAAGAGATGGTTAAAGAGGAAAGCTAAGACTAAGGGTCAAGACTGGCATGGTAATAAGTGCTTAAAGGAATTCAGAGAGAGGCAGTGTCAGCATGGGCTAGGAAATCCAGGACAAAACCCTCCCACAGCTTTCCCCCTGTTCTCTGTCCCTGGTTACTGGCTTTTTTTCATCATCTAATACCTTCCTATTGCCTAGTACTCATGTTAAATGTTATTTTCCCCCAATTTGCCTAGTCTGGTACAATTTGAACTCAATGTACAACTCAAGTGATTTAAAAGTTAATTATCTAGCAGAGTGATAAGCAAAGATGCCCTATGATGTGCCAAATCGGATGTCATTGAGGTCACACCTGAAACTCCTAAGGGAAGTTTCCTCCACCCCCAACCCAAACAGCTCATTTATCTCTTATTTTGTGAATAATTTAAATACATTTCTCAAACCTTTTCTTATTTCCCAGCTCACAACAGATTGCAAATAAAACCTAAGAAGATGTGCGATGGCAAGTGTCCTAACCCTGCCCAGAGCATCATCACCAAAGAATCCTCAAAAGCAAACTGTACAAAGAGGAAGCATGTCAGCTGGGGGCGCAAATGGCTGCTTCTAAGAGTCCTACAACTTCCCAGCACAAGTGTTAATGATTACTAGATCCCTGAGAAGAGGATAAATTATGGTTGTTGCTATTTAAGAAGACAATTGGATTTGCAATACATTTTAAAATTCTTTCAATGCAAACTAGAATATGTGTTTTCTTAAGAGTTTGAGCAGATAAGAGAATTGCAAGCTCAGTTATCTAGAAAACTCACTTGTGTGAATGGGTATTTGTGATGTATGTGTCTGCGGGTTTTGGGGGGTGATGTGCAGAGTCAATCTGGCCTGGTCTAAGAGCCTCCTAGGGCATAAACCACAGTCAGTTGTTTTGCACATGAGCAACTGAACTCCAGAAGCCAAAGTATGAAGGATGTCACCACATCCAAGACCTACATCCCAAAGATTGAGCCCCAGAGGCTGAGCAAAAGAGGGGCCAGAGGGTCAGGAGGAAGGAGGGCTCATTCAGGTTCCAAAGTCAAGTTGAAAAGCAGGCCTGAGGTCCAGAGGGACCATCTTTAGTATGCTGCTACCTAATCTGCCTGGGAGACTCTCTCCCAGGTCCTCTAACTATAGCATTCCCATCTCCCTCTGAAAAAAGCATCTCCAAAGAGCAAGGAAGAAAGTTCCTCCTCACCCTCCCTCTCGCCCCCACACACACAAAGACAGCTAAGGAGGTGAGTCTGTCCTGGATCAGGGCGCTCTGGACAAAACCTGAGGACATCCAGGAGAGAAGGAGACAGCTTCCTGCAATAAGCCAGAGCCAGGAATCTGCAGAACAACGCCCCTCTCCTCTATACCTTCCACACAGCTGCCAAAGCACAGGTCTCTCTACACGTCAGTCCCCTGCTCCAGAGCTGTCCCTTCCTCCCTACGGCCTCGGAACAAACACTGTCCCTTCCATCAGTCAGGGTGTTGAAGAGTCCTTCAGGATCTGGCTATTCCTCCACCTCACACCGTCTACATTTCAGCCAAACTGGCCTCCTCCTGTCGCCTGCTCCCGCCTTGAAGTAAGCCGCCTTCTGTGCCTGGAATGCTCTCTCTCTTCTCTTGGCCTCTTGGAACCTTCAGCTCCGTTCAAGGCTCAACTCAAGTCCCATCTCCCACAGGAGGCCCCACCCCCCACCCCCATGCCCACAATCTTAGTCTTCCTACTCTGTCTCCATTGGGCATTTCCTTATCTGCAGACGTATCTCCCTTTGCCGCCCACTTCACTTCCTTCCCCCCACTCCCTGTATAACACAAGCTCCTTGTTGTCTTTTAAGACCCCAGAACCTAGCACAGTACCCGGCACACAGCCTGCGCTTAACAAATGCTTGTCGAAATGAATCGTTGGGATTTGAGGGGCGCAAACCAGAAATCAGCTTCTGAAAAAGAAAGTCACTAGCAGGACTGGAGCACGGCCTGAGAGACTCTGTGTCACCATGACTGTTTTGGGCCCGATGCACACCGACCAAACAGCCGTCTCTGAGAAGAGTCCTGCTGGGTCCATCTATGATCACACTACCCCAAGACCATGCCATTTTAGACAGCCAAGTGTGGCCCCGAAGACCAAAGGAGCCTGTGGGAGCTCTCCTTCCCTTCCCTTCTCTCCCCATGAAGAGAGCAATGGAGGCTATGAGAGGAACCATCCCACAAGCCATTCTAAACCTTAAAGTGATGATTTTAAAAGGAGAAAATGGTGTTCTATGACAGGTACCAAAGTGCAGAGGGAGAAGCAGGGACCAGAGCTAGCATTCCAGAAAGAGGAGACAGAAAAGAGCCATGGGATAGTCAGGCTGAGCGGTGGCCAGCTTTGGTGAGCTGATCCTCCAAAAACACAAGCCAGGGTCACCCTCACCAGCCTCTGAGGAGCAGGGACCATGATGTGAGGGCTGCCTGAGGCCCTCAGCATCCAGAAGTGGCTCCTCATTAGCCAAAGTCAGTCAGTCATGTGACTCAGAGACCATATGTGGAAAGAAGCATCTGGCGTAAAAAGCAGGATCACCACCAGAATCAAGAGCAGAGCCTAAGGGGGCACACATGGACGTGGTGGATGGAGGCTCAGGTAGGGCAGGACCCAAAAATTCACAGTTCAATATGCCTCCTCTCTTCATATGGCTACCCCTCAACATCCTTATAAATGTCATCAATAAACACTTCGCCCTGCCTGATTGCAACCCCAAAGCACAGACTCCATGGCCAGGCAGCCCAACTTGAAGCCTTGGTCATCCACTGCCCAACCCACTCCCCGCCCTCATCAAAAGAGGAAAACTCTGTTCTTAGGCAAGTGTAAAGCTTCTGTTTGCCTGGAAAATCCTTGGCATGTGCCTTTCTAAAAAGGGCTGGGATGGAGAGGGGGGATAGTGGAAAGAGTGCTGGATTTGGAGTTAGATGAACTGAGTCTGAATCTGGACTCTGCTTTTTACTACCTGTGTGATCATAGACAAGTCACTTGACCTCTCAGGAGACCTCAGTTTCCTCATCTGCAAAATGAAGGGATGACACTAGATGACCTCTCAGGCCCCTTCCAGCTCTGAATTCAATGATCTCAAGAGGATGCTGATTGATATGGGAGAATTTCTGTTTTCCAGGGTAACAAAAATCCTTTTAGAAAGAGGAAACTCCAAAGAGGAGGGATAAAGGAGGTGGAATTGTGCTGAGGTGAATGGGCCTCCCAAGAAACAAGTTGAGCATTGCTAAATATATTTTAATATCTCAATTGGATGGTTTTTTCATGCCTAATTTCTTCTTTTCTTCTGCCTCATTCAGTAGTCTCCCCCCACATGCTACCTTGTCTCTGTAATGAACCAAATCCCAATTAGGAGAGGAAAGGACCTCTACCTGCGTAGATCTATACTTCCTGACTTTGACATAAAAAAAATAAATTAATCCCTTCATTCCCAGCCCATGAAGGGATCATCGCTATTTCAGCATCCCTGTGAGGTTAAAAAAATATCAATACCATGGAGGAGATTTCTTTTATAATATTTACTTAGGCCTCAAAATATCCCATAAGTAAATAAATTGCGACCCAAAAAGATTTGAAGGAACAGGGAAAAAAAATCAGCAACAGAGTTGGTTTGATTCTCTAAGTCAAGAGAAGCCCAATTCAAAATGGCTCCTCAGCCTCACATTTCTGAGCATGTTCCTTCTTCCTCTTGAGTCACTGAGGCAATGAGGCTCCAGACCCAATGAAGAAAGTTCCATTTATCTGGTTTGTGGCAGCCCCAAGTAAGTGGAGAAGGCATTTGGGGGTTGTTGGGTCCCGGTGGGCACCTGAAATAATAGCAAGTAGGCCCAACAACCCTTGCCATGTAAAAGAGGCTGGAAATACCACTGTCCACTGGACACTCTTTCCTTCAGGAGTGCCGTTACAAAAAGAAAGTTGATATCAGATTTCTGCCACCTAGGATAGGATTTGTGATTGAAGAAATTGAAAATGTAGGGGTTGGAGAACTAGCTGTCAGGAATGGCCTGAAATGTTGCTATCCAGGATTGGCTCTATTAAAAAACCATGTGGCAGGAGGTACAGCTGTTCTTCAGCAGCCTAGCCTTTCCATCTGTGCCCTTTCATTGATACTCACACAGTTAAGCCCCTTTTCCCTCAAACCCAGCCCAAAGGTCAGTAGGAAGAGAGTTTCATTTGGAGTCCAAGGACCTGCATGTCCTTGGGTCAGATATTTAAACCTAAGACATTCAAACATCTCTGGGTCTAGTTCATATCATGAGAAAAATGAGAGGATTGGACCAGATAATGTCTAAATGCTCTAAGCCAGTGAACCCATAACCGTGAATTATCCACCTCAGTATAACTGAGTATAACTGATTCAAGGAATATTACTCAAAGCTAATTCATATGAAATCAAAAATTATACTTCCTAGGGGTGTTAGTATTCTCATTGGCTATAAAATCTGAAGCCAAAAGGATGAATGGATACAAGAGATCAGCAAGGTTTGCAGTGGAGAGGGAGTCTTGGAGGAATTTTTTGGGGGTCTTGAAATAACATCCAACTAGACATGTCCAAAAATGGCCAACCAAGAATGGTTTTTGTTCCTTCACTTCTCCTTGCACGTGTCCAAGGGTGGTCTGAGTTGATGTAATCCCCACTTAGGTAGAAAACATTACTCAATCCTCAAGTTTCATACTCTACTTTAACTAGGAGACATGTGTTCTCTCTATCCAGTGGTAAAGCCAACCCACTGATGTCAACATATCTATTAAGTGCTTTTTATGTTCAGAGAACTCAACTAGGTGCTGGGGATACAAAAACAACCAACAGTCCCTTCCTACAAGGAGAAAGAACAATTTATCTACCGGATAACCTAATGCTCCCACTCCCTCCCATTAAAACAAGACCCTAGAGATAAATATGGCCCTCAAGTTATGTAGAATCAAGTAAGATTGAACCCATGGGACAATGATTTTGTCGGTCACTCCCCACTCAAGCTGTGACCCAAGACAGAGGACCAGGATGACCCAGGAAAATCTTGCCTCCCCACCAACTGTTTGCTTTCCCATTCTAATGGGTCAGCTGCAAGTGGCTAGCAGTTGGCCAAGTATATCTAACCAGTCAGGCAAAGGAAAGAATTTGTTAAAGATAATTATAGCTCAGTGTGAAAGAAATCCTAATATTGAGTAAGGATCTTTTAAAAAAAAAATCATGTCTGATCCATTTGGGAACTCATCAGTGAGAGGAACTCCCAGTGGGAAAACACAATCCACCAATGCAGGCTGATGATACATCTGTAGTTTAGAATCTTCAAGTTACCCCAGGTACCTTGAACAGGCTAAGTGACTCGTCCACGGTTACACAGCTAGTATGTATCAGATGTGGGACCTAGGCCCAAGTCTATCTGACTCTGAGACCCACATCTTATCCACTACCTCATACTGAGAAAGACACTCAAAACCAATCAGCACTGAGATAGATATAGGGAACAAAACACCCTCCCAGGAATTTAAGCTGAACTCTCTGTGGTACTTTTAGCTGCCCTCTCCAAGGTCCTGACACCCCCAGAATCCCAGAATCTCAGAGCTAGAAGGAAAGTCAGAGGCCATCTGGTCCAAGCCACACCTGAGCTTCAGGATACCTCAATCTCCCTCACAAGGGATCATCTGACCTCTAACTGAAGTCTTCCAGGGAGGGGGACCCCACAATTCCCCATTTCCTTTGAGGAAAGCTCCAACTATGTTCTGGCTCAGTCACAAGAAGACAACCTCCTTGCTCCTTTCCAACTACCTCTTCCTCTTAAGACTAACCTCTAAAATCTTGTGCTCAGACTCAATAGCCAAGCATTCTCCCTTCCCCCAAGAGAATATCTTCCCTTATATTCCTAAGGGGCATTCATAGGGTGCTTCAAGATTTACCAAGGACTTTTGTGAACCTAATCACATTTAAACCTCCCAACCAGAATAAGGAAAATGCTCATGGGAATGCTTAAGTCTCGTTTCACTCACATGCAAACAGGTTTCCAGGAGGTCTGGGGACTCCTACTAAGTGTCTAAGATTGGATAGAACTCCAGTTTTTCCAGATTTTAGACAACGTAGGCCTCTTCTTTGGGATCATTCTTCCTTCTGAGAGGGAGGAAGGGGTTGGGGGATTTTTGTCTTTTCTTTATTAGACTTGAGCCATGCTCCTCCTTCCTTTCAACCTTCCCTGACCCCACCTCAACCATCTTCCCCAATCTTTCACACAAGAGGACTGTTCCTCCATGTCCCCACACCAACCTCCTTTGCCAACTGCCACTGAATGTCCTCCTCCCTCCCTCCCCTCAGGGAGGGGGCTCTTTTTAACCCTTCTCTCTCCCCTGGGCCTTTCAGAAAGGAGAAGGAAAATCAGGGTTATCATTGACTACTTAAACTGACTATCTTCCAGTCAATCATTTAAAAGATACAGAAAAGATACAAAGCAACCTATGATACTTGTTTCATATTAGCTCAGCACAGCTTCAGGAAAACTTAATACTTTGATGACATTCTAGTTAGCAGGAAAACATTGACATTCGTTGGCTGGGCTACTTCAGACTAGTCACTGAACCCAGTGAGCCTCAGTTTCCTCATCTGAAAAGCTGCCCCATCAGTTCTTTTACCTGCTATTGAGGATAAATAAAAAGATAGCTGTGAATGGACTTTGCCAAAAATAAGGCCATAAAGTGTGACAAGGACATATACGCTTTGTTTTGGCTAGAAGACTTAGGTGGGAATCCCAGCTCTTCTCACTAGCTGTGTGACTGAGAAAGTTTGTTAAACTTTGTTTTTCTATTCCTAAAACTAAGGGGGGGGGGAGAGGTTAACCATTTTATCTCTTATCCCAAGAATAAGGTAGCCTCATTATTATGCATTTTTCAAGGCCCATCTCAACTGATTCCACCTTCAAAAAGCCTGTACTTTCAAATCTTAGATGATCTTTTGCCTTGTAGGATGATAGAGAAATGCGAAAGGACTATCCCTTCCAATTCTCTATTCTACAGATGAAACATAATTTGTCTTTTTGTGTTTTATAACCTCCTCTATTCCTTGACTTGTTAGGAAATCTTTGCCATATTTTGAAAGCTATAAAAAACTTTCTATTAATCTTGATTATTTGAAATTGATTATGGAATATGGTATAAACTGATCACTGATCTAAAGCAAAGATTCCTAACCTGGGTCTCTGAACTTGTTTTGTTTCAATAGAATTGGTTTCTTTATTTTATTTTTATGAATTTAAAGACATGATTTGGAAAAGGATTCATAGGCTCTACCAGACTACAGGCCAATGGGCCCCCCAAAATGACTAAGAAGTCCCTCTCCAAACTTCTTTGAGATTGTCAAAATATAGCCTCTCCTTTGATCATCTATATTCCTGAATTCATAAGCATAAAAATTACTATATTCATTTGCCTCAGGTTCTGACCAATTTCTAATTCTTTCAGTCATTATTAAATACTTTGAAATAATTACCGTTGTGTAATGCAAGATCTGGTCATGTAATCAGTCTTCATGCCTACTTTGTTGCTTATTTCCCTTCATATTCTTAACTTTTTATTTCTCCATCTTAAGTTGTATCATTATTTGATCAAACTCTTTAAACAATTCCCTTTGACTGATACAGCACTAAATTTGAGAATTTATATAATACCACTCCCTTTCCTATATTTCTGTGATTCAATCACAAAAATTAAATGAATATTAAATACATATCTAATTATATAGGTCTTCCTTCATTTCTATTAAAAAACTGTTTTGTACTTAGGAGCAAGAAAATGACGTACTAAGTTGCCCAACATGCAGCAGCATACACAGCCCCCAGCCCTCGAGTGTGAACCAAACCAGAAGAAAATGTAATTGGAAACCATTTAACAAAATAAATCAAAATACAATAAAATACAGGCAACATTATATTTTAAAACTAAGTCAATATGGACACCACAGAAATCCTTATATGTGGTTTAGTGACCCTCATTTATATGAGTGATCTATATTTTTATTTGGTGTAGTAGAGTATCAGACTTCGGATCCAGAAAACCTGAGTTTGAATCTAGCCTAAGATTATTTGCTAACTGGACAAGTCTGTCAGCCTCAGTTTCCTCATCTGAAAAATTAGGATGAGCTATTTATATAAAATATACAATATGATGCTTTATAAGCATTACATAAATGTAATTTTGATAAATGGCATTTCTATCTTTCCCTCCTGGCATTTGTTAGGAATATAGAGAATTTTGAAGGATGTCTATGGGTTTGTGATTTTATCTCCAATTATGTTGCTCAAGTTTTTAATTATTGGAATTTATCTCTGCATTAATTCTTCAGTGTTTGCTCAACAAACCATCATATCATTTGCACAAACACACCACGGTGTTCATTTTCTTTATCTCATCTTCTTAGTAAAGATAGTGTATCAGATAACAGTGGAGAATGGGTTCATTCATGCTTTGCCATTAACTTATTTTGGTGTTTTCTCCACTAAAATAATGGAGTCATGATAAAATCAAAAGCTCTTAGCTTTTCCAAAAACAATCTTGATGAAAATTAAGAAAAGTCTGTCACTTTCATGCCTGTATTTTGAATTTTTAACATAAATGTATATTATACAGATAGTTCTCACTTGACACAAGGGGACTTATCTGAGGAGCATTCTGCAGACCTCTATCTACATGGGAATTTTTATAGAAGGTAAATTTGTTCCTATTCACCCACTTTACTTAGTCAATATAACAAAGGCATACAGAAAATGCTTTTATGTAAGTCATAAAATTACTAAAATGTTTACATATTAAATACTGCACCATAATAAACAGAATTATGAATTACGCAATAATTATGAATTATGCAATAAAAGGTAAAGTTAATGATAAAATGTGCATAGTACTATATTATAAAATTAATATAGTCCTATATTATGTTTTCCCATCCCCACCCACCACACCTAGACCTTATCACTGGTGACTGACCATGCAATTTTTGTATTTTTTTTTTTTAATGAAGCTATGTAGAGATATTTGGACAGTGGCTCTTTTTCCTTGTATATCTGACAATGACAAGAAATAACTTCAACTAGTCTTAGAACTTTTAAAAATCTTGACGTATTTGGATCCATCTTTACTATACAAGAAAGAAAATTCACTGAAATGATGGGTGCCAGCTGTTTCATTGTGAACCTTTTTGGTTTGACCTTGGGTTCTGAAGCTTCCCTTTCTTTGGCAATTTTTGTGAGTAGTACTCAGACAGATCGTCATTCCACAGTCATTCTTTGTGAGAGTCCATCAACTTCTCCACATCATTCTCATCCAGTTCTTGTCCTAATTTCAGAATCTTCTTCAAACATTTCATCTTTGTTAAATGCACAAAAATCAGAAAGAAGTCTGGGTACTTTTTTCCATACTCTCTACATATATGTTTCTATTACATCTTTCCATGCCTTTGCAATATTCCACCTGGCGTGATAAATATTATAGGACAACCATAAATTTCTCACTGTCTAGGTCTTATCTGCATCCAAAGCTGCAATTGCCTGGGCAAATATAGTGCATAAGTCATATGCCTTGAAATGATCCATAGGTTGTGATAACGAGGTAGTGTTAGGGGAAAGGTGAGCCACTTGTATACTTTCATTGAAATCACCCAAATAGGGAAGTATTATCCAAAACAAAAGTAAAATCTTGAAAGGAATGCCATTATCACTATAAAATTCTTTGGGTTAGAGAGGTCATGCCCAAATAGTGTTGCCTGACCGGTTCCCTTCAACGCTCTGGAATTTTCTGTGTGATGCATGAGAACAGGTAAAGGCTTGGATACCATCCCTCCAAGCAGAAGAGTAGTAAGTCTTTTTTGAAGCTTTATGTCTGGGCACAGTTTTTTCCTCTACCAAGTTTAGGGTAAAGACAGAATCCTTAGATAAAAAGGGCTAGTTTTATTTACATTAAATAAAGATTTGCTTTGGCAAGTAGGGACCTTCATCTATTATTTTTACAACTCTGGGAACTTCTTTGCTGTTTCAGTGTTTGCACCAGCAAAGGTGTCTCCTGACACACGCACATTATAAAATCCTACACAAATCATGTAGTCAGTCACTGCTTGTTGTAAATTCCTGTCTTCCTTCAGAGTACTTTACCTACAAATCTTCAAAAAGACTTCAAGTCTTGGCTTGAATTGTCATCAAGTTTAAAGGAATATTCTTCTGAGTCTGGTCTTCTATCATTTATTTCTAGAATAGCACCTTTGTTCCAATAGATAAGCCAAGTTCTTGCAAGCACTGCCTTTTTGTTCCTGTCATTGTAACAACATCCTTGCCTATGGTGTTTACAGTCTTTATTTCATTAACTTTACTAAGTTGATATGCTATCAATGGCAATTTTTCTCCTCCACACTTCTAATTATCTTCATTTTCATTACCAAGTCTATTGGCTTATGCTTGTGAGATGGCTCACTTTTCACCTCAAGAGCACCTTTGCCACCAGTCATGGTGAAAATATGAAGATTGCTATTGAGCACAGGGAGAGGCACAGTATCACTCCCTGTCTGCACACATACTTCTTAGCTTCTCACCACCATTTATGCTGCCCTCATCATGCAGTGTCTTAGTATACAACATCTGCTTTGTGTAAGGGATTTTCATAGTTTTTGGAATGCAAATTTCTTTCAGAATCTTTATTGTAAAATTTGCATAATGCAAATTTATATAAAGCTAGAACTGTATATACTCTCAATGACATTTTCAGCATCAATCAATAAAATCATGTGGTTTTCATTACATGGATATTGTAATTGTTTCCTTAACACTGAACCAGATGCATTTCTTTTGTAAGTCCAAATTAAAACAAATGAATTTTTTCTGGCTACATAGTTACAATTTTTTTGCTAGAATTTAAAACTTTACATTAATATTCATAAATGAAAGTAGTCTAAAGTTATTTTTTGCTACTTCATCCCTTCTAATTCTGGGTATCAGGACCAAATTTATCTCACAAAATGACATTTAACACAATGTCTTTTTTATGTGTTTGAGAGGAATTTATGTAGCATAGGAACAGATATCTTAATTCTTACAGAATTCACCTGCAAATGTGATATAGGAATTGGTGGCAATTAGTTTTATTTTGTTTTCCTTCAAGAGGTCATTTTCCAATTGATCAGTTTCTTCTTCCTGAAATTAGGATGTTTAGGATCTCCCTTTGTCAGTTCTTTTGGGTTATTTTATATTTTTGGGTGCTCCTCAAATATAAGCAATGACTTCCCAATCTCCTCTAAATTCTCTGTCTTCATGGCCTATAATTGGGTCTGGTAGTTTGCTTTTAGTTTCTGTGAATGTAAATTTACTATGTTCATTTTTTTATTTTAGAAATGTATTTTTCTTCTCTTTTTATCAAATAGCTCTTTTCTTGATCTGTTCAATAGTCATTTGTTTTCAATTTTTTATTATTTCACTTTAAATTTCTTTTGTGAATCTTGAGAGATTAAATACTATCATTAAAATCATCCAAATAGGGAAGGTGACCTGGGGTATTACCGAAAATAAAAGTAGAATCTTAAAAGGAATGCCATTATCATTACAAAATTTCTTGAGTTAGAGATGTAATGCCCACATAAGTGCTGCCTTGCTGATTGCTTTCAATGCTCTGCAATTTTTTCATTTTTCTCAAACTTCATTAATTCTCAAAATTCTAAACATAAGCTCAAATTCCTTAATTCTGTCTTTTTCTGTTTGATTAAAAAATGTTTTCAAAAAAATAAACTTTTTCCCAAAGCTTAGGTATATTTCAAATATTTTGGTATGTTGTTAAACTGTTATTCTCCTTAATAAAAATATTTATGGTTTCTATAATTTACTCATAGACTCATTGTTTAGGATATCTTTGCTTAGTTACCTTTTATGTTCAAATATATTATTCATATTTCGCTTACCGATTACTATTTTTTGATTTATGGTCTACATGTGACATGGTAAATATTTCTGCCTTTCTACATTTATGATTTCTTCATGCCATTGCATACAATTAATTTGTAAAGGTGCTGTCTGAGGTGAGCATGGAAGTCAATGAACTCTAGTTCCTGGAGTTTTTCTTCAATATTCCATGTAGATCTATAGTTTGCTATTTGTTTTCCTATTAGAGTTGGCAAGTTTTGGAAAAGGAATACCAAAATCTTCAGCAATGATGGCTTTATTACAAAGGTCATTTCACATTTTACTTTTCTCTTTTAAGTATTTAGACATTGCACCATTGAGTGAATGCAGATTTAATAATTATATGAACTTGGAAACAATGCTGTTGTGGAGAGAGGTCTTATTTTGGAGTTCAGTAAAAATATTACTCTCTGAAGATATTTTATCAAAAGAAATCAAAACTTCCTTAACATCTGGAAAGAAATATACACACTTAGTGAATGGGCCAATCATGGCTTAGAGTTTCTTGGCTTCTTTTCTTCCCCCCAAATTTCTGGAGATAAAAAGTCAAATATCTTCTACAATCAAAGTAAAGTCACCAACTAATCATTCACTGAATCTTATATTTAGGGAGGATGCATTCCATCGGGAACAGGAAAAGCAAATCCCTGCCTACCTGTCCCCCAATCATGTCTTTAACACCTGGCCTCCTGCAGGTTGCCCAAAGCAGGAGGGCAGGAGAGGATGGGCACTGGGAGTGGGAAGGCCTGGCTCACAGTCCTGGCACTGCCACTTTTCCCCACGCTGACCTTGGGCTAATTACTCTCCTCTCTGGGCCTTAGTTTCTTCATCTGCAAAATGAGGGAGGGGCTTTGGACCAGGTGATCCCAAAGTGCTTAGAAGCCTTTGAAGATCTCTCCTAAACCTTGGGGTCCCCCCTCCCCAGGCAATGCCCTTTCCTCCTCCTCAGTCAAACGTGCAGGCTGGTGCTTGGCTTCCCTCTGAGGACTGTGGAAGAGGTTCAGCTTTGCAGCCCCCTTCCACCAAGGCTGCTGTCCTACCCCACTGGCACAGGCTGGTACCATGGCATTGTGGCCCCAGGAGGAGTGGGCAGTAGCCCAGCCCACCTCAGCACGGCCCCCACACCCAAGGAACAATTGACACACAACCCCTCTTGTGTCATGAAACAACTGACCTTCTCAGTGCCAATCTCCCTAGTCAGTCTTAGGGGGAATAGTACTGGTTCAACAAACTGGTAGTCAAAGCTCATCTGGTAGGTGGTGGGGCCTCAAGCTCACACCAGAGTCACTACCCTGCACCTCTTGCCCATCCTAGTCAATGGCAAGAGAGCTCCCAAGGCCTATAGATCCCTCTTGGCTGCCTGGCACAAACAGTAAAGCAAGCTGAAGGGTGCCCAGCAGGAAGGACCCTGTTCTCCATCAAACAAACCAGGAGACCCTTCCCCCTCCTCCATGTCCCAGGCCCCTCCACAACCCTTCCTTCACTAAGGCTTTGGGATGTGCTTTCCCTCGTGCTTCTCAAGGACTCATTCAATCTTCTCATCTTTCAACCTCATCCTCAACTGCTCCCCAGTCTTATTATTTAGGAGGAAGGAAAATGGAGGCCCACACAAGACAGGCTCAGGCCCCAGCCAGAATCCAGACTTGTTTTCTCTTTGCTCCACCATGTTGGCTCCCCCTCAGAGCTCCCTCTCCTCTATTCATCATGACCAACCTGACCCCCATTCCCTCCCAGGAAGGGTCGTGTCAGACCCCAAGGGCCAACTCCCATCAGATACCAGCATAAGACCATTCCTGTCAGACCTTTCTGTTCCCTTATGGGAGAAACAAACTGAAAGATTTCCTTGATCAAGAACTTGAGTTGTCCTCTTAACCTGTAAATTGGCCATGAAGAGGCCCCCTTTACCTTCTATGTGTCTGACACACATTCCATGTCTTTAGCTCAGGGGTGCACTGTTGCCTTCACCTAAATATTCCATCCAAAGTCTTTCCTGTCACCTCCAGTAATAAATCATGTAAGCAGGCTGTTACTGCTGCCTGTCCTGCTGGCTGCCACCCCTACACTGCCTAACCATGCACCATGCAGTGAGAAGTGAACCCCTGGCCTTGTTTGTGGTTCCAGATAGTGGGACGTACAGGCACTATTCCTTCTTAGCAAGAAGCAAGAATGCTATCAATGAAGAAAGCCTGAAGACTAAAAAGAGAGCCAAGATGTCCATCCCTCCTCTTTAGATTAAAGGGCATTGCATGAGCCAGATGGAGTCAGTAAAGGAGCCCCCAGGTCCCCATCATGGCTCCTTAGGTGTTGGCCAGTTAACACAGAACATGCTCAGTCCCATATTTGAAAAGGTTGTGTGGTTGGTCGACTGGTCAGGTGTAGAGCAGTATCCTCCACATTCCCATGCACGGACAACACAGAGCTTGCAGTATACCTCAGAGTGTAAGAAGTGGTGCCGTGGTGTAGGCCCACAATGCCAAGGAGGAAGGGTTGGGGCAGGGCTCCAGGCAGCACCCCATCAGGGGCACTGGAAGCAGACCACCGGGATGATTTCTACCTGATCCTGTGGCCCCATCAATAAAAACCTCTAACACTACAGTCAAAAGGCATTCTCTTTTAGTCATTTTCAGCACCTTGTAATTTGAACACCAGCACTGAAAGGGGGGACAGTCTCATCAAGACTTATGTCCCTTTCCACTCCCACCACCCTAGGCTGCCACCATTTCTCTGGAGCAAAACCAGGGGACCGGAAAGACAATTTGCCAAAGTCTAGATCCATCCTAATGAAAGCTCAGAACCCAGCAAGCTACAAAGCAAAGCAACTCAGCTCCTCTTTGGCAGAGCCCTGGGGAATCTTCTAGAAATGCAATCACATGAGGAAACAGTGGTCTTGCAGGATTCCCGGGGAAATGGTTTGAAAGGATAGCAGAATCATCCCACATAGACATGCTGAGCCTGGAGCATCTGTGGGTAGAATTATGTGTGTGTGCATGTATGCATGTGTTTGTGTGTTCATGTGTGTGTGTGTGTGTGTGTGTGTGTGTGTGTGTGTCCATGCATATCTCTGTGTGGGCATACATGTTGTGGGAGAACCGAAAACCCCACTTACTGCTTTCCATTTGCAAGTTCAAGTGGGCAAATTCCTTCCAAAACTTTCTCCTAACTATGGACACATGACCAGAGATGCTAAGCCCTAAGCATGCATTCTGGATTCCCACTTGAGTGTTGGGGATGGTGGATACAGAAACACCATAGATGGATACCTGCCATGGAATCTCCAAAGAAGTCCAACTCGTAGGTCACCCAAAGGGCAATGGAGAGGCACATGGCGGGTGTGAGCAGGCTGCAGCATACTACCAACAAAGAGACGTGCAGGAGGAGCCAAGATGGAGAGAGGGTTGGGACTGGTGTCAAATTCTAAACTAGGATGAGGCTATTGATCCCACTCCAACCAAGGGAATGAAAAGGAGGAGAGTCAGAGTGAATCATCATCATAACTGAGACGTCTAAGAGATGTCTTTTGATTCACCCTAGAGTGGACAGCAATGCCCACACAGGAAAAGAAGGTGTCCTTCCACTAGGTTTTAGGCACAACATACTGCTAAAGGAGATGTCCCCAGTAACCACTCTAACGCCATGATCCCATGGGGTCTACCACTAATGAGACCCATGAGATAGGGAACTCCAAGGAGGGAAGGGATATCATCAAGCCCCTTCTACAAAAGCTAGAATGGTGGAAGGCTCCAGAGGACATGGGGTGGCTATAGAAGGTGCTCAAGAACAAGCAAAAGGACACATAAGTTAGAGTGGAGTTGGCTCATCCAAAGTGGAAGAAGAGGCATGTCCCTGAACACCAAGAGAGAAGAGACTTCCCCAATCACCTAATCCTACTCATCTTTTCCCCCACCCCACCCACACACACAGTCCCCAAAGGAGGTGTTCAACCTCAGACTGAAGAGCATCCCTTCAGCTCTTGGCCCCAGCATAGCAGCCCATCCTTTGCTGGGACAGCTTTCATTGCTAGGAAGATTTTCCTTACATCAAGCCCAAGTTTGCCTCTTGCAGTTTCTGCCCACCGTTCTGAGTCTAGCTCTCTGAAGCCAGAGAAAACAAGCCCAGGCCTCTTCCCCAGGACAATCTTTCAAATACTGGAAAACTGTCACCCTCCCCCTGCCCTGAGTCTTCTCCAGGCAAAGCATTATCAACTCCTTCAACCAAAGCACACAGGCTGGGAAGTGCAGACCTCTCCCCAATGGGGCTGCCTCCTCCAAGGGTCCTCCATCCCAAATACCAAAGGACAGATAGACCCTCACAGGATGGATTCCAGCCAAATTACCATAATTCTATTTCTGAGGGACCAAGTTCCTTAGCTTTGTTTTGGGGTCTGAAGGCCATCATGTGACCCTTCTGGCTTCTCATGAGGTCACAGCTCCCTAACACTTAGATCTTTTTCAGACAAGCTGCTATCAAGTCGTCTCTCCTCTGTGATAGACATTTAAAGCTGATTCTTTTCATCCAACAGTAAGACGTTCTAGTGATCCTCACAAAATTGAATCCTAGGAAGATTTGGTCCAGGACTCTAGCCTATCAAGATCTTTCTGGAGACTGACCATGTTCAATCTCCTCCCAGCATTGCGTGATCTGCCATTTGGATCATGGTGCCTTCGAGGCTTTTATCAGTATATTTATAAAACCTCCAACAGCTAAGCAAGCATGAGGCCTAAGCCTCTTGGACTATGTCACTTGAGACCTCTCAAATCCAGCTCGCTGTCCCCAGTGTTTACCAGACTTCTCTGATCAGCCACAGCAGGAAGCCTCTCACCAATAGAAGTTGGGTGCCTCTGGCTCCGCCCATTCTTCCAGAAGCCATGCCAAAGCCCAAACATTTCCAAACACTTCTAGGCTAATAAGGAAGCCAATGCCCTTGGATTTCATTCTATAGTGACTGGCTTTGCTCTCTCATAGTCCCACTTAATGGGGCCAATTAATTCCCCTCTCCCCACCTCAGGTCAGGCTGCAGACCCCAGGGAGGAAAAGGAAGCAGTCCCTCAGTGGCATTTGCAATAACAATTGATCAGGCCATGAGGAACATTTCACAAACTAATAACAGAACACCTGGAAGCCACACCAAACTCAGGCCACAGGCCCTCGGCCCTGCTGTCAATCTGACCATGTACACAAGCAACCAGATAGGCGCTGGAAAACAGGAGCTGAGGATAGCACAAAGTGGGGGTGGGGAATGGCATCAAGGGAGAAAGATAGTTTTGATTATTAGAAAGTGCTAACCCTCAAGGGACCATGGGGCCCAAGCCATCCATGTCCAACAAACCCATCCCTCCATTGCTTCTAGCCAGAGTTTGGCAGAATCAGTAAACACTAGAATAAATCTAGCTTTCCTCTACTTTTCTCCTAGACCCCAAAGGGCCCTGGCACAGGGGAGGCCCAGGGAGAGACCAGATGCAAATCCATCTTTGTTTCTGGGGAGCCAAGTAGCCAAGCACATGCTTTACTAATGGCGGGTCAGTAGGGTCATCTTCATATACTCTGAGTAGCATTGCTGGGGTTACCAAGAGGTCAAAACCAAGCAAGTCCTTTGAGGTCAAGGAGCTTTAAAACCTAACTTCGGTGACCTCCACTGACCCACTGAGAACCTGTGACATGTACTCGGGACTATGGAGGATAAAAATCATGACCCAAATGTGCTCAAAATACAACTGAAGAGACAAGACAGACACAAGAGAAGAGGAACCTAAAGAGAAAAGTAAAGCCTCAAGATAGCATATGGCTCAGTGTCATGTGTGCAGTACATATGACTAGTGCTTAGAGAAGGGAGCCATGCCCAGGGCTGGAGAGCTCAGGAAGAAGGAACTTGAGTGCAGTCTCAAAAGGGGGCAAAGAAAAGCCTGAAATGAAGAGGACCTGAACACTGTGGGCTGACCAGAACCACAGTGACCAAGAGTCAATTGAAAGGAAACAGTCTCTTCCACGCTGGTGTGCACAGTCCCATTCCAGTCCTCCACAGCTGCTGCCACAGCAACACCCTCCCATGATCCAGTCGTTCCTTCTCACAACCAAAAATTGAATTACCCCATGTGCCAAAATTGCTAGTTATGGCTCTGAAGAAGGGAGAAGCTTTGAGCAGTATTTCTGGTATCAACACCACTAACCATCTTGCTCTTCTTGCCCCAGTCCCTTCCACTCTTTGCTTGTGACTCTTACAGTTTCTTCTATTGGTTGCTCTCAGATCTGTGAGCAGGGGGTAATGTGGCATGTGCCTGGTCTTTGAGGACTTGGCTCATCTTCCAGCATCCTTCAAAGCAGCTTTAATAGTTCAGCTGATATTCCACCATAGTGGTAGCTGCGTCTCTAAGAAGCAGGGAACAGGATACTCAGCGGAAGGTATGAGAGGAGAAACCAAGGGGAAGGCTACTGATGCCTGCCTTGGGGGAAGGAGCTGAAAATGCCTGGACACAGTCCGTCTTCCCAGGGTGGGCCAGTTCATTTTGTTTTCTATTTACTCTGTTTACCCAGGTACTGTGTCCCACCCCAATACTATCCTTGGGGCCATCTCCACCCTAGAGCTGGCCCCCACCCAGAGGCCATGACAAAGTAACGAAGGAGAACCAGCCAGGACAAGAACGCCTATATCAAGAGGAGGAGAAGGTGATTCCCAGGGCCAACATGGAGTCAGAGGCAAAGAGCAGCCAAGGATAGAACCATCTTGGGCCTCCTCCTAGCACTGTGAGTTAGAATGAAAGTGAAGTGCTAATGATGCACTCCAGGGAACCTCAAAGACCGTAGGGAAGAGACACTTTCCCCGCAGGGAGTGGGTTCATGTCCCCAGCCCCTAAGTGCTTTTTTAGCTCTTTCAGGGGAGGGCTCTTACTGCAGATGAACTGGTCTCCCCTCTTGACCTGCCCCTTTGAAGCTCTGTGTCCCACTAAGGGGTTAATGAAGCTGGGCACACAGGGGCTGAGCACTGAATCTGTAATTCCATTAGCTCCACTTAACTCTTTTCAGGCATGTGCTAATAATGTCTACCCAGGGGAACTATGCTCCCTGCCCTCCCCGCAGCTGTCCCTACCCTTAGGATACTCTAATAGTTCCTAGTTCTTCATGTTGACAGAATATTTTGCAGAAGTGGACAGAAAGTACCCACAGAGGGTAGATTAAAGACACATAGTAACAACACGTGGGTACATGGGCAGGCCTCCCAAGAAATAAGTTCAGCCATCCCAGCATTGCCAGGTGCTGGGTACTAAGCCAGGAGACAGGAAGATCAAGACCCAGTGGAGACTATGTGGAGCCCTGGCTCAATCCATCTTCCTTCTACCTGATTCATTATCTCTTCAATGCTCCCAACTCTAGGCACCATGATGGGAGGTTTAAACTACAGAAGGCAAGGGCCCCCCCCAATAACAAAACCCTATTTGATTTGCAGAAGCAGCAGCCAAGGAGGTGAAACAGGGGCCCACCAGGATCCTATAAACAAGGTTAAAGATTCCACTGGTTGCTGATTCCCCATTACCCCAAGAGTTTGGCTACATAAGGAAAGCAAAGAGCATATTTCTGCCACTCAGCATAGTCTTTCTAAAGGAAGAGGGCACTGTATGGGCTAGTTTATAAGGATGACCAGTGTCCAAGACTAACTTGTAAAAAATATGATCCAGGTGTAGTTCATCTTCAGCAGACTGGCCTCTTTTTGTCTTCTCCCCTTTTTATTGGTACCCTTCCCCTGCCCTCTCCCCCATTCAACAGCAGCCCCCCACCCTACTCTCTCACAAGAAGGCATGAGTGCGTGCGCGCACACACACACACACACACACACACACACACTCACACACACACTAGCACAGTCTTCTTCTCATGGTCCTCCTGCACTATCTACCCCTAGCTCTGAGGAAAGCATTCTCTCTCCCAGGTCTACCTGCATTTCTGCAGAGTACATAATCTTAAACCAGAGGGATGAATTCCTCTAAGGGGCGAACAAAACAAACCAGAGAGCAGTTTGGAGGTTCCCTTGCTGGCCACAGGATTCTGTCTCACAGGAAGACCTTGGCCATAGGGCCAACCAAAAGGTACCACTGCTTCTTCCTTTCTCATCTTGGCCTTGAATGTCTACTCTGGGTTTCCACAGTCTCCACTAGGGGGAAATCAAGCCTCTATGGAGATACAGCCTGGCATCAGTGATTCATAATCTATTATAATTCATGAGGTGTGAAGTCGAAATCAGCCCATAGGAGAATAGATATTTCAATGTTCCACCCACCAACGTAAAACCTAATTTGGATTTAATAGACACTTATTAAGCACGTACTACATGGAAAGGCACTGACTGGTCTGGGGACACAAAACCAATCAACACTGTCCCTGCCCTCGAGGCCTTCCTTCCAAGGACAAAGTGTTAGTTCTCTACTGGATGACCTTGTTGCCCAGGAACATGTCCTTCCTCTCCAAAGGAAGGAGGAAGCATTCATACCCTGGAGTCATCCACAACAAATCAAAAGAATGAACTTAAACCCTGTCATAGAACAATGGTGCCCAAACTGGTACCCAAACCCCAGCCCCCAGCCTGACCAAGGTAAAGTTGCCCTGGGATTGGGGCTGACTTCCCACCATCTTGTTTACTCTTTCTCATGAGGCAGCAGTTAGCAGTGTTGAAGTAGGTGCAACCATGGAGCTAAGAGGAGATATTCAAGAGATCACAATATTTCACGGAGTTCCCCTGTTTCCACTGAGGGCACCATCAACCTTCCAGGACCCCATGTTCACAACCCCAGGGTCACCTGGGACCTCTCTCCTCCCTCTCTCACAGCAATCAGACAATAAGCGATTGCCAAGTTTTGTTGATTCTATTTCCATCGCACCCCTTGTGTCTCCTGCCTTCTCTCCATTTGGGCCACTGGCCTTTATCACTTCTTGCCAGGATTACAGTCATGGCCTCCTCACTAGTCATTCTGCCTCCCATGCCTTAGCTTTCTCCAAACCACACTTCAGACAGCTCCCAAAACGGTATCTGATAGTGGCTCAGGTTGGACAATGTTGCTTCCCAGCTGACAAATCTTCTCTGGCTCATTATTGCCTCTTGGTGAACCTATTTGACACTTGAGATTTTCTGCATAGCTTCCCAGACTGATTTCCCATTCCTCCTCCCCTTCACATACTCTCCATTCCAGGTAAACAGTTCTCTTTGCTGTTCTCCACACACACCATTCTACTCCATGAGCTGCCCCCACTCCCACCTGCCTTGTGTAAGCCTCATCTCCAGGTCTCTGAGAGTACTTAACCCCCTGTGTAGTCCAGGTCAAGTGCTACCTTCTATATGAAGGAACCCCCTCCAGCTCCCTCACTGCTTGTTAAGCTGTCCTCCCCACATCACTTGGTTCTCGATTCATAGTTCGTATTTTCACAGCTGAGGTTGCCCCTCTCCCTCTCACCCTCTTGACCCCAGGAATACGTGAAGAACTTGAGGGATGAGCTGCTTCCATTTTTCCTCCTTGTTTAGCCAGTGCCTACCTAGTGTGTAAGTCTCTGATTTAAAACTTCTGGAATTGAATTGAAATAATATTTAATGATGCCAAAAATAAATCAGTGTTAAGTCAGATGAGCAAACACATGAAAAACAGGGGAATCACCCACCCCTCCCTTCCTGCTAACTGTCCCTTCCAATGATCAAGTATGCCCAGAATCTCAGAGATTCAGAGGTCAGCAAGTCCCAAAATTGTGTCCATCACTCTATATTATTCAGGTAGAGGTTGTCTGACCTCTCCCTAAAAGTCTCCAGGGATGTAGAAGCCACCTCCCCTTGAGGCGACACTACTCCACTTTAGTAGAGCTCGCCTGGTCACAGGATTGGTATGGTACCCAACTCTCTCCTCCCCTGTTCCTGGCTTCCCCTTAGTATGGTGACTCTTCTTAGTTAGGGAACTAGAGGCTCCATGGGAAACTTCCTCACTGCCACAAGAGATCAGAATTTCGCCCCAATGCCCTTCTTTGTAATCATAGCTGATATTTTTTGTAGTGCTCTAAGAATTGCAAAGTGCTTTATAGAAATCATTTCATGTGACCAGTAAATCGTAGGCCCTTCTCCCCATTTCACAGATTAGGAGACAGGCTTAGAGAGACTATATGTCACCTAAGGTTACACCAGCATTAAGCGATATCAGAGGCTGGATGGGAACCTAGGTTTCTCTAGATACTACCCATTGCACACCAACTGCCTCTTTCTGTGTTACACACAGAAATTCTTCACTTTGCAGGCTAGATTTGTTCTTTATGTGACCTGATCCCTCTCCCTTGAACCCTGTTGTCCTCCCAGACTGTCAGCCACTTCTTCCCTCAGCATCTCCCTTCCAAGGGTGAGAACTGTCACCCCCGACCCCCCACCTCTTCTGCCAACTGCCACGGAATGTGTCCCCTTCCTCAAGAGGGGGCTGCTCTTAACCCTTCCTCTCTCTTCTCCTTTCAAAAAGGAGAAGCAAATGATGCTAGCCAACATCCAGGCAACCATCGACAAGAAGTAGAAAAGACTAGAAATGACCAAAAATATTTATGTTTTAGACCAAATCTATATCTCAATTAATCTATTTGGGGCTTACTAGAAAACCTATAGTTTAGGCTAAAGTTTACTTGCCTGGGAAGTGCTATGGTCCTAAGAAAGCCTTGTCTAGTCACCAAGCCTGAATGGGCTTCTGGCCTTAATCAGATTTCCTTCACCCAATTTTCCAAGAACATCATAAGGATAATATGAGACACTGAATGTGAATCTTACAAAAATAAGACCTGAAAGTGACATACAGAAGTTAAGATTTGTTTCATTTTCTCTAAAGGACTTAGGCAGCTAAGTGGCACAGTGAATAGTCTGAAGTCAGGAAGACTCCTCTTTATGAGTTCAAATCTGACCTCAGACTCCTACTGGCTGTGTGTCCATGAACAAGTCATTTAACCCTGCTTGCCTCAGTTTCTTCATCTGTAAAATGAGTTGGAGAAGGAAATGGTGAACCACTCCAGTATCCATGTCAAGAAAACACCACATGGAGTCATGGAGAGTCAGACACAACTGAAAAATGACTAAATAAGACCTAACTTATTCTGCTGTTTCTGATCTTGGAGAGTTTCCCAGACCAGCAAAATCATTGAGTGATATCCCCAGGGTCACTTAGCACTTTGTATGAGAGACAGGATCTGAACCCCTATGTGTTACAACAGATGGTACTTCAATCTTTTTATTGTACTCTTTTCCAGTCCCCAAAATATGGAAAATCTTACTTTCATGTTTAGTGACATTATACTAATAACAAGTCGCATTTCTATACCATTTCCTTTGCCAGTCTTGCAAGCTGAGGAGGGCAAATGTTACTTATTATTCCCATTTAATAAAGGAGAATAATGAAGCCTTGAGGGATTAAGTCACTTACCCAGGGCCACACAGCTAGTTAGTGTTAGAAACAAGTGAGAGGGTCACTAATACTGTATCAAAGTTGGCAGAACCCTGGAAGATCAAAAAGTCCAGACCATTTCTGAAGAAGAGGACCCTTGACAATGCAGTTGACAGGTGGGCCTTCAATTTCTGTTTGAGGACCTATGGGGAGAGAGAACTTCCTATGCTATGATACAAATATTGCAGCATTTGTTACTATTTGACCAACTGTCTGGATATGTACAAGCTGGCAACACTTTCAGGTTCCTCCTAGAACACTACAGCCCAAGTTACAATGGTAGCATAAACTTCTCATGCTTTTTGTCCCAAAGACATCAGATGGGTGTAAAGGAGACAGCTAACTGGGGAAGAGTGGGAAAGATGCCAGGACTTTCTATCAAGAGACTGCTCCACCTAACCTGAAGCTACAAAGGAGAAGAAAGGTCTCAACATCCCAAGTGAGGAAGGAGGTGATCAGCAATAGTCAACGGTATTGGGTCTGCAAGCACACTGACACCACCATGGGGGAGGGCCACCTAAACAATGCCTCTTAAGTCCCTAGAGGGCAGGGAATTGATTCTCTTATGTGTTGGGAGGTGCAGTGAAGGCATTGAAGAAAATGATGTTAGTGTTAGAGATGGATTGGACCTGGATCGAGCTGAGTTGAATCATCTTTGAAGACAATTCTGAAGGCCAGGGTCACTTCCAAATTAACTATGAGACAAGTTCTAGGTCAGTTACTCAGTCATTCCACAAGAATTCATTGAGCACCTACTATGTGCCAGGCTAAACCCTGGGGATATAAAGAAAGACAAAGACAATCCCTGCTCTCAAAGAGCTCGTAGTCTAATGGGGCAGATGACCTGCAGATGGGATAAAGCAGACCAAAAGCATGAATATTAAGGGAGATCTTGCAAAAGATGGGATTTTAGCTGAAACTTGATGAAAGCCAGAAGCAAGGAGGAGGGGAGCCTTTCAGGCATGGGGGACAGCCAGGGAAAAATGAGTGGATGGAGAGACGTCTCTGTCATGCAAGAGAGGATCCAGGAAGCCAGCACCACTCGATTGAAGAGTACATGAGCAGAAGGTGGAGGAAGGTAGAAGAAAACTGGGAAAGGTGGTCCTGGCCATTGGTGAACCGTTCTCAAATCAATCGTGAAGACTCATTTGCAGTGAGTGAACAAAACTGCCCTCCTTTCACATGACCAACTGTGAGATCAAACATCTCCTGCGTGTATCTGACCATATAACTGCAGTGGAGTCTGTGAGTGGTGCTGCCAGGAGGCTGTAAACAAGTCTACCAGCCTGCACTCGACTTTATATGCCTCCTTAAGGAATTAGCTGTTTAACATTTACTAAAATGTTTTACTATGAACTTTGCAATGCTTTAAAAAGTAACTGTGAGGGAAAGGAACTGCATCTGTGATTTCAGTGATATAAGAAACTCCCAGGTGAGGGAACTCCTGCCAATACAGGCTGATACCTTCTCTGCAGTTAAAGAGTCTTAGCTACCTGGAGTTCTGAGAAAGTAAATAACTGACTACAGTCACACAACCAGCACATATCAGACACCGGACCCAAACCCACTTCTTCTCAGCTCAGAGCCAGCTCTCCATTCTTAGTCCACAGACTATCTCAACCTAATAAAGACACACAGCTCTCTCCACATCTTTACAAATTATCCTCTCATCTCTGCTAATGGATAGACATCCACAGTCCAATCATCGTCCTCACTGTACACACAGCACTTGGAGTCTCATTCTTTCAGCTGAACAGGATTTCACAGGCATCTATACATGGATGAACAGGGTCATGGAAAGGTCACATGGTGCAAAATAAGCCCTGAGCATAGTCAAGGGAAACCTGATTGAAATCACAGAATTTAGAGTTACAAGTAACCTTGACAACCATTTTGACAGAAAGATAGATGGATGGGTAGATAGGTGATAAGTAGAGATATGTGTGTGTGTATGCACACATATACATAAATATATATATATATACATATTACATACATAGAAGAGAGAGGTTAACATATATAATTATAGGTAGATGGATAGAGATAGATGTGTATGGAGAGAGTGATGCACACAAAGAGAAGGGCATTGAGGAGTTTAACATTTATTGATTAAGATAGAGCTGTATCCATACACATAGATGAGAGAGAAAGAAGCACAGACATAGAGACATAAAAATGGATAGATATGTAGATGTACACATACACAGAAATAGAGAAGTGCTTAGTAGATGCTTAATAAATATTGATTGAGATAAGATATATATATATATATATATATATATACATACACATACAAGAGAAAGGTGGACATATACACAAAGATAGAGGTGTATGTGTGTGTGTGTGTGTATATATATACACATATACACATACATATAGACACAGAGAGAGGGGGAGGAATATATAGAGACGTAGGTACTTAAGAGCTTAATAAATGCTGATTGAGACAGAGATAAATCTATACATAGATGAGATAGAGGCATATATTGATATATTCATAGAAATATATATAGACAGATAAGTATATATGCATATAGAGAGAGATATGCACTTTGCAGGTTCTTAATAAATTTAGACAGCATTAATGAAGTGCTTACTATGGACCAAGTCATGAGGCTAAACACTAGGGATGCACTCTCTGCCGTCAAAAAGGCAGCATGGTAGAGTGACTAGAGAGTCAGCCTCAGAGCCAGGAAGTTCTGGGTTCAAGTCCCTCCTGTGACATAGACTGACTGTGTGACCCAGGGAAAATCACCCAGTCTCTAAGACCCAAAGTTGCAGAGCCATACTGACTTGCCTTGCTAGAGGGATTTCACAAGGGGATCTCCATATATTGATGAAAGTGTGGTCCAGTTGTAGAGTTTTTTAACCTTTCCAAATGTGTCAAGATAATAGGGCTAGAGACAAAATAAAGTCATAAACACAGTTGATAAGAAAAGGAGAAAATCCATGAACATCTAACAAGATGGAAACTACTTTGGTTTAACCTAATATTTATGACTTGACTCAAGCCCACAGGCCCATTAATCATTAAGACCATGTTTACATTTCACAAGTACATAAGGACTTGACAAGTCTTTGTGAAATTTCACACCAGAAACCCAGGTTCAGTCAAAACATCCATTCCGTGTTGCAAACATTTATTAAAAACCACCACTGCACAGCAGACAGAAAGGCTTAAGTCATATTTTAAACAACCTGGCCTTTGGAACTGAAAACACAAGTAAAACTCACGAATTCCCCACATGTTCCTCCTCAGCTGTGGATGTGACAGCATTCATCATTAGCCATAGATACACAACTACTTCCAATCAGGCTGGCTCACAATCTCAGAGTGATGTTCCAGCTTCCATGTCTTTCACCATGACCCATGTTCAGTGTTATCAGGTCTTATATCTGCTGCTTTTCCATCCCCACCCCATACAGCCATCAGTGCCTTCCTCAACCCTGCCCCAAGTCACCTTCCACAGAGTTAAAAAAGGGCTGATCTAGAGCACAGGTGTGAGCACTCCATCTACTGCTCTGATGATGGCAGGAGTCCTCTATTACCTCAAGCAGAAAATAGAAACTCCTTCACCATTTAAAGCCATCTGGCTCTAGTTGATTTCTCATCACTGTCCCCCACAGACTAGAATTCTCTCTCCCACATCCCTGGCTTGCTCTGCATACCTGGAACACCTTCCTATCTCACCTCCACCTCTTGTAAAACTTTGTCCTTTCAAGGCTTGACGCAAGCACTAGACATATTGGTAGAGTCTAAGTAAGAGACACTGGCCTTCCATGGGCCTTGTTTTTATCCACCAGTTAGCAGGGCTGCCCCATACATGAGTTCAGCACTCATGAAAAAAAGCAAGTGATAACTTTAAAATGTTTTGCCACAAGACAAAAAACAAGATTCCTTTTAGGGATGGGAACTAGATTCTGGGTGTAATTGGTGCTGGCAGCTCCCTGAGGAGTGGGGAAGCTCCCTCACCAGGACAGGATAGGAGAGGTCATGAAATGCCCAAATGTCACCCAGCATATGCCAGACTTGACATCTGAACCTATATCTTCCTGACTCAGAACTTAAATGATATAGTATACTGTCTCTTTTTCTCCAAGTTATCTTTTTTTTTAAAAGATGGAAACACCATCGATATTTCCCCATTTTTAGTGACTTATTCATATGCTGAGCCAAATCCTCCTCAATAGCTCAGCAAAACATGTTTTCTTTCTTAAAATTATTTTGTTTTCAGTGTTCTATAATCACTTTGTTGTATCTTAGATTTTTTCCCCCCTCTCTCTCCTCCTTTCTCCCTCCTTCCCCATTCCCTTTCTGAGACAAATCTTATATAGGTTCTACACATACTTTCCTATTAAATACACAAAATGTGTTTTCTTAAGCTCATTTTTCATCTGTAGCTCCGGGGATCAGTGGAAAGTCCAGCACCCAGCCATAGGCTAATCACCAAGATTAATGAGCTGTGCCCTCCTTTTATCTTTAACTAGTTGCTATCCAGATGCAAAATTAGATTAATTGGGCTTTATTTTTTTAAAAAATCCTCGTTTGCCAGCACTGTGCTATAGAGAATGTTCAATAGTCCAGGAATAGCCAGCTCTCTGGTCTCCAGGTGGTTGGGAACTTTAAATCCTAACTACTGCAGTGAGTGATAAAAGGAAACGCCATTTCTTTGCCCACCTACCAGGAAAACAAAACTGCATCACATCCAGCCCGAGCCAAGTGACAGACAAGAGTGGGCTGACCTCTGTACCCTAATCCTTTGAACCCTCTCTGCTGGATAGGCTCAGTTTGTTCTGGGTGTATGATGACGTCTTCATCTTTAGTAAATCACTTTTAGACTGAATACATCCGCGCTAATGAGCATCCAACCTACTGTCTCTCTCCTCCCCTCCTCCAAATCCTGCTATTCTCCCCTACAAGGGAAAATTATATTGAAGATGAGCGTTTTTAATGTTTCTGATCGGGATTCAGACACAGGGAACATTAGAGAGCAGACAAACCCAACACCGATTACTAGGGACATGGCAATATGATCAGGTTACAACAGTATTCAAGGAGTAACTGTCCATTTGATGAACGTTTTCCTTAAAAGCAGGGATTTTGTCCTGTTTTTGTCTTGGTGTGCTAAACCTCAAGTCTAGGTACTGAACACAATACGAGCTTTATGAGTAATTCTTGTTGGTTTGGAGGTAGCAGCATGGCGAGAACATTGAACTTGGAATCTGGAAGATGTCAGTTTACATTCTGCATCTGATACTTATTGGCTGTGTGACCCTGGATAAGTTACTCCACTTTTCTTGGACTCAGGTCCCTCATTTGCAAAATGAAAATAAACCCAAATAAATATTAATATAAATATGTGTCAAGAAGTAGGCTAAGTGCTATAGGATTCAAATAAAGGCAAAAACACAGCTACTTCCCTCAAGAAATTCCCATTCTAATGGGGAAGACAGTACACAGAAACTACTTATGTACAAGCTATATGCAGTGTAAATGGAAGGTAACCACAGAGGGAAGTCCCCAGCAGGGGAGTAGGGAGAGGACCTTGTGGAGAAGATGGGATTGGAGTGGTCTTGAAGGAAGTCAGAAGGCAGAGGTGAAGAAGAAAAGTAGGAGCATTCCAGGCATGGTGGACAGCCAGCAAAAAGGGATGGAAGATGGAATGTCATGGGAGAGGAACGGTAAGGAGACCAGTGTATTTCAGAGGATATGGATGGGCATAAGATATAAAAAATCCAGAAATGTAGGAGGGGACCTGGTTCTGAGGGACTTTAAAAGCCAAGTGGAGGATTTTTATAAATTAGAAACCACCAGAGCTAATTGGGGGAGGAGAGGTTGACATGATTGGACCTGAGTTTTAAGAAAATCATTGGCAATTGCATAGATAATGGGCTAGAGTGAGGAGAAGCTAGAGCAAGAGACCAGCCAGCAGACTATTAGAATAGTCAAGGTGTGGAGTGAGGAGGGCCTGAACCCTTTTGTTTGTCTGGAGGATCAAATAAGATAACAGGTACACCTTAAAGCCTATAGACACATTAGCTATCATCATCATCATCGTGGTCGTTGTCATCATTGTCATGGTCATCATCAACATCATCATCATCATGGACTTGGAAACAGTCTTAATGAACGACCCTAATTTCCATTCAACTAAATCTCCAAGTTGCATTGGTCATTGAGATACAACTGTCTTGTAAACAACAATGAAAACATTATTGGTGAAATGATGAAATAAGGCCATAGGTATTATACATGTGGCATCAACTGAAAGATGTCAGAATGGCATAGGTCACAGTTGGATAACAATGTTAGGAACTTATTTTGTTGTTCATATGTCAAGCCTCAAAATGCCTCTTTCCAATCACTGCCCAAAGCTCCTAGTTTTGTGCTCTGGGGCCTGGGCCATCTCAAGTTGTCCTGATCCACATCTGACCCCGGGACTCAGATGGCTCCAGAGGAGAAGGTGAGACTGGTAACTTTGTACAGTCCTGACTCACTTAAAACCAATTCACTTTCAAGTTGTAGTATTATCTTCCTGATGTCATGGTTCTCTTGGAGAACAAAGGACAAACAACAACGACAGCTCTGGGGCCAAATAGATACTGTCCTCAGCCCTGCTCAGATTGCATCTGAAGTACTAGGTTCATTTTAGAATCAACATTGAAAAGCTGGGGAAGCCTTCAGACTTTGATGACAAGGATAGTGAGTGGACTCCAATCCTCTCAATGAAGAACTGAAGGAATTAGAGTTGTTTAGCCTGAAAATTTAGGGCAGGGGTGGGAAACGTGTGATCTCAAGGCCACATGTAGCCCTCTGGGTCCTCAAGAGCAGCCCTTTGACTGAACCCAAACTTCATAGAATAAATGCCCTTAATAAAAGAATTTGTTCTATAAAACTTGGACTCAGTCAAAGGACTGCACCCAAGGACCTAGAAAGCCACATGTGGCCTTGAGGTCACAGGTTTCCCACCCCTGGTTTAGGGAATCATGATAGCATTCTCTGAAGGGCTGCCATGAGAGAGAAGGAGTAGATTTATGCTCTAGCCCAGAGAACAGAGCTAGGAAAAATGGAGGGAAGATACAAGGAAATAGAAAGGGGCATGATGGGAAATAAATCTCCTGAATAATTAAGACTAGAAAAAGAGGAGTGGCCTGCTTTGGTAAGTGGTGGATTTTGTGGCACTGAAAGTCTCCCAAGGAGAGACTTTCACTAGGGTTGCCATGTGGGAGAATTTTGTTCAAGTAAGATTTGACCTCAGTGACTTTAGGAGTCCTTTTCAACTCAAACAATGTTTCCAAGTCCAATCCAGACTCTAATTTAGTGATTCAGTCCTCAATGACCTCAGTCACACATACAAGAGCGTGTCCATGACCTCAGCATCATTAGGCTAGCCCCCTCTAGGCACTAGTTGGATATGGGACTCTAGCAGTCATTCTGAATTTTTAATCTTGTATGGCTGAAGTGTGGCAGCAAAGTTCTGGTTAACTTTCTTCGATGCCTTACCCCTCTTCCACAAAACTTTGCTGCTGTTCAGTTATTTTGTTGTCCAATTCTTTGTGACCCCATTTGGGGCTTTCTTGGCAAAGATATTAGAGTGGTTTGACAGATGAGAAAATTGAGACCAACAGGATAAAATGACTTGCCCAGGGTCATACAGCTAGGAAATGACTGAGGCCAGATTTGAACTCACGAAGGTGAATCTTTCTGACTCCAAGCCTGGCACTCTATCCATAGCTGCCCCTACAAAGCTTACTATGTGAATTTTTAACACATCACTATCACATTTTTTAAAAATTTAATTTCATTTTAATTGACAAATTTTTCTCTTCCTCCCACCTCTCCCTCCAAGAGAAAAATAAAGATCCTTGACAAAAACATATATATGTTGAAGCAAAAGAAATTCCAGGCATAGCCACATCTCTGCCTGTACCCTAAGCCCATCAGTTTCCTGACAAAAAAATGGGTAGGTGGAATGTTCAATCTCATTTTCATATTTTTATAGGGCTTCATTGTTTGCAAAGTGCTTTCCTCACAACATTCCCAAGAGGTAGGTAGTATGAGCATAATCCCTATTTTACAGATGAGGAAACTGAGGCTCTGAGACAGATGACATATCAAAGTCTATATGCAGAAACAAAATTAATAATATGGAACATAGAATCATAAGCTGAAGATTGAAAAGGACTCCCATTGCCTCTGGGGCCATCACCAGTCATCCTGACTTGGACCTTGCTACTGGACTCCAATAACTCTGGGAGAGAGAATGAAGCTGATGACCTTGCACAGGCCTGCCTCACTCAAATCCAATTCACTTGCAAGTCAAAACATCCCCCTCTGATGTCACTGGTCCTCTTCAAGAATGAAAGATGAACAACAACTGTTGCTAGGGTGCTCAACCTCCAAAAATTACTCTGCATTACCTCATACACACGTTGATTTATTTATTTCTGTTCACATGTTATGTCCAGACTAATTACCTCAAGGGCAGGAGGTTTAGTCTGGTCTTTTCCTCCCCCTATTTCCCAACCCCAGAGTTCTTTAAACAAATGAAATCACAAGTCAAATCATATGTCTGACATAATAAGAACCTGTAACATAGTAGGAGTCAGGTAAATATTTGTTGAATTGAATGAGGAGGAAGAGAACGGAATAAGTATGCATGTAGTGTCTACTGTGTGCTAGATTTGGGCAGCTAAGTGGCACCATAGACCACAGAGCACTGGACCTGGAGTCAGAAACACTCCTCTTCCTGAGTTCAAATCTAGCCTCAGACACTTACTAGCTGCATGACCCTGGGCAAGTCATTTAACCCTGTTTCCTCAGTTTCCTCATATGTAAAATGAACTGGAGAAAGAAAGAGCCTCCAATATCATTGCCAAGAAAATTACAAATGGGACCATGAAGAGTCAGATATGACTGAAAAATGACGCAATGTACTAGATACTATGCCAGACACTTTATAGATATTGTTTATTGATCCTCACAACAGCTCTAGGAGGGATTTGCTATTATCCCCATTTTATAGTTAAGGAAACTGAGGCAAACAGAGGTTTGTGAAAAAGATAGCAAGTATCTAATGTGACTTTCTGACTCCCAGGTCAGTGCTCTAGCCACTGCACCATATTGCCTCTCAAATCTTGCTGCCGAAAGATTAAAAGCACAAAAATCTCTAAAAGTCAGTTCATCTTAGCCAGTAAATGTGGCTCCATATTCCTGACAGAAATGCAGCCCTTCTTTGTCATCTGCATCAGTTGAAAAGCAAAAGTTTGCAAACTCAATGTGTGTCAGAAGGAGCAAGGGAGCTCAGGGGCCAGGTTTCCCTCCCAAATTGGCAGGACTCGCATGCTTCTAGAACATGGAGCCATCCTTTTAGGAGTGAAATGGGGGAAAGGAGGAAGGAATGTAGCGGGGGAGAAAGGATAAAACAGGCACAGAATCTGCATTGAAATGGTGGAAGATGACAGTGAATGATTATGGCAGATTCTAGTTAAATGCATTTGCCAGCGTGGTGAAAAAAGAGAAGATACGTAGACTTTCACTGTGACTTTAAGGCAAAAAATAGCTGTCATCAGCTCAGTTGATGAGTGGGAGCATGACTCAGTCTACCAGATTGAAGATCGGAGCATTCATAGATCCAATCATGTCCTTCATTCAAGTCACACTACTATCTGCTTTAGCTGAACCCAGAGTGAATTTCCTGCAATGAAGTCCCCCACCTATAATCCCAGCTCCATTCCTAGTTCAACAGAGTCACAAACACAGTGAGGTGAATGACTGGGTGTTCCCAATGACTGTGGATGATGTCTATGGGAATCTGGAGGGTCTGTGGTTTTGTTTTTGTGAATATTATCACCAGAGATACATCTTATAAGCCCTCCAAGGTGCCTCCTCCATCAAAATCTTGTAGTGGTACAGCCCAATGAAAAGGATCCTGTCTCTTCAGAGACAGACTGTCTAGGTCCAGATCCAACTCGGCCACTTACTGCCTATGAGAGCTTGGACAAATGATTTTTGGATTATAAGACTTAGAGCTGGAGGGGACCTGAGGGATCATCAAATCCAGTCCCCTCAATTTACAGAGGGGAAAACTAAGGCACCAAGTGGGTGACATCCCCAGGATCACATAACTAATAAGTGTCTATAGTAGAATTGGAGCATAGGTCTTCCTCAGCTGTCAAATGAGGGTTGGACTAGATAACCTCTAGTTAATTCCAATTCTAAAGTTACGGTCCTTTATGTTCCATAAATCCCTTTAAAGAATCAATGGTCTGTATCTCTTCCTATATGACATCATCAGAAAGATAAAATAAAGCTGAGATTAAAATGGTTCACAAACTAAGAGATATCAAAAACTGGCTCCTTCTGAGAAAAAAACTAAAGGTCTAAAAACTACTATGTGGAAGAATCACATTCCATGGAAAACAGAGCTTTATTTTTATTCAGCACTTTCAAAGGTTACAAAGTATTTTCCTCTCAACCCTGTGAAGTAAATGGTGTATTTTTAACCCCATTTCCCAGATGAGAAAGTTATGGCATATAGAAGCCGAGGTCATAGAGCTGGGAAAAACTGGAAGTCAGAATCTCAGGACTTTAACATCCTTCAAGAAGAACACCTCACTTGGGGTTGCTTTGGAGAAGCATATGGAACATGTGGAACCCAAAGGAACAAAATGAAAAGGCTCCCATCTCTGCAAGCAGCTCAAGGACATGGTATAATTTGCCTTGGGAAAATCAGAGTTCACACAGAAAATAAATGCCAGCCAACTGCCGGTAGTCAAGAGAAGGTTCAGGAGGAGGGAGCCTCCTAGCTGTCTTCTACTGCCAGAAAGGCTCTGCAGAAGTATTCCAATGAGTCAGCTTGTTCCCAGAGAAGCGAAGTTAGAACAATGGGGTGAAATTCCAGGGAGGAGGATTTCCAGAAATATAAGAAAAAGCTTCCTAACACGTAGAGTTTGACAAAAAATGTCTTGGACTCCAGGCCATGCTCCCTGTCCTCCAGCGTCACCTGGCCAGGACCTCGTTCACTCTGTCTTAGGCTCCCCAAGCCCCTCCCCACCCCATCTCAATAGCCTGGCTCTCCTGCTTTACCTGTGATCTTCCTTTGTGAGAGTCGGCGCTCCGGAAGGACAGACCCGTGGTCTCTCCTGATCAGAGTGGGTGCTCCTGGAGGACAGACCTGTGGTCTTGTTTCATTATATTCTCATCCCAGCACGTACTGCAGTGCCTGACACACAGTAAGCACTTTTAAATGCTTTTTTATTAGTATGTGTGTCTATTATTCTAGTTTTTAGAAACAAGACACTTGTTGGATGAGGCTATGAACTCTCTGTAAAGCTAGGATTGCGTCTGATAATTTTTATAGCAACAAAAACTGATACTTACCTCGTATTGCCTAATCCATAGTCATAAGTGCCTTTTCCATTCCACCCTTTTCCTCTTTATGTTAGATTTCATTTGAAAAACTACTTTGGGGTCTTTATGTTACCAGCACCTGATACATAAAAGTCTCTTAATAAACTCTTGTGAAATTTAATTGAACCCTATGAGTTGGGTTTTACAGGTGTTATTATGCCTATTTTACCGATGAGGAAACTGAGGCTCAGTTTTCAAACACTTTGCTTGTGGTCACATGGCAAGTGTCAGAGGCAGGACTAGAATCCAAGTATTCCTGACTTTGTGTTTAGCACTTAATACTCTAGACCAGGTTGCCCTAGGAAGAGGTAAGCCATAGGAACTGGACAAGGGGTCTGAGGTCATCTACCCAACCCATATTTGAATTATTGGATTATCTCTCACTGGTGTCTATCCAGTCACTACCCTTGGGATCCCCTGTGACAATGAAGTCATCGCTGCTTGATCAGAGAAGAAGACTGGCCTTGTATTCAGCTAAAATCTTCTGCTCTGAAACCTTTCCCAACGCCTTCTATGTATAAAAATAAAGGTTGAAAAATAGATACAATGTATCTGATTCTATAATACATACATGGTAGAATAAATCTAATCCCTTTTGGATGGATCTTACATTGGATACTTTTCACATCGACAAAAGAGCGCCAGTGAAAAGAGGAGCCGTAACGTATTTTCTATTCTAATACCAAAAGGAGAAAATTATTGAAATTACTATAGTGTTCATTAAACACTCATGCACAAATGGAAAATTAAAGAGCCATTGCCTACCCTCTAGTTGCTAACAAGAAAAAAGTATTAACTCCTGTTTAATAATGCTGGTATTACTTGAGAAAGCCAATTGAACAGAGAGATTCTAAGGGAGTACCTGGAAGTGTGTTCTCAGGGAAATGAGAGCTAACATTTGTACAGCACGTTAAGATTTGCAAAGCCATCAATGAGAATGCCATTTGGTCCAACAGCCTTGGCTTTACAGCCAAGGAAATGTCACTCAAAGAGGTTAAGTGACTGGCCCAGAGAGGCAGGATTCAAACCCAAATCATCGTAAATTCAAATATAATGCTCCCCTCACCATCACTGGGACTCCTCATATGAAAACATATTACCCTGGTCACTTCTGGTCTATAAGTTAGGATATAAATTCCTAAAGGGTAAGGACTATCTCATTTCTGTATTTGTACCCCTCTACACACACACACACACACACACACACACACACACACACACACACATATATACACACACATACACACACACACACCAACGCTTAGTATGGTAACTTAATATAGCAACATAATGAATGCTAAATACAGGTTTGTATTGCTCTCTCTTAAGTCCATTCATTCATTATTTTAACTCTTCATAATTTCAATGTTTAACCTTGGTTTTAACCAGAAAGCCAGAGCACCTGAAGATCATCTTTTGATGCTTATTGTCGATGTTTAATCAGGAGGCCAAAGCATGCATGTGAAATGGAACAGATCTGCCAGATATTGATTTACTTTCATAAGCAATGGTAAAAACATATTTTGGGTGTTCTTCTGTTTCTGCCTATGATGGTCAACGTGAAGAAAGGATAAACATGATGGCACGTGAAAGGATGAAGTTGGAACTCCTCTAAGCAAATTAATGCAGGTGGAAAACCAAACTGAAGCACTAAGGGATCCATCCACAGGGAATTTTAAATAAATCAATAGTCAAAAAGAATGGAAAACATGCATTTTGATTCTATTGGGGGAAAACACCAATCAAGAAAATCATGGATGCTATACACACTAAGGCCAACCTCTATAACAATGTTAAAAGAGAATACAGTCATTAACACATGACTCACCACAGTGGACCATATCATTAAAGTCGTACAACTAACTGAGAGATGAATAGAGGGTAATATTCCTCTACATTTGCTATTTGACAATTTTAAGAAAATATCTGGCTCTCCTCAACAAGGTATCTATCACAATATAAGCTACACAAAGTATCTTACAAATATCTCCTTTTATCTTCATAAAAACCTCGGCAGGACGATAGTATTATCAAAATCATACAAGATCCTTTGAAAGATGCAAGTATATGAGCGTAATTTGATTTTAAAATATGCTGAATATTAATATAAGATGAAAGTGAAATGGTGAGATCAATGTTTACCAAAGATACTCCAATGACATGGAAGATATTTTATATAAACATCACACAAAAGAAGCATTTTTCTATTGATGGTGAAAGTCTTACAGTGCTCCAGTGATGACATATTTTCAGTCACATTGAGCTCTGAATTATTACAAAACTTTGTCAGAGAACTCTATAGACAGGTGAAAAATAATAATCCAATTCTCTATTCTGGATAAACAAAGTGAACGAAAATATATATTTCCTAGACTATGGCATAAAGCAAGAGAGGGAGTCCATTGATTTAGGCCAATATATATGTGTCTTGAAAAGTATCACAATGGACAATAAGATGGACCTAAACTGAAATGGAGATTGCTTTGGATGGGATTTGAGGAACTTCTGAGTTTTCAGTGATCCAAACCTATCCGTTGTTGCAAAAGTGGATGACAACTTTAATACCAATATTCTCTCAGTGATGTTGGGAATCCTGAAAGAGCATGATCAGAGAAGTGAGATGACGCCATAAAGGACAATAAATGACCCTAATGATGGTGGTGGTGATGAGGATGTGTGAAGGTTACCAAGTACGTTGGACACTGGTAAATAAGTTGGGCTTGTAATGTCATAAGAATAAGAGGGCTCAGAGGAAACATCCATTTCCCTGAAAAGCTAGAAGAACAAGAGACAGCCTTCTAGAATGTTAGACAAACAGGAATGTTTTCTTTATAGGATTTATGGGAAAGAAAAGGATAAGAATTATCCAACAGTTAGATGGATTGTTACAAATCAATGGAGGGATTGCTCACAGTGACAAAATCATGAATCCTTCATAGCATCCAAATAAATTTTATTTATGAGGTCTCAACAAAAACCACTTGAGAAGATGATATTCTTTCCCCAGAAATTAAAATTCAATTGCTACAATCCTCAGGGCACAAATAAGCAAATAATTGTGCATTTAAAGAGTAATTCCATGGCATTTATACATGCCCTCCAAGCTCAAGGGATATGGGAGAGACTATCCCAAAGGAGAGCTCCATATGTTTGAAAAGATTCCAATCTCTGTGTGCTGCTGTTTTCCATTTGCTGGATCTGCTGGGTTTTTTAGTCATTTGTTTTGATGCATGATGCTAAAGTGGGCTGAATGTTTAAAGACTTGTAATTTGCTGAGGAGAAGAGCTGATGACAGCGTCACAGGCCACACATCAGCAATGACTCATCCCAAATGCTCCCACTCTAGAAAGGCCATTAAAATGAGGTCCTAATGACTGGGGCGGGGGTCTGAGCCCCAAGAGAAAGGCAACTCAGCTGAACACATGCTATGAGATCCCTAAACATTTAGCCCCCGTCTGTGATCTCCTAAGCACTGAACTCTTTCTACTTCCTCTACTCAACAGTGGGCAAGATGAGCAGACCACTGCTGATTCTATACAGACAGCCTCCAGGGCTGACCTAGCACACAGGTAGCCAGAGGAGGAAGTGACTGAGAGGCACCTTCTCCTACGCAAGCACACCTGTCAGAGGGACTCTGTCTTTGTGTCTACCCAGAAGCACTCTGCAATGGATCATTGCAGTCAGCTCCTAACTGCTCTCCCTGCATGAGCTCCTCCCTCTTTAACCCAACCTCCAAACAACTGCCCAGGTGATATATAAAACACAATGAGGACCATGTCACACCCTCACTCAAAAAGCTTCAGTGGCTCCTTACCGACTTTAGGTTCACACAAACTCCCAGGTGGACATTTAAAGTCATTGTGCTTTCTCATCCTGGAGGATGCCTCCACCCCAGTGGACCTGTCCTCCAGTTAGTGAGTTCCTGCTGGAATCTCCATTTTTAAGAAGTGCCCAGACTCACTCCTCTCCTCTCCTGGCTCTGCTCCCAACATTCCAGGCTTCTCCCTGAGCCCAGCTTTGCATACACATCTTCAAACACAAGCTATATGACAAATAACAATATCCATCATAGTCATTTTGGGGGGGGGGCATTTTTATGTGTCCAACTCTTCGTGATCCCATTTGGGATTTTCCTGGCAAAGATGCTGACATGGTTTGCCACTTCCTTCTCCAGCCCATTTCACAGATGAAGAAATTGAGGCACACTGGGTGAATTGACTTTCCCAGGGTCACACAGTAAGTGTTTGAAGTCAGATTTCAACTCAAGAAGATGAATCTTCCTGTCTCCAGGTCCCTGCATTCTATCAACTGCACTATGGAGATGCAGGAGCAGCAGCAGCATCTCTAGCATATAGATAGCACTCAAAGGTTTGCAAAGTGCTTTACAAATATCGATGAGATAGTTATCCTGGCAATAACCCTGAGAGGTATGTGCTATTATTTTTCCCTGTTTTACAGAAGAGGAAACAGAGTACCTGAGGTTGGATTTGAACTCAGGTCTTCCTGACTTGAGATCCAGCACTCTTCTTTTGGCTTAGATTTTTATTCTCAGGTCTTAGCACAGTGCCAGAAGCACAGTTAAAGTTTAACAAATATTTGTTAACTTGACCTCCAGTCTACCTTTCCAGGCTGATGACACTCTACTTTCCTGTCCATTCTCCAGTTAAACTTGTCCACTCACCATACTCTAGTGACCACAGTTTATTTCTGGCCTCCCTACCTTAGGCCACACCGAGTCCATTCTGGGAATGGTCACCCTCCTCCCTTCTGGCTCTTGTAACACTCATCCCCAATCCAATCTCAGATTAAACACCAATTCCTTTAGGAAGATGCTCTTAAGTCACTCAACCTCCCATTCTTTAAAACTGGGGAGGAAGAAGGAGAGGAAGAGGAGAGAGAGAAGGAGAAGGACAAGGGGGGAGGGGAGGAGGAGGAGGAGGAGGAGGAGAAGGAGAAGAAGAAGAAGAAGAAGAAGAAGAAGAAGAAGAAGAAGAAGAAGAAGAAGAAGAAGAAGAAGAAGAAGAAGCAATCAGCAAAGAAAGGAAGACCTCAACAACCCACAATGGGACATCCAAAGTCTATATTATGCTGGGAGACTGGAACAATTCCATGTAATGATAGCTAACATCCATGTGACAGTTTAAGTTCTGTAAAACACTTTACACACATAAACTCATTAGGTCCTCACAATGACCCTGTGATGTAAATGTTATCATCATCTCCATTTTACAGATGGGAAAACTGAGGGACCCAGAGGTGCCATGACCTGTCCAGCTCCTGCAGTCTCCCACCTCTGTGCCTTTGCACAAGCTGTCCCACAGGTGTGAGACGCATTCCCTTCTGCTAATTCACTGAGCTGCCTTTGCAGAATATTTTGCCTTTTAAAAGGCATCCAGTTCTTGAGATGGAGTTTTCTCCAGAAACTAGAAGCATCTGACCCAGGAGAAAAGAGCCTCATGGCCCCTGGCTCCCAGCAGTGACCATGGAGCTTTGATGGACAGCACAAACTCACTACTATGGTAGAGTCTAGGAGAAAAGGACTGGGGGGTTCCCTTATCCCTGAGACTTCCATACTCCTCTGCCACTCCTTCAGCAGAAGGCAAAGTGTGACTCCTCCAACCCCCGTTCCCTGAATGGATACAAACTGCCAGGGAAACCAGATGTCTGCAGACTGCTGGAAACCACACATCACCCAGGCTGTTCCAACCAGCAACTGTGGGCTACTCATAAGGGCAAAACGTTCCACCTGGAAAACAAAGCTGGTGAATGTTCACCTGTGCTCAGAGCATCATCTGAACAAAGAATGGGAATGAGGCAGCTCTGCTGTATTCCCTCAGTCAGAGTGAATCAGTCTGCATCTCCTTCCAATGTTAGCATCTCTACAGAGGGAACAGCCTCATCCTACACCCTCCCTTTAACTCTCTTCTCTTTATTCTTTTCCCTTCCTTTTCTTCTCTCTTTTCTTCCTACATTTCCTTCTTCCTTCTTTCTCTTTATTTTTCCTTCCCTTCCTTCCTCTTTTCCTTTTTTCTTTTCTTCCTTTCCTTCCTTCCTCCTTCCCTCTCCTCTTTTCCTTTCTTTCTCCTTTCTTTCTCCTTATTTCTTTCTTCCTTCCCTTCCTCCTGCCTTTCTATCTTTCCTTCCTCTTTCTTCCTTCTGCAGAGTAGCCTCCAAAACAAGGAAGCAGGGTAAGCTAGGGGAGAGAATCCTGGAGTCAGGAGGACCTGAGTTCAAATAACATCTTTGACAGTGTGACTCTGACTGACACCACAATCACTAGGACACTAAGTCTCTTCCTCTACAAAATGGAGACAAGAACAACAAACCAGCTCTAATACCAGAAGGAGGTCACCTAGTCCAACTTCTCCCCATTTTACAGAAAATAAGAGTGAGACTCAGAAAGGAAGGTGATCTGTCCAGAATGAGTCAGATTCACAGGATCACAGATTTGGACGTGCCAAGGACCAGCAGGGTCCTGGAGTCCAACCCTCTTATTTTAGTGAAGAAACTGGGGTCACTGCTGGTCTGAAGTGAGATTTGAAACCAGGCCCTCTTATTTCACAGCCAGAGTCCTTTCCACTGAATTACACAGGCTTCCTCCACTTGACACTGTGAGCTCCCAGAATGTGCCCTTCAAGTCAGATCTGGGTCAGCAGCCCTGGGTGCTGGGCTCAGGAAGTGAATGGCAGGGGAGGGATACAGAACCAGGCTGCCTGATTTCAAACCCCTCTTGCTCAGAAGCATGCCTTCTGCTACGATGCTCAAACAAGATGAGCCCCATGATGGCTTTGGCAACCTTTCAAACACTCCACCAGCAACAAGTACCAGCAGCCAGAGACACCAAGCTCCAGCGACTCCTTCATGGGCAAGGTTCGGTTCACACTTGCCCAGTAATTGCACCATTCATGAATGACCGCAGCAGACTAGTTCATGCTGAGGGCTTATACAACCACAGAGGAACCATAGACAAACAGGCAAGCGCTTGTCCAGACACACACCTGGTCATTGGATCCAGATGGCTCAGGAGGAGAAAGTAACGCCAGTGACCTTGCACAGCCCTCCCTCACTCAAAACAAAGTCAAGTGCAAGTCATATCATCATTTCTCTGATGTCATGGTCCTCTTCATAAACAAAGACCTGTCTTCACTCTGATTGAGAAGATGAAGGCCAGGTTGGCCTCTCAATCACCTATTGGCTTCTCCTTTCTCCTATGGTGTTATGAGGTAAGCTCAGTTAACCTTTGCAGAGTGCTTTGGGATCTTCTGGTGAAAACTACTGGTGCTGCACAAAGCATTTCTAAGCCCAAGGATAGACAAGGGAAACACCAATGCTCAAATGGAGCAGAAAGTCCTATGTGAAATCAATTAGTGCTTAGCAAAAGGTTCTTAGCTGGAACATTTGCCTCTGTTTGTTGAGCAAAAACAGATACCAATGTTCCTCCAATCACAGGCTCCCAACATTGGTTAGGAATTCAGTCTCATCTGCACAAGCAAACCTTTCTTTGAAGGGCTGTTGATTGGAAGCAGGATCAGCTGGTTCTGCTTGGCCTCACAAGGCTTGTTGTGTTCATCCTTTGTTTATGAAGAGGACCATGACATCAGAGAAATGATGATATGACTTGCACTTGACTTTGTTTTGAGTGAGGGAGGGCTGTGCAAGGTCACTGGCCTTACTTTCTCCTCCTGAGCCATCTGGATCCAATGACCAGATATTCATTAAGATGACTGAAGAGCAGAAAGGAATCGATGCAACACACAAAGAGTCAAATTTAGATTTGATGAACGAGAAAACCAACTTCCTAACCTCTAGAGCTGAACAAAAGTGCCCCAGACTGCCCCAGGAGGTAGCAATCTCCCCTTCCCTGGAGGTCCTTACTAGACTGGATGTCCAACTTTCAGCATGTATGGGGGATTCTTGGTGAGGATCTGGTTTGGCAAAATGTTCTCCAAGGGTCTTCCTCTCTCTGAAATTGTAGGGTCTCCTTTCCTTGTTTCAAGAAATCTCTTCTTCGATCAGGGGTGTCTCTCCTAGGATTTATCGGGTGTCAGAAATAAGGCAGAACAGTCATGATTTATTGTCCTTACAGTTCAGCTGTTAAGAAAGTCTCAGTCCCAGGGCCTGACCCCCACCACCATTCCAGACTTCTTCTAGACAGAAATCAATTGTAGGATCATAGGTCTAGAGTCACAAGGGCCCTTAGAGGTCATCTAGTCTAAGCTCCTCATTTTACAGAAATGGAAACTGAGGTCCAGGAAGGTGAAGTGATTTGCCCACAGTAAAACAAGTAATAAACATCAGAGGTAGAATGTGCACCCAGGTTCTCTGACTCAGGAGCCAGTGTTCTTCCTCTTGTACCAATTAATCAATCAATCACTTAGCATTTATAGAATACCCACAGGAGCCAAGCCTTGTGCCAAGGACAAAAGTCCAAGTATCATGCAAGTGCCCTACAATTATAGTCTCTCAGGATAGTGCCCAGTCACCCCAGAGATTGTGATCTCATGAAGCAAATTTTCCAAAAAGAAGTTTCTGGAAGTGTGCAAGTTAAGACTCTATGTGATATAGAGTGAAAGTTTTTCATTCTGGCTTAATATTCACCTACTAACATAATTAATGGTGGCTAATATTCACTAATAGAACCTAAAATTTGCCAAGTGTTCAGTCCTTGATGAGTTCATCCACTGTGTCACTTAGCCATTCCCACTACCCTTTAGAGCCAGCTTGCACCAATAGGAGACTGTCCTGTCATCCATTCATTCATAGTAGAGGTTATTAGTCTAGCCAGGACCAGGGATATGAGGGTATTTTCTTTTCTTATTGTTCAGTCATTTCATTCATGTCCAACTCTTCACAACCCTGTTTGGGGTTTTCTTGGCAAAGATACTGGAGTGGTTTACCATTTCCTTCTTCAGCTCATTTTAGAGATAAGGAAACTGAGGTCAACAGGGTGAAGTGACTTATCCAGGATCACACAGCTAGTAAGTGTCTGAGGCCAGATTTGAACTCACAGAGAATAGTCTTCCTTATTCCAGTCTGGCATTCTAATCATTGTGCCACCTGGCTTCCTTAATCATATAAATTCAATAAAGCATTTGACATGTTTATATCATTTTTTTCCCTACAACCACCCTGTGAGGTGGGGCTACAAGTATTCTTGAGTCAATGAGGCTCAGGTGACTTGCCCAGGGTCACACGAAGAGCACATTCAAAGATGAGATCTGAACCAAGATGTCCCTGGCTCCATCCCCCAACCCTCTACAGCAGTTATATTATCAATACCGTTCTTACAGGTAGGGAAGTGAGACCCAGGGAGATTAAATAACTAGCCCAGGGTCATGGTCTTTGGATTCTTCTCATTTGTCATTTCTTCCTGCTAGTTAATATTCTATGGCATTCCCACACCACCATTTGTTCAGCCTTTCCCCAGTTGATAGGCACCTTCTTTGGCTTCGGGGAGTCCTGTGTCACACTGGCCCTTGAGGAACAATGTTCCTTGGTGAAGCGGGAGAAGCAGATGACATCATAGCATCCCACTACCTCAGTGTCACAAGATCATTACCGCACAAGCTCTGAAACTTCGTCCTCCCACAACGCTTTTGTTGCATAAGCCCTCCTACTCCTGTGGCATAAAAATCTAGGGAGAGGGGATGGGGACTGGTCCCTGGATATCACTACTATGAGTGACTCCCAGATAAGAAATCTTTCTCCATGCAGGTCATCACTGTCTCTGCAACTTCATACTAGAAGGCTGCCTACAGCATGGAGGGGTCAAAGAAGGCACTCAGGGTCACACAGTCAGCATGGGCCAGAGGTGGAGTCAAACCCAATTCTTCTGGTCCTGAGGCTAACTCTCTGCCTGCTGTATCATACTGCTTCAAGACACAGTCTGGGTATTTGATGTTGAGTTTTTAGGTGCACATCTCAGTTTTTCCAAGGGAGGGTGTAGGAGAAAAGTAGAAAGAAAACTTCCAGCTCCCAGAAAACACAACTCAGAGACTCTCCAGGTTGGAGGGATGCCTTTCCAAGTAGTTCAAAGTTAATCACTCCTTTACTCCTCTATTATGCACAAAGCCTGATGGATCGAGTGCTGGGCTTGAAGCCAGGGAAAACTGGGTTCATATCCTGCCTTTTGACATATCTGAGTTGCATGACCTTGAGTAAGTCATGTAACCTCCAGTTCCTCACCTGTGAAATGAGGACACAACTTAGCATAATTACTTTTAGGGGAAGTTGTGGGGCCCAAATGAAATAATAAAAGTAAACTTTCTTTTATAAACTTGGAAGCAAATGTCGGCTATTACTACGGCCACTTGATAGCAAAGTGTGCTCTTGAGCTTGTTGGGAGACATATAACAAAGCTAGGCAGAGGCTAGCAGCCCAGTACATAGTGCTAAGAAATGCCTGTGGCACTAGCGTCCTGGCTGGCCTTGAAATAAGAGCCTCCCTCTCTGGACTCCAGGCATTTTTTTCTGGCTGTTCCCCAGGCCTGAAACTCTGTCCCTCCATCATCTCTGTTTCCTGCTTCTCTTCAAGTCTCACACAGAGACCCAGGAAAGACCTTAGTTTGGAAAGGTCAAGGTCACTCATTGCAACCCACCAACATCATCTTGCAACTGGGCATTGATGGCTCTGGAAGCCAGAATGAGGCTAAAGACGATGCACAGCTGTGCCTCCCTGGAATCCAATCCAGGGCAAATCAAGACCCCAGTTATGTCCTCTTCCAGAACAAAGGACAAACAGCAATGAATTTCACCTTCTCCAAGAAGCCTTTCCTAATCCCTCTCAATTCTAATGCCTTCCCTCTGAGATGAATTCACTGAGATGATCTTTGTGCTGTATGGTTTGTACACAGTGGCTTGCATAGGGTGTCCCCCTAGACTGAGCTCTGGGAGAGGAAAGACTTTTTGCCCTTCTCATAGACCCAGCATTTAACACAGTGCTTGGCACATAATAGGCTTGTCAGAAATGTTTATTGGCTCACTAATTGTTGACCTGAATTGACTTGGTTGTCTCAGATAATAAAACCAGTCATTGGAGGGATCTGGATTAGAATCCAGACCTTGTCATGGTCCCTGGTTGACTTTGGATCTCATCAGCTCTTACTCCTTAGAGAGTTCTGTCTCCCAGTTTTAGACACATCATTATGAATTCCATATAATAAGAAAGCAGTTTCACATGCAAATTTAACAGTGGGCTATTACTCTAATTGTTTCGTCACTCCAGTGATCCTGGTTAGGCAGGGAATGGGAGTTTAAAAACCTATGCCCTACATTCAATAAAAGTCAATTCCAGATAGCCCATGAAAAGGGAGATGAAGAGAAGTGAAATTCACAGATAAGACACGTTTCATTATATTCAATAGTTGCAACCTCAACTCCCAGGAGAGGGGGGTGGGAGGAGGAAGAGTGAGAAAGGAGAGAAGAAGGAATGAAAGAGATAAGATAGCGTGGAGGGGAAGCCAGAGAGCCAGGAAGACAGCTGTCTTTAAAATGTGAAGGGCTGTCACATGGAAGAGGGATGAGAGTTTTTCTTCTCAGCCCCAGAGGACAGACAAAATTACGTATGATGAGTAGAAGTTGAAAAAATGGGAACGGGGAGGGAGGGAGATAGAAGTAGAAAGAGAAGGAGGAGAATAGAGAAGGAAAAGAGGGAAGAAAAGAGAGAAGGGCAAAAGGAAAGGGGCAGGAGAAGGACAAATGATGGAAAAAGAGGGGAAGAAATGGAGAGGAGGAAAAGGAGAGAAGATGGGGAGATCAAAAGAAAAGGAGGAGAGGAAAAGAGAAAGAATATTAGAGGCAGAGTGGTGTACTGGATAGAATCCTGGGCTTCAGGACCACATCTGACATATTCTAGCTCTCTGACTCTAATCAAGTCTCTCCATGTCTCTGAATCCAGGCAATTCTCTACAACTTAGCTACTAAGGCATAACTGGATTCCAATTTGACTCCATGAGTTCCTCAAACAAAGGATAGTATGGTGTTCCGTGGGCAGCCTCAGTAGCCAAGTTTAATACCTCTTTCGGTCTAATTCCAGACTGCTCTCCAAAATAACTGGATCCGTTCACAAGTCTACCAGCAATGAATTAGTGTCTCAATTTTTCCTCTCCAACATTCGTCACTTTTTACCTCAACCATTTTAGCCAATTTGGCAGACATGAAATAATACCTCCAGGTCGTTTTGATTTGCATTTCTCTAAGCAATAATGATATAGAGCATTTTTCATACGACTATAAGTTATTTTGGTTCCTTCATTAGAAAACTGCCTGTTTACATGCTTTTACTATTTATCAATCTGGGAATGACTCATATTCTTATAGATCTGACAAAGTTCTTTATATATTTTCTATATGAGAATTTTATTGGATAAACTGTCTATACAATTTCTTTTCAGTTTTCTGCTTTCCTTCTGATCTTGGTCACCTCTCTCAGGGCTCCTGGCAATTCTCCAGGACCAAGGTGAAGAGAAGGTGCTGACCTGGTTTGGTGGAGGGACTTTCCTCACTGGAAGTTCCCTAACAAGCAGAATCGCAGGTGCTTTTAAAGAAAATTATGACGAAAGTGACAAGAATATTTTATCTAACTACTGAAAGCAGTTATTTTCTCCATGGTCCCTTGACAATTTGATAGAAAAGGTACCAGAGTAGTGACAAGTCATCTCTCTCCCTACCACATTCCACCCCAATAAAAAAGATGAGAACAAAATTCCAATAACAATAACAGTTTTATATTTCTAAAACACTTGAAGATTTACAAAGAGCACTTTACCAACATAATTTTATTTAAGCTTCACAATGACACTGATGAGAACACGGAGGTGTGGAGAGATTAAACACTTGCCTAGCCAGTTAGGAAGCTAGGTGGCACCGTGGTGCAGCAGTGCTGGGCCTGGAGTCAAGAAGACTGAGCTCAGACTCAGCTCAGACACCTACCACCTGTGTGACCCTGGGCAAGTCACGTAACTTACCTTTGTCTCAGTTTCCTCCACTGTAAATGAAGGGAAATAATCACAACTACCCCAGGGTTGTTGCAAGGGTTTGATGGGGTCGCTGTATAGATGCTTGTTAAATAGAATTCAAATTGAGAGGAAATGGCTGAGGTCATAGGGGCATGGACTTAAGGTTTGAAAGAGCCTTTTAGTGCAAGCTCTTCTCTTTCCAGATGTGGAAAACTAGTGATTTTTCCAAGATCACATAGGAAGGAAGTGATTACAACCCGTGAATATCAAATCTAGTCAATATTCCCATTATTTTAGAAATCCTCTGCAACCTTCTAAGTTCCAGGCACCATGCTAGGCCTTGGCTGAGATACATTTGGGCAGCCTATCCCACCCAGCCTCCCTTCCAAAGGGCCCATTTCCACCCCATTAACCTTCACATGTGTCAAATTTCCCACCTGAGAAACAGAAACCTTCAGCATCTCCTTGCTCTTCAGCCTGAACCAAGGTGACTGGATGTTCACTTGGAAGCTTCACAGAAGCCTCTTTTCATCCTATGGTTTGGAAAGTGCTAGAATTACAATGGAAGTCTCCTTCCCCCTCCCAGTCCCCTCCCTCTCTTCACAGCCATCTCTAAGTCACAGTACAAATAGTCCTAGCTCTCTGCAAGCAACAGAATGCCAGTGATTGCTCCTCATTACACAGACTCAAAGAACCAGCACAGGAGAATTCTCCTGCCTACACACGATTTGGGATGTGTAGGCTTTACAAAAAGATGAATGATTACAGGATTTTTTGTGAAAGCTTCTGTTTAACAGATAAGGAATAAGAGGAGCCAGAAGCCAGGCAAGAAAAGAACCAGGAAAGGGGCAAGAGTATTTCCAGAAGAGTCTCAAGCCAGTTTATGGCTGGCTTCGAACTCAGTGCCCAGGAGTGGGTACAAAGCTTTTGAAAACAGGCTCCAGCAATGGCCACAATCGACATGTTACCAAATCATTTTGATGCTGTTAGAATCTCAAGGGAAAAAATGTATTTTGCATCATTGAAGCAAATATCAAACATCCAATAAGTTTGCTTACTAGATGGGAAAGGATAAAGCTTGAAACCTTCAAAACATTTCTGTCTCTGTCATGCACATATTGCTGTCTATTGACTGAAAGGATGAGTGGATGGATTGATGGATGAATGGGTAGATAGATGATGAATGAATGGTTGGATGGAAGGATGAATAGATGGATGGATAAATGGATGGATAGAATGAAGTAGATGAAAGAGTGGATGGATGGATGAGTGGATGAGTAGATGGATGGATAGATAGATGAATGGATAGATAGATGGATGAATAGAAGGATGAATGGATGAATGGATGGATGGATAAATGGATGGATGGAATGAAATGGATGAAAGAGTGGATATGTGGATGAATGGATAGGTGGATGATGGCTAGATGGACAAGTGGATGAGTGGGTGGATGGATAGATGGATAAACTGATGGATGGAATGGAATGGATGGATGAATGGATGGAAGGATGGATGGGCAGATAGATGAATATCAGTCTTCTATGATTTATAGGAGCCCCTTTCCCCTCTAGTGTCTTTATCAGAGTTGCATTTAGGTCAAACTTTATTTTACAAAGTACTTTCTTCATAGTAACCCTATGGCACAGATATGGCAAGTATGATCTCTTTTTACACATGATAAAAATGAACTTCAGAAAAGATAAGTCACTTATTCATGGTCACACAGTTAATGAGCACTAAAGATAGGATCCCCAACCAGGGATTTAGGCTCCACACTGTTTCAGCCTCACTTTACTCCTTCCTTATACTTTGCTAAGGCCGCTTAGGCCATAGCAAAGGGCATGACGAGGAACCAAGCCATTGTAAATATGCTAAATCCACATTGCTGTGCCATCGTGAACCTCCTTTCTAGCTGGCCTATCCACCCATGACACCCGAGCCATACCTCCTTCCTGGAAAGAGCATGCTGAAAAATGTATCCTCCTGAGCTCCCCTCTGTGACCATGCTGCTCCAGCCTGTGTCCCCACTGATCAATTTGGCTGGGAATTCAGTTTGAGAAAACAAGGAATGCTTAGATTAGCATGATAGGAAATGGAGACCATGTCTTTCCCCTCTAGAAACTTCTAGCAGAGCAACCAGCTGAGGGATAGAAGACACTGCTAGTAAACCTGGTAAAGACAGACGAGACTCCCCAGGCCTTGACCTCTCCTTCCACACATCCCCTCAGCACATTCGTTAGCTGAGACTAGAGGAGAATAACTGACAGGGGAAAATAAATTGAAATTAATTTAGGGAAACACATTATTTAAAAAAACTCTCCTATCTCTCAAATCCTGGGTCTTCTACTTACTATTTGTTTGACCTCAGTCAGGCAAGTTGATTAACCTCTCTGGGCCCAGTTTCACTCATCTCTAAAATGAAGACCTCTTGAGGCTCCTCCAGCTCTAGAGCAAGGATCCTAAATCAGTTCACCTCCCCGGGCCCACTGAGGAATTTGATTTGCTTGATTTTTGTATGTGAGTATATACACATACACATGCATGTACAGATATATGCACATATATGTGTGGGTATACATACACATGTGTAGGTATATATTGTATATATCTGTTACAAAGGTTTTTTTGTTTATTTTTCAAATAGCAGTAGCCGTTTGTTAACTGAAAATTTTAATAACAAAATTTTAAAGCTCTTTAGGCCTCAATTTCCTGATCTGGAAAGTGAATTGCTTAGATTAACTGAGGTTTCCTCAGTTCTGCAGCTATGATGCGAGGCACTTAATGATCCAGTTTCCCACTCCACCCCAAGACCTGTGATTTCAACAGTGCTGGGAATTCGTGGTGTGGAAATTCCCTCCACTAAAATAGAACAACTCTGTTTAATTAACAATCTTTGAAGATTGCCCAGGGGCCCTAAGAAGTTCAAGGACTTGCCAAAGGCACAACAACCAGCATGTGTCAGAGGAATTCACAAGGAAAAATCTCTTTCCTCTCCTCTCCAATTCAGGACTGTAACCACATATCATATCTGTCTTTTTTATTCCCAGCCCCTAATACACTACATTATAGATATTTAACACATTATTGTGAAATAACAAATAACTGATATTTAGATGGCCAAGTTTTATGCAAATTACATAATAAACATTTAATGTTATATAGGGTGTCCCCAAAGTCTCAGTGAGGCTTTAAACTTTAATAATTTGAAACTGCCCTAAGACTTTTGGGATACTCTGAACAATCTGTAAATTACACATAATATATTGTCTTTTATTTATACATGTATCTATACATATACATTTTATATATAATTATATGCAATATGATATAATATTATGGAAATGTGTGTTATAAATAATATATATGAACGTATACAAAATGATTTATATTCATAAAATAAATAGAATTATACATTATGCTATGCACACACGTGTATATGTGTGGATAAAATATTTGTTTTTCACAAGAATCTTATGAAGTAAGTACTATAGGCACTATGAGACCCAGAGAAAGCAAGTGGCATGTCTATCCACACATAGCTAGGAAGCATCTGAGGTGACATTTGAACTCCTGGCTCCAAATGAAGCACTCCCTCCCACATGACCTCTAAATGGACTGACCACTAGGATTCCATCAATACTTTTTGATTGAATAAATAAAACGAAGCCCTAACAGCAGAGGTGCCTGACATTCTCTTGGTACAGTGACCACCAGGTACCTGGCACTTCTACAGAGTATCCTTTGCAATAGCGTCTGTCATACAGCATCACCAGCAATTTCATTGGTCATCATTCACCATATACAATATGACCAAAGGAACGTTGCATTCCCTGACTCTTCAAAAGAGTCAAGAGGACTCATCCCAAAAGCATGCCCAAAGCCAGCCCAGCTTTGTCCAAAGAGTCTTCATTAGTTCTTGGAGGGCAGGATCTTGTCTTTGGGGTTTTGTGCCCCCAGGGCTTCACCACAGTTGCCTGGCAAGTGTCAGGCACTTCATAAAAACCTGTTAAATTTAATTAAAGTCTGATTTTTTTAAAGACATCAGATAATTCAATCACTATTGTGCTGAGAAAAGAACAGGAGAATTGAGCCTGGAAAATTCGGGTTCAAACGCTGACTCTGCACCTTACCCTGCGTGACCCTGCACAAGTCCCTTCCTCTCATGGCCTCAGCTTCCTCCTCCATAAAATCAGGGGGATTCAGTGAGAGCTCCCCAGTCTCTTCCAACTCTAAATCTCTGACTCTAGGATCTAATATCTCTATAACCCTAGATGGTTAGGATGGGAAAGGCACTTAAAGACCACCCAAGCCCATTTTACAGGTGGAAAAAGTGAGGGCCAGAAAAGGTGCATGGGGGTACACAACTAGGCAGTATTTTGGCTTCCAGGCTCATGCTATTTCCCAAGAGAAGTGGAGTTAAGGGAATAGGAGTCTGCCAGATCCTTTTCTTGGTCAGACTTCTTGGTGTTGATTACATCTTCGGAGGGACATCTTCTGAGGGATATCTTCTAGGAAGAATGAAAGGACAAACCAGAACCCACAGCCACAAGAAGCAGCAGGCAGAGGCAGGGTTGGACTCAGCACCAAGAAGGTCTGGACTCTGGTTCCACTTCTGTCCCTTCCTATATGTGTGAGACTGGGAAAATTCTCTTTCTTCTCTGGGCTGTTTCCACTTCTATAAAATAAGGGTATGGGACTAGAGAGCCACTGAGTTCCCCTCTGTCTTACCATTGATGATTCCAACATTTTCATGTGGGCAGGAACTCTGCTGGTGTTTCCGGAGAAGCTATTGGCCATTCCTGGGCTTCCTTTCCAGTGAAAAGAGAAAAATGAAAAAAGAACTATTGGCCAGGAAGATCTGACCTTGAACTTGTGGCTGGGCTGTCTGGAAAAAAATAAACCAAAGATTCCTCTGGGAGTTTGCAAAGGAAAATAGAGTGCTACAAATGGGCTCGCAGACCCAGACTGTTTACAGAACAGGACGTTTCTTCCAAGGACTAGCGGTATGGCCCATCCCAGATCAGGCTTAGAGATCAATGCACCAGAATGTCCTGAAGGTGAAGCTGGGTGGGCGTGTGTGTTACAGAGTCTGGCACCTTTGGGAGCTGCTCACATGCCTCCCTAGAGGACAAACACATACCCAGCCATTGGTCGTGGAGTTAAACCATTACCCTTCTGTCCTCCAGTCTCACGGACTCTAAATATCTGGCTGCCTGGGCCATCTAGCCCATACTGTCTCCAGACCTGAATTTCTTCATCTTCCCTTCATCATTCCTTATGGTACAATATCCTTCTTCTGCACTCAGTCATTCCCCAGCTGACAGATGCTCATTCTGCTTCTAATCAGATAAGAAGAAGCTCTTGCTGGGACTATTTTGGCATTTGTGAGACCCTTCCTCTTCTTCTGAACTTTTTGGGGGTCTGTGCCTAGAAGTATGATTGGTGGGTAAAAGGCTCACAGAATAGTGACTTGTCTAATATGAGGCAATGTTGCTTCCTGGAACAAACGGACTTAGAGGGTGAGTGTGTCTTCCAGTTTCCAGGGCAAGTCAAGTCAACAAACATGAATGAAGCACCTACTATGCACCAGGCACCATGCTCAGCACTGGGACACAAAGAAAGGGAAAAGACAATTCCAAAGAGCTCACATTCTAATGGGGAAGATGGCGTGCAAGCAGCTATATACAAATGAGATGTGTACAAGATACAGTGGAGATAATCAGCGAAGGGAAGGCATTAGCATTAAGGGGACCCAGAAAGGCTTCTAGTGAAGGGTAGGGTTTTAGCTGAGGCTTGAAATAAGGTAGGAAGGTCAGAAAGCAGAGGAAGGGAGGGAGGGAGAGAGAGACAGAGACAGACACACAGAGAGACAGAGTACAGAGACAGAGAAAGACAGAAAGAAGGAAAATAGGAAGAGGAGGAGGAATGAGAAGGAAGGAGGGTAAGAAAGAGGGAGGGAGGGTGAGAGAGAAGAAGAAGAAGAAGGGAGAATGAGAGAGAGAGAGGTAGAGGAGGAAGGAGGAAGGGAGACATAAAAACATCTGAGGTTGGGAGCTGGAGTGTCTAGCTTGACAAATAACAAGAAGGTCAGTCTCTAGATCAAAGAAGATCCAGGGAGATGTAAGGAGAAAGGAGACTAAAGGGGGTGGTGTGTGCAAATGATAGCAGGCTTTAGAAGCCAAATAGATGTTATACTTGATCCTGGGGACAATAGGGCATCACTGGAATTGATGCCACTATTCTCTCCACTGATTCATGATGCATTTTGGGGGAAGAACAAACATTGAAAAATCTTCTCTCCTCATTCCCCTCCCCAGCCTGGTCACAGCCCTGGTCATACATCTCATGTCCTTGTAACTGTCCTTGTTGCTGCAGTATGATTAATGCCAACGAGCAATCATTCAGAATAACAAGAAAGCGCTTTGCAGTTGACACAGTGATCTCATGCATGTGTCTCACCAGGTACAACTCTTTCTTCTTCTCTCAAATAGGAGGAAGATGCTCCACACCCCACAAAACAATACACATAAACAAACATGCATATACACACATGAATACATACATGCACATACCAATGTCTTTTGCACAGAAATAATTCTCTCTTGGTATCCATTCTTCTTCCTACTACTAAAAATCACAATTTTTCATCCTTCAAAGATCCTTTGAAAAGCCACTCATCCAAAAACGATGCCACATCTGGGATAATTCAATCAGTCAAAAATCATTTATAAAGCTTTGACAATTTGTTTGTTACTGGGGTTAGAAAGGCAATCCAGATGTTAAATAGAGAATCAATCATTGTTATAGAAAATGCCATCTGGAAACAGTACTGTACTATAAGTCAAAATTAATGTTCACATCCTACCCTAATAAGCATTTATTAAGTATCAAGTGTGTACATTTAGGGTTAGGAACTGTGCTAGGTACCAGGAGCACAGAAGCACAAAGGGAACCCTTTATCATCTCAGACACTATCTGTGTGACCATAAACAAATCCTTGCCCTCTCTGGGCTGGGAACTCCTTGAGAACAGGCACTGTCTTTCGCCTTCTTTGTATACTCAGAACTTAGCACAAGGCCTGGCACATAGTAGGTGCTTAAAAAATTCTTGCTGATTTGTTGACTTGACTCATTTTACCGATCTATAAAATGGAGATAATCATCACATTTTACCTCATAGAATTACAAGGAGGAGCCAATCACACAGAAACCACAATATCCTATAGAAACATCAGCCATTATTAATGCAATTGACATAAGAGAGCAAGAGGCGAAAATTGCCACCACCTTCTCAGTTCTTGCCAAAATTACACTGAATTTACTGTTTGCATTTTGTATATATTGATGTATAAACATATTTTTCCCCAATAGTATGTAAGCCTCTCAAGGGCAGAGATGGTTTTATTTTTTCTATGCCCAGTAGCTCCTGCTTAACTTCCATGAACTTCTGTATGATGCTCCCTAAGTCACTTCATCTCTGAGGACTTCGGTTTCCTCATTTGTATAAAGAAGGGGTTACAGTAGATGGACAGCTCCATTTCATAGCATTTATAAGATGTTATTTTGGAGTTGAAGGGACCCTCCAAGCCCTCCACTACTACCTCCATGTTTTCTAAGCTGCTGAGTGACTGACTACAAATGCCATGACTATCCATGAAATACATACCACCCTGGGGCCAAGAAAAAAACCCTCTTCATCCCACCTTACTTACACATCTGCCTGATGTCACATGATGCCTTGAATAATGAAATGGAAGGCAAATTAACACCAATCCTGAGCCCTGGTTTATGAAATATGGTTCCCATCTTCTCTTTGTACTTTGAAGGAGTGAAAATTGCGCCCCCCCAACACTTGTTGAACCACAGGCTTATCCTTCTTTCTCATGGAGAGACAGTAGATAATGATAGCTTGTTACCTAAAATTAATTTAATACTTGTCAAGATCTTCAAGTTCTTGGGTGGAAGGCACTGTATAAATATGAATTATAATCATTTGAGGTTTTATTGTTTTCCTGTTCACACTGATATTTTCTATTATATAATAAAGTTTGTATCACCCCTAATCCTTACCCTACACAATAAATACCTGCCTGGATGATTGCACTTTCCAATTCTGCTCTGATTAGCTCCTGGGGTGCTTCTAACTCAAGCATTATATAATTGTCGACTTTGGCTATGGTTATTCCTTTGGTGGCCAACATATTCTTCAAATGAGTCTCATGTATACACCTATACATATATATACATACATATATATATATATACACACACACACACACACATATATATACTGCTTCTTTATCTGTAAATTGGGGATAATGTTATCAGCATATTCACCTCCCAAGGTTGTAGTGAGAAATTACCTTTGTGAATCTTAAAAAGGCTAGAGAAATGGGAGGAATCATTAAAACACTTCCCATTGCGTGTCTGGATACAAATTAATACACACTTGAATTTGTTACGTTGATATTATACTTAATATCATGATAAGTTCATGGGTGTCCATGGCTTAAGAACTAGGCTGTCCTCCAGAAAACAGAGATAGTTAATTGTCAACATCCTCCATCACACAGGATGGGCAGCCTTGAATGGATCAACTGCATAACTGAAAGGAATAGCCACGTCTATGAGATCACATATCCAATGGAGAATATCACCCAAATTGTTGCTGTTCCATCATTTCATTCATGTTCAAATTGCATGAACCTATCCGGGATTTTCTTGAGAGAAAATTGAGTGGTTTGCCATTTTCTTATCCAGCCCATTTTATAGACAAGAAAACTGAGGCAAACAGGGTTAACTGACTTGCTCAGAATCACACAGCTGTATGTGTCTGAAGCCAGATTTGAGTGCTCCTGACTCCAGGTCCAGCACTTCATCCTCTGTGCCACATAGCTGCCCTTCCTGCTCCTCAATAATTAGCCATGTTCCCCAGAATTAAAAAATGAATGAGGTATTGATTAACTGATGGACATCTAGAGTAAAAATTGAGATATACAGAAAAGGACCAAGGTATGAGACAGAGAAGGAAAGAAATTAAGATCTGGCAGTTAGACAGAAATGAAGCAGAAAAGCAAAAGGGAAGAGGGAAAATTAACCAGAAGACAATCAATCAACCAACAGGGATCCATTAAGTGCTTACCATGGGCCAGGTATTGGAGAGACAAAGACAAAATTGAAATGAGCCCTGATGCCCAGGAGCTAGCATCCTACCATGGAAGACAACACTAATATATGTAGGTCTATACAAAATACACAGAAGAGAGATACTAGTGGCCGGTGGACCAGGAAAGGCATGATGTGGAAAGTGGTCCTCCAGGAGAGTCTTGAAGGGTACCAAGGATTCTAAAACATGGAAGTGAGGAGGTCAAAAAGAGGTCCACTCTAGGCATGAGAGACAACTGCTACAAAGACCCAAAGCCAGGATATAGAGACAGAGAGTCACGTAGAAGGAAAAGGAAGAAGTCAGGTTTGGACGGACTCTAGAAGGTACAGAGGAGAATACTGCATCATGAGACTGGAGAGGTAGTTGGACCAAGCTTTTAAGGGCAAAGGAACTTATATTTGACCCTAGAGGTAATGGTGAGCCACCAAAGTTTATCGAGTGTGGTAAGGGATGACAGACATGCACTCTGGGAAAATGACTATGGTGGATGAATTGGAGTAGAAAGTAGAGATGATGGGGGTCTTAACTGGGGTGGTGGCTGTGTGAATGGAGAGGAGGTGAGCAATGAGAGAAAGAAACAAGATGGAGTGATTGATTAGAGATGGGGTATGAGAGAGGGAAGAGTCACGAATGACTTGTGAAATCTTGTGTTCATTTTATAGATCGACTGTATTCATTCATTTGGGAGTACTTCCCCTCCCGTGATAGAATATAAGCTCCTTGAAGGCTTCATTTTTGTCTTTGTCTTCCCAGGGTTCAACATAGTGCTTGAATGGATGCCATTTATATAGCACCTCCTATGTGCTGGATGCCATTTATATGGCACCTACTATGTGCTGGTCATGGCCTAAGTGCATTTCAATTTTTATCTCATTTGATCTCCACAACAACCGTTATTCCCATTTATTACCCCATTTTTCAGATGAGGAAACTGAGGTGAAGAGAAGTTAAGAATGACTTGCCCAGAGTCATACAGTTAGCAAATGTCCAAGGCTGAAATTGACCTCAGGTCTCCCTGACTCCAGACACAGCACTCTATCTGCAGATGTACCGCAATGCCAGTAACAGGTACCCCATCGAGGACACAAACCTGTCGAAGCATTCTAGTACTTCCTACTTGTCTCAGCAATCACAGGGTCATAGATTTAGAGTGGAAAGCGCTCTCTGAGGTCATGCATTACACCACCACCTCCCTCATTTTACAGATGAGAAAATGGAGGCATAAAGAGATTAAAACTTGTCCAGGATCACATTAGCAACTGTGGGGGATTTTGAACCAGATCCTCCTGACTATGTCCAATATGCTATCCACTCTGCCATGCTGGTGCCCAGGACCTGGTTAGTGCAGATATTCTCTCTACCCATATATACAGATTTTTCTTCTATGACTTGTTAGACATCTTTGAGAAAATCTGGTGCTGATCCTCCCTGAACTTTACCCAGGCTGGTTCCCAAAGCCCAGGATTTCAGATTTAAGAAAGGAGCTAAGAGACCATTCAGTCCGATCCATCCTTGGACAACATTTCTGCTTGGACTCATTAGAGTTCCCAGGCTTCTAGTACAGGCTGTGAGATCTTGGGGTGATTTCCACACCAAAACAAAGCATTGCAGGAGTCTCTAGTCAGAGTGGATTCTACAAGGCAAAGAATAAGGGGGCACATTCAGAAATGTTCACTGTGGGGCACCAATTCACTTCCCATCCAGATAGGCTGTTCCATAGGAAAGGACATTTCTCTTCCCTATCTGAGAAATGTTTATAACATGGCTCCAACAGAATGTGATGTTCTTGAGGGCAGAGTTAGCATTTTGCCTTTTTCATTTCATTTCCAGCCTTTAGCTTATAACTATGCATGATTGTGAGGGAGCCCTTAAAGAAATTCTGGTTGCCTGACTGCTCCTAATTTTATTCTGTGTCAAATATACAAAATTTAAAGCCTTCTTTGATACTAGAGAACATTCTTTCATGTTCATTCCTGCATACCAGTTTCTTTTGGTGCTGGCTTTAGCCACTATCTGTCATATGGTACCAGAAGGTCCTCACAGGCAAGACCTTCCCCTTCTGCTATTTCTGAAATTCAACAAGGCACTTCACATAAGCCTCGATATGCTGCGATACTGCATGAATTCACTAGACTGGTAGGCTCATCCAAGGCCCTGAGGGCAATCAAAGAAAAGTCATCAGCTCCCTGCTGTTCATGTAAGACCCTGCAAACAGATGTCTGGAATGGTCTGTACAGTCTCTGCTTTATCCCACATGTCTTCTTCCAACTCGAGGCCCACGCTGCCTATTCAGATGATGGAAGGTTCTTTGATAGTGAAAGCAGGTGCCAAGAAACACGGGGGCAGGGTATGTGTATAACCCACCTAACCCTGAAAGGGACATCTGTTCTTCAGCTAGTTTCTGATCACAGACCATGTGCCTCTTTGGATTTGGTCACATTTATTATGAGAATGGATGGAAAAAGGGATGACTCAGCATATAAGTCATCCATCCCACAGCAGGATGGACTGCAGGAACATACTACAAAGCACCACGAGGAACAATGGACGTCTCTATCCCCTGGATGGTAGAATGACCCTTCCCCCTCCAGGTCAGGGCTCCCCTCAAACCTGGAAGAGAATTCTACTGGACTGAAAGCTCAGACAGTGTGATCAGCTGAGGTGCAAACATGATGCCAGGCTTTAAGAAGCAATGTCTTCAGGGTCACCAATTTGTATTTCAAAAGAGAAAAAGGAATTAAAAAATGAGCAAGTGCTCATTTCATAAGCATTCATTTAATTAAATGTTGACTATGTGCCAGATAGGATGCTAGGTGCTAAGAAGGCCAAGATAAAGATACTTTCTGACCTTACATTCTGTGTTTCATTCTATGGTAGCAGGAACAAGGTGTACCCAGAGGAATAGAGGGGATGAGTAGCTGGATTTGGCACTGCAGGGGGCAGGGGGAGTAGGCTCAATTAGCAGTTATACAGCTCACTACAAGGATGAGTTGGGGCAAGATCCTTAATCTCTCTGGGTCTCATTTTCCTTCTATATAAAATGTAGAGGATGATTTACTCTTTAGGGCAGAAGTTCTTACCCTGTTGTCAATGGACCCCATAAGAGACTCCCTGAGAGGTTTCAGACGGGCCATAAACTCAACTGGAAAAAAAAATGATATCTTCATTTTCACTGACCTTTAACTAAAATTTAGAATTTCCTTCAAGTATTTAAAACCATGATTTTGAGAAAGGTCCATAAACTTTCCGAGACTGATACTAAAGGGGTCTAAGACACAAAAAACCCTTGTTATATAGTCTGTTCCAGAGGTAATCTACATTAGATTCTTTTTTAAAATTTTATTTATCTATTTTTAATTTTCAGCATTCACTTCCACAAGATTTTGAGTTTCAAATTTTCTCCCCATCTCTCCCCTCTGCCCACCCCAAGACATGATGCATTCTCATTATCCCTTCCCCCAATCTTCCCTCCCTTCTACCCACAGCCCTGCCTTCTCTCATCCCCTTACCCTCTATTTTCTTGTAGGACAAGGTAGATTTCTATTTCCCATTGCCTGTGTGTCTTATTTCCCAGTTGCATGTAAAAACAATTTTTGACATTTGTTTTTAAAACTTTGAGTTCCAACTGCTCTCCCTTCCTCCCTCCCCACCCATCCCCACTAGAAGGCAGGCAATTTAACATAGGTTATCCATGTGTAGTCATGCAAAACACTTCCATGACAGTCTATGTGACTAGATTGTGAAGTTCATTCTGAGCAATATTTCTTTCCAAAAGTGCTCTGATGTTGTATATAGGAAATTTATAGTACTTTACTCAGAGTAGGCAATAAATGAGTGAAGTCTCCTTAAAGGAATCCATGATAAAATGATCTTTTGGGTCGGTGACTTAAAGTACCATCTTTGGCTGGTCAGTCTAGTTGGATAGAATAGTGCTAATTAAGTCAAAATTATTGGTTGAAGTCCCCTGGTTGGGGTAATTTTACTTTACCCATGAACATGAACCTCTCTCCCTACGATCCAGACTAGTTGGATAGAAAACTGTGCCAATGAGGTCAAAGTTATGGGTTAAAGTCCCTGGGACAGTTTAATTTTACTCATGAACACAAACTTCTTCCCATTGGACACACATTAACCCTCTTGCAGATGTGTACCAGAGGCATAAGGCAAGGAAGTGGAGTTTTCCATTACTGACAAAAAGGGTCTAGAGTGGCTTGTCCTACTCACTGAGGCCCCATGGAGTAGTTTGTTGTAAGAACTGGAGCCTGAGTGAGCTCTTGAAGGTTTCTGTTCTTGGAAAACTGACTTATCCCTTTAGTGGCAAAAACAAAAGAATCCTTTCACCAAACCTTGAACCTGAACTATACATGACTGATAAAACATTACATCTGAGTAGTGCTTCTTTTGATTCCCTTGAGGCATCATCAAGAAGTGCTAAGAAAAGCGATTAAATTATTTATACCCATCAACAATGTGATTCCACTGCTGGGACTACATCCCTGAGGAGGCTGATGGCAGGAACAATAGATACATATGTCCAAAAAGATTCCCAGCAGCAATATCTGAGATAGCAAAAAGCTGGAAGTAAAGTACATGTTCAGTGATTAGGAAAGAACTGAGCAGTTATGGTACAAGAATGAGGTGGAATATTACTGTGCCATGGGGAAGACTTCTGTTAAATGTTGCAGAGCAAAAAGAGTATCGCCAAGAGGCTGACACATACAACAACAATGTAAATAAAGGGTATAACCTCCCTTCTGTGAAGGATGATAAACAGATTTAATGAATGTACTTTGAAAGGGATGCGCAAGGAAGTGTGCCAAAATAAATTCTATTTATTTTAAAATTTAAAGTGAAGCAAAATTTAAAAATAAAGTTGAAACAAACAGCTAAAAAAGTGACCCAATGAAACTATCTGAAGAAGGAGAAATTCAGGTTCTTTTCTAAGAGGCCATGGGGCATGATCTAAAGGTGCTGGGTTCAGTTCCTGGCTCTCACTAACTACGATCTAAACTCTCTGACCTTCAGTTTCCTCATCTTTAAAATAATGACTATGACCCTTGGGTTCCTTCCCTGACTTACTGAGCAAACAATAATATTTATAATTTATGTGGCACATTCAAATTCTACAAACCCCCTTCACACATGAGCTCCATGAGGCAGGAAAAGTAGCTCTTATCCTGACTTTACAGAAGAGGAAACTGAGTTCTGTCCAAAAAGTTAAAAGATGTCAAGTGTGTATTTACATCCATAAAGCGGTATATGATTGCAAATAGCAGAAGGGGTTCCAGGGAACACCAAAATGATTTGTCAGCTCTAGAGTTCACCCAATTCCCCAAGCTACATGAGCATGGATGCAGTCATTAAAATCAAGTCACAACTTTTGTTGCATCAGAGTACACACTCTAGGTGAACTCATAAGAAGGTAGTCAGACATGTATGCATACAAAAACACAGACAGGTTGGTAGAGTGGAGAGGGTTGGTCGTGAAGTCAGGAAGACATGGGCTCATGTTCCACCTCAGACGCATATTGACTGCATGACCCTGGTTTAGTCCCTTTGCCTCTTGACGTCCCAAGCAGCTCTCTAAGAATATATAAAATGCAAATAATTAAACAATTTGAAATCTGGAGAAAGTGAAAGTGGGGGAAGAGGGAGAAAGAAAGACAGGAGGAGAAGGAGATGGGATCAAAGATGCGGGAGGTGAGATGAGAGAGAGGGAAGTAGGAGGAAGGAAAAAGAGAGGGAGGGTGGTGGGAGAGAGAGAGAAGAAGAAATGGAAAGGAGAGGAAAGGAAACAGAGAAGAGGAGAAGAAATGGAGAGGATGGGAGAGGAAGAAAGATGTACACACACACACACACACACACACACACACACACACGTACTATATGCACCTGTCTATATGTGTATACATGCATGTGTGCTCCAAGTGACAATGTTTATGTACACATATGTGTACATCGTATCTTTTTTCCCCAAACCCATAACTTCTGTGGGAGGAATTCCAAGCGGGTAATTCTGTCCAGTGCCACGGATGGTTATCTCTTCTAAACCTCTTCAGGCTGAGAGGAATGCCTGGAGGATTGTGGGGGGAAGGAATGTCCATGATCTCAAAGCCCTTATTTATCAGAGGCTGGAAATGAACCCAGGTCTTCCACTCCTCCAAGTGGCCTCCAACATTTATTTACATTATGACCCATTTTTTTTAAATTGCAAAGTTAAACATAGTCACTGCCATCGGAACTTAAAGAAGAGGTCATCATGTCAATAGGAGAGAGACTGCCCAGGCACTAAAGGGACCATTCCATTGTCCTGCATTCTGGTTTCATCCTAGTGAACACTTTCGAGAGTGTATGGCCCCAACTGGTACAAACAGAAGTCACTTTAGCAAAAGGAGATTAGCAGAAACTCATTTCCACAACAAACTTCCTATCCTCTAGTTGCCTAGTATCTGCACACTTTCTCAAATGACGCCCAGATGCCCCCACCCCTGAGCCAGAGGCACAGTTTAATTTTAGCAGCTCTCCACACCAAAGGTGATGACATCAAAACCGCACCCGGCCAAGGTCACAGCATATCCAGCAGGTTAGAACAAGCTGGAACCCAACCTGGTTAAGGCTCTCTCCCATCATCACTCATTATGCAGAAGGCACCATTGGAGATCGAGCCTTGGGGCTCAGAGCTCCCCACGTGCCAGACCCTCCCTTTATGGAGAGGGGAAATTGAGTCACACATTGACTCAAAGTCTGCCTCTGCAACTGCCACTTCTGCCCGTTGAGCCAAGTAGGAAAAAAAATCTCATTCCTCTTCCCCTTGAGGGTCCTTCAAAACTTGAGGAGAGCTGCCTTTTCCTCCCTCTCTCCAGCCCACCCCCAAGTCAGCTCCTCTCTAGGTTAAGCCTCCCATTTCCTCCAAATGATCCTCTGAAGCCCCTCCTCCAGACACTGCCCAACACCTCCGTGTAATGTGGTACAGGACTGTGCACAGCTGGGCTCCTCCAGATGTGGCCTGATGTGGGCAGAAGAGAGGAGGATTATCCACTCCATTCTAATCGCCTGCCTCTTGGACGGAGCCAAATCAAAAGCAATCCAAGTCACATTCCATGTAGACAGTCTTTCTGCAACGTGTTCAGATCCCTCATTTCCACCCTATGGATGATGATTTAATCAGTCAGTCAGTCAATAAAGCACCTCCTCTGTGCCCGGCCCTGTGCTTAGCATTTCACTTGATTTTCACAACAACTCTGGGAGGAAAGTGCTATTTATTACACCTATTTTACTGATGAGGAAACTGAGGCAAACAGAGGTTAAGTGATTTGCCCAGTTATTAAGTATCTGAGGATGGATTTGAACTCAGGTCTTCCTGATTCCAGGACCACACTCTATTCACTGAACTACCTAGCTGCCTTTAATAAGCTTTAATAATCTACATTGTGTGGTTCACAGCCAGTGGAAATTCTCAGGCCTCTCCTCTGTCCTCTAGGACCATAATCTACCAATCAATAAGCATTTATTAAGCAATTACCATGTTCCGGGCCCTGTGCTACGTGCTGGAGATAAAACAAAAGAAGAAGTATCTAACCTAAAGAAGTTAAGTTACTAACTAAGGGTTCATTAAAGCTCTAGGTCTACCTACCATGAAAGACAGAGTGGTTAATCTGCAGTGGTAAAGGAGTCTCCTCACCTGGGAGTTCCCTATACCAGTAAAATCACAGGGCCAATCTCTCTCCCCTATAAATACTTCTATCATCTGCCTCATTGGGCTACTGTGAGCAAGAGAGAGAACAGATCTGTAAAATGCTTCATCAACCTTGAATCACTCTAGAAATGCCAAATATTAAAATTCAGAGGACTCTGTAGCACAGCTCAGATCATACTTTTCTCTGTCAAACTGAGCAACACACCCATCCGTCCAATGGCTCAAGAGTGCTGATGCAGGCAAGTGAACTCCACAGCTTAGCTGGGAATTTTATGAGAATTGCAGAAATGATAGATTCATTCAGCATCCATGGGGCTGGAGAGGTCCAATCCCAGGACCAGGAAATCAGCTCCTGCCACAAAAGTCAACTACACCCTTGGTATAATTTATAAATATGGCAAGGCTTGCTCCTCTTTGAGACAGCTTAGATGCCTTTCATCAATCCCTGTTCCAGAATACATTGGCACTCAAGGGACTTACAAACAGATCAAATGACAAATAAATTAATCTGTCCAAACTGCTATTATCTCACTCAAGGACAGCATCACATTTCTCCTCTTCATCCAGGGCAGATTAGATGGTAATGGCAAGGGAGCTACAGGAATCTCAAAGAAAATGCCTGTCTCTTTGGGACCCCCATCTCTGCCCCAGAATCCTTTGGTTTTGTCTAACTGTGTAAACTTCCCCTTTTCTATCCCTCTCCTACAATCCTCTCTCATTTACTCACTTCTCTGATTTAATAGAGACAATGAATAACTCTCAACTAGCCCATCCTCCTCCAGGGGCCCCTCCCCTTCTACCGTGTCTCAAAAGGTTCAATAATTCCCTCTTCAAAGTCAACCCCTCCATTTGGGCCATTGGTTCCAATATAGAAAGACTCCAGATTCTACCAATCACCCCTCTCCATATTCTAATTCTCTCTCTCTCTCTCTCTCTCTCTCTCTCTCTCTCTCTCTCTCTCTCTCTCTCTCTCTCTGTTTCTCTCTCTCTCTCTCATATTATATTAACTTCTCCAAGTACGTTCCCTGACCCACACCCTTCCCCTCACTTAGAAAATTATCTTTTCACTACAACCCTTCCTAGTATTTTGTCTTCAAACATCCTAACAATGTACTGTGAAATAGCTGCATACTGTGAAGCACAGAGTGATCCATGCTCCAAGTCAGAAAGACCTGGTTTCAAGTCATCCCTCTGTCACAGAGTGACTGTATGACCCTGGGTAATTTCTTTCATGCCATCTCTGGGAAACTAGCCTCGATGCTTCCCCTAGGAAACTCTCTAAGATTCTAAGTTACAGAATGGGGGCTGATCTGCACTGCTACAGAAAGTTTCTACACCAGGAATTCACCCTCCCTGAAATCACAATTCTAGTCCAAAAACAAGACAAAAAGCCCCCCATGTGTTTTGCATTATAGCCACGGATCATCTGCTCATACAAGTAGACTGGAGGCTCTTCAAGGACAGGGATGGTATCTAAAAGTCCCATTTCCTGCAAGTGCTGAATCCACAGTCAATATAGTTGTTGCTATGGAGTCAGTGCTTCAGAATTTGCTTATATGAATGTGCTTCCTACAACACAGATTTGCATTCTAGTGGAAAGCTACAAAAAGGCCGGGGGAGAGGCATTTCTCAGGGTTTTCACAGATAGATCCTGCACTCTTGTCGAGCCTCAAAGACTAAGATGCCTTTCACTGACCCACAAAACTAATTCAGGTAATGCTATTGGGTGGAGAAAGAAGACACAGGGACAAGATTCAGGGAGCTGCCTTCCAGTAAGAAAGAGCAAACAAAAAATAATCTGGGCTTCCTTAAAACCATTGGTGCACTGAATCACTTTTCCAGGGTTAATTAAGAGTCCTGGGCACTTGTGACACTATCTTGTAAATGGAATCCCGCATATAGAGTAACCTACAAAACCCCTGATTTTGTAGATGAGGAAACTGAGGTCAAACAAGTTAAGTGACTTGCCCAGAACTACTCAGCTACTATTTGTCTAGGGCAGGATTAAAATCCAATTTTTCCTGACTCCAAGGGATCCTGCCCACCACACCACACTGCCCCTGAAGATATAGGAAAATGTCCCATCAACATATGAAAGCAAAACACACAGGCATGACTTCAAAATGCCACCATTATTCATGAAGATGCAAGTGGCCCACTGTTTCAAGATAATTCCTCCAATAGGATGTAAGCCCCTGGAAGAACGGACTAAGGCAGCTGATGACACAGCAGAGAAAATGCTAAGCCTGGAGTCAGGAAGAGCTCAGTTCAAATCCAACCTCAGACACTCAATAGCTGGGTGACCCTCAGCAAACTTGTTTGCCTTATCTGTAAAATGGAGATAATCATGGTGCCTCTGTCCAGGGTTGTTGTGAGGATCAGACAATACAATATCTATAAAGTCCTTAGCACGGTGCTCGGCACATGGTAAGTGCTACGTAAATATTAGCTATTGTCATGGTTACTTTATTGCTGTCTTTGTATCTCCAACACTTAGGACAAGGCTTGGCACCCAGCCGGAGTTTAATAAATATTTGTGGATTCATCAGGTCGTGACCTTTTAGACATGATTTCATAGGACTTAACACCTGTTTTGCTAGAATCCACTTCAAATTTTGGGAGTAAAAGCCACCTTTCCAAGATCAGTCCCATGGCTGGCTCATCCTTCCATATTCTTGGCTCAGGCTGATGCTCTTTGAGCTCAATGTTCAGAACAAAAAAAGCCAGAAAGAGACTTCTTTGCCATTCACTTCCAAAAGCTAGACTGGTCAGGTACATCTAAAATAACAGGACATAGACCAGTCATGTGACTTCTTTGTTGAGGGAAACTCCCACATGGGAACATACCCTTTCCCAGATCTACACCTGCCCCTCAACTTAGAGAACTATCAGGGGCCCAGAGAGGTTAAGAGATGTGTTTAGAGCCACAAAGGGCATCAAAGGCAGGATTTGAACCCAGGCCTTTTCGACTCTAAGCAAAGCTGGCTTTCTATCCAATAGACCAACTCACCTCTCTTTGGGCCAAACATTCACTGGACAGGTTTGTTTTACTCTGCGGTAATGTGTTAAAGCAATAAAATTCCCTCTAAATTAGGGAATTCATCAAAACTTCATCAAGTACCAGGGAAAAGCAGTCTCTCTACCAGAGCAATACAAGGGCCCTGACTTGCTACTCTTTTGACATTTTCATGGAATCAGAGATTTGGAGGAGAAGGTGCATCAGACCATTCAGTCCAACCCCTCATTTTTCAGATGAAGAAAACTGAAGTGCAAACACACATACACACACACATATACATACACACACACACACGCACAAGCTTGGGTAACTAATTCACCCAAGGTCACACCCCCCAAAGATAGCAAGGGGCAGAGCCGAGATTCAAACCCAGGTCCTTAGACTCCAAACCAGCACACATTTCCCACCATCCCAGTCTCCCTCTCCAAATACTTTAAACACATATTAACCCCAAGTATGGAAACTCTAGACACTGTAGGGATTTGAAAATAACAGAGACCTCATGTTGATAACCATAGTATCTGTAAGTGGGAGCCAGCAATCACTAACAACCACCCCTGACAACAAGCAAAAGGCAAGCATGTGTGTATATATGCATGCATGTATTTGTGTATATGTGTGTACATGTGTGTACATGTGTGTGCATGTGTGGCTGTGTGTATCCATGTGCATGTTTCTGTTTGTGTATCTGTGTGTGTGTGTGTGAACAGCAACAAGGGATCAGGAAATGACCTCACTCCAGAGCAAACCACAGGCTCACGAGGAAATGTCCACTTGGGCAAGCTTGAGCACTAAAAGTCCAGGAGCCTCCCTATCGGAAGCTGGCAGCACTTGATAGGAACCAGGAAATAAGCAATTTACTGCATCAATTACCAACAGGATTTTTTCAGAGGGAAAAATAGAGGCCCAGGGTTCCACTTGAGAATGTTAGCCTTTTTTACTAGGAAACAAGGAAATCACGGGAACCCCTGAAGCAGTCTGCAGGTATCATTCTGCATTTGTCTTTCTGTAGAGGCATTCAACAGCCACATGTGTATTTAATATGACCTGGTCTCTCTACCATGAAATCTCTGGAGAAAAGGATGATGAGACTCAAAGGCTTTAAAATCTGTTTGTTCAACTCTTTATGACCCTTTTGCAAAGATACTAAAGTGGTTTGACATTTCTTTCTCCAGCTCAGATGAGGAAACTGAGGCAAACACGGTGAAGTGACTTGCCCAGGGCCACACAGCTAGCAAGTGTCTGAGGCCAGATTTGAACTCAGGTCTTCCTGGCATCATGCCCACACCTCTATCTATGCCTTTCTATGCCACCTAGCATCAGCTTACTTTTGTTCATAATGAACATACGGTTGACACAGAGTCCTACTCTGGTGCCTCATTGTGGCATGGACATGAACGAGTTCTTTACTAGCACAGTACAAGGAATGCGTTTTACTGTACGTCCAAATGCAACAAGAAAGTACTTCATGAGCTATTTGGTCATTGTGATAATCTTATTAATTATAAGGATTTGCAAAAAGAAATTTTGAAAAACATCATGAAAAGAGTAACAGCTTTGGCACCAATATCACCTGCTAAAGATGAAAGGGGTATAAACATTTCCATGAAGAACTTGGTAAGATCCTCTTAATCAAATCAACATGCATACTGATACTGGGTGACTGCAGGAAGAGGGGAAAAGGTAAATGAGTATGTGAATTCATGGTTCAGTGACAAGGGAGGAGAGACCAAAAGTCTTGTTTAAATTAAAATCTCACACCTTTATCATCAATATTTTCTTTGAAAAAAATATTGGAGGGCACTGGCTAGAATGATATCAAATAATGTCAAAAAGAATGAAATCAGTTATATTTTAACTTACAGGAAAAGACTGGTTCTTGTTATGGGCATTATTTCTAGGTCAGCTTACAGTCAAGATCAAAATGTGTAAAAAAAAATAAAATAAAAATGAGGAAAAGAAATAGGATACAACTAAAGCAATTAAACTTGGAACTATTTAAATAAGTAATTGAGGAGCAGTTAGGTGGCACAGTAAATGGAACACTGGTCCTGAAGTTCAAACACTCGACACTTATTAGCTGTGGGACCTTGGGCAAGTCATTTAACCCCAATTGCCTTGCCTTCTTTCCTCCAAAAAAAAGACAAAAAACATAAAAAAATGTAAGGGAATTGCCAACCCCCAGCCTCTTGGATGGCATTCACTGATCATGACTCAAGTAAACTGAGGGGAGACTGGTAAGGCATGAACAAGATGGTGCTGGGAGGAAGGGTTCTGCCCCTGTTTTGCTCAAGGCTATTTTCCTGGGCTTTTCAGAGAACAAAGAAGCCCAAAAATATTTTTCTTTCTAGGGGCTACATGTCCACTCTGGGCAGTCCTGGTTAAAGGTAAATTACTTCCTTATAAGGGCAAACTAATTGCTGATAGGCTCACTTAGGGCACTGGTGTCAGAAAAGAGATAAAAGTGCTGCTCACTGCTGGAATAAACAGAGTTCTTACTATCTTGTCTCCCGCCTCAGTCATTGCTTACAGCTAAACTCTACCAGGAACTACACGCCTCTGCTGGCCAGACAAGCCTGTGGGCCTGACGGATCAGGCCCAAACTCCCAGGGTCCCTAACAAAAAAATTCATTGAAAAATTTTAAAAGGGAAATAGAAAAAAAGAAATTACACTGACATTGATTCTGAGGATTTTCCCTAGAAATTTAATCGATGCAATTAATTGCCACAAGGAGAACAAAAAAGTCCAGAAAATACCTGCACTGACAAACATCTCTTACTTTTCACATTGATAGGGATGGCTGCCAAAGGCAGCACCAGATTAGGATATAAAGTCATCTCTAAAACCTGAGAAGAGGGACAATGGGTGCTTATCATCAACACCATCTCAGACTTTAAGAAGAACTGGGTAAGACATCCAACTAAGAATCCCAAGAGAATCCAAAGATGAAGATAGAAGGACAACAAATAGAAAAGAAATGGAAAAGAATGGCAAACATCATTATAGAAGTTTTCCTCATCACAACCAATGGAAGTACCTTACCTGAACTGGAGTATCATGGTCCCTGATGGGCTGACAGAAGAGGGAGAAGGGGCCAGAAAATGAGCAAAGATAAGAAAAGAAGCCAGACTGGAAAGGACATCATTGTGAGGGCACAGAGGAACCATTATATAAAATATATGAAGAAGGGAAAAATATCAAAAGCAGAGAAAAATCCTAGAACTCATTAACACCAAAAAAGGTGGCTAAGAGAATATCAGATACCAACTGGTCTGTCTACTATCCCACTGATACAAAATCTTTAAGAAAGTCATCTACACATCAAAAGAAGTCCTGATTGTTCCTAGGGATTAAGCAGGCTTTCCCAAGCAATATTCAGCAACAGACCACATCTTTATCATCTCACAATTAACTGAAATATGTAGAAAACGATAAGATTCTATCAAGCCTGTTGATAAGGAAAAATTATTTGGTTTGCTGGCACAAAGCACTGCCAGACAGGGTCTTCTACAACAAGATATCTTCCATCCATACATCATGATCATTAGGATTATTTGGAAAATATAACAATAGAAATAGCCCTGTTCAATGATCCTTGGCAAGAGCGAGAAAGCAAGACATATAACAGGAAAATGGATGCATCCTGAAGCTATAGGCTCACTGCAGGCAAGAACTAGATTCAAGGCAGAGTCTAAGTCAAAGAAAGATTCTCTTTGGATGGAGAGAAGTCCTCCATTTACTCCCATCTGTAAAGAACACTGGACTAACAATCCCCAAAGAATTCACAAAATACCTAAAAATGATATGCAATTATTCAAAGGAATTTGGCCTATCCATCCACAGAGGAAAGATCCAAATGGATGGAGAAAACCTATGGTCCAAATTTCAACATGTAACTGAATGGATACCCTATAGGCCATGTCCATGCATACATATGTACATCTAGGACAAAGAAGATGGATGGAAGAGTTAGATTCAGGAGGCTGGACTGCCTCTTGAAAAGTATAAAGCATCTTTACTGATTCCAAACTTCCTGTGAAAGCCAAGGCCCACCCGCCATTTTAATTCCTACATTCTATAGATGTCACCAGATGGCAGTAAGACACAAAATACATCTTCCCACCAGAGAATTTAAAATTAATATTGCACAAAGGCTGATGGTCCAGGGGGAATGTAAGCAGTAGCTATAACATATAACTGGTGAAGAAGTTTGAATAAGAACAAGAACACAAGATGTCACCAAGGTAGGCTAGGAAGAGAAGGTAGGCTGGTCATGAGGCAGAAATGAAAGACAGCAAGTAGACAGCAAGAGTACTCCACCAGCACTTTCATGATGGCAGAAGGAAGCAAGGAAGAACTCCAGTATGTTGAGTGCACCCCACTGTGGTAAAGTGATGGGACAACATAGACAAGAATTATGTAGGGCAGGCATGGATGGGTTGTGACCATCACAAGAGGGAACTTCTGACTTAACGAGACTATAGAAGGGAGCACCTCAGCACAAGGTGAGGTGACCTACCAGAGGTAGCTAGATTGTACAGTCTGTAAGAGCACTGGACTTGGGGTTAAAGAGACCTGAATTCAAATACTGCCTCAGACACTAGCTATGTGACGTTGGGCAAGTCATTTAAACTCTCTTGGACTTAGTTCCCCCATTTCTAGAATAAAGATAAATAACAACAGGACAGAATTATTGTAAGGATCAAATGTGAAAGAATATATCAGACGCTTTGCTAACCCTTAAAGCACCATGTAAGTGCCGGCTGTTATCATTCTATGAAATGATGTTTCATATTGCCACAGAGATCTAAATGAAACTAATTCAGCTAACGGCTTTATCTGCTTTGTAAAGTGAACCTGTAAGCCATCTTTCCATAGGACTGCAATTCACAATAAGTATGTTAATGTTGGTCTGGTTCAACTCCTCAGATAATAAGTATGTCAATTGCTTGTGCTCGTCCTTCGTTGCCAAAGAAGACCACGCCATCAGAGACGAAGAAATCACATTTAGTGCAGCAGAGGCTGAAATGTTTAGAGCTGATCTAAAAATGCGAGTCTGAGGCTCCTCTGCTCTTGCTCCTCCTGTCACATAATAAGGGTTTAATAAATGCTTGTTGACTGATTAACAAAAGAGCATGCCAGAGAGAAGAAGAAGGAGGGAGGACAAGGGAGGGAGGGAGGGAGGGAGGAGGGGGAGAGAGAGAGAGATCAATAAATAGATGGATAGATGGATGAATTAATCAAAGGATGAATCAATAGATCAACAGAACATTTCTTACTGTTGTCCAGAGCACTGGGAAATTAAGTGACCTGCCCAGGGTCACAAAGTCAGTATATGTCAGAGATAGGACTTGAACTTGGGTCTTCCTGGATCCAAGCTCATCTCTCTATCCAACACACCATAATGCCTAGAAACTAGGTATAAATGGCTTAGCAAAGGATCCTACAAAATGTATGGCTAAATTTTCATTAACTTCCAAACTACTTCCTCAAACTCCCTGCTTTCAGTTCTTGGCCAAGGTCATGCTCAACTTTGGTAAAATTAAAATAAATATTCCTTGAAGAATAGTACCTGACTTTCATGGACAACAAGAAGTAGTCTTTCCAAAGCACTTGAAAGGTTGCAAAGCACCATATATATCTAATTTCATGTGATCCTCAAAACAACCCTGGCAGGGAGGGTCTATTACTACCCCCATTTTACAGATGAGGCAAAGAAAGGCTAAGTGACTTGTGCAGCTGGTTAAGTGTCTGAGGCAGTACACACAAGAGAGTCAATTCTTCAGTATGTGCCCTTCTAGGAGGGATCTGTATCATGAATAATCAAAAGAGTATATGAGTTGGAGCTGCTTATTTTTACATTTTATTTTTATTTCCCCAACATGACCACTTACTTTCTCCATTCTGTTTTTTTCTAAACAAATTATACTCCACCAAACTCTCCAGATTGAAGGTGTGATTCTCTCCACAGTAACTCTCTTTTTTTTTCAGAGAAAGGAAGGAAGCAGAAAAGAGTATGGGATTGCAGAGGAAAATCCATCCTGCCATTTATGAATTATAACTCTTATTTAATGTTGATGGACTGCTTCGGGCACTGTTGGAAGAACAGAATTACATGTAGCCAGGGTAAATGATAAAAAGGCAAAGAGAATTTCTCTACTTCTATTTTCTTTTCTAATTTTCCCTTCATAGATTTTTGCCTCCTTTGGCTGGGGTCCTTGGGATACTATAACCAAAGTTATTAACAATATATAAGGGAAATTTCTCTACAGACTACCCTAGGATTTGAGATCATATCATCAGTTAACACTCCAATCCAAGCAGTATTCATAACCAGAGACCTTTTCCTTAGACTCATAGAATCTAAGTAGAACTGGAGAAGAAACTCCCTGGAAAGACACCCTAGTCCCACCCACATGACTCCTTTTCCCCTTCAGGTGAGGCTACATTTGAATCAGTCACAGGAAAACCAATGTTTGCCCATTTCTTGAAAATTCCTAGACAACAAAACTCCATAACCTCCACTAGAAATGCACCCTCATTTTCCATAATATTTCAAGACAAAATTTGAAGACAGTTTTGGGTTTGGTGAGGGGAGGTCTAGCTATCTTCTCCCTAAAGCCTAAGAAGCATGGTACAAGGGAAGAGGATTTGGAGTCAGAAGCCCTGGCTCTGACTGTGCAAACTTGGGAAAGTATCTTTCCCTCTCCATGCCTTTCCCATGCTAGACCTGGTGCTCTAACCATTGAGCAACCTAGCTGCTCAGAAAGGAACACAATACTCCACATGTAATCTGTTGAGGGCAAAATACAATGTGACTATCTCCACTTTAATCCAGGTCCAGATGATTCTCTCATCGGAATCCAAGAACGTGTGAGCCTTTATAGTTGCTTTATCATACCACTGACACATTTTGAGCTTGCAAGTACACCTGATTGGTCTTCATGATGAAGTGTAGACAGAATGTAAAGCATCTTACATTGAAACTGACAAAGATATTGGTCAAACACTATAACCTAATCTTTCCAGAGAATCCAGAGTGTCTCCCATTTCTTTCTGTCTAAGGGATTCCAAGGGGCATCTTCACCCATCAAGTCTGAGCTATTGGAGTATTTAAACAAAAGGCAGGATTTCAATTATTCAGTATCATAATAATCTGTTGCTTCATTTAATACCAAGCAGGTCCGATGATCCCTTTACTTGGCTTTCCAGGATCTGAGAACTTTTAAAATATAAAATAACAACTTACCTCTTCCACTTGCTTATTTTTTTATACTCACATATGGTCCCATGGAAAGTGTCATTGGAATGGCAGTCTGCAAGATACACTTGATCTTAGAAATGGATGACCTAGAACGCTTCAAGAAAGCCTTCCACAATGCAATCACCAGCTTTTCTGAATGAATTCTACCACAGCCTGATTCAAACAAATAACATCCTGCTACTTCCCCATACACAACAGTTGGTCCTCAAGGAAAATTTAGACATAAAGGAAAATGAATAAAATAAAATCAGTCTAGAGTCCAGAGAGGATTAGTAAAGATTTAGCACCCAGCTTGTAGGAGTTCAAATCTCTTCTGATCCGGGATGTAAAAGATTATATTTGCTGAATATCAACCCAAACCACTGTCTTTTGCTCACATTTTGTTCACTATATTTCTGCTCAACTACCTGTTAGATCTGGAAACAGGCATTTCTTTCTTTATCCAACAGCAAGTGTAAATACAGGTAAATGTTAATCATAATCTGCCATCCCCTCCTCCTCTAACTCTCCCTACTCCATACCCCCTCACCGAGTGTTCACCAGACATGGACAAAATAACCCCACTTATGTCCATTCCACAGATAAGAAGGTAGGCACTCAGCCATGACAAGGCAAGACTTGGAGAGCTGCCAGGGTGGGGAGATAGGGAGAGGACAAGATGCTAACCTTAGTCCCAATAAGTTTATGTTTGGTTCTATACTTGCTAATGTTAAGTGCTGAAGTTACAAAAGGAAAACTCAATCAACAAACATTCCTCAAGCACCTAGTAGATGCTGGGAATTATACTAGGAGCTGACCTCACTTCCTGAGCTCCAGTTGGATGGCACCAAATACATCTCCACAATGTCCTTCTGAAATGTCCTTTGGCACCTTAAATTCAACATGTCTAAAAGCAAAAGGGCAATTGTCCTATCCGAAGTCACCCTTCCTCCAAACATCCCTATCAAGGGCACCACCATCCTTATCATTCGAGGTTCAAAGCCTTACAGTCAGCCTTGGCTGTTCCCTCCCTCTTGCCCCGTATATAACAGTGTCCAAGGCTTGTGGTTCTCCCTTCCTACTGCATCTCCTTCTTGACCTCACGGAACCATGCCCTTCAGTTCGGGTTTCATCACCTCTCACCTGGACTATTCCAAAAGCCTCCCTCTTGGTCTGCCTATAGCTAATCTCTCCCTTACTCTAATCCAGGCTTCATGTACTCTTCAAACCATCTCCTGAAGGCACAGCTCTCACATGATCACCTGCTCCCTATTGCCTCAAGGATAAAATGAAAACTGCTGAGACAACTTTTGGAAGCCTTCCACAACATGACTCCAACAACTTTTCCAGCCTTCTTTCAAATGTGGGAGGAAAGAAGAAAAGGAATGAGCATTTATGGGCAGTTACTACATGCCAAGTACTGGGGGTTCAGATAGAAGCAAGAGAGAAAGTTCCTGCCTTCCCTTCTTCCTCCAATGGAGGAAGAAAACACACACAAAGGATGGAGGGAAAGTACTTGGCAGAGGGGGATTGACTTTTTAAAAGTCCAGAAAGTCAGGAATAAGGCAATGAGAATGAAGGCAGGCCAGGCCAGGCCAGACCCTGCCACAAAAGGTGGAGCCCATCAGCAGGAGAAGGAGGGCAGGCCTGGCAGAGGAGCAGGCCACAAGGTAAGCAGCCTGTTCCAGTACAAGAAGACTGGGGTTTGAAAGAAAGTTTTAGAATGAGTCAACTTTCTGCACTCTATATTCCCATCAAATTAGACTAATTGTCTCTTGAACAACACATTCCATCTCTCATTCCCCATGTCCTAATCCACCTAGTGGCCATCTCTCAGAAGCATGTTGCCAACTCTACCAGGAAGCTATCTCGGACCCTCTGACTGGCAAGTGAGTTCTCCCACCTTCACTCAACTTGTATTGACTTCCCTGCGTGCATAAAGTATCCCTAGAAGAATATAAATTCCTTGAGGGCAGAGCCCTCAGCACCCAGCAATAGGCCTCCCACTAATGGAGAAGTAATGAATAAAGGATTGTTGAATGGAATTCTTCAAATAATCCAGCTTCATCTAGGCTGGCCAGGCATCACTTTATATCACATACTTGCCTGTGTCTTCATAAGACTTATGTGAAAACCAGGTCTATTATAAGAGAAATGAACATGCATGCACACACACATTCAAGTTCTAGAATCATAATTAAGTCAGCTCTGTTGTTATTCCTAGAAAGTGTGCTTATATAACCCTATCTGACCTCCCCTCTGTGTATGCATTATCTCCCCAATCAGACTCTAAATTCCAATAAGGGCAGGGACTGTCTGTCTCTTGTATTTTTATCCTGCATATTTAAGGCAATGCTTGGAATAGTTATTGCTGTCAGTCCTTCCTTTTCTCAGAAGACCAAAGATATCACAATGTTGGGGCCACGGTATGGTGTGTTTGGCTGTAGCCGATCAGTCCAGTGCAAGTTCAAAAGGCACCACCACAGACTGGGCACAGTGATCTGTTATAAGGAACATTCTACTATCTGGCCTTGCTCATGAAGTACAGCACCTTCTTCGATGCCGGGACACCATGCTGGGCTTGCCTATGTCCCATAGTCAATGTTAAAGTTCTTCAAAGATACCTTTAGAGTGTCCTTATACCACTCCTTCTGATCATCATGTGAACATTTAACTTGACTGAGTTCCTATAAAATAGTCACTTGGACAAGCATGCATTTGACATTAGCCTGCTACATGACCAGCCCACTGGAGTTGCACTAAACTGCAGTAGAGTTTGAAGGCTTGGCAGCTCAGCTCTAGAGAAGACCTGTGTTCAGTATTTTATCCTGCCAGGTGATCTTTGGGATCTTCTTGAGACCATTCAAATGGAAACAGTTCAGTTTTCTGGCATGGGGCTGATATACTATCCAGGATTCATAGGCATGCAACGGTATTGTCAGCACAATGGCTCTGTAGACATTCAGTTTGGTAAGTAAGCTAATACCTCTTCTCTCCCATACTTTCCTTCAGAGTTTCCCAAACACTGGATTAACTCTGGAAATACAAGTGTCAACCTTATTATCAATATATACATCCCTGGAAAGTATACTACCAATGTAAGTGAACTTAACCACATTATTCAAAATTTCTCCATTTACTGTGACTAGTGGCTCCATGTATAGATAGCATGATGTTGTCAGGTAGAAATCCTATTTTCTTGGTGCTTTTTGTCAGGCCAAAATTAGCACAAGTGGCAGAGAATCAATCCATACTTCATTACAACTTAGTCTCACAGGCTGCATTGAATACACAATCATCTGGGAACCAAAAGTTCATATTCTTAGTCTTAGCTTATAACTTTTCCAAGTTAAATAGTTTGCCATCCATATGGAAGTAGAGCTTGATGCCATTTTATCCTTATTGAAGGTGTCTTACAATATTATGGGAAATATCATGCTAAAAAGCATGGGAGCAAGCACATAGCCCTGCTTCACTCTCCAGGTGACTTGGAAAGCACAAGAGCATGATCCTTTATCTTGAACATGTGCAAGTTTGCTTTCTTGACAGTGCATGCAATACTGATGAACTTCTCCAAGCAACCAAGCTTTCATTCATTTGCTCATTCAATATGATCCCTTTGTTAACACTGTGCACCATTTTCTCCCCTTTGGAGTGAACAGCCTTCCTTCTCTTTTGAAGAAAAAAGCAGAGCCAGTTTCAGGGAAGATAACCTTTCCTGGGCAGTCAGGCTCATGGCACCATCGTCCTATGCCACCACAGTTAGAAAGGTTCTCATTAGGGAAAATGCTAACTATATGCAAGCAAGGTCCCCTGATTTCTAATGCCCATGAAATCTAGGCTAACTATTCCTTTGGTTTTAGGTTTTCTCTCTGATGAATGGAGAGTAAAAAGAGAGGAGAGGAAATTGCCCTTTAAATGTGGGGTTTTTTCTCTTTTACTTCATTTAGGAAGTATGTTCTACCTGCTGCCAAAAAGGATTCAAGGCAGCCTTCTCAAGGGTTATGTGATCTCTTTGCCCATTTTCAAACTAATCATTTTTTTCCTTTTAGACAAGTTGTGAGGATCCCAGGAGATGATTTATCCAACTATTCTAGTGAATGGACCATTTGAAAACAGAAGTCTTTGGGGATCCACCAGGGACAAAAGGAAAATAAGAAAGTAATCAGGAAGTGTGAGAAGGTAAGGGTCACAGATCAGGAGGCTGGGCTTCGGAGAATTGGATGCTTGCAAAAGCCAAGAATAGGAATAAGAAGAAGTCAGCAAGGGCACTATAGAAGGCAAGAGTCAGAGGTTACTAGCTGCAAGGGAGTTGAAGAATAAGTCAAAGAGAAGGTTCACATGAAAGTAAAAATACACACACATACACAAACATACACACAGATATATACACAAACACACACACATACACAAACCACACATACATACACAAACACACACACATACATAAACACACACATACACATACACACACGAGTCACACAGCCATTCATTGGTTACAGAGCAGAAAAGCAAGGCATCAATAGACTGACAAATGTCCAAAGAGAAGCATCCAGGATGATGGGGGTGTTTGACTTCAGCAGGACTGGATGGAGTAACTAGAGACATTTAATCTTAACAAGAGAAGACTTGAGCCCCCAATAGCTGTCTTCAAGAATCTGAAGAACTGAGGCAGAGTCAAGAGGGCGGAGTAACAGCATACACTTTCTAGAGCAATGCCCCCAAGCCCAGCAAAATTGCTCTAAACAAATTCTGGAGCTGCAGAACGACAGTGCAAAGCAAATCTCCAGCCCAAGACAGCCTGGACACTTCACCAGGAAGTGTCCATTGTGTCATGCTGGGAGCACAGTGCAGTCCAGCCTTGACCATGCCAGTACAGACAGAGACTGAATCTCTCACACTTGTGGTGGATTCCAGATGTCATGACCCCAAAATGCTGAGGATAAATTGAAAGGTCAGTGGGAAAAGTGTGTGGGACCAGTGCAGGAGAGAGGAGTGGTCCAGTCCCAGCCCTAGGGCTGCTGAGAGAGAAGGGAGCGGAGGAACCTGCAGCAGCCAGAGCAGTAGCAGTGGAAGCTGCAGCCATTGCTTCTGGAGCTCTAGGCCCACAGATTGTGGGGGGATAAAGCAGTTGATAGCACACACCCCACCACCACTGGAAGCAGAAAACTATCTTGATAAAGAGCTCAGAAGTCAAGTAAATGGCTAGGGAAATGAGCAAAAACATGAAAAAGAATCAGACTATAGAATCTTACTTAATATAACTTGTCTCAGGCCATGAAAGAGCTCAAAAAGGATTTTGAAAATCAAGTAAGAGAAGTAGAGCAAAAATTGGAAAGAGAAATGAGAGTCATTCAAGAAAATCATGAAAAACGAGTCAACTGCTTGCTGAAGGAGACCCAAAAAAAATGTTGAAGAAAACAACATTTTAAAAAATGGCAAAAAGAGATCCAAAAAGCCAATGAGGAGAAGAATGCCCTAAAAAGCAGAATTGACCAGATGGAAAAGGAGGTCCAAAATCTCACTGAGGAAAATAATTCCTTAAAGATTAGAATGGAGCAGATGGAAGCTAATGACTTTATGAAAAACCAAGAAATTACAAAACGAAACCAAAGAAATGAAAAAATGGCAAACAATGTGAAATATCTCATTGGAAAAACAATTGACCTAGAAAATAGATCCAGGAGAAACAATTTTAAAATTATGGAACCACCTGAAAGCCATAATCAAAAAAGAGCCTGGACATCATCTTTCATGAAATTATCAAGGAAAACTGTCTTAATATTCTAGAACAAGAGGGCAAAATAAATATTGGAAGAATTCACCAATTGCCTCCTGAAAGAGATCTGAAAAGAAAAGCACCTAAGAACATTGTAGCCAATTTCAGAGTTCCCAGGTCAAAGAGAAAATGTTGCAAACAGCTAGAAAGAAACAATTTGAGTATTGTGGAGATACAATCAGGATAACACAAGATCCAGCAGTTTCTACATTAAGGGATCAAAGGACTTGGAATATGATATTCCAGGAGTCATAGGAGCTAGGATTAAAACCAAGAATCACCTAACCAGCGAAACCGAGAATAATACTTTCAGGGGAAAAAATGGTCATTCAATGAAATTGAGGACTTTCAAGCATTCTTGATGAAAAGACCAGAGCTGAATAGAAATTTGACTTCCAAACATAAGAATCAAGAGAAGCATGAAAAGGTAAACAGGAAAGAAAAATCATAAGGGACTTATTAAAGTTGAACTGTTCTCATTCCTACATGGAAAGATAATATTTGCAACCCTTGAGACTTTTCTCAGTATTTGTGTAATTGGAGGGACTATATACAGATAGACAAAGAGCACAGGATGAGTTGAATAGGAAGGGATGATATCTTAAAAATAAAATTAAGGGGTGAGAGAGGAATATATTGGGAAGAGAAAGGGAGAAATGGAATGGGGCAAATTCTCCCATAAAGAAAAAAAGAAAATGCTTTTTCAATGTAGGGAAAAAGGGGGAAGGTGAGAGGGAAAAAGTGAAACTTACTCTCATCACATTTTGCTTAAGGTGGGAATAACAGGAACACTCAGTTTGGTAGGAAAATCTGTCTTACACTGCAGGAAAATAGGGGAGAAGGGGATAAGTAGGGTATGAGGGAGATGACAGAAGGGAGGGCAAATGGGAGGAGGGGGTAATTAGAAGTAAACACTTTTGGGGAGGGACAAGGTCAAAAGAGAGAATAGAATAAGTGTGGGGCAGGATAGGATGGAGGGAAATACAGTTAGTCTTTCACAACATGATTTTTATGGCAGTTTTTTGCATAACTACACATGTATAACCTATATTGAATTGCTTGCCTTCTCAGTGGGTATGGGTGGGGATGGAGGAAGGGAGAGAAGTTGGAACTCAAAGTTTTAAAAATGAATGTTAAAAATTGTTTTTACATTCAACTGGGAAATAAGAAGTACAGGTAATGGAGTATAGAAATCTATCTTGCCGTACAAGAAAATAGAGGAGATGGGTATAAGGGAAGGGAGGGGTGTGATAAGAAGTAAGGGCAGATTGGGGGAAGGGGTAATCAGAATGCATAGTATCTTGGGGTGGGGGGAGGGGAGAGAGTTTGAGATAAATTTTGGAACTCAAAATCTTATGGAAATGAATGTTGAAAACTAAAAATAAGTTAATTTTTTAAAATTTGAATAACTGCCAAATAAAAGAGAAATTTGACTACTTCTGCTCAGCTGCACAGAGCAGAACCAGGAACAATGGGGAGACATTGCAAGGAGGCAGATTCAGGGATGTCAGGAAAACTTCTTAATGGTAAGAGGCATTTCAAAGTACAGTGAAAGCTCGGGAAAGCTTCCCTTTAACTGGGGCCTTCCAGAAGAGGCTACATGGACACTCTCTTGCTGGACACATTGCAATGAAAATCCTTCTTCACGTAAGGGTTGGATGAGATGTTCCCCGAGGTCCCTTCCAACCCTATGAGTCTATAATAATAACCTGTTTCTGGCCATGTGCTAACAGTCATCCAAGTAGACTTTCCTTAAAATGAGAGGAGGACAATGAATGCCAAAGGCTTCCTGGCATAAATCACCAGCTCTCATTAGAACCAAAAAGCAATTCATAGAACAATATAATCTCAACTCTAGAAGGAAATGGAACAGCTAGGTGGCACAGTGGATGGAGCACCAGGCCTGGAGTCAGAAAGACCTGCTCTCAGATACTAGCCGTATAACCCTGGGCAAGTCACTTAACCTGTTTACCTCAGCTTCCTCATCTGCAAAGTAAGGATTACAACAGCATCTAACCTCCCAAGTCATTGTGAGACAAATGAGATAGTAATGCTAAAGCACTTAGCACCATATCTGGCACATAGTAGGTGTTACATAAATTTTAGTTTAAAAAAGTGATAACTCCAAAGGTCATTTAGTTCAAAAAAAGATCCTTTTCCTAACCCCTAACAGATGATCAACTAAACCTCTTTTTCACAACTTCCCATGGTGAGGAGTCCATTCTCTCCTAAGGTGGCACACTCCTAGTCAAGTACCCTCTTCTCCCAACAAATGCCCACTTCTAGCCCTTTGGACCAAGGAGATTTGGGTCAATTCTATTTCCATTCAATCCCTTCCCAGGAATAAACTCTACTAATGAGTCTCCTTCCGGTGACAGCTGGTTGCCCAAGCTGCTGGCATACAAGAGCCACATGCTACCATAAGCCAGGCTCCTCCCCAACAACAGCTCCAAGCCAGAAACCATGTTCCCAATGAGTCAGGCAGGCAGTGCAACAAAGGTTGCACCCCAGATAATGAGCGTGCAGACTGTATTCTTCCAGATTACAGACTCAGCACTTCCACTTTACCATTTGCCAACCACACCCCCAAACTATATTTATGTTTCCTCATACCCCAGTTATCATGGAATAAGCTTAATGCCCAGAGGTCCAGGTCAGCCCTGGCACCCCACAAGTTTGTCACCTCTGGCTGTGCCCACAAATTATCACAGCAAGATTTGGGTTTTGTCCATTGCTCATCTCAAGTCTTTGAGAACAGAAAAGTGGACAGAGGCAAGGGAGTTCCAATAAGATTACCCGTCAGGCTCTGTCAACTGGAAAGTTCTATGAAAAGGGGAACTGTGCTTCCTAGTACTATTATAATCAGATCAGATCAAAACATCTCCATCCAAAGACCGAGGTCCTGAAATCAAATGTGGAAGGCTTAACAAACAAGTGCTTCTGACCTATAACCTTGGTGCCATCTTTGGGTCTGAGAGGATTTTTTTTAGCACAGATAGCAAGACTGTAGCTGTTCCTGAAAAAAAAATTGCTTTATCAAATCAACAACAGAGTCAGAAAACATTTTTACATGGTCCTACTATGTGCAATTCACTGAACTGGCAAGACTTCCAAAGAATTACTTGGAATGACAAACATTCCACCCCACCCTCAGATTTCTATTTTCTTCTCAGACAGTAAAGGGAGGCGAATTGGCAGTGAGCAGCCTTCTGCCCTAGTCCATAGCATCATAGCAGCTCAGAGCTAGAAAGAATCTTCACAGAGCTTCGAGTCCACTGAACCTTCAGCAGTTGGGTATAAAATGAAGATGCCAAATGGCCAGGAAAGGAGATGGAAACTTCTAGAGCCAAGGACATGGAGAAAGATGTCCAGAAACTGATCTCTAGGCTACTTTCTCTGAGGTGTCCTTTCTTCATCTATGAAATGAGGAGAACAATACCAATTAAGGCTGCTAGAAGGATCGGACGAGCAATGAATACAAACCTGAAAGCCATTATAAATGTATCAGCCACACCATCAGAAACAGACCAGCTCGTATTTGCTGAAGCTCCCATCATTGGTTGTCCCTCCCTAGAAGACTCACAGACTGTCCTAGACCACCGAGGACAGAAAGAAAAAAAATTCCGGGACTTGGTTTTTCTTGCCAAAAGAAATGGTGCCCATGCTATTAATCTGAGGGGACTTGAGCAGATTTTCAGGAGGTGCATCACCACATGGGCCACTTGGTTTCCCATCATTCCTACATAAAGGCTGGGCAGATAGGGATGGCAATCAACAGCTTACAGACCATGCCTCTAAGCACCACATCAGCCTCTCTCTTCCTCAAGACAAGGAATAGATTTAAAGCAGAACAAACAAAAAAAGACAGAAAAGGTACCTTGGGCCTATGGCTTCAGTCTGGCCTGTTCTCCTGAGATTGGAGGAGCTAACACTCCTTGGAAGATGGAAGAAGACCAAGAGACACCGAAGACTTTCTGGGTAGAGTACAGTATCTGCAGGGGTCTACTGACCCTACAAGTGTTTTCTCCAACATCATGTGTATTCCCAGAGGAGCTTTGGATTTGAGACCAGGCTGCAAAGTCTTAGCAATAGAAAACACAAAAGTGTTTGCTCTGTGTCACTCAGTCAGGGACAGCTATGACCATGACAACATCTGATCCACTGAATTCAGTCAGTCATTGAACCCCAGAGACCAAGAAGGGCTGGACTTGGTTAATATTTGGATAGAAGACTACAGGGACACACAAGATGGGAATGTTTGAGGGAGCAGGATGGCACAGTGGAAAGAGTTCTGGCAGCTGGTGAGGCAGTGGACAGAGCACTGGGCCTGGAGTCAGGAAGACTTGAGTTCAATCAGACACTATCTGTGTGACCCTAGTCTAGTCACTGAACCTCTGCTTGCCTCAGTGTCCTCATCAGTAAAATGGTAATGTTAACATCACCTCTTTTATAAGGTTATTGGTAGGGTCAGATAATATTTTTGGGGGGAGCACTTAGCACCATGCCTTGCATATAGTAGGTAATACACAAATACTTATTCCTTTCCCCACCTCTGAAGTCAGAAAAGTTGGGTTCAAATCCTGCCTCAGATATTTACTACCTATGTGCTTTGGGTAAGTCACTTAATTTTTATCTACTTTAAAAAAAGAGAGAGAGAGAAGGTGAATGCATGCCTCTCGATCGATCATGCTGTGACCTTCTGAGCCCTTCATACTACTTGAGTCCTCCCTACTCTGCCTCTGTCACTGGGCAAGGGAATTGTGGCTAAGTTACTTGGACCTGAGACTCAGTGTGAATCTCCCTGAACCCTGATACCGGCTCCCTCTGTGTCCCTCTGACACTCTGAGGACACCATTCTCTGTGCATTTGGACTGCTCCATGATTGGATGCATTAATTAAGCACTTACTATGCCAGGTGCTGGGGAACAGATCCTGTCCTCAGTGAATTTCCCGTTGAGTAGGGAGATGAGGCCTGCCTACAAATTTAGAAAATAACAAATGTGGGAGAGATCAGTAGAGTGACACGAGAGATGCCAGGTGAGAGGGCCCACTTCTTCTGTCTAGGGGTATCAGAGAAGTTTCCCTGGGAGGTGACAGTGACAGGTCTGATCCTGATTAGAATAAACCTGGGTCCAAGTGAGACACATGGGGCCAAGAGAGCTCTGCCTATAAAAAACTAGGGCAGGTCTGAGAGAGTTTCAGGGACCTCAGCTAGTGCTTGTTCATGGGATCAAAGATTTCTACACCTTAGAAGCTGAAAGGAATCTTAGAGGTCATCTAGGCCTACCCTGGACATTTAGCTGAGTGATTGGCACAGAAGTACTTAATAAATGCTTGTGAATGAGAAAACTGAGCTGTAGAGAGATTGGGTGATTATTTCATGATCACGCAGGAATGGATTTTAATAAATGGAGACAGCTATGGGTAAGAGTAGAATGCCTAGGAGAGGAGTAGGGAAAAAAAATTACTACATTTGAGGAGAGGGATGTAAAAATGGATAAAACTGATTTTTAAATAGTGAAAATAAACCATATGATCTGAATGGTAACAGAGATTTTTTTTTTGAAGCTAAAATTCCAAACTTCCTTTTTCACACTAATACTAATAGTCTTATATTAGTTAAAAGCCAGCTGTCCATAGTGCTGCCCTGGGCACTCTTAGAAATAAATTGGACCCCAGCTCTCCCCTCCAGTTGCTTACTGGAATGATATAAATCATGGACCTTGATGCAAGGAAACACAGAGAGGACAAGAAAATGAGAGAGGACAGCAAGGAAGATGAAATGCTACAAGACAAAACGCAAAGGGTGTTAGCCAACTGAGTTAGAAGTGCCAGCATCCTGGCCCATGAAATGACCTTCAAAACCATGATCATTCCCACTAGAAAAAGCTTGAAAATGTCAGCTTCCTCTAAATGATGGGTCCCTCATTCTCCCCTAGACGGAAAAAGGAAGGAGGGAGGGAGAAAGAGAGGGAAGAAATGGGAAGGACAGAGAGAGAGAAAGAGAGAGAGAGAGAGAGAGAGAGAGAGAGAGAGAGAGAGAGAGGAGGCACATCTCTCTGATAGGAGAAGCAAATATCTGTCTCCAAAGCTGTCCAAGAATGGACAATATTCTGTAATAAATCTGGCATCTCTATGACTCACCCACAGATGAATTGGACTCAAAGAAAAGGGAGAAACCAGCCATGAAATATAGTAAATTGCAGCCTAATCTTCCTCATGCTGGATTTCATTCAATTGTTTGAATGAACTTACAGTCTGGAAGGCAGAGTGAAAAAAGGCTGGCAGAATACATTAACTGGTTGCCTTTTAGACCATCCAATGCATTCCCTCTATAATTAAAGAACGATATTTCCCAGCTTAACTCAGCACCTTAGAAGGGGGAGGAAGGCAGGAAAGAACCTATTTTCCTTCATTACCACGATGTTTTTTCCAGCTCCAAAGGCTGCTCATTTTCAAGAACACAGGGGAAGGATGGGCTCTCTAGGAGCTTAGTCATCCTCTCCTTGGCTTTTTCCCTTCAATCTGCAGTATCTGGACAGGACAAGTCACTGGCTTTCAACTTGTACAATGAAACTGCACTACTCCTTTCCTCCCTTTGCCTTGACCGATTGACCTTAGAGAAGTATTCAAATGACTCACATCTTCTAATTCAGTTTGGAGACAAAACCAAAAGAGACACTGGAGAAATATTGGATTAGCATGGGGTCTGGAGTGAAGGAGGAGGACAGCATTTCCATGTGACCTGGGGCTTCTGAGTGCAGCTGCCATATCTTATGGAGAGGGAATCACCAGTTCACCCCACCGGTGGCCTGATCCTTCTCAGTCCTCTCTTTTCTCTTTCCTTTTCCCTCCTTTCCTTTTCCCACCTGAAGAGGGATGGAAAATGGGCTCCCCAGATCTCTTTATAAAAGTCAAAAAGAAAAAGAATCCACGTCCACTTATGGTACAGTCAATGGACAAATTAGATCCAGTTCAGCACGATGAGCCCCATATTGCCTTTAGCTGAAATACCTCATCATAAATCCAACACAAATACTAGAGGCTAATTTGCTTCCGCTTTGGTGCCACAGGGAACTATGCACCTGAAGTGTACCTTCTCCTCTACCCCTACCTCTATAAGGTCTTTTGCCATTTCAGAGTATTTCTTCCTCTATATCAGGGCACCTACATGCCAGCCCCCTCCATCCCCTTTCCTGGTATATGTCAATACCCTCAAGATTACATAATTTTAGAGCCAAAGGGAACATTAGGGTACATTTATCCAAACCATATTTTAACAATAATCTCTATAACATTCCCAATGACGAGTCTTCCCACATTGTCTAGAAGATTTCTAGTGATGGGGATCTCATTTACCTTCAAAGGTCAATTCCATTGTTGGAAATCAATAATTATGAGGACTCTCTCCTTATAACGACCTGATATTCACCTCTCTGCAGCTTCTACTCATTGCTCCTACTTCCACCATCTTATAACAACCATTAATTTATTAATTGTGGCAAGTATTAATTAATAAATCCCTCTTTTCCATATTAGCCCTTCCAATTTTCTTAAACAGCTCTCACTTTACCTTCTAAGCCTCCCCTCTCTTCTGGCATCTTCAATTGCTTTTCCCCATCCTTGGAATCCTCTCTCCTCATCTCTACCTCCCGGCTTCCCTGGCTCCCTTCAAGTCTCAGCCAAAATCCTATCTGTCAAAAAAAGCCTTTTCCAATTCCCTTCCCTCTGCTATTTCCAATTTGTCCTGTACATATCCTGTTGGTAGTTTTTATATTGTCTCACCTGAGAGCTCCTGAAGGACAAGGACTGTCCCATGCCTTTCTTCTCATCCCCAGCAGCACTTAGCACAAAACAGGACTTTAATAAATGAATTTTTACTGACTCCAGGCTAAACTTCCCCAGTTTTTCTCACCTGGTCTACATGGGGTCTGATTTTATATCACCTGGTCACCTTGATCATGCTCCACTGGTCATTCATCTACCCTTCCCAAAATATGGTATCTACAACATACAAAGATGAAGTCTGAGGAGAGCAGAGTACAAAGTATGACTTTTCTCATTCTAGACACTGCTTCTATTCATGTACCCCAAAACTGCATCCGCTCTTTTGGCTGCCATATGATGTGGACAGAGACGCATTGAGGAGTATTGGACAGACAGACAGCTGGGCTGAAGTTAGAAAGACATCAGTTCAAATCCCACCTCTGACACCCAAAGACTCTGTGATTCTTGGCAGCTTCTCAAACTCCAAACTCTCAATGCCTCCAGGCATCTCTCAGAGAAGGTGCCAACCTATGTTAGAAGACAGTGGCTTCCTCACCATTCACTGAAATCATGCTATGTACAACTCCAGGAATAAAAAAAAACAAAACGATGGAGATATTACACACCCCATCTTGGTCCCACATGATTTTGATCTCCTCTGACATGTTTCTATGTTTGAAGGTTTTTGTTCCACATATCTTGGGGACTCTGGTGACTTTTATTTGACAAGTTTTTCTTAAGTTCATATTTATCAAAGTTAGGTATAACAGTTTGGTCGGTGCTTATGGTTTGGTTCCAGGATGATCTGTGGCTCGAGGTCACTGGGATGTTTTGAGTTCTGTATTTGTAACATGAGGATTTGTCATCTGCTAGTTGATGGAAGAGAACCAGCTTCTGGCCTATAATTCTAGCCACAAGGTCATGTCAAGCTAAGGGTTTAGTAGGTGCAAGGTGTTCACAGGGACAGTGGCTCCCTTCCCTGAATCCATCCGCATTGATCTTTAACTCCAAAGTCACCACTATTACCATTTGTATTGTCATTTATCTCATTTCTTCCCATAGCATTCTACAGAACTCTGTTAGAAATGTTCCTAAGGCAAGCCAACAGTCTCCTCTCCTTTCTGTCTGTTTAAGGTTGTACAGATATGAAACAGTTAAATCAGACAAGTGGGTTGTTTCTATAATTGAATAAAAGTACAGGATATTGGCAATGGGGTGTATTGAGATGGCAACGTCCTTTAAACAACTCCCATGCTTTTCCTCTGACGATGGTCCGCAGACTGTCAGGACACTTGCTGAGGATTTCATCCTCCTGAATCCCCCTTCCTATCCCCTTTGGATCACACAGTCACAGATTTAGAGCCAAAAGAGACCTCAGACCTGCTAGCACATCTCACCCTCCATTTTACAGATGAGGAAACTGAGATCCAAAAAAAGGAAGGAATTTGCACTGGTACTGTGGATTTCTGACTGGTGAGAGTTCACTATATCTAACCCACCCTAGACCCACCACACTTCTTGCCATTCCGTCACCTCAGGCATCCTTCCAAATCCCTCTTTTCTACTTTCTCTGGGAACCATAATCAAATCAACACTATCATTCCTAGAAAGAACCATCCATCAATCACCCTATGACTTCATTCACCATCCCTATCACTTACCAGACCAAATCACCTCTTCCTCAATACCACTTGTCTTGATGTAGCATCTTCCCCTTTTAGAATGTAAGGTCCTTCAGGGCCTGGGACTGTCTTGGGTTTTTTTTTTTAATTTGTGTCTCTAGCACCTACCATGGAGCCTGACGTAGAGAAAATAAGTGAAATAGGTGCTTTTTTCATTTTCCACCTATCTATCCAGAGTCACTTTCAAGGAAAAGGGCAATATCTTTCACAGGGAAGAAAATCAATTTTTAGTGCACGCACACACACACACACACACATATACACATTCACACACACACACATACACATGCGCACACATATCCTATTTGACAGATGCAGCATTGCATTGTAGCCTCAGCACTGGCCTCAAAGCCAAAAAAGCCTGGGTTCTAATCTTGCCTCCGACTCAGACTGGGCTGTGTGACTCTGTCACACAGTGCTGGCCGAAGTTCTAAGACATAGAAGATGTAAACCTGCCTCAGTAGAGGGAGCTTCCTCTCCTGGGAATTCCTTGTACCAATGATCCATATAGGCATTGTGTGGGTATGTGTGTGTGACTGCGCGTGTGTATGTGTATATGTATATGTGTATATGTGTGTAAATTTAGCAAGAGAATGATAAAACTACTCTATTGGCTTCTATTTCCTTCTACAGTTTTTCTTCAAAGATATTTTACTCATGTTCTCTCTTTATAGAACTTGATCCCTTCTCCTGGCCTCAGTCACCTCCCACAACCCACTCACTCATGCCAAGAGTCCCTGGCCTAGTCAGGACAAGTTCCTTCTCTGAGTTCCATCATGAACCAGTTCTCCAAATCACTTGAATGGAGTCACATTGAGCTAATTCACAAAGTTTCTGCAAAATTTTCCTTGTGTTTCTTACCACCCTCCTACGCTGAAAGATTTTCAGCACCCTATGTGCGTCCTCAGATTAGTCATCAAACATGGGGAGGCTGGCTCTGGATTACTTTAGAAATGGTAAATAAGCAAAAAGCAGGAGATTCATCCTCTATCCCAGGGAACATCAGATCTTGACTGGTGGTGACTGCATTTCAAGTGCTTTCAGCGAAGGATAGATGAGGTGGATTCATTCATTCATTCAACAAGCATTTATTCAGAGACTTCGGTATATAAGATACAATACTGGGGAAACATGAAAAAATCTAAAAAATTATCTGCCCCAAGGAGGTCATAGGCTACTGAGGGTGTACATATGGGGCACATTGATGAAATAGTAGTAATAGATATTCTAGAAACTCTGACCTGTGCCCAAACATCACAAAGTCTGTCCTTTGGTTTCCAAGTGATCAAGTGGCCCTGCCATACAGGACAAGGACATACAAATGGTGTTATTAGTAGTAGTACTACTACCACCAGACTCGGCGTACCAGGGATCACAGAGATCACGAATAAGACCTTGGTCTTATTCTCTCCATCATTTTTATCAATGATCCGGGTGATGGCCTAGAAAACAACTACATTTTCAGAAAGAAGAGGGAAAGTTACAATCTATGTGACAGAATCAAGATCTGAAAAGATGCTAATGGATTGGAATGAAAGATCAAAGCTAGCAAAAGGAAGTTAAATCAGCCCAAATGGAAAGTTTCTCACTTGGGTTTAAGAAATCAACTTCACCAGGGTTGGATTGGGTGAGTCTGGTCAGAGAACAGCACCCAAAATCCAGAGTCCAGAGTGATGGGCACAAAAGCTAATTTGATCGCAGATTGGCTGATCTGAGTCACAGGCACAAGGACAAGAGAAGCAAAAGCTACAGAACTATGAAATCCCAGAGTTGGACTAGACATGGCAGACCCTCCAGTTCCAACGGATACAAGGAAAAGAATCCTCTTGGCAACATCCCAATCTGTAACGATGTAGATTCTTTTTGAACATTTCCAGAGATGGGGAAGTAACTACCCAGTCAGCCCCTTCAGCTTTGTAGATTGCTCGACTTGTCAGACCTTAAAAGATACATCGAGGCTAACTCCAACATGGGCAGTTTCCACCCATCTAATTCTGCCCTTGAAATGTAAGCAAAACAAGTCTTGGAACTTTCACAAGACAGCCCTTCAAATATCTGAAGGCAGTTCTCCAGTTCCTCCCCAAGTCTTCCCTTCAGCCTGGCATCCAACCTCAGATGGCACAGATTACGGTCATGGCAGATGCCCTCCTCTGGCTAGGCCCTAGAACTATAACTGGTACCCCCAGATGCAACCTGAGCAGGACAAAGTACAGGGAGATCAGCTTCTCCTTCAACTTGGACACTAGGTGCATCTCCAAACCATCCAGGGTCACATTTGTTTTGGGGCTGCCATGTCACAATGCTGGCTAATACCGGGCTCTTGGACACCTTCGAACCCACAATTCTTTCCACACAGCAGTTTTATTACTAGTCCTGGATGTTATGTGCAGCACTTTCAGAGTCTCCTCCAGTGATAGTCTTCCTCACACATCTAGACTACTACTCTGCATGTCCCACTTTAGGTGTCCAAAGAAAGATATAAAGCTTAGATAAAATCCATTCCTAGCCTTCCTTGAGAGTACAGTCCAGGGGAGATAAAACAGAAACATGGAGGAAAATGATAGATATCTCTGAGCACTGGAAAACACTGCGAGATAGGAGGTTGTTTCTGGCTGAGGTGAATTGGGGAAGGCTTTCTGGAAGCAGTGGACTTGGAATTGACTTCAAAGTAGAAAATCAGCAGATGTCAAGTAGAAGAAAAGGCACTCCTGGCATCAGCACTAGCATTAGCCTGAGCAAAAGATAGAAGGTGGAAGGGCAAATGAAATATTTGGGGAATAGAGGGTAGAAGAGTTCAGCTAGAACATTGAATGCATGGAGGAAAATGATGTCAAATAAAGTTGGAAATGTACGGTGATGTCTGATGGTGGAGGTCCTTGAATGCCAGACAATGGAGCCTGGAATCCAGGCTAGAGATCTGCAGAGCTGAAACTGTGAGAGTGAATGAGATTACCAAGGAAGAAATAATAGACCCAGAAAAGAAGAAGGCCCAGGTCAGACCTTGGTATCTCCTCACAGACAATGTAGCCTGAAATGTGCACCCTGGGCAATAGACAGTCATTGAAGATGTTAGGATAAATGAGTGACTCGGCACGATCTAGGAACAAGAAAAAGTATCCTGATGGCCACATGAGGGATGAACTAACAGAAGACAGAAACGGGAAGAACTCCAAGGAAGTTTTTGCAGTGGTGGGTGGTAATGCCATCATATATGTTCTTGAATCTTGGATCCCACTAACTACCTTGAGCAAATCACCACACTTCTCTGATCCTCAGTTCTATATAAAAAATAAAGAGATGGGACTAGGTAGACTCTAAAGTCTCTCCTAGTATGATGATACTAAAAAATACCCTCTACTATGATGATACTAAAGAGAAAAGGATGGAAGAAAAGGGTGTTGCCATCCCAGAGATAGAACTGACAGAAATTGAGACTTATGTGGACATGAAAGACTGGGGAGATATTGCACACATAGGATAATGGGTAAATAAATGGCTCCAGAGATGGCAATAGTGAAATCAGAGCTTAAGGACAATGTGAAAGTGCAGGTGGTGACATGCCAGATATGAGTAGCTGGCTAGATGTACAGCTGGAGATGTGAGCCTGGAATCCAGCTAGAGATCTGCAGAGCTGGAAGTGTGAGAGTGAATGAGATTACCACAGAAGAAAGAATGGACAGAAAAGAAGAGGGCCCTGGTCAGACCTTGATATTGCCTCCTAGAATCTAGAACAAGGGCTCTGGACAAAGTAAGCACTCAAATAATGTTTATTGAGAGAGAGAGAGAGAGAGAGAGAGAGAGAGAAATGGAAGAAAGAAAAACGAATGAAAGACTTAGCTCCTTGAACATACAGGACCTTAGTCTGCCTCAACCAGGAAGCCTTGCATTTATCTTCTACCCATGACTGGCTTCACAAAAACCATAAGGTTTGTCAAGCCAACCCCTTCTTTTGGGTTTGATTTTTTTAAATCTATTCCCAACTCTTAAGAATTGTTGCTCCATATAGATGGCCTGTTTCACCCCATAGTTTAATGGAGCCTGAGGATTTGTTTTTCATCCTTAGAGCACATAAACCTGCCATGGGCTGCCCTGCGTTTGGAGCTCTATGGAAAATCTGCATTCTGAATTCAGTTTGCACAGGCCTCATCTGAAGGCCATTCCTTCTTCTCTTGATGTCTCCCTCCCAGCAACAACCAGGCAAGCTGCTGATTAGCCTGAGGCCCCTGGGCAACACCTTCTCATCTGGCCATAGCATCCTGGAACCATTCCAGTCAATACTCTAACAAAATTAGGTCCTGAGAAATTAATCTCCGGAACTAGTGGAACAAGTCACTGGTGGAGGCCAACTCTCACAAAGAGCTCTCATGGCCAAACCCTAATGATCATAAAATACACAAACATGCCAAGGAGCTGTGGTTTCATCAGGACAAGGCATTCCTGGTGTGAGAATTCCTTCCACCAAAAAAACCTGAAACCTTGAAGGACTAGGGATAGATCTTGGGGGCTTAGGGGCTGGATATATCTTAGAGATGACAGAATCATAGCTCTAGATTTGGCAAGGACTTTGGGGGCCACCTCATCTAACTCCTTTCATTTTATAGATGAGGAAACTGAGGCCCAGGAAGATTAAATAATTTCTTCAAGGGGGAGTAAGAGACAGAAGGCAGATCTGACTGACTCCACAGTCAAGCATCTTTCCCCTACACTTCCTTTTAAAGCTTCCTGAATGAATGAAGTCAAAGACTAAAGGTTTTGCCTCTGGTCACACAACTGGTAAATTTGAGAAATAGCATTTGAACCCAGGTCTTTGTGCCTTGTAACCTGGTATTCAACTTCACCAGGGTGCCCCAATAATAAAACAGAGCCCTTCAGCTTAGATTTAGAAGCTGAATGACAGGACATAGATGGTGGATCTCTGAGTCAGGAGAACTTGTATTCAAGCCCTGCCTCTGACATAGATCGGTTATATGACCCTAGGCAGGTCATAGCCTCAGTCAATTAAACTCAATGCTTTAAGACTCTAGGTTGGAGAAGAGTTCCTGATTCACATCAAGATTTTTTGTGGTTGTTCAGTCATTTTCAGTTACATTTGGTTCTTTGTGACCCCTTCTGGTGTTTAAGAAAACACCAAAGATACTGGAGTGGTTTGCCATTTTCTTTTCCAGTTCATTTTACAGACGAGGAAACTGAGGCAAACTGGGTTAGAGAAAGATAAGATTGAAGATTTTGGAGAAATCTAGAAGAGTGTTGGAGGTGTTATCTAGTCGAATTTCCCACTTCCACTCTGGGTGACTATTAAGTTATCCACAGCTGTGTATCTTGCTGGTCTCTTTCATGAAGTCATCAATTTTCATTTGGACAGGATGGTGTTTACAAACTCGTGGTGGAACTAGAAGTTCCACACAGAGTGAAAGAGCCACTCCCTATCTGGGCCCTTTCTCCCTGTTATGAAAAGAAAACCAGCTCCTGCTCGACTCTCAGGATGGATATGTAGGCTTTTAAAAATGGTTTATTTTCTGAACGAGAGACTGATTTGGGGAAAATCTTTCTATTCAGAGTCATTATGGTAAGTGGGCAGCAATTCAGATTTGGAGATGGCACATCTGTCAGATCCTGAAATCTTGCCTCGCAACAGCTTCCTTAATACAGAAGCAGCATGAGGGGTGGGGGGAGTGGGGCAGAGAAAGAAGAGGCATACAAAGGCAGACAGATGAAAGAGTTAATGCATCCTAAGAAAAACAAAGGACTAGCAAGATCATGACATGGCAGAGCTCAAAATGAGAGCCTCTTCATAGGAAGTGGTGAAGTTCAGTGGAAAGTGTCCTGGGTTTGGAATCAGGAGACCTAAGCTCAAATCCTGACTCTACCTGTAAGACCTTGGAGCAGCATCTAGCCTCTCTGGACTCAGTTTCCTTATCAGTAAAATGAGGTTATTCTAGATGGTCTCTTAGGTCCCTTCTAGTTCTCCATGCTGTGAGGATCAGGATATGATGATATATCAGAATCTTTGCTAGGGAATAGATTGACTCCTTATGGAAGAAGGGCTAATAAACAAAGGAATAACTTTCAAGTTTTGACCTTTACTGAACCTACTCTGCCAAATAATGACCTGCTGAGCTCAGTAAGCTGAATCTCTATCCCCAGCACCTGGCACATAACATGCTGTTGCTCAGTCATGGCAGACTCTTTGTGACCCCATGGATCAGAGCATAGTAATACAGTCCATGGGATTTTCTTGACAAAGATACTGGAGTCTGATGTTTCCTTCTCTGATGAACTAAGGTAAGCAGAGAGTAAGTGACTGGTAAGTGTCAGAGGTCAGATTTAAACTCAGGTCTTCCTGACCAGAGCTCTATCTACTGAGTCACCTAGCTGCCTCCAGCACAAAATAGATGCTAAATTAACACCTATTGATTGATTGGGACTGATTGAAATAATCTATTCCTCTAGTACTCCATCTAAATCAGCCTGAATTAGTGGAGATCTCTCTACTTGGCTTCTGTTTGCTTATGCCAAAATCAGGGGAGGGCAAGAATGGGTTAGCCACCAAGTAAATACAGCTCGCTATAGATTTGTCAAATATCACAAGAAAAAGCAGGAGGCCTTCCCTAAATAAATTAAGTCTCACTCACAAGTCACTGGCAACAGCACATGGACCAGATGTAGCCGGTAGTGGAACACAGCATTTATCCATGAGGGTGAGCCAGTAGTTACCAAAAAGAGACAAAAGACTGGAGATCTGGCTTCAAGAAATGATGGAAGGCAAGGAAAATGTGGCAGTGATCTGCAAAGAATGAAGAATGTTTGTCAAATACAGAGAGTTCCTGATGGAAAAGAAGAATGACAGATATAACCTAGCACATGCCCTGGATTTGGGCAGATTTCAAAGGATTTAGAAAGTGAAAGGATAGCCAAACTCTAGTGATCTAATATTCTATGAGGGAATTTGGTCCAGAAAGGGTGAGGAACACTCAAACAAGTAATTCTGATGAGGAAGAAAAATAGAAGTCATACAAAGAGACAAATGTGGCTGCACAGGGGATTCAAAGACCAATGAACATTTTAAATGTATAGAAGATGGGAGTAGGGAAAAGTAACTGAGAATGAATAAAAAGGAGTAACCCAGAACCCTAAGGAGAGCTAGTTTCCAAAGTTCTCAAGGTCAGAACAAAAGAAAGATATGAATTAAAGTTACTGTGAAAACATTAGGGTAGGGTTGTTATAAGGGGATTAAAGAAACATTGCTCAGGATTGGGGATGATGACAATGAATAATAGGGGAAAGACTGAACTCTCTTGCTTGTTTTGTCTTGAAAGAACAAAGATCCTTGAACTGGGAAGAACAAGACTTTAAAAGAGAGTCAAAAATTAAGTGAAGAGATTGGAAGGGAACACTAAGCTATCTTCAATGAATTTAAGTCATGCAGCCCAGATAAACCATATTCAAAAGGATTAAAAGAATCAAATGACAGAATTACTGTACTACTAGTAAAGGGAAAAGACTACAGATTTTCAAAGAAAGAAATCAGTACACCTTTATCCTCTGAGTAAGCAAGCTTTCTTCCTATTCCTGGCTAAAATCCCAAGGCATGTTATTAAAGGGATGATTTTCTGCATTACCAAAGACAAAGAGGTGACACAATCTAGGAGGACCTGGGTTCAAGCCCCACTTCTGCTTCATATTGATTGTGTGACCCTAGACAAGTCATTCAACATCTCAGAGCACTAGGAGGCTCTTAGCATGGTAAGTTATATAGAAAGAGATGTTCTATATTGACAAGTAGAGAGAGTTTCCTATATCAATGAAACCACAAATCTGGTCCTCACATCCAAAGAGAACAGTAATCACTCAAGGTTGGCTTCATCAAGAATAGTTCACACCTGACTAACCCCCTTTTCTTTCCTTTTTCTCTTTCCAGAACAAGAAAGACACAGATAGCCTGGACCATATCCATAGAAGACTGGCCAGAATGGGGAGAGGTTCCTGGAACATATCATAAAAAGAGGACTTGAAAAAAATTAAGATGTTTTGCCTGGGGAAGAGAAAATTTTAGGGGGGAATCTAAATAGCTTTCTTTGAGAGTTTATAGGACTCCGAAATTTGTAGGTGTGTAGGACATGGAAGATGAACTCTACTTAAACTTCTTGGTCCCAGAGGGAAGAACTAGAAAGACAGGGAGGTGTCATGAAGGGAAGATTTAGACTAAGCAGATTATAGTAACTCCCCTAAGATCACAGATTGTGTCAGAGGTGATAGTTGAACTCAGGTCCTCCATCTCGAAAGCCATTCCAAAGGAGAGCAAGTTGTCTGTGGAGGGCGTGGACCTCCCCTCATTGGAGAGGAAGAAGCTGTGCCTGGATGACTTTTGTTGATCAGGCCCAAGGGTGGTACTGAGGTGAGGTCCCTGTGCTGCCCTTAAACTCTGATTTTAAGAATCAAAGTATGGGAGGAAGTGGGATAGGTGGAAACAAGAGAAATGGGAAGAGCATAGAAGCTAAAGAAAAAGGTAGGACTGTGAGGCATCCCAAATTCATAGCCAGAGCTTGGAAGCAGCAAAAGCAAAATAAGAATAAATAATTCTGGTCAGGATAGGCTGCCCTCCTGACTCTCCCAGCTTCCTCTACTAAGCCACAGGAACCCCTTCACCCTGGAGGTATACACCACCCCTGCAGACCCTTCTTTTGATTGACTGGTTCTTTCCAGGACCTGAACTACTTCCAGCAATATTTCCAGCCTCCTTTTATCTGTGATAGTCCCCCATTAGAATATCATGTCCTTGAGGGTCCTGTCTTTCTTCTTGCATTAGGATTCCAGTGTGTAGCACAATGCCTGGTACACATTATGCCTTCAATAAATGCTTACTTCCAAGATAAGCAGGTCCTTATCTTCATAACCACTTGATGTAAAGATTTTGAGACAAGAAAAGGGGAGAAAATCAGTTACCCAACTGAGGCACCATGAAAAAGAGATAAGCAACTAATTCACAGAGTGTAGAAAAATAGAGAATTTTTTCTCTAAGTCTATTTTCATTATTTACTTTTTATGCATAAATGGTTATGCACTTGTGTGTGACTGACTCACAGTTTCAACAGATTTGAAGCTATTAAGTACTAAAATAGTCTCTTTTAGACAGAAAAACATGGTGGTGGGAGATTTTTTCCCCCTCATGCACATTACTTAAGAATAATTGAATCAATTTTGTTGGAACTTTGGTATCATTTTTAGCTAAGGCCAAACATGTGAGATGCAAAATACCAAGACGTTCAAAGGTCAGATCAAGTGATTTAAAACCTAGGAGAACAAAATTACCCTTTGTACCTTACCTGTAATAAATAGTCTCTAACATTGTTCAGCTTTCAGTTGCTAACTGCCCCTTTTCAAATTGGGATACATTGAATATAAGCTCTTCAAGGGTAAGGTCTATCTTTTGTCTTTCTCTGTATCCCCCACCCTTGCTTAACATAGTGACTGGTGCATAATAGGTGATAAATAAGATACTTGTCCACTGATAAATGAAACACTCATTGGTCAGAACAATCTTCTTACTCAGATGTCTCTTAATTTTTGCCTGGTAATTCCATTTATATTTTTTTCTTTTAGTTCCACATCCTTTGTGTGAAATTACAAAAGCTGTTAGTCAAAAGTGAGCTGAGTGTTCAATGGGGAACTTATATCAGTATCAAGCTATTTCTAAAGCTTAATCAGGTGTCCTCTGAGCCTATTCCAAAATAATAAAAATTTTTCACTACTTTTTGGTGTATTTGTAAAGAGGCTATAGTGAATTGTTATCCCCTGAAATTTTGCCTGGTAGCTTTGTCTAAAGAAATATGTTGGGTATGTTTTATAAAAGTTGCTCAACCCCCTCCCTAAATCTTGAGGACTTGGAGCTGAGAGTCCCAAGAAAGGCCTTACCAGAGCATCTTAAGGAGCCAGTGGCTTGTCTTTTGGCCTTAATTGCAGCTGAGGACTCCCTTTTACCCCCAACTTTACAAATATACATTCCAAAGTGAGTTCTTCGTCCAGTCACACAAAGAGAGTTCTCTTACTCACAAAATGATCCTTCCCAAAGATTTAGAACTACCTCTATTAGGAACCAACTGTCTAGGTTATCTTACAATACCTCAGCTCACAGGTTTTCAAACGTTTTGGTCTCAGGACCTCCTTATACTCTTACTGTTCTTGAGGTCTCCCCAGAGAGCTTTTGTTTATGTGGATTATACCTAGATGTTTACCATACTAAAAATTAAGCTATCTTAATATCATTATGAAAATATTTTTGACCTTGTGGATCCTTCTGGGAGGACCTCTTGGAGTTCCAGAACCACTGCCTTAATTTATCCACTCAAAGCTGTTCATTTTCTAGATACTTGGAATTGGGAATGAGAAGGCCATAAAAACTCGCTCCTGCTCCATTCACTAAGCTTCAGACCCAACAATAAGTCATGGGAAAGAAGGCAGCCCTGAATTATATACTTAATGAAAGAGGCAGCTTCTTGTTCTCAACAAAGCAAGACTTACTTGATTAAAAAAATGACTGCTTGGCAGATTTCAGAAAAACATGGAAAGACTTACACGAACTGAGAAAAAGTAAAGTGAACAGAATTAGAAATACATTGAACAGAGTAGCAGCAACACTGTGAAATGATCAACAATGACTGACTTAGCTCTTCTCAGCAATACGCTGATGGAAGATAATTCCAAAAGGCTCATGATGAAAATTCTATCTCTCTCCCAGGACAGAACCAATGGAAACTGGATGCAGATCAAAGCAAATTATTTTCACTTGCTTTAATTTTTTCATGTTTTTTCCTTTTGTTCTATTTTTTATTTCACAATATTACTAAAATGGAAAAAAGGTTTGACATGATTTCATATATATTTCAAAATGTTTACCATCTTAGGGAGGAGGGAGGGGAAATAGGGAGGGGAGGGAAAAAATTTGGAATATTTAAAAAATGAATGTTAAAAATTGTCTTTGCAAGTAGTTGGAAAAAATAAAATAGTATTTAAAAGAAAAAAAATGACTGCTCTCACTACCACTACCACCAACTGACCCTGAGCTCAGGCAATGAGCTTAGAATACAGAGAGCTACCTACAGAGATGCTAGCAAGAAGGAAGGTGATTGTACAGGTCCTGGCTAGAACAGAAGTAAAGGGAAGTGTATTTATAGATACACAGATCTCTTGGGCTTTTTCTCTTTAGGTTCACCTTCTGTCAGGTAGCCTGGTTTTGATCTCCTGTGACTAGAAAAATTGACTCTATGGTATCGAACACTTCTAGCTACTGCTTCTGTATGGAAATCCATTCCTTCCTAAACTTCTGTAGCACTACTCTGTCAGGATTCTCTTTCTACATATCCTGGACAATCCTTTTTCATTTCCTCTGTAGGAGCACTTTCCATATCTTACCCACTATGTGAGTCTGCTCCAAGGATCTACCTTGTGCCCTCTCCTCTGGTATCTCTCTCTCTCTCTGTCTCTGTCTCTCTCTGTCTCTGTCTCTCTCTCTGCCCGCCCCCCCCGTCATGGCTCCAACTACTGTCTTTGTGCAGACAATTTCCTTGTCTTATATACTCAGACCCCTTTTCTGTCCTGGCATTCAGTTCCACACTTCCAAGTGCTAGCTTGTCATCTCCCCCTAGAAGTTCCATAGGCATCTCCAACTCAACAAAGTCAAAAGAGAACTCATTCTCTTCCTTCTAGAGTTGTCCTTTCTACTAACTTCCCTATTTCTGTTGATGGGACCAGCATTCTTTTAGGAACCCAGGTTCTCTACCTCAGAGTCATCCTTGACTCTTACCCCACAATCAATAATTTGCCCAAGTCTTACTGAACCTACTTCCTCAACATCCCTCTGGCCTCTTCTCTACTCATGCTGTAGCTACTTATAACTTCCCTTTATTTCTGTTCTACTTCTCTTTATCTCTCACATGGACAGCAGCCTCCGAATGGTTTCTCCCTGCGTCCAGTCTCTCCCCTCTCTAATCTATTCCTGACATAGCTGCCTGATGGATATTCCTGAAAGACAGGTCTACCCATATTCATCCTCCCCTCAAGGACCTTCATTCTCTTTATGATAAAATACAAAGTCTTTTTCTTGCCCTTCACAACCTGGCCCTGATCTATCTTTCTAGATTGATTACCCATGACTCCCTCTTCCACACTCTGACCAGCCTGCTCTTTTCTGCTGTTTATAGTCTACATCATTCCATCTCCCACCTCTATCAGAAGTCATTCATACCTGGAATATCTACCACCCTACCTCTCCTTGTTGGAACCTCTATGTTTCCTGAATGCTCATCTCAAATGCCACCTCATACAAGAGGCCTTTTGAGATATCCCCAGTTAGTGCCTTGTTCCCAATAACTGCATATTTACTTTGCATTCATCCCATATTTACTCATCTCAGAATATGCTGTATCCCCTGAGTAGCATGAAAGCTCCTTAAGGGAAGGGGCTATCACCCTTTTGTATTTGAATTCTCAGCATCTAGCACAATATCTGGTACACAGACAATAAATGCTGGATGATGGACTGGTTGGTTGATCTGATGGGCTGACACTATGATCAGGAAGGGCTTTAAATGTCAAAGATAGGATACTGTATTTAATCCCAGAGGCAACAGGCAACCACAGAAGCTTTTCGGGGGAGGGAATAACACATAAGCCCTATGTTTTAGTAATGTCAGTTTGTCAGCTTCATGAAAGATGGGCTAGAGATGGAGAAACTTGTGGCTAGAAGATCAATTAAAGGGTTATTAGCCAGGTCAGGGGTGCTGAGAGTTCGAACCAGGCAGAGGGAAGAGAAAGGATGGATGGAACAGATGTGGCAGACATCAAGTCAACAGGACTTGGCAACTGATTGGCTACAGGAGGAGTGAGAGGATAAATGAACCTTCCAGGACAACTTTGAACATCTCACCTGTTACATATTTTCTGACTAAAAGGCTGCTCTTAGAAAGGAGAAACATTTCATTTAAAGCCCCAAGTATAATCCAGTGTTATCACAAGGATACCACCCTGTCCTGTGTGGCTGAGATTTGCATGGTATCTTATTAAATACTGAGAAAATGGAAAGCGTTCCAATTAAGTTAGGGAGTATTATAATTACACTGAGAGCAAGGGGATTTATTTTTTCTTTAATTAAAATAACTTTTGAAGGTCAATAAATATGTCCAGAAGGTGAAATAGCAACTCAACAAAATCTGAATATGTATCCTGACTCACAAAAACAAAATGTAGATTCCAAAGCTTACTGAACATAGTTTCTGTATTTCTACAGTTTTTTCACAATTAGCCAAAAAGATCTGGACAGTTTAGGACACTGGGACAAGACCAACCAGAATGAATACATTAGGAATGAATGTAAAGTCTTATGCTTGGGATCCAAAAATCAACTTCACAAATACAAGATAGGGTCAGCGGTGGGACTGGTTAGAGGTACATTGGAAAATCACATGGGGGGATTAGTGTAAAGCAAACCCAATATGAATCAATAGGGAGCCAAGCCAAGAAAGCCAATGCAAATTTAAGCAGCATTGAGAGAGGAATGATGTCCAGGATGGGGGGAATTCATGATTATATGACACTGCCCTGGTCAGACTGCCTCCAGTGTATCATAAGTACCACAATTTAGGAGGGACGTTAATCAGCTGAGGAGGAAAATTAGAGTAGTGACACATATGATCAGTAATTGCAGCAACTGGGGAAGGATAGATGGAGAAAAGAAGACTCAAGTGAAGCCATGATGATTGTCTTCAAGTATCACATGGAAGAGGGATTAGATTTGCTCTGTTTGGGCCCAGAAGGGAGGACTAGGGGCAATGTGTAGAAGTCACAAAGAGGCAAGCTTAGACTTAAGGTTATTTTTAAAAAATAAAAGCTTCCTTTCCATTCCTAACAATTATGCCAAAGTAGAATGGGGTTCCTTGGAAGGAAGTGAGCTTCCTTCCAGAGGAGGTCTTCAAAAACAAATGTTGTTTGACCACTTTTCCAGTATGCTGTTGAGGAACTCTGTGGGATAGACTCTACTACCCTGAGATCCCTCCAAATTGTGAGAATCCACGAGCCTGTGACTGTCCTTCTGACATCTTACCAGTATCCCTTTCTCAATAGACCAGTTTATTACTGTACCATAAAAACAAAACCACCCAACTGAGCAAACTGAGTCCACACTTGAGTTCACACTGCCTCACACTAATATGGAGGGCGCTATCAACTGGAGGGATCTGGAAAGGCCTTTGATGGGACATGGCAGTTTAGCTGAGCCATGACTGGAGCTTGGAGTCCCAAACAGTGCATGTGAGAAGGAAAAGCACTCCAGATGTAAGAGAGAGGTGGTTCAAAGGCACATGGAATACTGTATATAGGGAAAAGCAAATAGGCCAGTCTGCCCAGGGGAGAGTGTGTGTGACAGGGAGGAACTTGGAAATAGCCTAGAAAGAGAGGCTGAAGACAGCTTAAGAAAGTTTTAGAAGGTCAAACAGAAACATCTGTATTATTCCCACTTTCTAGAGGAAGCACCTGTAGCATTTTCCCTGAGTGAGGAGTGATGTGGTCAGACCTGGGTCTGGTGAGGGGTAAGGGCACATCCAAGAAGAGTGACAGAACTAGGAACAAAACCTACCCACACAGAGCAAGGCCCCAAATGCAGTTCAGCCCCCTGAGTTACTGCTCAACTCCATCCTCAGGGTTACAGTCTTTCATGGGGAGGGGAGCACTCCCCAGAACAAGTTTCATTGGGTGACAGCTGATGGTTTGGGTGTGGATGGATGTGACAGGAAGAAATCCCCTCCCCTAAATGGGAGCATATAGGCAGCTCCACCGTTAAACCAAAACATGAAGTGGACATATAGTACAGTCGTATTTTGTTCAAGGAAAACAATCCATTCCTCTTACTCTAATTCAATCCAAGTAGCCTTTATTAAACACCTAATACGTGCTGGTATTAAGGATACAAAGGCAAAAAGCACAGGCCTGCCCACGAGAGGCTTACCTGGCACAGTGCCTGGCACACAGTAGGAACCACATAATTGTTAGCTATTACTATCAAATGGTTCTCTTCTACATCTCCCTCTCACTCATCTGCTTTTCTCCCTGTAAAACAAGACTGAGGTAACTGGAAACCTCTTGTCTCCAAGGTTAAAGAGATGTGAGGATGGTAGATCACCTGACTGACTTGTCCTCCAATCAAAATGATTAATTTCCATCACAGTCTAATGACTCATCTGCAGTTGCTTAACCCAACCCAAGTTGTTTTGACCCCTGGAGAGCACCAGTCCAAGTAGAAAAGCCTCCCCCACCAAGTTTTGGAGTCCAACAGCTCTAATTCATCTCCCCAGGCAGGTCCCCTGACTTTCAATCAGATCCAAAATGGCAGCACGAAAGACAAAAGCACAAGTGTAGATGACTGTCTTTCTTGAGAAACAACATGCTGTTGAACTGTCAGCAGCCAGATGATGCTTGTTAGAGTAAATGAGATTAACGTGATCATGATCCACCAATGGCATTGTTGAAACCCATTAGCAGATGTCAATTGTATTAGCTAGCTTTGATCTGCATATAATGGACTTAAATTGAGCCCAACTCAAGGAAATCTGCAGACTGGGGTTTGGGACAGACACAGAGGGGTCAACTGAGCCAACCAAAATTAAGCCCAGGCAGCTGGGTGGTGCAGTGGCTACAGACTAGGACTAGGACCTGAGTTCCAATCCAATCTCGGACACCTAGCTGACCTTGAGAAAGTCAGTTACCTCTGTCTGCCTCAGGTGCCACATCTGGAAAATAGGAATGATAACAGTACCTTCCACCCAGGCTTGTTGTGTAGACCAAACTAGTTAAACATTTAACTGCACTTTGCAGACCTTAAAGAGCTACATAAATGCTACCTATTGTTGTTATTAACATTATTGATAGCTCATTTCTTTGGATGAAACCTAACAAAGAAGGGCCAAATATTGGCACCTGCACTCCATGGGTTGAGAATGCATAGCTTACACAATTGTCTGATGTCTCGTTGAAAAATTTACCAAAGTTCTAAGAATTCCATGTTTCCCAGGCATTTGTGAAGTAAGGAACTTATCTATCAAATGAGAGGATATACTGAGACAATTAGTGAATAGAGCAGGGCCACTAGGTGTGCCTAGGTATATAGAGCACTGGGCCTGGAGTCAGGAAGACTCACCTTCCTGAGTTCAAATCTGGTCTCAGACACTTACTAGCTGTGGGACCCTGGGTGAGTCCCTTAACCCTGTTTGCCTCAGTTTTCTGATCTATAAAAAGAGCCAGAGAAGGAAATGGTAAACCATTCCAGTATTTTTGCCAGGAAAAACCCAATTGGGGTCATGGAGAATTGGACATGACTGAAAAACAACTCAACATCAGTGAATAGAGTGGTAAGCTTGAGATCAGAAAGACTTGAGTTCAAATCTTGTCACAGAGTCCCTCTAGCTGTGTGACTCTAAGCAAGTGACTGAAATTCTCTCAGCCTCTGTTTCATTATCCGTAAAATGAAGGGGTTGGGTCAGGTCAAATGGTCTCTAAGTTCCCTTCAACCTCTAAATCTATTATCCATAGAATAAGTCAACTCTATACTTTACTGTTGTGTTCAGGATGTCTCTGGTATATCTCCCCTGGGCCACTAGGACTAGTAGACAAATAGACCAATTAAGAAGTTCTCCTTGAGACAGAAGTTGTTTCATTTATGCCTTTGTATCTCTAATGCCTCTTACATCCCTAGCACTTGGCAGATAATAGGTGCATAATAAATGCTTGTTGATCACAGTCTCTATGAATAGCGATTATAATGCAAAACTTAAAAGAGTAGCCAGCACACCCAACCAGAAAAGGAGGCTGGAAGACTCCAAGAAGAAGAAGCATGATGGCCTTTTCCAGCCCACATGATGCCTCTTTAGGTCACACTCTGTTATCTGGAGGACTTCCCACCCAATGCACCGCACATAGGCACTAACACACACCACTGGAAATAGGCAAACAACTCCCCAAAGGCAACTGGCTGAGAAATTTTTTAGAAAGGAATAATCCTGGGAAATCCCCAGAAATTAGAAGGCCGCTGAAGTACTCAAAACTATAATGGACATAATAACAAAATCAGTGCCAACAAGAGAATGCAGGAAAAAAGGCATCGACTTGCCATGCTTACTTGGCAAACAGGCAGCCCAGTCATTAATCAGTCTTCAATCATCGCTTCCTCTCCATTCTGCCATGTGAAAATGAAGAACCAGGGCTAGGAAGGAAGGAAGGAAGGAAGGGAGGGAGGGAGGGCATAAAATGACGTAGACATAGATAGACAGAGAGACAGACAGATAGATAGACATAGAAACACCAAGGTAATTTGATTTCAAATGTTGTTCTTCTGTCCATCACTGCTTAGATGAAAATGGGAGAGAGAGAAATGATAGACAGAAACAGAGATTTATTTGAAGCATGGTTTCTATTATCCCACATTGATTAAAAAACAATGTATGTGTATATGCATTTATACAGATAAACAAATATGTGTATATACCTATCTATAATTTTTAGATATAGACATATGATTATTTTTCTTGGAGATTTTTGGCTGTGTTTTCTTTCATGCATGACTTATATGGAAATGTTTTGTATGACTATATATGTATAACCTATGTCAGATTGTTTTTCTTTCAATGAGGGAGAGGGAAGGAAGGGAGAGAATTTGGAGCTCAGGGTTTGAAAGAAAAAGTGTTTAAAAAAAATTTTACATGTAATTGGGGAAAAATAAAATATTAACTTGTTAAAAATATATAACCAAGAATGACAGAGAGAGAGACAGACATAGAGCTGAACAAATTGGTTTCTAAACAATATGGCACAGTGGAAACCACACTTGGAATCATAGTGCCTGAGTCCAAGGCCCAGCTCTACCACTTACTCTTGAGCTATAGGATCTGGCTTAAGGCCCTTCCCTGTCCTCCACTTCCTCATCTGTAAAGTGGGGAATAGTAACCTTTGCCCTAACTCTCGCTCAAGGGTGAAGCACTTTGCAAACCTTGTCAAACGTAAGCCATTTCAATTCTCTGGCATTTCCAGAAAGGAGAGATAACATGAGAGGAGGGGCACAGGTTCAGCCTGAGTCCAAGCCTGAATCTCTGACACATGTGAGCACTTAGACCACAGGTAAATCCCTCATCTCACAACACTTCAGGTAACTGATGCCAATCTATATCAATGGAGGTGGGAGCGGACTCCAAGCTGGGGTTCCCCACACTGATGACATCACAGACTGAAAAAGATGCAGCCTTAACCATTGTCTCTTCACTTTAAATTCTCCCTCTCAGATGGTATAAGCCAGCAATATCACCATTTGTAAGCAGATCAAAAGTCCCAAAATGCTCTGGAGCACTAAGCAAGACAGCAAAACATCAAAGACAACAGCCTTCTCTTCCCAGACTAGACATAACAACTTTATGGCAAATGAAAACAAGATGCCAAAAGGCATGGGAGCCATGATAATTCTAGCTCACATGTTCCTATCTATGGGTCTTTGGGTCAAGCGTATTGTTAAGTGACTAAAAACAACAGGGCTTCTTCAACCCATGAGTTTCCTCCTCATCCCAATCTCCCAGCGAGATGTCCTCTGACTCAGCCATGCAATATGCACTTTTTACTCAATTTACAATACGAAATTGTTACTCAGAGTGCAGATAAAGACGGAACAGATCACACAGGAAGCCAGGACCAAGAAATAGTGTATCAACAACCAACAAACTTCCCCTAATTATGCCCAGACAATACTCTCCTGCAGAATGAGAGTATTGTCTGGGCATAATTGGGGGAAGTTTGTTGGTTGGAGCAAATCTCCAGTAGGCAAACACTGCCCCAAATGCTCCCAATTCACCTGGAAGACCTTCTTACCTCTGGGATGTTTTCTTATATTTTCTCCTGTAGGGAAAAAAAAACATAAACACACATCAGAAAAGAGTTCACAGGGAGAGGAGTCAGGGAAGATGAGTTTAGGTTGGTGGAATATATAGATAAATAGCTTAGGAGAAACCTAAACACCAGGACTTGTTGCTTGAAAACGGGATCTAATGTGGAGGTGCTTGTGGTGATGTCAATGTACTAAAGGACCCAGCCCTAAAAAACGAAATGAATGGCCTCTTCTCTCTGTCCTGCTCCTCCTTGTCACTCTTAGATTTAGATTTTTAGCTGATGACTTCTCAAGGTCCTTCTGGGCCTGAGGCTCTATGATGAGCTCTTAAAACTTTAACTTCTATGTGGACAGAGGCTATAGGGATGCCAAGGATCCATTCTTAGGGGAAGAAGGTAAGGAAATGAGGGAGCTCAGAAATCAATGACAGGAGAGCAGTGTAAGAAATTAACAGATGCTTCTCTTTCTGTGGTCACAGGAGTTTAAACGTTGGCATCTCAGTGTCAACTAACCCAACTCCTTTACTCTACAAATGAGGAAACTGAGGCCCATAATGTTGTAGATTTGGAGCTAGAGAGCATGAAGTCCACCACCCATATTTTATAGATAAGAAAATTGAGGAGTAAAGAAGTGAATAATTTGCCCAAGGCCTTATAGATCGCAGGTATCAGAGGCAGGATTTGAACCCAGGCCCACCAGTGCCCTTTCTGCTATACCACATGGTCCTCGCAAACTCCCCTGAATTGCTGCCATACTTAATTTTTCTCCCAAAGACAGCAGAGGGTAGTAGGTGTTCCACTTGATTAGAAAAGTGAAATTAGGTGGGGTAGTTCAGTGGAAAGAGCACTGATTGTCTATTTAGAGAACCTGGGTTCTCTACATGTCGTCTGATGCCTACTAGCTGCGTGATGGTCTTCAGTGTCCTCATCTGTAATGAGAGATTGGACTTAAGTGATATATAAATGTCAGCTGCAATAGATGGGCTCAGGTGTCCCATTCAGGGGAGATTTAGGAACCTGTGTTCCAAGGAACTACCATGAAACCAACCAGTCATCTACCCATGGGCGTGTCATTGAACCCACCACAGCCTCTCTTCATTTGTAATATGGGGATACTACTGATGCCTTTCCTGCCTGCCTCTGGTAGTTGTGGTTAAGTTCAAATGAGACTCAGGTGTAGCAAAGGGATATTAGCATTATTTTTTTTTAAAGTTCTTCCAGTTAAGTGACTGTGCCTTTACAGTCCTTCCAAGCTGGGTTATACTGCTCTCTATAACATCTCAAGTGCCCTACTGTTTGTGCTGCATTTCTGGGCTGAGGATAATTTAAAGAAAGAGTCCCACAGCTTTTCACTAGAGGAGCTCACAAGACAGAGGTATGGAGGTAAGAAAACATCTCTGCACGTAATTGGCCCAAAGAATGGAATTCTTCACCCCTGCCTTCCCAATTACAGTCACCGTATGAAGCAGACCTCACCACTGGTTTTACTAAAAAGAGCTGTGATTACCCATACAATATAGAAAAAACTCAGTCAGTACAATGTCAGAATTACAAGGGCATGTTCCCAGTTTGGAGAGGAGAGGAAGGGAGAGCACTGGACCCCAAGGTGTCTCAGAGAGATCCCCAGGGCTTATGTGTATATGTACATGTATGTATGTGTATATGTATGTATGCATAGATTTGTGTATGTATATGTATATGTATGTATACACATATATTACATATATAATACTATACTTACATATGGATTGTGCTTGCATTATGGGAAGGCATTCTCATACACAGAGTTCCCCACACCAATACATAAACACATACACACAAATGCATATATACATATATATGTATATATTTCTGTCTTCACATGTGTGTATGTGTATATATGTGTGTATAAAATGTATGTATTATTATGTAATGGGACATTGGCCAGTTAGGGCTTAGTCCTGACATCATGCACAAAACTCCTCACCCAGTTTCTATCCATTACTGGAACTTCAGGAAATCACTTTCTAGCCATGAGTGACTAAGGAGCATGAGTTTCCACACAATAAAGAAAAGTTTTCTAGTTGGGCTGAGAGGGTGGAAGGGCTATTGACTCAGAGGCTGGATTGAGTAGAGGGTAAGCTGAAGCAAATGATCTCTTGCTCTCTCTTCCTGGCATCTTTCAAAGGAGGAAGGTTATTTGTTGTGGGGGAGGGGTCACGAAAGCATTTTGTTATCCTTCTTCAGTACTGTTCAGCTTTCCCTCGCCCCATTTGGGATTTTCTTGGCAGGTCTAAAGTGGTTTAGCCATCTCCTTCTCCAGTTCACTTTACAGATGAAAAAACTGAGGCAACCAGGGTTATGTAATTTGCCCAGGATCACACAGCTAATAAGTATCTGAGGCTACATTTGAACTCAGATCTTCATGACTCCAGGCTTTATCCACTGAACCACCTAGCTGCCTCCGTGAAAGCTTAGAGCCTGTTTGTCCGTTTGTCTTTCTAATTTCCTGAGCTTAGGGGAATGAGTATCCTGATAAAGAAGCGCCCAGGTGGTCAGCGACCCTAGGAAACCCATCAGAGGCATCCCAGGTGCCATCAGCAACTAGAGCCCCAGAGCCAGGGGCAACAGCAGTCCACTCTGGTGAGGAGCTAACCTGCTGGACTCAGCCCAGCAGCCACTGAAGCAACAGCCCAAAACTGAGTTCTGCAAAGAGTTAGCCTGGCCAAACAAGGGACAATGCAACCCGAAGAAAAGTCGGTGGGAACCCTTCAAAGGGAGCAAAGCACTCTCAGGGACCAGGAGTCTCCAGGTACCTGGCAGCCACATGGGTTCCCTACATCTGTACCTCAGCAGGGGTTATTATCATGAGGGTTATTATTGGGGACCACTTTGCCTAGGACTGAGTGTGTGTCTATAGAGGAGAGGATGCAATTCCCAGTTTGAGATGTTTTCATAATTTCTTTCCTTGATATATTTTCTCAGTAAATATACCCTGTGTAGAAAGCCAATGGATATTAACTAGCCAAGGATACCGAGAAAATGTCAACTGACTAGTTGATCTTGGAGGAGACATGTGAGATGGGACCTTGGGAAGGTTAGTATCAGAAGTCACAACCTCCAGGATTGCCCCTTTCCAGAAGCTTGATGAGAAAAGCCCTCAGCTTTCCTCTGAAGAGCCAACCTTCTGGGGTTGGGGAGGTTGGAGGGCAAGCCCCAAAAGGACACTACAAAGGTGCTTGGGTGAGAGCATGTGGAGACAGAGAGACACTTCAGTACTTTGAGAACCTGGTTTTACCGCACCTTGGCACTGACCATGAACCAAGGACTAACAAAGACCAAAGTGAACAGTCCCTGGCATCAACAAGGTTACTCTTTATCAGGGGAGGCAACAGACACATATAAACATGTGTATGAAATATAACAGAAGGCATTAGAAGTAGTCGGGGACAAGATCAGTGTCCCAAAAGTCGAGCAGGAAGAGAGTTTCTAGAAGGAAAGGATAGTCAACATGAATGCTACAGACAGGCCAAGAAGATTGAGGGATGGAGGCTGATAAGTCAGGAGGACCTGAGTTCAAATCTAACCTCAGACATTTACTAGCTGTAGGACCCTGAGTAAGTCACTTAACTTGTATCTGCCTCAGTTTCCTCAAATGTGAAATGGACTTAATATGTGCCTCATAGAGTTGCTGTAAGGATCAAAAGAGAAAATAAATTTGCACAATGTTTTACAAACCTTCAAGTGTTCTAAAATGCTGGCTATTATTATATGATTAAGAGATCACTGGTAACTTTGGAAACAGTAGGTCCCGTTGAACAAGGAGGTCAGAATCCAGACAGTAAAAGGTTTAGAAGAGAATGAGGAGATAAAGAAGAAACAGTGGCCTTCTCAAGGAGTTCTGCAGACGCAGAGAAGAGGATGATTTGCAGGGATGGTGGGAGCTAGTGAGGCTATTTTGGGATGGAGAGACTTAGGTACATCTGTAGGCAGCAGCCAAGGTTTTAGTCAATAACAAGCTAGTGAGGATTAGCGAGTGAGGGGAGGGATGGATAGCAAAGGAGAAGGGAAAGAATGGCAGCAGGGTATTCCTTGTCAAGGATAAAAGCCATGAGAGACAAATAAAGAAGGAGGAGAGAGGAGATGTCAGGGCTTGTAAGATGTAGAGAAGGGAAGAAAGTGCTCCCCACGGGTCTCCTCCATTCTCTTGGTAAAATAGAGACCAGGTGAGAGGGTGGGGGGAGGAAGGAGGGGCAGCTTGAGAGGAGATCTGGAGCACCCATGGAGGAGGGGGGCGTGGAAGAGAGAAGGAGTGGAACGGCCATCTTCGCCCTAGGTGACTATGAATACATTCTCAGCTTGAATCACTTGTCATGCATGCGCTGTCCTTGGTGTATAAGATAAGACCCCTAACAGAAGAGGGCGTGCTTTGAGATGATCTTTCCAGGAATGGGAAAATCTTTATTTTCCACCATCCAGGATACCATGAGCCACTGTCTCACCTGATCCCTCTTGTGGAATAATAAACGGTAATGATGGTGAGGAATGATGCCCATGATCTGCAAGACAAGCAGCCTTTGGCTGTGGCTCTGAGGGAAGGCAGCTGGACCATGGGGGACCTCCGCTTGTGACCTTGACCTCATTAACACAACAGCACCCACACTCCCCAGGCAGTTACAGAAAACAGTCCATGAGAGCGAGGGACATCACAACACTGTAGAATGAATTCTTGGTGGTGCAATCAGAGATGTTGAGTTTGGAGACCATCTAGTCTAGTCTGATCATTTTACAGATGAGGAAACTGAGGCTGAGGAAGGTGCTGGCTTAGGATCTAAGAGATAGAGCTGACAGTGACCCGCTATTTTGACAGATGAGGGACAGAGATTCAGATTAAGTGATCTGCCCAAGGTCACACAGGCAGTAAATGAATGGCAACCAAATTTTGGATCCAGGACCCCAGACTCCAGGTTCAATACTCCTTCCACAGCCATGGAAAGTTCAGGCACGGATTGGATTAACGGAGCCTTTAAGTCCCACCCTACTCTGAGCACCTATAATTCTCCATCTTTTGCTCCAGGATTATGATAGGCATTGTCAATCTCTTAATATTCCTACAAATGTGCACATGTGGGCCAAAAACAAAAGGCTATATTGATATTGGCAAAGGAAAATGTTTGACTGCAAAAATGAGAAAACATGATCCTGCCTACACATACTTGGCAGTTAGTTATTTTAAAAAAAAAGATATTCTGGTCAGAATGAAGGAGTTGACTTCCAAGCCCAAATGTTCCCTAGTGTAGTGATTCTCTCAAATGCTGGGAAACGGAAATTTCTGGTCTAAGTCTCAGTATGAACCTTTGGGGAATTTCTTTGGTTTCAAACGCAGGATTAGAGTCGAGCCCTCTCTTGGTTTCCTAGCACATTCTATATTACAATTTGAAACTATATTTGCTTAGTCTTAATCACAGTGGGTGTTAGCGTGTGTGCTTGTGTGTGTGTATGTCTATGTGTGCAAATGTGCTCTGAAAGCCTTAAAGTTGTATAAATGCCAGCTCCCTCATTTAAACTTCACCACAACCCTCTGAGGTGGATGCTACTATTGTCTTCATTTCATCACTAAGGAAACTGAGGCTCAGAGAGGGAGGTGACTTGCCCAATTAGTGACAGTCTAAGGAAATAGTCAAGCTTCCTCTCTTAACGGGGAAGTCAAATTATGGACATGGGACTAATCCAATTTGGGAACTGAGAGGACAAATGTTCAAGGAAGTTCTCATAGGTTCAAAGCCAAAGGATACCTAAGTATCTACCTCATCACATTCCCAGGTTGCAAATGTACCAGGAGAGACCTTTTAAGTCAAAATTCCTACTTTCTTCCCTTAATCTTGAGAAGGTGTAAAGCATCTAACCATTAGGTATGGAAAGAAAAGAGACTAGTTTTCTCCTTAGGTGACCATAGATGGTCCATCCCCAACACAAAGTAAAGAAGCCACACAAAAGTATGGTACGAGGCCAGGACAAAAACCCTTCCTGCTCCTGCTCCTAAGGCAAGTGATCTCTACATGACTTCTTCATGTGGTTTGAAGCTCTCTGAGTTCCCACCATACTAGACATACTCCCACTAGCATGGAGGTTAAAAAATGTACTGTGAAGTCAAAAAGAGATCTTTGGATTGTCTAGTTCAGATGTTTGGATTCTTGGAGATGATACTTGTTCCTATTCATCTATAATAAGCCTCTTGAAGGCAATGACTATTTCATCCTTGTCTCTGCATCCCTAAAGCCTATCACTGTTCCTGCAACATAGTATGTGTTTAATAATAATGTTTATTGATCCATCGTTTGACAATGAAGAGTTGACTGTACTCAACACCCTGATGAATATAAGGTATCAACATTGTGAATACTCCCCTGCATGGGTGCCAAATACAACCCATCCATACCTGAACATCCTGTGTGCCACTCATATGTGGAGGGAAAATTATTCACTCAAACAGCTGTCCTTGGATTTGAGCAATTTTTACATTTCTTTTATGATTTCTTCTTTAAAAAATAACTTTACAAATGTCACAAGAACCACTGGTAAGTTCCCCATCTAAGTACTGGAAGAAATATTAAGCTGACTGGTGGCAGGGATTATTGATATAGTCTTATTCTGGGGAAGAAGCAGGCTTGAACATCAAATTGAAGTTGGATAGGTTACACTATAGACTTGCCTGCACAATAATTGAAAAATTGAAGTCCATAGTCTGCATCTTGACTTTGGGAGAGAAGTCAGGTCAAGCAAGAGACTTCTGAGTCATACCAGCTGTCTGTGGCAGGCCAATCATAAGACATGAGGAAAATAATAAGAGGAAATAATAGGCTGGTGAATCTGTAGGTGGTTGGAGCTCCATGATGGTATGACTACAACTGTCCCAAAAGTATTTGCACTTTCAGGTTTATCCCTTATTTGGGCATGAAAAATTCAATGCTCGGTTAAAAGGAATTCCAACATCAGGAAAAAGATAGAGGAAGTAATGGGAGAAGAGGGTGCTCACAAGGACCACTTACATGCAATCCACTTGATAAAATTTCCAAAAAATTCTATCATCTAAATAAATATTTAAACATACTTCACATCCAAAGGTGAAATCGGGGCTCATGTTCATTAACAAGTACTTTCTCTTTTTTGTCCATTCTTAGATTGCTGTGGCCAAATCATTAGGTAGTGGCCAATTTCTGGAGGTTATGATCCCTAGTTCCATGTAACCCACTTCTCCCCCCACAGAATATTGGAAAAAAGAATCCAGAGTACTTATAGCATATGGAAATAGTAACCTAACTCTTTGGTACTTGGGTCCAAAGATAAGGAAAAACAATTCATAAATTCATTAATTAATTTGAATCATGTTTAAACTGTTATTGTCAAGTGTAATCATCAGTATTTGAATGAATTCTCCTTTGTCTTTGCTATAAGTCAGTAAGATGCTTAATTTAAATGGGTGTGTGTATGTGTGTGTTGGGCATTCACTCACTATACACAGGTCTCAAATTTCCTATCGGGGACCCAGCTGCCTTCTACACTTTCAGAGAGCAGCCTTTCTAAAGGAGTCACAGAATCTCATTGAAAGGCACTTCATGGGTCACCCTGACCAAGCTAGCCTTGAATAAGGATCCTCTCTGCAACATACCTGATAAATGGTCATCCAGCCTTGACTTGGAGACCTCCAATGCGGGAAAACACACTCCCTCCTCAGGCAGCCCATCTCACTTTCCAGTAATACTTATCAAGAAGTTTTGTATTTTTTTCTGACCATCAAACCTAAAATCCCCTCTTTGTAGCTATCTAAGAGGCTACTGCTCTTGGTTCTACCATCTGGGGTCAAATAGACAATTCTAGTCCTTCTTTCATATGTTGTCTCTTCAAATACTTTAAAGAATCACAGAATGTTAGAGTTAGGAGGCAACTAGCATGTTTCCCTCCATCTCCTCCTCTCCATGTAAACATCCCCTGCTCCTTCAACCCTTCCTTTAATTCATGAATTCTATCTGGTCCGGGAATAGATTTCAGCAAGTATGTGAACTTGGATGGGAAACAAATTTTCATGTCTTTATTTTCATTAACCACTAAGTGAACTTTAGTATTTCCTTTTATCATAATTATTTAAAAAGATGATCCTGAGAAGCAGTCCATAGGTTTCACCAAGATCCCAAAGGGGTCCATGATACAAAAAAGATTTTAACCCCTTGATTTAATTAATCTTCATATGACTTGGACTATATAGGCAAGAAGATATGGTTTCCAGTCCTACCTATGACACCCTAACCAAGCCACTTGACCACTCTATAAGACTACAAATTGGAGAGAAGGTGCAATCTGAACTGGAAGGTGGAGTTTCCTCATCTGAGATTTCCCTGAACTAATGAACTCTCTCAAGTCTCGTCTCCAATCCTATCCTTAGCCCTATATCTCCAACAAAAGAGCCTTCACCATCCTGGAAGCTCCGCCGTGGAAACTTTCAAGCTTAACAGTGTCTTCCCTTCCTAAAATGTAGCAAGTAAAACTGACTGTAATAAAAATACAGATGTTTTATGGCCAAGGCAGATGTTAATTAAGTTAGCAAAGGATTATCGTTCGCAATAAAAGTACAAACATGACCTTCAGTAATGAATATGCTAACTGCCCTTCCTGAAATATGGATTTCCAGTTTAAAAGGCATTAGAATAGGGTAAAATACCTTCAATACTCAAACTCTGCTTAACATAATTTAATCTTTCTTAAAAATTAAATAGCCATCTTATTATATAGCGCAGTGCAATTATACATATCAGTTCTCCTAAACTCAGTCAGTCAATCAGCAAGAATTTATTAAATGCTTGCTATGTTCCATGGCCATCACGACTCTGCTGTTCATACAAAGGAAGCTTGGACTTTAATCTCTGCTGACTCTGTGACCTTCCTGGGGAGTTGATTTTTTTAATGAACCTTTGGCATCATCTTGTTCTCAACAGTCTCATGGTTGGTAACCCTACAGTCACTCTCTCCTCCCTCCAAGCCTTCTCCACATAGCTACTAAAATAATCTCCCTCACACACAGACCTATGTCACCCACCAGAAGCTTCATTGGCTCCCATTTCCTCTAGGCTCAAATGGAAGCTCTTCAACTTCACATTCCAATGTTTCCCAATCTGGCTCCAGTCTACCTTTCCAAACTGTTTTTATAAATCCTTCCCTTCATACATTCTATGCCCAGCCACACTTGCCCATTTGGTATTTTCTATCCTAAATCTCCATGTGTTTGTACAGACTGTACCCCATGTCCAGAATGCACTGTCCTCCACTCTGCCACCCCTTAGAATGACTGGCTTCCATCAAGGCTCAGGAAGTCTTCCTGAATGCCCTAGTTGTTAATGCTTTCCCCCTCCTCCAAGGATTATATACCTCCTGATCTGCCCACCAACTGCAGCCTTTCAGCAGAATGGAAGTTTTTGGAGGACAGGGATAATGTCCCTTTTGTGTGGGTAGCTCTAGTCCCGGGGATTATAAGATCATAGCCCTAGCTGGAGGGGTCCATAGAGGTCATTAAATCCCTGCATACCACAGTGTCTGCAATAAAGGTTTCTTGAATTGAATCAAATTAAGCATGTTCAATTAACTCACAGAAACTGCTTGAAACAGCAATAGACCACTGACCTTCTCCCCAGCTAACTGAGTTCTAGCTAGGAACTCTGCATTTTTCTTAACTTCATCATCTGTTGCTATGCACTTGACTAACATTTGCCAGGAGATGCTTGAGTAATGCTTGTACGCTTAATAAAAGCCTACTGGAATAACATTAACAAGTTATATTTATACATTTGCTCTAGAACTACATTATGTCCTTGTTAAACAATTCAACCCCACAGGAACCATCCCCAACTATGTCCCATGCCCTTTTATGGACTAGCAAGTCACAAATCATTTTTCAGAGCTACCTCTCAAAAAGTCATACGAGACAGGTCACTTAGTGTCCCCTCCATTTGTTGATTGGGGAAACTGAGGAAGAAAAAAAGGGGGTTATTCTCTGGGTCAGAGATGTTAGAAACAGAAATATGGGACTTGGCATTCGAAGTCTCCCAAAGCAGGGCTGCTTTCTAACCAAAACAAGTTGAAACCATGGGGAAAAAATATTAAATGGGCAGTTAACCATATTGGAGCTTTCTACTGAGAGTCTCCACTTAGAAAAATCCATAGCTGTGTGGCCTAACATCCCTAGGTTTGCATTATCTCATCTGTAAAATGAGACTAGAGACTTCTAATCTCCCCTTAGGCTCTAAATCTTGATAAGTGATAGACAATCAAGGCTTTCAATGTCCATCGAAGAACGTTGTGTACTCTCTCTGGGGCAGCTCCCCTTGTCTCAATGTCATCAGTCAATCAACTAGCATTTATTAGCACTGGAAGGACCAGGTGTGTCTATTGATGCAACATTTTGCCTGGTCCTTGGAGATATTCTTAAATTCCAATCCATTAAGGATCTCTATGTGCTAGGCATTGGGGACACAAAGAGAGGCAAAGGACAGTCCCTGCTTATCTAAGGGAGCCTTAGATAAGACTAACAGATTCTCTACCTTATATAAGGAAAATTTAACCAATGCACCACAAGGATTTTGATCTACATAAAATGAAACATAATATTATTCTGAGCTCTCTGGTGGCTTCATGGGAGGAATAAATAAATGACACTTCAGATAAGGATAAACGTAGTAGTAACATATGCCAAACATAACTGAGCTTGACGCAAGCAGTTCTCTTGATCCAGCAGGACATCATGTATCTGAATGAGTCAGGGCTAGCAGGGATCCACAGAAACTAAGAGTTTAGAAATGGATATGAAGCCCTTTATGGCATCAGGAATGGTAGATTGGAGGCAAGAAAAATTCAGGATAAAAAAGACACGACTAGGTTGCTTTATCCCATATACAAAATAGGGTGGAAGGGGTGGGGGAAGTGGATTTGATGCCTATAAGGTCACTTCCAGCTCTGATCCTATGTCGACATGACCCCTCCTTCTCCCAATCATCTGGGAAGAATATATTCATATTTTCCACTGGACAATGAACAATTGTACACATTTCCTAGCAAAGTCAAGGTCCAAGGAAAGCCTCTAAAAATCTTTTACCAATTTCTGCCAGCTGAAGTAGGCAAAACAGCCCTCAGGGTGTGGAAAACACTGAAAAGAAAACTGTATCAGACCAAAAAAAGTGTGGAGGGGAAAATGAGGTTCATCACCTACAGTTTCCAGTGGATGTGCTTATTTAAGAAACCTCAGCAATTATAAGACAGTGAATACGATAAAAATGGAGAAGCCTGAGACAGATTACATGAACTGATGCAAAACTGACATAAGTAGATCCTGGAAAACAGCATATAAATGACTACAGGTGGTAGCTGGGGATGCACCAGACTTAAGGGCAGGAATCCCCAAGTTCAAATCCAGCCCCTGACACTTAGAAGTTGTGTGACCCTGGGTAACTCACTTAAACTTCTCACTGCTTCCGTTTCCTCATCTACAAAATGGGGATAAATAAATGTGCCTCCCAAGACTGTGGTGAGGAGCAAATGAAATAATATTTGTAAAGCTCTTAGCACAGTATCTTGCACATTGTTGGTGCTATACAAATGTTAGTTATTATTTATAATCATTGTAAAACAGCTCTAGGAGACAAAATGGGTACGAGCACTGCACTTAAAGTCAGAAAGATCCAAGTTCAGTCTTGCCTCTGACACTTGCTGCTTAACCTATCTTGGCCTCAGTTTCCTTATCTGTAAAATGAACGTAATTATAGTATCTACCTCCCAGAGTTGCTGTGGGGATCAAATAAAATGCCATATGCCCAGTGCTTCACCTTAAAGCACTTTATAAATCCTTATGGCCGTTATATGTCCATGAAAAGAAACAAAAATAAAAAACTGAATGGGAAATGATAATGACCAAGTTTGGCCCCCAACATGGAGAAGAGAAGGAACCGTCCCCCGGGGTGGGGGTGGGGGACCATGAACAAAGAACACTGCATATGACATCAGAATCTTTTATATGTTTGTATTGCTATTTTTTCTTTATTGTCTTATTCGTTGTTCCAAATGATGGCTTTCTGGGAGGAGATCCTGGAAAAGGAAGATGATACAAAAAGAAAAGGTGGCCGAAAAGAAACTCAGAAGTATAACATTTCCTCAAGGCTATAACTAGGCTAAAGTTAAGTGGGGTTTTGCCTCGGACACTAAAATTTAGAGGATGACAATAGCACTTATATTCTTTTAGCAGGCATAAACCAACTGAAATTAGTTAGCACTTCTTTAACGAGGACAATTCTTGGGTCCTCTATTTCTTCATCTGTAAAATGAGTTTTGAGTCAATAAGATCCCTAAAGTACTCTGAGGTCTCAATTTCATTCTCATTCTCCAAGGAGCAAAGGAGTCTAGGTGGTGTCCGGGAGGACAGGCGAAGACTGGCTTAGTTTGGTTGAAGCCCGGTGATAGTGTTCTCTCCCTAATTTGAAAATGACAAAGAATAAATAATGGAAGCAATCCAACTTTCAGGTTAACACACTTTAGTTTTATGCCCTGTTCTCATTTCCATTGCGATCCTGGGGCCTTGATGGGGCTTCAGGGCCTGAAAAGTTGTTCCAGTCCCTTTTCTACACTCTACGGGGCAGCCAACCTGACTTTCTGGTGGCTCCATCTCCTGCCGCTGCATCAAATTCAATCTCTCTTCATCTCTCCTTTAGAATCCCTAGCTTCCTTCAGAGCTCTGCTCCAGGACCACCTCCCACATGAGGACTTTCCTGACCCTCCCCCAGCTGCTAGTGCCTCCCACAAAATGTCACTGCATTTTGGGGATATATTTTGTATCTGATTATATGTCAACAATATATGTTGTTTCCCGTTAGTCTATATGCACCCTGAGGACAGGACTTGTTTCTTGTTTGTTTGTTTTTGCATCCTATGACGGCCACCTAGTAGGTGCTCACTAAATGCTTGTTGATATGTTTTTGTAAACTAGACAATGACCTTTGATTTTGTAAATATCGATTTGACAGACACCGCCAGAATCCTATCACCTGCTTAAGGACAATCACACAGGGATATTCTTTTTTATTCAACAAGAGACAATTAAAATTCATATTTGTAAATGATATCTATGTAAAGAAAGAGATGGGGTACAGGGGTTAGAAAGCGAAGAATGGAGACACATCCCAGAAATTCACAATTGATTAATCAATCAATAAGCATTAATTAAGTGCTTACTATGTGTCAAGCTGAGAATAGAAAAATAAATAATGAAACGATCCTTCCCCTCAAGGAGTTCCCATTGTAACTAGATAAACCAATGGAGTGATGCTTAGGCCTGAGTCCCAAGTCTGTCATTCACTTCCTTATTCTACAAAAGGGCAGGGAAGCAAAAAGGAGAGCTGCTATTCTAGACTTGGTTCTCACCAATAAAGAGGAATCAGTGGTCAAGGTGGGAATGATGGGAACCTCAGGGACAAGTAGCTGCTCCTTCTTAAGGTTTGGGAGAGACAAAGAGAAGAAAGCTGGACACAGTCTGCCATGCATTCCAAATCTGGGGACAGCCCAAGAAAGGCTAGGTAGAAGCCAACAGCCTCAAAGGAAGTTATCTCAGACAGGATGGAAAGCACTCAAGAATGACATTTCAAACCCCAAAACAAATCAGAATTACAGAAGGAAAGGGGAGGGGGATCACCTGAAGAGGTGGATGTGGATGCAAAAGGAGCTCCTCACCAAAGCCTACCAGGCTAATGTAAGGATTGCAAAAAGCTGAATGGGCTGAAGTTACCAACAAATGCCAGGGACAGTAAAAATGATCTTATTTTTTAGCAATGTTGGGGAGAGGAGACTAAAGAAGGGTCAAGTCTATATTTTAGGGTAGACAAGAAGATGATTATAGGAAGGCAAAACTTCTCAACTATTATCTTGTTTTTTTTTCTTTTCCATGTTGGTATGGGATAGGATAAACTTAACAAACAAAAAGTGGCTAGTAGAGTATTAAAACTGGGGCAGCAAAGTGGCACAGTGGACAGAACACCAACCCTGGACTCATGAGGACCCAAGCTCAAATCCAGCCTCCCACTCTTACTAGGTATGTGACCATGGGCAAGTCATCTAACACTGATTGCCTCTCCTCTTCAAAACAAAGGAAGAGACAACAAAAGAACATTTCACTGTTCTCAGTAAGTTCAAAGTCACTAGATCATGATGAATTTTCCTCCACCCAAGATATAGGATCAAAGCTGGAAGGGACCTGACAACATCTAACTCAACCTCTTCATTTTACAAATGAGGGAATTGAGCCTCAGAGGGGTGAAGGGACTTGGCCACAGTCCCACAGGCTGTCGTATATTCCTCAGTATCGAATTGATACTGGACAACATTCCTCTGAAAACGTTATGGGAATTTTAGTGAGCAGCAAGTTTATTGGTAATCAGTGGCATACATACATACACACACACACACACACACAGACACACACACACACGCTAACACTATTCTATTCTGTGTTAAAGGCATCACCTGTAGAACGAATAAGGTGATAGTATTTTATTCTCTGCCCTGGTCAGACCACAGTTGGAACAGCACGTTTTAGGAAGGACATTGACAAGACAGGACACATTCTGATGATGTGACTGGGATGGTTGATAGACTAAAGAAACTAGAAACACGGAGCCTAGAACAAAGAAGGCTTGGGAGATACTTGATGGCTCTGTCCAAGTATTTCAATCTCATGCAGATGTTTTGCTTCCTGAGAAGCAACTGGTAGAGTGGTGGGAGAGGAAGATGAGGACCTGATCTAAGGGTTGTAGTTGGAGTCCTGCAGAAGTGGCTCCTCTCTTACTAGAGGCTCTTAAGGCTGGAAGGCCACTTGCCTTATATTCACTCATTCATTCGTTTGCTGTCAGCCATATTACAGAGGGGATCCTTGGTCAGGCATGTGATGATTCCTAAGGTACCTCCCAACTCCAATAGCCTCTAATTCTGAGTTGCTGTGGGATCCCACCCCACTAAACTGATTAGCTTTGAGACTTTAGACAAGACACTTAAACCTCTCTATGCCTCAGTTTCTTCATCTGTAAAATGATCATAATTGCAGCCCCTTTCTCACAGAAGCATAACAAGGAATAAACAAGATGAAGTCAGCAAAGTTCTCATGAAACCATCAAGTTCTCTGAAAATGTCAGCTATAATTAGCAAATCATATTAATTATCTCTGTTTGTGCCTCTGAGTCCACACATGTGAACTGGAGCTAAAAATTCCTACCGCCTCGCTCTCTCATGGGGATATTCTGGACAGATGTGTTGATATATGTTGTCACATAGCAGCTATCTCAGGATGTAAGCCTGCCTCAAGTTGGGTGCTCAGAAAGCTGTGTTTCCCTCTTTGTATTCCTAGTTTTACACGAAGGTAGAGAAATGTTACGGCCTCTTTGCATGTAATGTCCTAGGGAGAAACAAGGGTCAATCCATTCCCCTGGGATGACAGCCACTAAATCAGCAGCATTTGGATGCAATACATCTAGCCATGCCTCTGAGTGCATATGAGTCTTGGGGGAAGGGAATAAGTACTTATGAAATACCCACTGTTGCCAGTACTATGCAAAGTGCTTTACAAATATTGTCTCATTTGAGTTGAGGGGAGGAAATCTGTTTCTTTTCTAGTTTCCTTCCTTCAGTCCTTTGGAGAGAGTGTCCTTCAAGGAACTTCCCAGCAGGGCAGAGAAAGCAGCTTCCTTTCCCCATTTCCAGGCCTGGGTAGGAGCAATGTACTAGCTCTGGGATTTCATTCCAGTGTCAGTGTCATTCCTCTATAATTCAGATCAGCCCATCTTCAGTGACAAAGTCACTACAGAGTCCATGTGACTTGCCTAGAGTCATGCAGCAAGTACACCCCATGGAGGCAAGACATATAATTTCCCACCTACCTCCAACCAGAGAAGTTGACAAATAGCCCCAATACTCATTCACTTCTAAGGTAAAAGTATAACTAAGTGGTAGGGGGGAGGGTGCCCTTTGGGCCAAAGTAATAATATTCATGATCATAGCTCCAGTGCCAAGACTCTGGGTCCATGAGGGAAACGCGGCTATAGGCAGTCAGTTCATCCCACACATGACTTACCCAAGAAATCCCTGAACAGAGCCACGGCAATGGCTCACTAGCAGTGATTTATTGCTTAATTCACAGCTGGGCAATTTTCAGACCCGACAGGCCATTATAGCTCCATTAGCCCATGTCCTGATGTACTCTGCTAATTTGGAGTAATAGATCAGGAGGGTGTGAATTTGAGCATGCATAGAAAAGATGGTTGTCAGGTTCATATATATTTGTTCATATATGTGGACACACATGTATGTATGTATATATAAAGAGACACACAGAGGCACAGAGAGACAGAGAGAGAACAGATAAAGAGAGGAGACAGATATAGAGAGAAAAGAGAGAGACAGAGAAAGGAAAAGAGGAAACAGAGACAGAGGAGAGGGAGAGAAAAAGGGAGAGAAAGAATTCATTTTATATATGTATATATTTGTATTATATATGTGTACATATATTTGTGTGTATATGTATGTGTGTGTATGTAAGTATGTATGCATATATGTATATACACAGGAGAGAACTGGATCTATGATTTCCTAAGTAGAGGAATGCTGTGTGGAAATTCCCTCTGTCAATGCCAATCAGCAATTGATCTGTAATTTATAAAGTCTTAGAGATTTGCTGGGAGTAACTGATCTTAATTGCCTTGCCTAGGGACAGTCAGCCATTCTGTCATAGGGGAGATCTGAACTCAGGCCTTCCCAATTCCAAAGCCAGCTGGGAGGAATTGCACTGGATCTATGATCTCATCTCAGTAAAGGACTCCCATATCCATGCAGATTAAATGCACCTACTCTGTCTTCAATAGTATAGAGAGTCTAAAAGACTTATGTAAAGTTCTGCAGCTAGTCTTGCCACAAGACTTGAACCCAAGTCTCCCTAACTCCAAGGCCATCTGATCACTGTATCACTAATGAGGCCACCTCATCCCTACTAGTAGTAGCAGAAGGATAGTAAAGGTCATGAGAGCGGTTAGAACAAGAATTATCAGTGATGGGGCTTTTTCAGGCAAACATAAGCTCTTAAGGTTTTCTCTACATGTTGGATGTTACAGGTCAGGAGTCCCAGAGAGGGCAAGGGGAAATACAGTTAAAGAATATTCCACCAGAAAACCCTGGATACTTCCAATAGGCAAGGCGTAATAGAGAATGAAGAGTAACAGGCACATGGAATCAGACCTACTATGAAACCCCATCCTGACCTTAAGGAGCTTCCCCCTTTTTTGGGGAGCCAGAATTTGCAGAAGAACCATGTGAATACTGTTAAGCAGGAAAAAGGGCAGCCAAGTCAACTGGTCAAATAACTCATGTTTGAATCCCTGGAAGGAACCCAAGGCACCCTTGGCCATACCTGAATAATGGACTGGTGCTGGGGGACAGCACAGAGAGCCCATTTCCACAGGTAGTTCCAGCATGTCCTCCAAGGGAAAACTGCACCTTGCTCCCCAAATGGGGTCACTGGCTTGTCCCCCAAAGTGGAATATGTTTGATTCAGCTCAAAGGGAGGGAAATACAACATCCTTGGCAGGTAAAAATAAATAAATGGTCAAGCGCAAGCCCTACTCCAAGGTTTCCTGGCTTAAGGTGCCCTTAAGTGAATGCCAATAAGATAAAAAGGGTTGGCTCAGGTGGCTTACAGTCTCTTCAGGCTCTCAATCCAGGATCCTTGGATGTGCAGCACTCTTCCAAAATCAAATGATTCTGCACAGATTCTGCACAACCAAAAAGTTGATGATGAGATGGCTCTCTGAATTTATTTACTAAAGAGTATTTCTTTTTAAGAAAGATAGTGTGGCCTAGTGGGTAAAGACCTGGCCTTGAAGCCAAGAACACCTGGGTATAAGTCTTACCTTTGACACACACTGACTGGGCTATCCTGGCCATCTCTCAATGCTTAAAGAAAGCATACATTGCTGAGAAGGCCCTGACTGACCTGTATAGGTAGAGGAAATATCCTCACTACAAGATTCCCATACCAGTGAAATTACAGGCCTAGGCTCTATCCCTCATTTGGGTTTGGATTTTTACAAGTTCCACAATAATTGGTAGCCCTTTACAGAAATGTGTGCCCAAAGTTCTGACTTAGACATGGTTTCCTTGAGGAAATACTCAGTTTTCCAGGATTTCCTTCTCTCCTTCCCTTCTGTTCTCTAGGTAGAGAGAGGGGACTCCAAGAAATATCACAGAAGAAATTAAAAGAAGACCAGCTGCCGAGAGCAGCAGGCCAGGGCCAGGGAGATAGGGTGTCTCTCAAACAAGTGAAAGTGAGCAGTTGAAAGTTCTCTGTCCAGTTTACTGATCCAGGTGACTAATTCAGTGTTTAGAAAATATTTCCACACTATAGGCCAAATCTCTTCATGGATACCTACACACACACACACACACACACACACCAACACACACACGTACACACACAAACACACTCACAAAAAGCAGACAACACAGGCAAAAATAAACCTGCCTCTCTTCCCAGAGAAAAGCAAAATGAATTGAGAACCCTCTAGCACCTGCAGGTCAGGGTTTGGCAAGCCCCAAGCCCCACTTCTTGTTCTCCAACTGCTGCTAGGAGACCCCCTGCCCCTGATTTCTTCTCTCCCCAATTCCCATACTGTTCCTCAAATAGTTCTCCTTTCCAACAACATTTTGCTGTTGGCAAAGCTTCTGGGCAAATTCAGAATTAAAATGGGCCGTGGAGAGGATTTACTATCCAGATTTCATTCTGTATCCCATTCCCAGCCTGCATCCCATGGCCACTCCCAATGGGCTTTGGTTTGGGATTGTGTGGCTGCTGTTTCTTTGGGTTTGGATATTTTCTGTTTTTGTTTTTGCTGAGCAGCTGGCAAAGAAAAGCGGTTCCCCAGCAGGCATCCTAATGATGTCCCCAAACTTTTCTGCTGGGCATAAGGATCCAAAGCATCTCCCTGAATCCTTGGACCCTACCTGTCCCACCTATTGATGTGTTTCTTCTCTCCTCCCCAAAGCTGGGGTCCCCATCACCAGCCAGCCTACAGCGGTTGGAGGATGGCTTTGAGAGGGATTGGAGTGACTGTAATTAACAAGAAGGCAGATGTGGAATTCCTGGGGCTGTTTCTCAAAAAGCTTGCAGGACATGGGCTGGGAAAGAGCGGTTGGTGGGTTGTTTGGCTGGTTGGTGGGTTGCTTGGTTGGCTGGTTGGCGGGTTGGTTGGTTGGTTGGCTGTTTGGTTGGTTGGTTGGGGTAAATGAAAGGGAATCTGCGATGGGGTAGGCAAGGGTAGGGGCAGGGGCAGGGGCGAACCCTGAAAAGAGGTATACTCACAGCCCGCGGAGCCGGAGCCAGATTTTCTCGATCTGTTCAGGCTGCAGGTATTTCAGGGAGTTGCTCTCAAATTCTTCGATCTCCTTGGTGGGGGACTCCATGGCCTTGGGACTGGGTGGGGGGAGCGCTTGGGGGGAAGCTCCGCGTCGGGGATACACCAGTCCAGCTGCCGCAGTCCCCCGAACCTCCCAGTCCTTTCAGCAGGGAGCAGAAGCCAGAAGCGAGGCCATGGGCCAGTCCTCCTCCGGACCCCGTGCCCTGCCCTACTCTGCCCTGCCCTACCCAAGGACCCTCCCCTCCCCTCCCTCAATGGGAGCCCCGGGACTGGAGGCAGTGCTTCCGCGGCAGACGGAGAGGATCCACGGAACTGGCCGGAGCCCCGTCTGCCGTCAGCCGCGCCTGCCGCTCAGGGCTGCCCCCAGGGGCACTCCTCTCCCCAGGCCATGTTCCCCCTCACCCCCAGGCGGGATGGGGAATCAGGGAGGGAAGGCTTTGGGGGCGGCTTGGAAGGAGAGGCAGCCAGCCAGAATGGGAAAGGGGGAGGGAGGAAGAGAAGAGTAGAAGGGCAGCAGCAGCGGAGAGGGAAGCAGGAGTGCGGAGAGAGAGAGTGAGGTGGAGAGGAAAGAGAGGGGGAGGGGAGAAAGGAGAGAGGGGAGAAGAAAGAAGAGGGGAGGAAGGAAAGCCGAGGCACCGGGGCCGGAGAGTCCGCTCTCAGAAGGAGGGAGAGGCTCGCACTTCCCCAGTGGGACCCTCTGCTCGCTCCGGGTCCGCCGTAGCCTCTGGGCTTCCCTGCCACTTTCCCTCTGGCTCTGCTGGGAAGTGTACCATCCTGGGTCTCACCCAGGGCTCCCTTGCCTCCACTTACCAACTGCTCTGCTAACAAGCAAGAAAGCTGCTAAGGAGGAGGAGGCAGACTCGTGTGTCTGTCAGTTGCCTTGCCTCTGTTCACACACACACACACACACACACACACACACACACACACACACACACACACTACTCTTACGGGCTCACACACAACTGTCTGCAGGGTATTGGCGGGCGGGGGAGAGGATCACACTAAGTTACCAAGCGGGAGAAACCAAATCAGCCCGCTTTGAGCACCCCCAGACTCTCAGAGCTCCCACACCTTCTCTTAACCCTCCCTGCTCTACAAAGCGAAAAGTAAAAGGAAGCCTTTCCTTTTCTGCCCAGCGAGGACAACGAGGCAAACAGCTCGGACACAGCAACCTCCTTGGGGGTTGCGAAGGCGCCAGAGAAGCGGAGAAAGTGGGAAAGAGCAGCCTAGAAGCATCTCGTGCCGGTGCCCCCAGCTCTTTCCTCTCCTCCTACATCCAAAGTTGCGATCCCACTCCCCACAGATTACACCTTTCCCACTAGTCTAGCGTTTTCTCTTGCTTTTATAAAGAATAACAGGGTGGCCTTGTTGGTTAAACCCACAACCAAAGGGGGAGAGCGTTTGGTCTTCCACTCTCCCTTCACATTTCCCTCCAACTACTTCATATTTGAAAGACATCTCCAATCTCCAGGCTCCAGAAGGGGATCGAGGGGCAGCCCTTGGCACATGGTCCAAGTCCGAGACATTCTAGCCGGGTGAGTCCAACCACATCATTTCAACCCTCCATTCCCCTTGGCAACTTTCTAATTAGACTAAGAGTTGGTTCCAGAGTTACTGTGCTGCTTCGCTAAAGGGAAGTTCCATGGTAGGAGTTCCCTAGACAAACGAAATGATGGATCTGCTCCCCATCCCCACCCACGGACGTGAATGCTCAGGACACTCAACAGCTGGGGTGTTCCTTAGAAAGAGAGGTCTTCAGGAGAAGTTACAAGGTCACCCACACACACACACACACACACACACACACACACACACACACACACACACCATGATGACTTCTGAGCTTTAGAACAAGAACTAGAAAATCCAACAGAGGCAGGCTGAAGGTGAGTGGAAGGGAAGCTGAGCCAGGATCCATGGCCCAAGTTCTTGTCCCTACATGTTTCCAGTAGAATGTGAGCTCACAGGTACTGTTTTACTATGTACCTAGATTGAGTCTCTTTATTTCATCCAGCCTAAAGGGAAATTGGCCACTTGTGGGCTGGATTGTACTGTTGTTGGGTTCTAGAGCTTTGATCCGCTTCTTTTCCCACCTTGGTTTGTTTGCCCCTCCTTAGGCAACCTGGTGGCCCTGGAGTTAGAGGGCTCTCCAGATTGGTGCCAGACATCAAGAACATCACATTCCCTTGAGCGTTACTGCAGCTTGGAACTCCCAAACTCAAGCAATCCACCAGCCTCAATGGTTACAGCTGTATATCACCATACCCAGGCAGCTATGTACCTTTGGTTCCTGCAGTGCCTTGCACAGGACCTGGCACATAGGGAATCCTTAATAAATGTTAGTTAGATTGAATCTCTTCATCTTTCACAAGTGATCAAACTTGAGAAACTGAGTAATCATTAATGGGTACAAGGGTGGGCAGTTAACCATGCCACCCTCCATCTAAGAGAGACTATGTGTATCGTTCAGGTGCTGTGTATCTGCTCCCTTCCAATCATTCATCTATCAATCAATCAACAGCATTTATTAAGAGCTTACTTTGAGCTAAGTACTGTTCTAAGCACAGAAAATCCAAAGAAAGGCAAAACAGTCCCTTCAAGGATTTCACAATCTACTGGGAGAGTCAATGGATAAGCACTAGTTACATACAAAATAAAGAGTGATGACCAGGTCAGAATCATTACACACATACTTGGCAGGATGGCTTCCAGGAGACAAGGACAGGGTGAAAGCAGGCATCGGCCTGAAATGGAATTTGAGAGGCGATGACAGGTCTGAGCAGAAAGACCTTTTCCTGCCAAATGCCACAAGGCCTGAAATTATCACCTGTACTGTCACCTTTCCGGAATATATTTTCCAAAAAACATTTTCCAGTTAACAAACATCTATTTTCTCTCTCTCCTTTACCTCTCCCACCATTGGAAAAAAAATGAATAAAAACCAAATTCTTGTAAAAATATGCCCAATCAAGTAAAACAAATTCCCACATTGACCATGTCCAAAAAAAATATATGAACCCATCAGTACCCTGAATTCATCATATCTCTGTCAAGAAGTGAATAGCATGTTTCACCCTCTGGAAATAATGAGTTCCCAACCTCAACCTTAAAATAGGTAAGTTGATCAGATCCCAACACTTAACTATCCCCTGTCACTTGGGAAGGAACCTTGTCCCCCAAGGAGCTAGGAGAGAAGAAGGGGTCTATAAAATGTCATTAATCTAGATGACCTATTGAGTCCTTTCAAGTTCTAAATTTAGAAGCCTATGAAATTTTCATGGGGGGAGGAGATTAGAATGAAAATCCCAACTCCAGGGAGTGCTAATGACTGCAGTGGAACCCTAGGAAAATAATTCAAATTATATTGGATATAATGCTACAGGAGGAAGATGATGTGCGTCACACTGGGGCTAAGCACCCTGTACAGTAGCTAAATTTTTCTCATCCAGACTTGTGGCTTACTTGGGGTCAGGAACTCTTGCTTTGTAAACCCCCTCCAATGATCCAGACTCTCCATAATTTAGAATCTTAGAGAGAAGCATTTCAATTGTCCTATTATCTGCCGGAGGTTAAGTTACTTACCCACAGTCACACAGCTAATATGTAACAGTGGCACAATTTGAACTAAGATCTTCCTGACTCCATGGCCAGACTTCTCTCCACTATATCAAATTGCTGCCTGTGTGTGTGTGTGTGGGTGTGTGTGTGTGTGTGTGTGTGGGTGTGTGTAGATAAATAGATACCTATATACACACACATACACATGCATATACATATATACACAATATGACTTCTAAAATAATTATATAGTTATAAGCACATTAAAGTAATATAAGAAATGCAGGTTATTCTCAGAAATGTTAGAAACTCTACAATACATTGCTGAAGACTGAAAAATATTAGCACCTACTGAATACCTAGAACGATAAAATCATGTGGCCAAAATTCTACCTCAGAAGCTCAGTCTCTTTCAGAAACTAGGAAATGTCTAAGAAATACTTACCATCTTTAAGCAACATGAAAAGAAAAGCTTTTAAAATGAGGCAACAGAGAAGACATGGGGAGGAGGTAAGATTGGGTTCTTGAAGGCTATGTCAATAGGAGGGAGGGGGGCAGCTCCTGGCACAGTGCCAGGGGAGGGGCACAATCTCTGACTGGCCTTTGGATGAAAGACTTGGCCTCCCTTCCAAGCACCAGCTTCCCCAGATTTGAAGAGGACCATCACTCATTTTTCTATCTTCAACAGCTCCTAAAGACCATCTCTGACTTATCATGACTTATCAAGACCTCCATGATTTATCATGGAGGGTTTGAAATAGCACCCGTGGAGCAATTATCCACCTCCAGGAAATCACTCATCTTGGAACTGGGGTATAATAACACCATCTTGTTTTATTCTTGTTTTTAATTTTTTAAAGCTTTTCCACTTCTTTAACAACGTGTTCCTCCTCACCATCCAATTGAAATTCCTTCCATCCCTCCAGAGGATCTCCAGTTTCGTCAATGCAGGCCTCTCTTCATAAGCCTATACCATATTAGACTGTAAACCCTCAAGAGCAGGGACTATCTTCTACACCTTCCTTTGTGTCCTCAGAGCTCAGCACATGTGAAGGACTTAATAAATGTCTATTGACTGATGCGGACACAGATAGAATCTCTTATGAAATTTAGAAGTTGGAACTCAAGAGTCATGGTCACCACACTCACTCTCCAACATCCAACCTGGCCATGACATCTCCAGACTCAGCAGGAAGGGGTAGTCGGTCAACAAACATTGAGGGCTTACCATGCTCCAGAAACTGTAGGAGGGAGCAGAGGTACAAAGAAAGACCAGATCGCACCACGTTGGATGACATGGACCAGGCTCTGTGATAAGCACTTCACAGATATCAACAACTTTGCCAGATAGGTGTGATTTTTATCTTCATTTGGCATTCAAGGAGACTGAAGTTGAGTGACTTACCCAAGGTCATACCGCTAGAGAGATCACATTTGAATTGAGGTCTTCTTGACTTCCAGGAGCAGCTCTCTGCCCCAGGGCGCCCCCTCCCTGCCTCGTATGAACCAGTGAACTATCTAAAACTCCACCTGCCCTAAAGGCCACACAAAGAACAGCCCAGTATGAAAGGGCTGACTTGTTCCCCAGAGAGCCTGCACCCTTAGCCTCCAGAGGACCCAAGGTAAGCAAGCAAGGAAGCGGGCGGGTGGCCCAGCAGGAAACACTCCCCTACATTGGCTCTCAGGAACAATATCCCATTTGTCCCAAGATGACTATGACTTGAACAGTGGGCAAGGCTCCATAGAAGCAGTGGACCTGGATATGGCTTTCATAGGAGCTCTAGAGACAATATGTGGTTTAGCGAATAAAGCACTGGTCTTGGAATCTGGAAGACCTGAGTTCAAATCCAGCTTCAGACACTGTGTGACCTGAGCAAGTCACCTCACCTGTCTGCCTCAGTTTCCTCAGCTGTAAAATGGGGATAAAAATAGTACCTACTTTCCAGGATTCTTTTGGAAAACCAAATGAAGTAATAACTTAGAACAGTACTTGGTATATATTAGGTGTTTTCTAAGTTGTTGTTCTTTTATCTCCCTATCTTAATATTTGTTGGTCTCTGGCAGTCAGGTGTCTAATTAGAATACAATATATAGGGACAACAAAGGAAGTCAGTTATATTGAAGAGCAATTATTAAAATGCCTTAAAATAAGTTCCTGGATCCTAGCGCTTTAAGGCTGGGTAGAGTAAGGTAAGCCAAGTTCCAAGAAGGACAGGATAGTAGCACAGATTTCAAAGCAGGAGTGACCGTGGATCAGAAAGTTCAACAATCATATACCAACATTTGCAAGGACTTTTAGAGGTCAATGAATTCAACTCTCTCACTTTAGAGATGTGGAAGATGAACCCTAGAAAAGGACTGGACCATGATCACATAGACAGCTACCCACAGCAGAGGAATTCAAACCCATATTCTTAGACCCCAAATCCAGAATACCTTCTACTGCCCTCAAAGTACTCCACAATGCTTTGGAAAGACAACTAAACATAGATCTAGGACATCTGGGCTTGCATCCTGGCTCTACCACCAGGTAGCTGGGGGTAGGCAGGGGCAATTCACTTGCCCTCCCAGAATTTCTATTTAGTCGGTTGTAATATTTGTACCATCTAGCTTACAAGATTGTCATAGGAAAGTGTTTTACAAACCATAGACCCCAGAGCACTACATGGCTGTGAGTTATTCTTTTAGGAATGGGGGTGGGGAGAGTATGTCATTTTGGGGAGAGTAAAGAGTTTTTGAGGAAAGCAATAGGAAAGAAAGACAGAAGAAAGAAAGATGGAGCAAGACTGGCAGAGGGTCATAACATCCAGTCTTAGAAGTAAAGAGACAGCATCATATAAATTATATAGTGAAAGAGAAGTCAGAAGACCTGGACCTTAGCCCTTAATGACTATTTGACCTTGGACATGTTCTTAACCTCTCCAAGCCCCAGTTCTTCATCTGTATAATGGACATAATGATACAACCTCCTAGGACTGTTATAGGGAGAGCATTTTTTAAACTTGAAAACATTACATAAATGTTCACTTATTATGTTATTGTATTCTTCTAGCACTAGGGATCCACTTAAGATTTTTGAGGAGGTGACGTGTTAAGCATGTTTTGATTTCATGGCTACTATTAGAAGCAGAAAATAATAAATATTATAACTTCTCAGGCTGAATACTGACATGAAAAGAAAACAAATAGTCATTGACTTGGAAAAAAAACCAAGAAGTTAACCAAATACCAATCCTTTCCATCTAAAAGTATGTTTATTAACCCTTTCCTCCATGCTTCTGAATGTTTTTTAAATAATTTAAGACATCATTATATCTTACAAAATAATATAACAGTAAGAACCTCCCAACTTCAAAACAGATTTTAAAGGGTTTAAAATTATCCCATGTCTCTTCAGTTGTTTGAGTGGTCCTATACAAAGGTAGGTGAGTGAATCCTTTAGTTTCCTTTGGGCCCTATGAGTCTTTCCATTGAAAGGAAAAATAAAAATAACTTATTGATGACTCTTTTCAATACCCCTACTTTTGATAGGTGAAGTTAATAGAATTGACCCTGATGGGTCCATGACCCCAGGACCTCCATTTTTCATCTCTGTATTAAAATATCCCATCAGAGCTTGATTGATGTTGATCATTCCTCTGGAAAGAGTTCTCAGGACAAAGAGTGGGACCTGATTGATGGGTAGAGAGGGAGACTGATAGATCCAATTTAAAAGTCATTAGTATGCAAACCCAATTTCAGAGAGAGAGCATAAAATCGCTGACGTTCCACAACCACCATGGTTAAACCACAAAGACTCAAACACATAGATCATTAAGTGGTTTTGAAATTCTCTTGGCTTAATGTAAATGAAGAAATGAAAGTGATTATCTTCAATAGAAACTAGGAAGTACTTGAAGATTTTAACTCAAACATTGGAAAGGATAAAAGTGCTGAGTTCCTGGAAAGAGTGCCAATCAAGTCAATTAAAAGAAGAGTATATCAGAACTCATTCTGCATTGGGGACAGGAGGAGGAGGAAATCACTTGGTCCTTCCTGGCTCTAAGAGTATGAAAAAATGGGATTCCTATAAGTACATTTCCCCAAGCACATATTCTAAATTATACAGGTACATCTCTGGACCACAGGGGGTGTCAAATGGTAACCTTATATATGAGAATTCTTGGCAATTACCCTTTGGTCCTCCATTTTTTAAACGACTAGAGTAATATCATCCACTTCCACTAGCTAGATATTCCAATCAATAAACTAAACACCATTCACACTGGATAATTGAAGGCAGAGTCATTTCAGATACTATCATTGTCCCTTTGAGACCTCCTCAATTATATTTTCTGACCTGTGGTGGATGGAACTGTCCAGCTTTAATTTATAAACTATGACTGTTTAGCTGGATAAACCAAATGGCCTTGTTTAATAAGAGCACCTGATAAGAATTGCCTCCAAAGTGAGATCTCATTTAGACCTGATTAGTAGGTAGTTGTCAATTTCACTACCGATTTACTTACTTGTTCACTTGGAAGGTTTGTTCCATGTTTGTCTTTAGATATATGATTCTTTTAACCATGCTATACTTATGTCAGAATGCTAGGTAGGCTATTTCTATCACTTAATGGAGAAAGAAGAGGGGCTGAACCTGTGATTTCATGTGTACAGGGAATACCTAGGTGAGAAAATTCCATTTATCAATATTCTTAATTTGTTTCAGTTGTATCTGACTCTTCAAGACCCCATTTGGGGTTTTCTTGGCAGAGATACTAAAATGGTTTGTCATTTCCTTCGAATTCAATTCATTTTATAGATTGAAGAAAGGTACACAGAGTTAAGTGACCTGTCCAGGGTCACATGGCTAAGAAGTGTCTGAAGTCAGATTTGAACTAATAAAAATGAGTCTTCCTGACTCTAAGCCCAGTGCTTTAGACACTGCACCACCTCGCTGACGCATTCCCAATATAGGTCAGAAATTTCTCTGCAACTTATAGTTTTAGAGTGCTGCCTGGACGACTGAAAAGTTAAGTGACTTGCCCAGGGCCATAGAGCTAGTAGAGGTCAGAAGCAGAACTTAAACCCAGGTCTTCCTGCATTCAAGGTCAGCCTTCTCTTCACTATGTCTTACTCTCACTCCATATGGCAATCCATTAATATTTCTCTTTAGAGCTGCAGCAATATTCAATTCTACTTAATTAGCATTTTTAAGTGCCTATGTGCATCATAAGCCTTCTTCATTGTCCTACTTCATTGGCAGAGATAGAACTTTGGGCTCTCCAAGGCTGTGTCAGGAGAACTCAAACTTTGTCAGGTTCTACCACCATAAGGAGGCTTCAAGGACATGCAAAGCCAACGACAGGAAATATCTGCTTCCCTAGAACTGGCCATCTAGGTCATGTGACCATGACAGCCCATGACTGGAGCACTGATTCTCAAAGTATCTGAAAAGGTGGGAAATTTCAAAGATTGGAGGAAGGGGAGAAATCTTAGACTTCATTATTACAAAAAAAAAACCTATCAGTAATTACCAACTCATACACCTTGTTTTCAGACTACATAAAATTTGCATGAGAATACACATGCATCAAGGTCATCTTGAAATCAGTAGAAGGGAATAAGGAGGTCTTCCTAAAATTATTTTGTAGAGTAAATCACATCTTTATGACCACACAAACGACAGACAAATTAAAAAGACAAGGTCCTACTGTACTTATTTGCTGGCTATAAAAAGCATTTGCCTTGATAATATGAAACACTACCTTAAGACTCTTCTCCTACGAGGTTATCTTCCATGTATTTCCCAAAATCATAAAATATTCATTGAAAGATGTAATGACAAAGATGGCTACTGCATTACTAATACCAAGTGAGGCAGGTATAATCGAGTGGGCTATATTTACCAGATTACATTCATCAAAGATGTTTGTTGCCATTGGGGAAGATGTCTAGCATAAAGTCCAATTGTAAGGGTTTTGTATATTTACATATTTTATATAGATAGTAAGATACTTCAGGCATTTCTTTTTGAAGGTGATATCAAGCCCTGAAATGTTTCAGAACCCCCTCATGAGGTCCAAAATTACTTTCAAGAATTTGGCCTAATTATCCACCTAAGGAGAACCAAGTGGATAAAGAATACCTATTGTCCAAGATATGATGTGAAATTTGATGGAAAATCCATAGAACTGGTCCATTGCTACATGTATTTGGGACAGACTGCAAGTGGACAATAAATTAGGCTGCAGCATTTAAGAAATTTCAACACATTTCCAGTAAGCCAAAGCTTCTCTTTGTGACAAAGGACTTTGTGACAACAATATTCTTCCAGTGACATTGTAAGCCTTCAAATCATGGAATTCACATGAAGGAGGACTCAAAGAGTGGTGGAAAGGCATATTGTGGGAGGAAGCATCAACGTTCATATTATTCCATTACTTACTCTAGAGCCTACCTAAAATGGCCCATTTTTTAGTCCCTGTACATGACATCCTATGTCCCATATCTGCGCCTATATCTCTGTACAAGATGACACCCAGATCTGGAACATACTCCTTCCTCACCTCTTAGAATTCTAAGCCTCAAGGCTCAGCTCAAGTGTCTTCTTTCCCAATTGTCCTTCCAGCTGTTAGCACTCTCCTTCCTCCCCATGAAGTCACTTTGCATATACCTTATCTTTATCTGTGTACATGCCAGTAGAAGGGGAGCTCCTGAGGGCAGGTTTGTTTTTGTCTTTGTGTTGCCAGCACTTAGAACAGTGCCTGGTACCTAGTGCCTACTTACTTAGTGGGCACTTAATAAGAGCTTGCTGAATTGAGTTAAACTTAATTGAATTGAGGAAGCTGGAACTTAGCACCATAAACATGAAGTATTATATGAAGTACTATAAAGGTAGTTACTGGAGACAAACAATGAGGGAAAACAACCGTGGACCATTGAGTAGTGAGAGCACAGGGTGAATATCACACTGGATTGATGGGGACACACGCAGTCAAGAGAAGCCAAAGAAGGGCCCCAATATGTTGGGTGGACCCTGGAGGACATGGGCAAACACACACAGGTTAGAGATGAAGAGATGGGTTATTATTTGCCTCATTAAGTTAAATGCCCAAAAGAAAAAGATCAAAGACTGATTGGAATTTTAGAGGGCTAGAATAAAATGATGGAAACAATTATAACCAAAGTGACAACAAATATGCCTTACCATGAATTCACATATACTTACTGACTTGCTACCCGCAATCATCTGAAGATAATACTGGTCCACAAAAACCTGAACAAAGTATTTAATAGCTGTCACTACACCAAATACCTCTAAACTAGGAGGAAAGAAAATTTCTCAAAACATAGAGACCAAATGGAAAAAGTCAAAATCATGTGGAAATAGAATGAGGTCCATATCGTCTCCATCATCCTGTCTGCTGCTGGAGGTGTCCCAAAGATGCTTTGAATGAGTCTGCTGTAGATGAGCTAACATCCCAGGACTTTTAATTACAGCAAATCAATCATTTTATCCACCTGTGCAAGCAACCATTAGACATAAAAAATAAATCCAGAGAAGGAGACATGTCCTTGGATCACTGACATCGGAACTCTATCAAACATAACGAGGAGAATGAAATATTAACAAATAAATGTGCTTATCGGGAAGCTTAAGAATATTTGAAGGCAAAAGGACCCCCTGAAAACTCAGCTAGAGACTGGCTATTGAAGTTTTTAAACAATGAATTCAGTACTAAGGCTCAAGAGCTTATCAAAGTTTCTCATTCAAAACAAAATGTGAGTACATCTCAGCAGCAACTTAATATGCTTGTGAGAAAACACTCCATACATACATAGGACAGCTGAGCAAATCACACCTGGCATTTTAAAATATGTTTCTCACTCCAGCTTTTTTTAATGGGGCTGCATCACATAAATACTGCAAAGCCCCTGATGTGGTGTGGGCGGGTCATTTGTCTCAGCTGCCACTAGCCAGTCACGCCAAATCAATATCCCCTCGGACTACTGTTTCACAGAAGCAACCGATAGCCTCCCAGAGAACCAGTGACGTTGTTCTGTTTGCCAAGCAGAGGAAAACCCTTCTCCTCGCCACAAGCCATGACCTCTCCTGTCAACAGTCACGCACGTCCCTGTAATCAGCCATGAAATGGGAGGGCAGAGAAACATCTTGAGAAAAGACAAGGCAGATATACAACCCACAGGGGTCAAGCAAATTTGACTCATGCTTTTCATCTGTTATGGGAAACAAGACTATACGGTGGGATTTTGTAGCTGGTATGCCTGGGAAGGATTGCATATGGTGGAAGGAGTAGATATTCTCTACTCAAATGAGAAGTGGGGAAAACCAACAGAAAAAAATTAGCCAACATAAATGATGCATTCTGACTGACAGGCTATATTTTCTTGTTGTAGCTTCATAAATAGATATCTGGGTAAAACCAAAATAAAGGAATTCTCCAAATGCAATTTGAAAAGGCCATTTTCTGAGAGGCAGTCTGGAATGTTGGCCTTGGAGATTAAAAGAACTTGATTTCAATGCTACCTCAAGATTCTTACTAGCTCCTTCAATCTCTGTGAGCCTCAGTTTCCTCATCTGCAAAATGGGCATAACAAAATCCATAGTACCTCTCTGGATGAATGTAGGGAAATGAAAGAGAGTATGCTGAACACAAAAGCATTTCTAATTTCCATCGGAAGCAAAAAGTCAGTGATATCCTACATTTCTTCAAGTGAGGGAATGTGGTACTATCGAAAGCATGGTGAATTTGGATTCCAAGAACCTAGGTTCAAATCCTGACTATATCTCTTGGGATCACAGGGTCATAGGACTGAAGCTGAAAGGGACCTCAGAGACCAGGTCATTTTAAAGATGATGAAATTGAGCCCTAGAGTGAATAAGGGACTTGCCCAGCATCAGACGAGCATAGTAAAGCTCTTCCAAGGTAAGATTCAAACCAAGGTTCTCTGACTCCAGAACCTTCTACCTGTGTGCTACTGATCAATGGACTCTCTGTGGGCCTCAGATTCCTCACCTATAAAACAAGGAGATTAGACCAGGCAACCTGTGGTCCATTATAATATTCACCCAGTGTCAGGCACATATCAAATGCTAATTTCATAATAAGATGTTAATTATACTAATAAACATTATTGACTGATTATCCCACTCAAAATTTATGCTCCTCTACCATGTTTGTTATTGTTCTTATTAACACAAAGTAATAGATGTTGACTAAGCCTACCTGACCAGTCGTTTTATCCAGGGCACACTTTCCAATCCCCCAGGAATCCTCCCTTGTTTTTTTCCTCTCATATAGAGCCAATATTTGCACACTTAAATACCCGAGAATACAGGAGATGACTCTACAGAGCAATCAGGCAGTTTCCAGTGCCTACCACAATGTCTTGCACAAATACACAGATACACAACAGTTCACTTGTGTCTGACTCTTGATGACCTCACTTGGAGTTTTCTTGGCAAAGATATTAAAGTGGTTTGTCATTTTCTTCTCCAGCTCATTTTACAGATGAGGGAACCAAGGCAAACAGGGTTAAGTGACTTGCTCAGAGTCACACAGCTAGCAAGCACCTGAGGCCAGATTTGAACTCAGGTCTTTCTGACTTCAGGCCCTGTGCTCTATCCCTTGTACCACCTAGCTGTGTGACACAGATCCACACATAAATACAAAAAATGATCTAAGATTTCATTAGCATGTAGAAAACCACCTCCACCACAGCAGATTTCAATCCAGGTGTAATTTAGCATCATAGAACTATAGATTTAGAGCTCCAAGGGACCTTAGAGACCATCTAGTCCCACCCTCCTGTTCTACGGATGAGAAGTCTAAAGTCCAGGAACACATACCTAAAGTTACATAGAGCGATCCAATCCAAGCCCTCTGCTTCCAAAGAACCAAGTCCCAGGGAGGTTCCCAAGACTCACAGAGTCTCACGCAGTGGATAAGGACTGGAGATGGGACTGGAACCAAGGACTGGCTAACTAAAAGCTCAGCATATTTTTTATCCACTGTGCCATCCAGCCTTGCCATACATTGGTCTCCTTCACAACACTGCAGTACATCCAGATTGGTCTATTTACCCTTCATCCCATGTAACATGGCTATACCTTCTCACCTTGGCCTGTTAGAGACTCCACTTTCCTTCCTTCCTCCTACCGGAGGTCTTTTCATTCCTCTCATCTAAGAAAAATTACTTTGTACTAGTGTGGCATATGTTTTGTACCTATATATGTATATATAGCTGCCTCCCTCAATAGCATATAAGTTCCTGGAGGGCAGGGACAGGTTCCTCTTTGCCTCTGTATTCCCAGTGCCTCACACTGGGATTCACTGACTTCCTTACACATAGTAGGCACTTAATGTGTTTTTTTATTTGAATTAAACTTGCAATTTAGCATAATGTTGCATACTAGAGTTCAAATCTTGGGACCTGAATTCGAGTTCCCATCTTTGAGACGCCATCCTAAAACTTACTAGGCTTGAGACGATGGGCAAATCATTTGATTTCCTCTTCTGCAAAATGAGAATGACAATCCTGATCCTGGCTCCCACTCAGAAGAGTCATGAGGAGACAGCTTTATCAAGCTCCAAGCATGGTAGAAATGTGAACCCATGTCATGATTTAGCCTCCACCTATTTCCACCAAAGCATCCTTCATCTTCTCTCATACAGAAGAATGTTGAGACAAAGTTGAACAGGACCTGCTACCTCAGGGTCACATCTTTTCTGGTTTGTGACACTGAAAACAAATTCAAAATCTTTGCCATTGGAAGCTTCTGCCCCGACCTCTAAGCCTAGCACAGAAATACTTAGTGTAACAAAGCCCAGCTATTGGTCTCTGCATTTTCTACCTTGGGAGACATTTGATGACCAAGGAAGAGGGACAGGAATGGACCTGGCATTTCATAGGAATACAGGGAAACTCCCTCTGCTAACAGAGCTTGGCACAACATCTGCCATTTAGACTCTTGGAGAGCTGTCCAGAGCACTAACAGTGGAGTTATTTGTGTCGAGTGATGCAGCCGGTCTATGTCAGAGACAAGAACTGAATAGAGAACTTCCTGGCTCTGAGCCCAGTCTCCATCCACACGGTCACAGCTGCTCCTCCTGAGGCACAAACACACGATTTATGGGAGAGTGTCTTCCCAAGAGTTAGTCATAAGGGAAAGAGGAAGTCACTAGAACAGGAGACATGATAGATAGTGTGAACAGCAAGTAAGGATTTGGATTAAGCAACCACAGAAATCCCATGTCCAGAAAACTCTTGCCTCTCTCCCCAAGAATCCCTTCTTTGCAGTGTTGGAGGAAGAGGGACAGCGTTTCTGCCAGTTTGTTTCATGGAGCCAGGGCAAAGTGGATCCTAAGAACGATTTTCTTTCCTTAAACTCTTCCTGGTCTTTCCATAAGCTTCTTTCCTTTTATGGAATCAAAACAGACCTTTCCCCAGAATGGAAACAAGTAGACAAATGATTGGAGCCAGGACTAAAAGTCTGAGAGCTGAAAATAAAGATGGAGCTTAGTGAGGAGACCCCCTCCTTAGAAATGATAGTCAAGAGCTGCTAATGGACATGTGCACTGACTGAGGCCAAGCCTCCTCTGGTGCCCCCTACACCGTACCACCAAATGACTGAGGGAGCAGGGGAGGCTCTCTCGGCTGAGCTAACTCCCTATTGAATCCTGGGGTCATGAGGTATGAATAATACCTGTGCACCAATGTATCCCCCAGCTGTGACCAAATCCTTCCTATCCACAGACGTTGTTTTTATGTGGGTGAGTCAGCTTACACAAGGTCACTGAATTTCAGCCATGACTGGTACTTAAAACCCTGAAAACAACTTCCAATCACAGAGGATTTCTGCCTTGATATCCAAATGGACACAGGGATGGCACCGATGGTCAGGAGAATATCTTCATTCTCCTTGACTTTGAGACAGCACATCCTCCTGTTGGCCACTCACTCAATTCATGATTACAGATTTACATGAGGAAGGGACCTGAGAGATGATATAGATTCTTCATTTCACAAAAGAGAAAACAGAAGCCCAAGGTCCCAAAGATTTTCAGTCACACATAGAGTAAATTTCCAAGGCAGGATTTGAACCATGGTCTTCCTAACTTTATAGCCCTTTCCATTGTACTGCTTCCCAATTCAATTCAACAAGAATCTATTAAGAACCTGCTATGTGCCAAGCTTATCATCCTTATGTATGAGTGAAAATGCATTTATTGGGGGGGCGGAGCCAAGATGACGGAGTAGAAAGACTCACCTATGCTAGGTCCGAACCCTAGATTTAGAGGATTTCCTCTAAAAAGAACTCCCAACAAATTCTGGAACAGTGGAAGCCACGCAGCAACACAGTGAAGGAGATTTCTGTTCCAGAGAGCCCTGAAAAACTGACCCCAAAGGTCCATTGCACCCGGATGGGAGCAGAGCCCTGCCCCGCCCCGGCTGTGCCACACTGAGAGAAGCGAGCAGATCCAAGCAGGCTTCAGGGACAGAATCTCCAGCTGCCACAAAGGTCCCCCCACCCACAGACTCACAGGTCAGTGAGAGAGACGGGCTGAGAGGGGAGTGGGGTATCTCCGGGAATCGGACCCCCTCGGGAGGCAGCAGCAGCGGTGGCCAGAGGCTCCCAGAGCAGGCAGGAGCTCTGCAGCAGCTCCATTACAAAAGGTCTCTGCATAAACCCCCTGAGGGAACTGAGCCTGGGAGGCAGCCCTGCCCCCACCTGAGAACCTCATTTAATCTTACCTTGAATAGCAGCCAGGCCTGCCGCCAAAAGCCCTGAGGCTGGGGAGCAACATTTGAATCTCAGACCCCAAGCACTAGCTTGGCGGACCTAGGCCAGGGGTGGAAAGGACTTTCAGAAGTCAAGTAACTGGCTGGGAAAATGCCCAGAAAAGGGAAAAAAACTAAGACCATAGAAGGTTATTTTCTTGAAAAAATGATTCCAACCTTCATCTCTGAAGATGAAAAAGAAGAAAACTGCTTACCATCAGGTAAAGACATAGGAGTCAAGGCCTCTGTATCCCAAACATCTGAAATAGGTATCCCA